>CM022302.1:144018202-145218202 GCA_011799875.1 Thinopyrum elongatum | reverse complement strand
AGGAAGGAAGGAATGCATCCAGAAACAACAAAGGAGCAGCAGGTAGCTGACCTTTGTGCCCTTGACACTGGAGTTCCATGGACCTGAGCTTGGTGGTGACCAATCAACAGCCGCTGCACAAGGAGAGAGAGGAAAACAAAGGTTAATCACGGGTACCTTGGCTTGAATTCAACATCAATTCAACATGAGGGAGGAAGGGATTGCAGCAATGGCTTGGGCTTGTAGAAAATAAATAGAGGGAAACATGATGAAAGACATAAATGAGCAGAAATCTAATCATGTGAGTGTGATGGTTGATCCCAAGATTACATGCCATGGTTTTCATCAGAAAAATAGTGTTGGATAGCAAACTGTTATGAGTTAAACATTGGGCGGCTGTACAGAACTGTATAATTTGTATGACAGCTTATATGAAGAAAACTGTTTTGGAAGGTGGTGGACACTCTAACTAGGCAAGATAACTGAACAACGCATCAAAACAGAGGGAGTACTTGACAATCAGATGGTTTCATCCGAAGTTTGCACATTTATACCGTCAGTTTTTAACTGATGAATCTGCATATGTGTCTGTTGAGATCAGTCGATGCTAGCGAAACATTACATTCCACAGAGCTAAAAGGATACCGTAGCAAACTATTGCGAGTAAAACATCCGATGGCAGTACAGAACTATAACAGCTTATATGAAGAAAACAGTTCTGGAAGGCAGTGGACACTGTAACTACTACACAAGATAACTGAGCGACGCATCAAAACAGAGCAATGCAGCATGTCTGAACAACAATCTCGGACCCCGCGAACACAGCGCACGCACGCAACTAAGCAGGAGTGGAAAAGGCACAGGAGAAGAGGAAGGGGCTACCTTTGAGGGGGCCGAGGTTGCCGTCGATGGCCGCCTTGATGAGGGCCTTCTCGCCTGTAGACACACGCGCACGGCCACCATTAGAAACGCAGCCAGAGGCCAGAGGGAGAGGGGGCAAACAACTGAGGGAGGGAGCGAGCAATCAGGGGCCAAGGGGCGCGCGGAAAGCCGTGCGTACCGGCGTCGTCGGCGTCGCCAGCTGAGGGGCAGTAGATGAACGGAGCTGGAGAGTCCATGGCCGGCGATCTCGCCCACCGGTCGGTCGGAAGCTTGCCGGCGGCGATGACGGAGAACCCTGTGGTGCGGCGTGGGGGGTTGGCAACATCATGGTTGCCCGTGGCGCAGTCATGGAGGCAGACGAGACTGCGCGACGAGGCGCGGATCCAGCTCGACGACAGCGCGGATCCGGAAGGCCCTCTGTGGCCGTGGCGGATCTGGCCGTGGACTGACCTTGTCGGCTCGATCTGGCTCCATGGGAGAGAGGGAGAGGTACGGCTCCATCTTGTCGGTGGTCGGAGAGCGGCGCGGAGAACGCGGAGGTGAGGGCGGAGGCGGCGGTGGCGATGAGGTGGTTGCGGAGCGGGTGGTCGGCGGGGAAGGCGAGGAGCGAGGCGATGAGAAGCAGGCACACGGGCGCGAACGGTGGGAGCAGGTGGTCGTCCACGAAGGCGAGGTGGAGCGGCTTGAGGTGGGAGGGGAGGGGAGGTCGCGGCGGGATCGGCCGCCGTAGGTGGCGGTGGCGGCGGCGGTCCAATGGGGGGAGAGGGAAGAGGGGTTAGGGTTTGGCCTGCGGAGGAGTGGTGTGTCGGGAGAGGGGAAGAGGGGGGAGGAGTGGTGTGCGGTGGGTGAGTGGTGGCATTCGGCCACTGACAGGTGGGCCCGTGAGGAATTAGGCCCACATGTCAGTGTCCTCAACGACATGTGGTCTAGGTGAGGGGAGCTGCTTCCGGGTGGGTGTGGGTGGGGAGAGGGTGAGGGGTGTGGGCTGTTGGATCTGGCAGTATCCGACGGTCTCTAATGCTTGATCCGCGTGACATGCCCATAGACCAATCAGAACAAAGTGCAGGATTTGATGACGTTACGACCATCTAAAATGGTCGTAATCAATTTTCCATTTTTCGAGTGCCCAAAATGAGTTTTTTTGTGAAGGACCTACCGTATATTTGTTGCAAAATTGGACCAAATCATTTTTATAAAATATTAGGCCATATTTAATGTACAATTGACCAAATGGTTGGGTGTCAAAAGATTTTATCCACCTATCGTGAAAAAGACAAGTTTCTACCGATTCAGTTGGAAGGGGGTCAAATTTGAACTGCGGCTGCCTCATAGTTTGCTCTTTATTTTTTCCAAAAATTATTTCTAGGTACATAAGTATCTATTTAATCAGAGAAACACAAAAAAAATTCCAAGATTCAACAAGTAGCTAGGAACGGTCATGCCCGAGGTTTTGACCGCATTTTGAAACGGGCATAAAAAATTCAAAAAAATTCAAAAAATTGGAAAATCTCTGCATTGTGTCACTATATGTGACCAAGTTGCCAGAAAAAATAATAAACTTGTAATACGGCAATTATTTTAAAAAAGTGTTCTCAGAAATGAGCTATCATGTGTGAAGATTCATGGCTTCCAAGCCAAATGATCAATCTTATGGCCACATTCATGACATAGTTTGTTCAAATGACCTCATATCGTGCACAAGGGTGCATCTTGGAATGGCGAACAATGTTGCCCAAGGAAGTTTTCATTTTATTTGGACGAAAAATTCATTTTCCATTTTTTCGAGTGCCCAAAATGAGTTTTTTTTTGTGAAGGACCTACCAAATATTTGTTGCAAAATTGTACCAAATCAATTTTCTAAAATACTAGGACATATTTAATGCACAATTGACCAAATGGTTGGGTGTGAAAAGCTTTGATCTACCTCTCGTGAAAAAGACAAATTTCCGGCGATTTAGTTGGAAGCGGGTCAAATTTGAACTGCAGCTGCCGCATAATTTGCTCTTTATTTTTTCCAAAAATCATTTTTAGGTACATAAGTATCTATTTAATCAGAGAAACACCAAAAGTTTTCCAAGATTCAACCACTAGCTAGGAATGGTCATGCCCGTCGTTTTGACAGCATTTTGAAACGGGCATGAAAAATTCAAAAAAAAATCAAAAAATTAGAAAACCTTCGCATTGTGTCATTATATGTGGCCAAGTTACCAGGAAAAATAATGAACTTGTAATACGATAATTATTTTAAAAAAGTGTTCTCATAAACGAGCTATCATGTGTGGAGATCAATGGCTTTCAAGCCAAATGATCAATCTTATGGCCACATTCATGGCATAGTTTGTTCAAATGATCTCATATTGTGCACAAGGGTGCATATTGGAATGGCAAACAATGTTGCCTAAGGAAGTTTCCATTTTCTTTGGACGAAAAAATCATTTTCCATTTTTTGAGTGCCCAAAATGAGGTTTTTTTGTGAAGAACCTACCAAATAATTGTTGCAAAATTGGACCAAATTAATTTTATAAAATACTAGGCCATATTTAATGCACAATTGACAAAATGGTTGGGTGTCAAAAGTTTTTATCCACCTCTCGTGAAAAAGACAAATTTTCGCAGATTCAGGAGGAAGCGGGTCAAATTTGAACTGCAGCTGCCTCATAGTTTGCTCTTTATTTTTTCTAAAAATCATTTCTAGGTACATAAGTATCTATTTAATCATAGAAACAACAAAAGTTTTCCAAGATTCAACCACTAGCTAGGAACGGTCATGCCCGCAGTTTTGACCGCATTTTGAAACGGGCATGAAAAATTCAAAAAAAAATTAAAAATTAGAAAACCTTCGCATTGTGTCATTATATGTGGCCAAGTTACCAGGAAAAATAATGAACTTGTAATACGATAATTATTTTAAAAAAGTGTTCTCAGAAACGAGCTATCATGTGTGGAGATCAATGGCTTTCAACCCAAATGATCAATCTTATGGCCACAATCATGGCATAGTTTGTTCAAATGATCTCATATTGTGCACAAGGGTGCATATTGGAATGGCAAACAATGTTGCCTAAGGAAGTTTTCATTTTCTTTGGACGAAAAAATCATTTTCCATTTTTCGAGTGCCCAAAATGAGGTTTTTTTGTGAAGAACCTACCAAATAATTGTTGCAAAATTGGACCAAATTAATTTTCTAAAATACTAGGCCATATTTAATGCATAATTGACCAAATGTTTGGGTGTCAAAAGCTTTGATCCACCTCTCGTGAAAAAGACAAATTTTTGCCGATTCAGTTGGAAGCGGGTCAAATTTGAACTGCACCTGCCTCATAATTTGCTCTTTATTTTTTCTAAAAATCATTTCTAGGTACATAAGTATCTATTTAATCAGAAAAACACCAAAAGTTTTCCAAGATTCAACCACTAGCTAGGAACGGTCATGTCCGCCGTTTTGACCGCATTTTGAAACGGGCATGAAAAATTCAAAAAAAATCAAAAAATTAGAAAACCTTCGCATTGTGTCATTATATGTGGCCAAGTTACTAGGAAAAATAATAAACTTGTAATACGATAATTATTTTTAAAAAGTGTTCTCAGAAACGAGCTATCATGTGTGGAGATCAATTGCTTTCAACCCAAATGCTCAATCTTATGGCCACATTCATGGCATAGTTTGTTCAAATAATCTCATATTGTGCAAAAGGGTGCATCTTGGGATGGTAAACAATGTTGCCTAAGGAAGTTTTCATTTTCTTTGGACGAAAAATTCATTTTCTATTTTTTGATTGCCCAAAATGAGTTTTTTTGTGAAGGACCTATCATATATTTGTTGCAAAATGGGACCAGGTCATTTTTATAATATATTAGGCCATATTTAATGTACAATTGACAAAATGGTTGGTCATCAAAAGTATTTATACACCTCTGGTGAAAAAGACAAATTTTCGCTGATTCAGGTGGAAGCGGGGCAAATTTGAACTGCAGCTGCCTCATAGTTTGCTCTTTATTTTTTTCCAAAAATCATTTATAGGTACATAAGTATCTATTTAATCAGAAATACATGGTTGGGTGCTGATACGTTGAGGTTTGGATGGTGGCCGAGGGCCGCAACTCTAGAGCGCGTAAACTCGCATGCCCGCCGCATGGTCACCGCATGACCGTGTTGTTGCCACGCGTTCTGGGCGGCCTAGGCATGTCTAGTGAGTTTAGAACTCCCCCGATAGGTGTCAGGAAGAAGAAAGCAATAGAAGAATCTTACGAGGAGACTGAACTGAGCTCAAACATGAATTAGCACCCAAGTGTTTGATTAGTGGTGGGGAAAATGCACATGGCCAATGGGCTTGAGTTTTGGCCGAGGATGATCATCTACTAAGGACACTATCTTGGAAAATTTGCAGCTCAAATGGAGGAGCCTAGGTGTCACTTGCTTTGCAACGTACCACACTGGACAGAAATATGAATGTTGAAGCTAGACTCAAATGAATGAATGGAATGATCTGAAATTTGGAGGAGGATGATAATTTGGGCATATGAAGGCACTTTAAAATTTTCATACCATTTGAATAAATAAAAATGTTACTTCCTTCACAGTGCTCTCCACTGAACAGAAAATTGGGAAAAATGCTGAGGGAAATTGGCTAGAATAAATGAGCTAAAATTTGGGGGAGGGAGGTTCTATGGGCAGGGCCATGTCTTGGTAAATTTTCAGCAATTATAAATTAACATAAAATATAGTTGCTTCACAAACTGAAAATATCACCAGAAACAAAGATTGGATGCTGAGCTCACATGTAATGTTAGATGGGGTTCAAATTTTGTGGAGAGCTATGATTTCGGAATATAGAAGATGTGGCGAAAATTCAGCTCATTAGGATATGCCTAGCTAGTACTTCCTTCACAACAGTTCGAGCTGAACAAAAACTTTGGAAATTTGCCGAGGAAGATTTACCAGGCAAATGGAGTTTAATATTGTCATGAGGCAATGATTTGGATAGTAAAGAATGCCCAATTTTTTTGGGAATTTTGGGAATGACAGAAATATAGGTTGCTTCACAACCTAGGGCAAAAATGGACACATGGACTTGACACATAGGCAAAACTGATGAGGTGGCGCCTAGTCATAGCAATCCACCACAATTTACAAGGTTATGACCATCTAGATTGGTCATGATCAGCTAGAAATAAGGCAGCGGACCAGTGCTGTCTGCTTTATGAACATTTCGTGTAAGGAAATTACGACCTTCCTGACCAAAATGGTCGTTATAGTTTAGGGTTTGGAGCCCCCCGAACAGCTTTTGACCAATTGGTCTCAAATGGTCGTAGATTTATGACCAATTCTTCCAGGGTCACTGACAGAAGGTTACAAGTTGACATATTTCTTGTAGTGGTAGCCGTGATAAAGAGATCAGCTGCGGCATAGACGGTTGATGGTTTTATTTTGACTAAACCAACAGAAGGCGTATGTCTCAGACCCTTTTTGGGGTCGAACCATTGGCATTTGAACACAGTGAGACTAAGGGTTTTGCGGCCAAGGTTGAATGTAAGCTCATATATTTTTCCTACCCTTCCGTAGTACTCTACTTTATTATCTCCTTTGGTGAAGACTCCGGTATTTATAGTTTTGGGATCAGGCCGACTGTTCTGGTGCTCCTCTCTATGGAAGCGATACCCATTCACATCATACTTTTCACATGTCATGACCCGACTGTTAAAACCCATGGAAACCCATCTCAATTCTTCATCCATTGATGTGTTCGGATCTTCTCCCTACAAGTTTAATTGAAATTATAGGGTGCATTAGTTTACTTGAAATTGTAGGGTGCACTAGGTAATAGGGAAGTGTGAAAATTTACTTTCTCCATGAACCACGCGACAGAATTTTTCCTTCCATGCATCGGCACCCTTTCGGAGAAGAGCAAGTGCCTCCGCTTCAGTAGGAGTTATCATTTCCCTCCACTCTTCATCAACGAATCGACTAAAATAAGAAAAGCGGTATTAGAACGAGGCAAAGTGAACATAACGAATTGACTAAAAGAATGGTGCAGTGGTATTACGCTCCGGTGGCATTGCTACCCCCCAAGGCCCCCGTCCCGCCTAACCCTGGAGCGGTTGACCACGAGATCTAACCCTTTGACCTTCCCCGGACGGGCTTTGACCAATGGACCCCTCCACCCGGTTGTGGTAGGTCGGCCCATAGGAACACTTCGGAACAAGGTTCGGGCCAAACCCACCGCAAGATTCCCTTCGTGTTGACTCGACGAGGACGTTTCCCCCCTCCAAGTGCCGGCGAAGGCGCCGTCCGTGAGGGGGCCACACCCCGAAGCCACGTGCTGCCTCTTTAGACATACCACCACACCTTAAGGCATGTATGAGGGCCCCGCGCGATGCTCCGGTGGCATTGCTACCCCCCAAGGCCCCCGTCCCGCCTAACCCTGGAGCGGTTGACCACGGGATCTAACCCTTTGACTTTCCCCGGACGGGCTTTGACCAATGGACCTTTCCACCCGGTTGTGGTAGGTCGGCCCATAGGAACACTTCGGAACAAGGTCCGGGCCAAACCCACCGCAAGATTCCCTCCGTGTCGACTCGACGAGGCCGTTTCCCCCTCCAGGTGCCGGCGGCGGCGCCGTCAGTGAAGGGGGCCACACCCTGGAGACGCGTGCCGGGTGTTGGAACCCGCCACCACACTTCCAAACGTGTAAGAGGCCCCGACACAAAATTTGGCGGCATGGCTAGCCCCCGGAGGCCGCCGGCCACCATCGTAGACACGTGAAGAGCAATCCGGGTAGAGGGAAGTGTTCAGATACTTATGCATCACAAAAAATTATGAAAAATTACCATCCGTCCTATATCACATGTGCCCACGTCGTGTAAAAAATTAGGATTTTATCGCGCTCCGAGTGTCCAATAATATTCACGCCGCACCATTACCGCAGAACGTTTACTACCGTGTCATCGCCGTCCGTGAGGGGGGCCACACCCCGGAGCCGCGTGCTGCCTCTTCAGACATGCCACCACACCTTAAGGCATGTATGACGCCCCGCGCGACGCTCCGGTGGCATTGCTACCCCCCAAGGCCCCCGTCCCCCCGAACCCTGGACCGGTTGACCACGAGATCTAACCCTTTCACTTTCCCCGGACGGGCTTTGACCAATGGACCACTCCACCCGGCTGTGGTAGGTCGGCCCATAGGAACACTTTGGAACAGGGTCCGGGCCAAATCCACCGCAAGATTCCCTCCATGTTGACCCGACGAGGCCGTTTCCCCCTTCCAGGTGCCAGCGGCGGCACCGTCCGTGAGGGGGGCCACACCCCGGAGCCGCGTGCTGCCTCTTCAAACATGCCACCACACCTTAAGGCATGTATGAGGGCCCCGCGTGATGCTTCGATGGCATTGCTACCCCCAAGGCCCCCGTCCCGCCTAACCCTAGAGCGGTTGACCACGAGATCTAACCCTTTGACTTTCCCCGGACGGGCTTTGTCCAATGGACCTCTCCACCCGGTTGTGGTAGTAGGTCGGCCCATAGGAACACTTCGGAACAAGGTCCGGGCCAAAACCACCGCAAGATTCTCTCCGTGTCGACCCGACGAGGCCGTTTCCCCCCCTCCAGGTGCCGGCGGCGGTGCCGTCCATGAAGGGGGCCACACCGCGGAGATGTGTGCCGGGTGTTGGCACCCACCACCACACTTTCAGACGTGTAAGAGGCCCCGACGTAGGATTTGGCGACATGGCTAGCCCCCGGAGCCCGCCAACCAGAATCCTAGACACGCGAAAAGCAATCCGCGTAGAGGGAAGTGTTCAGATACTTCTGCATCACAAAAAATTACCATCCGTCCTATATCACATGTGCCCACGCCATGTAAAAAAATCATGATTTTATCGTGCTCCGAGTGTCCAATAATATTCACGGTGCACCGTTACCGCAGAACGTTTACTACCGTGTCATCGCCGTCCGTGAGGGGGGGGGGCACACCCCGGAGCCGTGTGCTGCCTCTTCAGAAATGCCACCACACCTTAAGGCATGTATGAGGGCCCGCGCGACGCTCTGGTGGCAATGCTACCCCCCCCCCCCAAGGCCCCCCGTCCCGCCTAACCCTGGAGCGGTTGACCACGTACGAGATCTAACCCTTTGACTTTCCCCAGATGGGCTTTGACCAATGGACCTCTCCACCCGGTTGTGGTAGGTCGGCCCATAGGAACACTTCGGAACAAGGTCCGGGCCAAACCCACCGCAAGATTCCCTCCGTGTTGACCCGACGAGGCCGTTTCCCCCCTCCAGGTGCCGGCGGCGACGCCGTCCGTGAAGGAGGCCACACCCCAGAGCCACGTGATAACTCTTCCGAAATGCCACCACACCTTAAGGCATGTATGAGGGCCCGCGCGATGCTCCGGTGGCATTGCTAACCCCCCCCCCCCCGCCCCCCTGTCCCGCCTAACCCTGAAGCGGTTGACCACGAGATCTAACCCTTTGACTTTCCCCGGACGGGCTTTGACCAATGGACCTCTCCACCCGGTTGTGGTAGGTCGACCCATAGGAACACTTTGGAACAAGGTCCGGGCCAAACCCACCGCAAGATTCCCCCTGTGTTGACCCGATGAGGCCGTTTCCCCCCTCCAGGTGCCGGCGGCGGCGCCGCTCGTGAAGGGGGCCACACCCTGGAGCCGCGTGCTGCCTCTTCAGACATGCCACCACACCTTAAGGCATGTATGAGGGCCTCGCACGACGCTCCGGTGGCATTGCTACCCCCCAAGGCCCCTGTCCCGCCTAACCCTGTAGGGGTTGACCACGAGATATAACCCTTTGACTTTCCCCAGACGGGCTTTGACCAATGGACCTCTCCACCCGGTTGTGGTAGGTCGGCCCATAGGAACACTTTGGAACAAGGTCCGAACCAAACCCACCGCAAGATTCCCTCCGTGTCGACCCGACGAGGCCGTTTCCCCCCTCCAGGTGCCGGCGGTGACGCCGTCCATGAAGGGGGTCACACTCTTGAGATGCGTGCCGGGCGTTTGCAACTGCCACAACACTCCCCTCCAAGTCACGGCGTGGGGGCCACACCCCAGAGCCCCAAGACGGGCGTCTACGCATGCCACATCACTTTCACACATGCATGAGGACCCGTGCGATGTTTCGGTCGCATAGCTACACCCCGAAGCCCCGTTGACTATGAGATCTAGCCCTTTAACTATCGCCGGATGGGCTCTGACCAGTGGATGCTTCGCTATGTGAGACGGCGGCAGCGACGTCCGTGAGGGGGGTCACACCCCGGAGTCGCGTGCTTGCACCTGCTACCACGCATCCTCACGCGTAAGAGGGCCCACCGCAAGACCTGGCGGCATTGCTACCCCCCCCCCCCCCCCCCCCCAAGTACCCCGTCCCGTCTAACCCTGAAACAGTTGACCGGCGGATCTAGCACTTTCAAGATTCTTATAAAAAAACATATAAAACTTGTCAAAATAGATGTAATTTTTTTTTTAATAAAGTATAAGGGCCTATATTCAAAAGAACATGAGGTCACATTATTAACATACTCGAAAAAAATACAAATTACATGTTCATAATCTATGGAAAATTCTTCACAAAATCGATAAATAATTTATGTATGTTTATGTTTAGATATGGCACATTTAAGTTAATCAAATTATAATTTAGAAAAAAAATAAAAATATATACACATATATGCCGACGACAAAGCTGTGCCCAGGATACCTGAGTTTCATGCCTCGTATCGATGACGTGGCAAGTGCCGCAGATCGATGACGTGGACGAAGGCTATGCCGGCGGCCACCGTTTGTGCCGTCGGGTTAGCACTGACGGTGCCAACCGCCCGTCACACGTCGGATCACCGGGCCCACCTCTATGCCGACGACCTAGGTATGCTGACGGCTGCTGTAGGCATATACCGCCCTATGCCGACGGCTTATCTGCGCCGACGACCCCCGTCGGCATACCTTGAGACAGCCCGACGGCTTATATACGCCGACGGCCTAGCCTAGGCTGTCAGCATACCGCCGTTTAGGCCGACGGGTGCCGTCAGCATAATTTAGGCCGTCGGGGTAGGGCCCTCTTCCGGTAGTGCTGCGAGCTGAGTGTATCTCAGATGATTAGGTTTCCGGTGGTGGAAACCAATCCACCAGAGTTTAAGTGCTAGACTTGGCGCTGGTGCTCGCATTTTCCTGAATTTATTTCAGGATTTCCGGCGATGCTCTTTCAGTGGGAGGGACCGGACTTCGTCACCTTGAAAAACAACCAGACACCATGGTACTAAATATACTGATCCATCTCCAAAAAGGGGCGACTCGCCGTTGAGATTGCCACTTGATCCGGGTCGTGGAGCACCGCTTGTACCAAGAGATAGCAATGACCGAGAATAAAGACCACGGGAGACATGTGTATATGATAGGAGATCATCCGGACCATTGCACGCCATGGTCGAGCATGCTACATGTGAGGGACAAGACATGCTCAAAGATGCTGACCAACTGCAAGCGAAAGGAACCGGGGTTCCACAACAATGCCTCGAGAGGGTCATGATGCCAAGTGCCACCGCCATCGAGTCCAAGAAGACGGACCAGGGTTTTTCACCCGAAGCCTTGACATCGCAGGGGGACACACAACCACGCGCTCAAGAGGAAAGCAACACCCGCAGGCATCACCATTGCCAACACCGGATCACGGAGCTTTTGGTCCAACCCTCACAAGTGCCACTGTGAACCAAGCTTGCCAAGCCAACCCACAGGGGTGGGTGGGAGGGGGGGTGCTTTGCTGCCAGCACAAGGCTTCCAGATCCAAACCAGGGAGCCACCACCACCAAAGCCATGACGACACCAAGATCATCCGCCAACACTCCCCTTGCTATACACGTAGCCAAAAGAGACGCCACCATCCCTGCAATGCTGCTTGTTGACGAGTCAAACATGCAGCCTCTCCTTCTGCGCAGGGGGGGGGGGGGAGGGTGGGTTCGCCCCAGCATCCAAGATCCCGAGACTTTGCTGACCATCATCATTGAAGCTCACCAACCATGGTAGCAAGAACGGGAAGGCGCGTCCTTCCACTATTGTCCCGACATTAGGCGCCGATTCACAACGGATCTGAGGATGAAGTTGCACACACCGGCATCCTCAACCAGTCCCGTCTGGACCAGGTGGGGGCACACCCCTCGCCTGTTGATGGCCCGCCATCGAGCACGCCATGGCCATGGCCCACCTCTGGCGTTGCCAATGCGCACTTGAGCAAGGCCTCATCCGTGGCTAGCAGAGCTAAGACCTGTGACGGCTAGATTGCCTGGATCAGAACCGGACCCATGCAACTGTACCCTTCTGCACCCGCCGCCATGGAAGGACCTTCGAGCCGCCGCCGATTCACACACATCAATGGCCTTCGCCCACGACCATAAAGCACTCCGTGGGGGAGAGCCCCGCCGCAGCCATCAGCCGCGGAGGGGAGAGGAGAGAAAGTGGCGGCGACGTGCAGGATGGGCACGATGCTGTTGAGCGTGGATGGGACGACGTTGTCGAACACCCTGGACTATCCCCTCATTTTAAGTTCTCTTCCTTTCAAAGTCAAATTTATTCCACTCTCATTTGAGAGTGCGAATACAAGGTAAGGATCCAAAGGAACAGGTCTCAGGAAGCGAATTTGGTGCTTCCGGGTGCGCGCGCCCTATATGCAAAAATAATTTAGTACTTCAAAAAATGTTCAAAAAATTCCGAAACTTATTTGGAATCAACATAATTAAGTATTGTACTTGTATAAAAAGATTTGCCAGGGAATGACTTTCATAGTATCCTGGGTCAAAGATTCAACAGAAAACGCTTATATACAAGTACTATTCACGTGCTATATTGTTGACATAGTTTTTTTTTTGCCCTCAAAGCGAATGGGTATCATTTCATGGACAAACTTTTTATATGAGTACAATATACTTGATCATATTTGATTCAAAAAAAAAGATTTATTTTTTTTACCTTTTTTGAAAGTACCAAATTATTTAGTGCATATAGGGTGCACGCACCCAGGAGCATCAATGTATTTCCCGTCTGGTGTATCACAAGGTGAAAGCCTGGGTAATGGAAAGATAAGAATGATCGTGAATAGAAAATCAGTCGTGAGGGCGCTTGGTTAGGCTCAGTCGCCGCGTGTCGCCCCGTGCGACAGCCACGCAGGAGGTATTTTGCAATTTTGTCTGCTCCGTTGAAGGGTCACCGAGTGTCACTTTCTCCTGGATCTCGTTTACCCTTGCACCCTCACGGAAGCAACAGATTTCCTTAAATTATCTGTCCACGGTTTCACAACAGACATACTAATGATTATCTGGTTTAACTCGCAGCCTTTCCTCACGGGTGCGACCAAGAAACCGAGTTCTGTTTCCCGGTCTCAATTGGCTCTGGATAATCTTGGCCCAGCAGGATCCGGGCGTTTCCGATTTCAACCTTGTTGCCCTTTTCAACAACCCCAGAAGATTTGTCGCTACCACGGGCGTCAAAGATCTCGATCATCGAGTTCTGGTGCAGTGTACGAGTCTGACTCGTGCTGGATAGATCTCGTCCACTTCTGGAAATCATACGTTTGCATATCTATCTGTCTTCCTTGAACGAATGGGGGCTTTTCGCTAGCCGGTTTCAGCAACCGCGGCGCATCCACGAATTTTCGTGCCTATGTCGAAACCTCAGTTTATATACGGTTCTGATAGTGATCGCAGAAGATGTTACCACAAGTGAAGAAACGGTCAGGGAAATAAAATCCTAAAGTGTAAATAAGAAGTTCGGTTCTATGTTGTCAAATTATTCTTAATTGCAAAAGTATAAGTCTTGCCTCTCAACTACATCAGTTGATAATTTTGGACCACAATTGTGTTAGCGTCCTAGCCCCAGCTCACAGCCTTCGGCTTACGTTCGGACATTTCCGGTGCGCATCGAACACACCACTATAAGCAGAGAGCCCATCACATCCAAAAAACTAGCATGAAAGGAGTGTAGCACTCTCCCTTATAGGATGCTCCTAGCCTCCTCCCGTAACCGAGGTGAGACTAAAGTTACTGACAACGCCCAACGGCCAGGTTCCTGACAAATTGGAGCGGAGCGGGCTTTCCCGTCAACTTTTTTTTCTTTTATGAAAGAACTTCTAATCCATTTATAATCAAAATCATGTCAGTATATAGAGAATATCATAGTAACAAAAATTACCCCCATGTATTGAGGATCTCTTGCGGAAGGATTGTAACTCTATCTTACTGGAATAAACTACTGTTGATCTCGCAAAAAAATAAATTACAATTAAATCCGCGGACCACGTAGCGATGACTACTTGTTAGGTAATATACTTGGCTATTTGTGCCACATCAGCCTCGCATGCTTTTGCTTTTTCTTCTTCTTTTTGTTTTCGGCTGTGTGCATCCGTACCTTCTTTAGGATATTTCGTTGTTGCAGAGACTGGGTGTAACTGATATCTCCGCGATACTATATATTCTCTTTGTCAAAAAATAAATAAATGAGGGGCCACCTCAACGGTATCAAACAGTTTCCTGCAGGTGACCTTGTTAAAGGAAAAATGGTGATATCTCATGTGTGCACTATGAAGCCGGATGTGCATGTCCCAGCTACCACGACCACTACTGCACGATGGCTACCACCCCTTGAAGGCAGAGTAAAGCTGAACGTCGGTGTGTCGTACATGGACACCAATGGGGATGCAAGAGCTGGCATGGTGCTTCGGAGTCCGGAATAGCGCCGGCGACATCATCTTCGCTGCCTGCCGGTCTCTCTTGCACTGCCCAGGTACTCTGCAGGCAGAGTTGGCGGCGTGCTTGGAGGGCCTAAATCTCGCTTTACAATGGTCTGCGCTGCCGGTGGATATTGAGATGGATTGCATGGATGCTGTGAAGTTAATCCAGTCGCCTGAACTGGATAGATCGCTACATGTAATGATGGTTAACGAAATTAAGAGTCTTTTTGAAGATAGGGGTGTTGCTATTGCTCATATTAGTAGGAACCAGAACGTTGTTAGTCGCTATCTAGGTGCCTTTGGCAGTGTGGAGGATCACACAACTGTGGCTGCGATCTGGGCCTGCGGATGTTCCTATGTTATGTAGGAACGACCTTGTAATTCCTTGAGCAATGAAATCCCTTTCACCCCACACACAAAAAAACCCGGCTGAACCGGTAGCTAATGCAAAGCGGTAGTTATTTGCGATGGATTAGCACAAAAGTGATAGCTTTTTGTTAGGTCTCCGAATTGTGGTATTTTTTTTGGAATGTATGGCACGAAAGTGGTGGTTTTTATGCTATTTACTCTAATATATGGTGAGAAATAACAAAGTTGAGTAGTTGTATCAGCAATGACAGAAAAGGTGGCGATGATCAAAATACAAAAATGGTTAAGCAGCTGCACTAGCTACGTGCGCTATGCAGTTTGTGTTCCACGAGCACTGCATGCCAATTATTTTATTTTGCAATGATGATCTGATGAACCAGATATTTTGATGTGTCGGTTACCAGCTAGGGCAAATTTGACAATTTTGACCTGTGGACGAAATCAATTCACAAAATGAACTGCCCCTAAAACAAATTCACTCGGCTGACCATTTTGAGTGGCGCCTGACACGCAGGCGTCACACCCTACGATGCAGCGCCTATCTCTGGGGCGTTGCATCTCTGTCTAGCGTGGCAGCTCCGGGGCCCGCACCCAGCCGTGCAGCGCCTCATACCTAGGCGCCACACATGTAATGTGCAGCGCCTAGCCCTTAGGCGCTGCATTGTCTGTTACTAGTTGATTGGCTGGCCCCCCTCCCCCGCTCCCCCCACACACACCCCAACCCCCAAAGCATCCCCACATGAGATTTGCCCCCTCTCCCCCTCTCAAATCCTTCCCCAAATCTTCCAAATTTGAAGATTTTATCCGTCGATTTCGAACTCAAACCCTCCCTCAAGGTAATCTTCTCCGATCCCCTTGTTTTGATCCAAGTAATGTTAACAAATTGCTCATTTGTTGCCAGTTTGGGGAAACCCTAGTTTTGTATGGATCTAGCACTACAAGAAATATGTCAACTTGTGACCTTCTGTCAGTGACCCTGGAAGAATTGGTCATAAATCTATGACCATTTGAGACCAATTGGTCAAAAGCTGTTCGGAGGGCTCCAAACCCTAAACTATAACGATCATTTTGGTTAGAAAGGTCGTAATTTCCTTACACGAAATGGTCATAAAGCAGACAGCACTGGTTCGCTGCCTTATTTCAAGCTGATCACGACCAATATAGATGGTCATAACCTTGTAAATTGTGGTGGATTGCTATGACTAGGCGCCACCTCATCAGTTTTGCCTATGTGTCATGTCCATGTGTCAATTTTTGCCCTAGGTTGTGAAGCAACCTATATTTCTGTCATTCCCAAAATTCCCAAAAAAATTGGGCATTCTTTACTATCCAAATGTAACACCCCTATGTAATAGCCACTATGATCAGCTACTGATAATGCCAAGTCATCTCATTTGCAGTGCTTAAACATAGAGGTTAACCAAAGCAAATCAACTCCATTTTGAAAATCAACTCAAAATCAAAAGTGAAATATGAAGTTGATCAAACCCTGTTGGAAAAATGTTCATTAAATGGCAAATAATCCAGGAACATTTGTAAAATCATCATCAATAAAGTTGGAGTTAGACAAATGACTCTATCAAGATGAATCAGCTCCAAAACAGCCATTTTAAATTCATTTAAAATCAATTATAATTCAAAAGAAATCCAAATCTGTTCAACCCACTTTTTGATCAGAGCTAAAATGGCACTGTAATATTTGGTCTAAGTCCCACATTTTACAAAAATGCAAAAGTGCTCTAACTATTTCAAAACAGAAATAAAATAAAGAAAAAGAAAACAGAAAAGGGAAAAAAGGGAAAGATGGGCCACTGTGCACCGGCCTAAGTGCACAGTGCCAGGCGCCAGCCCATCTGGCCCATTTCTCCTTCTCTCTCCGTGCGTGTCACCGCCGCTGTGGCCGAGCGCGCGCGCGCCGACCGCGCGCCGACACGCCGTCGCCCACCGACGATACAGGAGACGGAGGGGATAAGGCCGACGCCCCTCCACTCCTCCCCGGCCTCTCCGTCATTCTTCCCCTTCTCCTCTCGCTCGCTTCGCCTCTCTTCCCTTCTCAGATCCGGTGGCCGAGCGCCCCTGTCGCCGCGATCCGCCGCTGCCGTGGCCAACGGCCTTCCCACCTCGTCTGAGTGCGCCTGGGAGGAGCGCCGTGGTCGACTACGCCTACCGGAGCAGCTGGAGTGAGCGGAGGAGCGCTGCTTCGCCCACGAGCTTCGTCTTCAACCTCGGGTTGCCGCCGCTCTTCTTCGTCTCCGGCGCCGTCTCTGCTGCTACTAAACCTACGCCGGGCTACCTTGTGCCTACCCGGTGAGCATCTCCTCCTTCTCTCTCTCCCTGCATCGCTGATAGACGCTCGCAGCGAGCCATCGCCGTTGCCGCACTCTGGCCTCCGCTGCTAAGCTCGCCGCCGGCGATGCGGTGGCCGTCATGGCCACCCAAGCCCACCACCGTGCTAAGGGCACTCGTGTGGTGCGACTAGTGCCCTCCGTTTGCTCGCTAGGCCGTCGTAGGCTCGTTTCTCTCGACCTCCCGAACGCGCCGCCACCTTTGCTCGTCGCCGGCGCCGCTTCCGGCCGAGTCCGGCCGTGCTGCCGCCACCAATCGACGCGGCTCGTTCGACTCATTCGAACGCGCCCTCGCGCGTGTCAAATGGACGCCCGTAGGCGAAATCCGACGAGGCCGAGGCCTCCGCCGCGTTCTGGCGTCGCCGCCGGCGAGCCACCGGCCAACGCCGACGTGGCAAGGCCGGCCCCACCTCAGGGTGGCTGCCAGTGGGCCCTGGGGGGCCCCAGTTGACTGGGTTGACCCAGTCAACGTGCTGACTGGGCAACCCCAGTCGCTGACGTGTGGGCCCCGCGGCTAATTAACCTAATTAAACATTTCATTGAATAAAATTAATTAGCTTAGCCTAATGTCTCACTGACAAGTGGGGCCCGCCCCCTAATTAACCCTGTGGATTAAGTTAATTCGCTGTTAAGATAAACAGAGACTGACATGTGGGTCCCACATGTCAGGATTGACTCTGGTCAGCGCCTGTTGACCGCTGACGTCACAGCGATGTCATGCTGACGTCATAATTCACTTTTCGGTAAAATAAATAAATTCCAGAAATTCAAATAAATTTTGAAAATTAATAACTTTTAAATCGTAGCTCGGATCAAAAAAGTTAAAACATGAAAGTTGCTCAGAACGACGAGACGAGTCTGATCGTGCCGTCCGTTTCTTTGTCGGAACCCCCTACGTAGAAAAACTCGTAACTCCGGACCCGTATCCGGCAGATGAATAGTGCACACACTTCGGTAAATAAATCCCAGATTAATTCTAAAAATAACTAAAATGACTTAGATGCATATTTAGGCAACCCTGCACTGCATCATAGCATCACACGCACCATATTGCATTTTTTTGCATTATGTTTACCTGTTTCTTCCCCCTCTTCTCTCTCGGCAGACCCCGACGTTGACGTAGCTCCCGAGGCAGACGCAGCTCAGGAGTACGACTACATCCCCGACGACACCACAGGCGAACTTGCCCTTGCCCCATAGCAAACAGGCAAGCACCCCCATTTTGAGCATGCCTATATCGCCTATTCGCTTCTCTCTTATGCTTGCATTAGAACTGCTACTACTATTGTTTCATATATCTACTGCATAGCCTGATTACTGTAACCTGCCTTGCTACCTTTCTGGTTATCCTAGACTGATTAGTATAGGCTGGGTAGAGTCCCGACAGAGACCCCCACTTGATCTCGACAGCCCCGCTGGATGTCAGAAGATCCGCTCATCGGGATTGAAGACTAGACCCTGGCACCGCACATCACTTCCCCCTTAGTTGCCGACACTACTGGGTTACCGTCGGGTGCCGAGGGTGATACCTCGTCAGCACTTCTGATGTTAACCATGTAGGTTAGTTACTCGGTCGTGGTAAGCGAGGGTGATTCCTCCTACACCACCCCCGATAACGACATCGTCGCGCAACTCCTCAAGTGTGGACCTCGAGGGTGATTCCTCCTTCGTTCACCTTGACTATAACATCAGGTGGGATTCCATCGAGGGTGATTCCTCAGGGCTCCCCTGGTGTCAGACACACAGATACTGTTGTTGATTTGACTTGCACTAAACCATGTTACTAAAGACGGGTCGGCCCTGAGGGGTACCCGCGCGAGCTTAATGCGAAGTGTTGTGGAGTCGGGTTGACCTGGATGGTGCCCGCGAGATAACTACGAGGCGTAGCCGGGCATTCTTAGCCCTTGCCGCAAGTCCTCGAGACGGGGCGACGGGGTCACATCGATCGTGAGTCTCTGCTCGTTTCCGCGCGCTCCTAATCCACTACGGTTTGGATATTTGATCCGAGGGGCCTCTGGCCCGATAGCACTAACCATCACGTGGGCATAGTATGGGCGTTCTGCGTCGTATACATCAGCCGAAGCTTGTTTGACGTCAGTATGGAGCAGCGCACGCCGAGTTGGACTGGGAACGCAACCGCGCTTGTATAAGGGGTTGCTAGGTCTGCTCTCGGTGGCCCCGTAACGTGCAGGAGTTCCCGGGGCGATGGCCCAAGACCCCTGGGGGCATAGGTTTAGTCCGGCGTGCTGACCTCTCTTATAAGCCTAGGTCGGGTTACGGCGTGTTGCTTAGCCGAGGCCGGGCATGACCCAGTAAAGTGTGTCCGGCCGGAGTTAAGCGAGCGTGGTGGGTAACTTGGTGCACCCCTGCAGGGAAGAAACTTCTATTGATAGCTTGTCCTATGGTAACGGACACTCGGAGTTGTATCCCGATCGGTACAACTAGAACATGTGATGAGAACTGGATAGTACGGCTCTGGGATTGCTTTCTTGCAGGGAGTCGAGAAAGGATCTCAGGTCGAGGTCGATGATACTACTACTACTTTACATTATGTTCATCTGCTCTCTTCTATTGCTGCAAGACTGTCGAAGATTGTTGAAGATGCTAGTCTTCGATAGGACTAGGCTTTCCCCCTATATTCTGGCATTTCTGCAGCCCAGTCCACATATACAGCCATTCTTTTGACAATGTTGCATATGTAGTGTAGATCCTTGCTTGCTGAGTACTTCGGATGAGTACTCACGTTTGATTTACTTTCTTTTTCCCCCATATTCCATTTGATGCCACCAGACGACGGAGCCCCTGAGCCAGACGCCCCAGCCGATGACCAGTACTACTACCCGCCTGGCGAGTACTACTACTACGAGGAGCCGTTCGACGACCAGGAGTAGGATCGGAGGGTCCAGGGCAGGAGGCCTACGCCTTTCGATCGTACTATTTTATTTTACCCCGCCTCTGTGAAGGCTTATCTCTCTCTCTCTCTCTGTAATATATCTGTACTCAGATATCTGATGCTTTCGCTGACGCCTGTATGCCATCGAGTTATGTATTCGAGTCCTCGAGGCCCTGACTTGTAATATAAAGCTTGTATGACTTTATTTATGTTTTAGAGTTGTGTTGCGATATCTTCAAGTGAGTCCTTAGGCTTGATCGTGCGCATTTGCGTGTATGATTAGTGCACGATTAAGCCGAGGTCGTCACAGGTTGGTATCAGAGCCGACTGCCTCTAGGTATCCCCCTTCCCAATTCCTTGGCCGAAGTTGAGTCTAGTGGTCAAAAACTGTTTTACTAACTTGGCTATGTGGCTTACGGGCCCACGTCGCCAACTAGGTGGTATTAGGATCTTTTATTCCTCGTCTTTACTCTGGGATTCTAATCTCTCATCTATTCGGGTTTAATAAAATTTACTAACACCGACATTTAGGATCTCGTTAATTCTATCCACCCGGAGAGCTGGATTCAGTGTGATTTCCCTGACTTTGATCTGATTAGTCTGATAATCATTTTCCTTTCCATTGTTTTGTTTAACCTTTCTCTCCGAGTTGTATTATACTCCGAGTTGTCATTCGATAAGACCGGATTCTGCATCAGAGTGCACACGGAGAGTAGGATCCTGCAAGTTGATCGATCTTCGGTGTTCTCTAAACTCGACTTGAGGTTGGGTTATCACCAGATCCGTGTCCGCGAAGAGGATATTCCGAAGACTGCATTCGTTACTCGCTATGGTTCATACGAGTACACCGTCATGTCGTTTGGCTTAACAAACGCTCCAGCTACCTTCTCCCGCTTAATGAATTACATATTCATGGATTACCTCGACAAATTCGTCATGGTATATCTGGATGATATTCTGGTTTATTCGAAGAACAAAGAAGAACATGCTGAGCACCTTCGCCTTGTTCTAGAGAGACTTCGAGAGCACAAGTTATATGCCAAGTACTCTAAGTGTGAATTCTGGCTTTCTGAGGTAACCTACCTTGGACATGTCATCTCCAAGGATGGTATCGCAGTTAACCCGGAGCGAGTTCAGGCTATTCTTGACTGGACCCCTCCGAAGAATGTCAAGCAAGTCAGAAGCTTTCTCGGGCTTGCAAGTTATTGTCGCCGTTTCATCGAAAATTTCTCCAAGATTGCCAAGCCCCTGACTAATCTGCTCCACAAAGGCGTTAAGTTTGAGTGGACAGACAAATTTCAGGAAAGCTTCCAGACCCTCAAGGACAAGCTGACTTCTGCTCCAGTCCTTGCTCCTCCAGACTCTCGCAAAGATTTTGTGATCTTCTGCGACGCCTCTCGCCAAGGACTAGGTTGTGTCCTAATGCAAGAGCGAAGAGTAATTGCTTATGCTTCGCGACAATTGCGTCCACATGAAGAGAATTACCCAGTGCATGACCTTGAACTTGCTGCTGTGATTTATGCTTTGAAGCAGTGGCGTCATTACCTCCTTGGTAATTGGTGTGAGATTTACACCGATCATCAGAGCTTGAAGTACTTATTCACTCAACCGGAACTTAATCTTCGTCAGCAGCGTTGATTGGAAACAATCACCGATTATGACTGTGGTATTTCCTACACTCCTGGCAAAGCTAATGTGATGGTTGATGCTTTGAGCCGCAAGTCATATTGTAGTAACCTCATGGTAAAGCAAGCTCAACCCCAGCTGTATGAAGAATTGCGCAAGCTGAATCTCCGCATCGTCCCGAAGGTTCTCTTAATAACCTTGTGGTACAGCCAGATCTTGAGAAAGCTGTCAAGATTGCGCAAACTAAAGATGCCGAAATTGGTCTAATGAAGAAAGAACTTTACCTTCAAAAATACAGGGATTTCTCGATTGCTGAAGATGGAACCTTGTACTTCCGAGACCACATTGTAGTACCTCGCTTCGAGCTGATGACTGACAAAGTCATGAAGGAGGCCCATGATACACCGCTGTCTATCCATCCGGGTAGTACCAAGATGTATCGAGATCTTCGTCAAAGATACTGGTGGTCTAGAATGAAGCAAGATATTGCTCGTTATGTTGCTGAGTGTGACGTTTGTCGTCGCGTGAAGGCAGAACATCAGAAACCTGCTGGAATTCTGCAACCGCTCCCTATTCCTCTATGGAAGTGGGATAAAGTGCAAATGGACTTCATTACTGGCCTTCCCAAGTCTCAGAAGGGTCACGATGCTATTCTTGTCGTCGTCGACCAACTCTCCAAGGTTGCACACTTTCTGCCAGTTAAGGACACTATTACTGCTAGTCAGTTAGCAGAGCTATATATCTCCAGAATTGTTTCACTTCATGGTATTCCCAAGGAAATCAGTTTAGACCGTGGCAGCATTTTCACTGGCCATTTCTGGGAAAGTTTCCAGAAAGCAATGTGAACTCATATTACCTGGAGTTCAGCTTATCATCCACAATCCCAAGGTCAAGTTGAGCGCGTTAATCAAGTGCTTGAAGATATGCTTCGAGCTTGTGTTATATCCTTCGGTAAGAAATGGGAGGAATCTCTCCCGTATGCCGAGTTCTCTTATAACAACAGCTACCAAGCCAGCTTGAAAATGGCCCCCTTTGAGGTTCTTTATGGTCGTAAATGTCGAACCCCTCTGAATTGGTCAGAAACTAGGGAACGACCTCTTGTTGGACCGGGCATTATTCAACATGCCGAAGAACAAGTCCGAATTATCCGGTAGAATCTCAAAGCAGCTCAAGACCATCAGAAGAGTAATTATGATCGTAAGCGATGGGGTGTGATCTATCAACCTGGTGATCAAGCTTATCTTCGTGTCACACCAATGAAGGGCACCCGTCATTTCGGAATCAAGGGCAAGCTAGCTCCTCGCTATATTGGTCCTTTCCGCATCGTGGCTAGACGTGGACAGGTGGCATATAAATTAGAGTTGCCACCGCAATTCTCCCATATTCATGATGTCTTCCACTGTCGCAACTCCGTAAGTGCTTCAAGGAATCCCCGCACCATGCAGTGGATCATGAGATGCTCGAGCTACAAGATGATCTTTCCTATAAAGAGCATCCGATCCGCATCCTCGATGAAGCTGAACGTCGAACTCGTCAAAACACGACCAAGTTCCTGAAAGTGCAGTGGTCGAATCACACTGAAGATGAAGCCACTTGGGAACGCGAGGATCATCTTCGGGAAGAATATCCCAGACTTTTCCCTTCTACCTCCTAAATTCTCGGGACGAGAATTTCTTTTAGAGGAGGAGAACTTGTAACACCCCTATGTAATAGCCACTATGATCAGCTGCTGATAATGCCAAGTCATCTCATTTGCAGTGCTTAAACATAGAGGTTAACCAAAGCAAATCAACTCCATTTTGAAAATCAACTCAAAATCAAAAGTGAAATATGAAGTTGATCAAACCCTGTTGGAAAAATGTTCATTAAATGGAAAATATTCCAGGAACATTTGTAAAATCATCATCAATAAAGTTGGAGTTAGACAAATGACTCTATCAAGATGAATCAGCACCAAAACAGCCATTTTAAATCCATTTAAAATCAATTATAATTCAAAAGAAATCCAAATCTGTCCAAACCACTTTTTGGTGAGAGCTAAAATGGCACTGTAATATTTGGACTAAGTCCCACATTTTACAAAAATGCAAAAGTGCTCTAACTATTTCAAAACAGAAATGAAATAAAGAAAAAGAAAACAGAAAAGGGAAAAAAGGGAAAGATGGGCCACTGTGCACCGGCCTAAATGCACAGTGCCAGGCGCCAGCCCATCCAGCCCATCTGGCCCATTTCTCCTTCTCTCTCCGTGCGTGTCGCCGCCGCTGTGGCCGAGCGCGCGCGCGCCGACTGCGCGCCGACACGCCGCCGCCCACCGACGATACAGGAGACGGAGGGGATAAGGCCGACGCCCCTCCACTCCTCCCCGGCCTCTCCGTCATTCTTCCCCTTCTCCTCTCGCTCGCTCCGCCTCTCTTCCCTTCTCAGATCCGGTGGCCGAGCGCCCCTGTCGCCGCGATCCGCCGCTGCCGTGGCCAACGGCCTTCCCACCTCGTCTTTGTGCGCCTTGGAGGAGCGCCATGGTCGACTACGCCTATCGGAGCAGCTGGAGTGAGCGGAGGAGCGTTGCTTCGCCCACGAGCTTCGTCTTCAACCTCGGGTTGCCGCCGCTCTTCTTCGTCTCCAGCGCCGTCTCTGCTGCAACTAAACCTACGCCGGGCCACCTTGTGCCTACCCGGTGAGCATCTCCTCCTTCTCTCTCTCCCTGCATCGCTGATAGACGCTCGCAGCGAGCCATCGCCGTTGCCGCACTCTGGCCTCCGCTGCTAAGCTCGCCGCCGGCGATGCGGTGACCGTCATGGCCACCCAAGCCCACCACCGTGCTCAGGGCACTCGTGTGGTGCGACTAGTGCCCACCGTTTGCTCGCTAGGCCGCCGTAGGCTCGTTTCTCTCGACCTCCCGAACGCGCCGCCGCCTTTGCTCGTCACCGGCGCCGCTTCCGGCCGAGTCCGGCCGTGCTGCCGCCACCAATCGACGCGGCTCGTTCGACTCGTTCGAACGCGCCCTCGCGCGTGTCAAATGGACGCCCGTAGGCGAAATTCGATGAGGCCGAGGCCTCCGCCGCGTTCTGGCGTCGCCGTCGGTGAGCCGCCGGCCACCGCCGACGTGGCAAGGCCGGCCCCACCTCAGGGTGGCTGCCAGTGGGCTCTGGGGGCCCCAGTTGACTGGGTTGACCCAGTCAACGTGCTGACTGGGCAACCCCAGTCGCTGACGTGTGGGCCCCGTGGCTAATTAACCTAATTAAACATTTAATTAAATAAAATTAATTAGCTTAGCCTGATGTCTCACTGACAAGTGGGGCCCGCCCCCTAATTAACCCTGTGGATTAAGTTAATTCGCTGTTAAGATAAATAGAGACTGACATGTGG
Organism: Thinopyrum elongatum; assembly: GCA_011799875.1. Lineage (NCBI taxonomy): Eukaryota > Viridiplantae > Streptophyta > Magnoliopsida > Poales > Poaceae > Thinopyrum > Thinopyrum elongatum. The sequence continues at coordinate 145,193,027 of CM022302.1, read as the reverse complement.
GTTCCAAATGTCAGGATTGACTCTGGTCAGCGCCTGTTGACCGCTGACGTCACAGCGACGTCATGCTGACGTCATAATTCACTTTTCGGTAAAATAAATAAATTCCAGAAATTCAAATAAACTTTGAAAATTAATAACTTTTAAACCGTAGCTCGGTTCAAAAAAGTTAAAACATGAAAGTTGCTCAGAACGACGAGACGAGTCTGATCGTGCCGTCCGTTTCTTTGTCGAAACCCCCTACGTAGAAAAACTCGTAACTCCGGACCCGTATCTGGCAGATGAATAGTGCACACACTTCGGTAAATAAATCCCAGATTAATTCTAAAAATAACTAAAATGACTTAGATGCATATTTAGGCAACCCTGCACTGCATCATAGCATCACACGCACCGTATTGCATTTGTTTGCATTATGTTTACCTGTTTCTTCCCCCTCTTCTCTCTCGGTAGACCCCGACGTTGACGTAGCTCCCGAGGCAGACGCAGCTCAGGAGTACGACTACGTCCCCGACGACACCACAGGCGACCTTGCCCTTGCCCCATAGCAAACAGGCAAGCACCCCCATTTTGAGCATGCCTATATCGCCTATTCGCTTCTCTCTTATGCTTGCATTAGAACTGCTACAACTACTGTTTCCTATATCTACTGCATAGCCTGATTATTGTAACCTGCCTTGCTACCTTTCTGGTTATCCTAGACTGATTAGTATAGGCTGGGTAGAGTCCCGACATAGACCCCCACTTGATCCCGACTGCCCCGCTGGATGTCAGAAGACCCACTCATCGGGATTGAAGACTAGACCCTGGCACCGCACATCACTTCCCCCTTAGTTGCCGACACTTCTGGGTTACCGTCGGGTGCCGAGGGTGATACCTCGTCAGCACTTCTGATGTTAACCTTGTAGGTTAGTTACTCGGTCGTGGTAAGCGAGGGTGATTCCTCCTACACCACCCCCGATAACGACATCGTCGCGAACTCCTCAAGTGTGGACCTCAAGGGTGATTCCTCCTTCATTCACCTTGACTATAACATCAGGTGGGATTCCATCGAGGGTGATTCCTCAGGGCTCCCCTGGTGTCAGACACACAGATACTGTTGTTGATTTGACTTGCACTAAACCATGTTACTAAAGACGGGTCGGCCCTGAGGGGTACCCGCGCGAGCTTAATGCGAAGTGTTGTGGAGTCGGGTTGACCTGGATGGTGCCCGCGAGATAACTACGAGGCGTAGCCGGGCATTCTTAGCCCTTGCCGCAAGTCCTCGAGACGGGGCGACGGGGTCACATCGATCGTGAATCTCTGCTCGTTTCCGCGCGCTCCTAATCCACTACGGTTTGGATATTTGATCCGAGGGGCCTCTGGCCCGATAGCACTAACCATCACGTGGGCATAGTATGGGCGTTCTGCGTCGTATACATCAGCCGAAGCTTGTTTGACGTCAGTATGGAGCGGCGCACGCCGAGTTGGACTGGGAACGCAACCGTGCTTGTATAAGGGGTTGCTAGGTCTGCTCTCGGTGGCCCCGTAACGTGCAGGAGTTCCCGGGGCGATGGCCCAAGACCCCTGGGGGCATAGGTTTAGTCCGGCGTGCTGACCTCTCTTATAAGCCTAGGTCGGGTTGCGGCGTGTTGCTTAGCCGAGGCCGGGCATGACCTAGTAAAGTGTGTCCAGCCGGAGTTAAGCGAGCGTGGTGAGTAACTTGGTGCACCCCTGCAGGGAAGAAACTTCTATTGATAGCTTGTCCTACGGTAACGGACACTCGGAGTTGTATCCCGATCGGTACAACTAGAACATGTGATGAGAACTGGATAGTACGGCTCTGGGATTGCTTTCTTGCAGGGAGTCGAGAAAGGATCTCAGGTCGAGGTCGATGATACTACTACTACTTTACATTATGTTCATCTGCTCTCTTCTATTGCTGCAAGACTGTCGAAGATTGTTGAAGATGCTAGTCTTCAATAGGACTAGGCTTTCCCCCTATATTCTGGCATTTCTGCAGCCCAGGCCACATATACAGCCATTCCTTTGACAATGTTGCATATGTAGTGTAGATCCTTGCTTGCTGAGTACTTCGGATGACTACTCACGTTTGCTTTACTTTCTTTTTCCCCCATATTCCATTTGATGCCACCAGACGACGGAGCCCCTGAGCCAGACGCCCCAGCCGATGACCAGTACTACTACCCGCCTGGCGAGTACTACTACTACGAGGAGCCGTTCGACGACCAGGAGTAGGATCGGAGGGTCCAGGGCAGGAGGCCTACGCCTTTCGATCGTAGTATTTTATTTTACCCCGCATCTGTGAAGGCTTATCTCTCTCTCTCTCTCTCTGTAATATATCTGTACTCAGATATCTGATGCTTCCGCTGACGCTTGTATGCCATCGAGCTATGTATTCGAGCCCTCGAGGCCCTGGCTTGTAATATAAAGCTTGTATGACTTTATTTATGTTTTAGAGTTGTGTTGTGATATCTTCAAGTGAGTCCTTAGGCTTGATCGTGCGCATTTAGATATATGATTAGTGCACGATTAAGCCGGGGTCGTCACAGGTTGGTATCAGAGCCGACTGCCTCTAGGTATCCTCCTTCCCAATTCCTTGGCCGAAGTTGAGTCTAGTGGTCAAAAACTGTTTTACTAACTTGGCTGTGTGGCTTACGGGCCCACGTCGCCAACTGGGTGGTATTAGGATCTTTTATTCCTCATCTTTACTCTGGGATTCTAATCTCTCATCTATTCGGGTTTAATAAAATTTACTAACACCGACATTTAGGATCTCGTTAATTCTATCCACCCGGAGAGCTGGATTCAGTGTGATTTCCCTGACTTTGATCTGATTAGTCTGATAATCATTTTCCTTTCCATTGTTTTGTTTAACCTTTCCCTCCGAGTTGTATTATACTCCGAGTTGTCATTCGATAAGACCGGATTCTGCATCAGAGTGCACACGGAGAGTAGGATCCTGCAAGTTGATCGATCTTCGGTGTTCTCTAAACTCGACTTGAGGTTGGGTTATCACCAAATCCGTGTCCGCGAAGAGGATATTCCGAAGACTGCATTCGTTACTCGCTATGGTTCATACGAGTACACCGTCATGTCGTTTGGCTTAACAAACGCTCCAGCTACCTTCTCCCGCTTAATGAATTACATATTCATGGATTACCTCGACAAATTCGTCGTGGTATATCTGGATGATATTCTGGTTTATTCGAAGAACAAAGAAGAACATGCTGAGCACCTTCGCCTTGTTCTAGAGAGACTTCGAGAGCACAAGTTATATGCCAAGTACTCTAAGTGTGAATTCTGGCTTTCTGAGGTAACCTACCTTGGACATGTCATCTCCAAGGATGGTATCGCAGTTAACCCGGAGCGAGTTCAGGCTATTCTTGACTGGACCCCTCCGAAGAATGTCAAGCAAGTCAGAAGCTTTCTCGGGCTTGCAAGTTATTGTCGCCGTTTCATCGAAAATTTCTCCAAGATTGCCAAGCCCCTGACTAATCTGCTCCACAAAGGCGTTAAGTTTGAGTGGACAGACAAATGTCAGGAAAAGCTTCCAGACCCTCAAGGACAAGCTGACTTCTGCTCCAGTCCTTGCTCCTCCAGACTCTCGCAAAGATTTTGTGATCTTCTGCGACGCCTCTCGCCAAGGACTAGGTTGTGTCCTAATGCAAGAGCGAAGAGTAATTGCTTATGCTTCGCGACAATTGCGTCCACATGAAGAGAATTACCCAGTGCATGACCTTGAACTTGCTGCTGTGATTTATGCTTTGAAGCAGTGGCGTCATTACCTCCTTGGTAATCGGTGTGAGATTTACACCGATCATCAGAGCTTGAAGTACTTATTCACTCAACCGGAACTTAATCTTCGTCAGCAGCGTTGGTTGGAAACAATCACCGATTATGACTGTGGTATTTCCTACACTCCTGGCAAAGCTAATGTGATGGCTGATGCTTTGAGCCGCAAGTCATATTGTAGTAACCTCATGGTAAAGCAAGCTCAACCCCAGCTGTATGAAGAATTGCGCAAGCTGAATCTCCGCATCGTCCCGCAAGGTTCTCTTATTAACCTTGTGATACAGCCAGATCTTGAGAAAGCTGTCAAGATTGCGCAAACTAAAGATGCCGAAATTGGTCTAATGAAGAAAGAACTTCACCTTAAAAAATACAGGGATTTCTCGATTGCTGAAGATGGAACCTTGTACTTCCGAGACCGCATTGTAGTACCTCGCTTCGAGATGATGACTGACAAAGTCATGAAGGAGGCCCATGATACACCGCTGTCTATCCATCCGGGTAGTACCAAGATGTATCGAGATCTTTGTCAAAGGTACTGGTGGTCTAGAATGAAGCAAGATATTGCTCGTTATGTTGCCGAGTGTGACGTTTGTCGTCGCGTGAAGGCAGAACATCAGAAACCTGCTGGAATTCTGCAACCGCTCCCTATTCCTCTATGGAAGTGGGATAAAGTGCAAATGGACTTCATTACTGGTCTTCCCAAGTCTCAGAAGGGTCACGATGCTATTCTTGTCGTCGTCGACCAACTCTCCAAGGTTGCACACTTTCTGCCAGTTAAGGAGACTATTACTGCTAGTCAGTTTGCAGAGCTATATATCTCCAGAATTGTTTCACTTCAGGGTATTCCCAAGGAAATCAGTTCAGACCGTGGCAACATTTTCACTGGCCATTTCTAGGAAAGTTTCCAGAAAGCAATGGGAACTCATATTACCTGGAGTTCAGCTTATCATCCACAATCCCAAGGTCAAGTTGAGCGCGTTAATCAAGTGCTTGAAGATATGCTTCGAGCTTGTGTTATATCCTTCGGTAAGAAATGGGAGGAATCTCTCCCGTATGCCGAGTTCTCTTATAACAACAGCTACCAAGCCAGCTTGAAAATGGCCCCCTTTGAGGTTCTTTATGGTCGTAATTGTCGAACCCCTCTGAATTGGTCAGAAACTGGGGAACGACCTCTTGTTGGACCGGACATTATTCAACATGCCGAAGAACAAGTCCGAATTATCCGGGAGAATCTCAAAGCAGCTCAAGACTGTCCGAAGAGTAATTATGATCGTAAGCGATGGGGTGTGATCTATCAACCTGGTGATCAAGCTTATCTTCGTGTCACTCCAATGAAGGGCACCCGTCGTTTCGGAATCAAGGGCAAGCTAGCTCCTCGCTATATTGGTCCTTTCCGCATCGTGGCTAGACGTGGACAGGTGGCATATAATTAGAGTTGCCACCGCAATTCTCCCATATTCATGATGTCTTCCACGCGTCGCAACTCCGTAAGTGCTTCAAGGAATCCCCGCACCATGCAGTGGATCATGAGATGCTCGAGCTACAAGATGATCTTTCCTATAAAGAGCATCCGATCCGCATCCTCGATGAAGCTGAACGTCGAACTCGTCAGAAGACGACCAAGTTCCTGAAAGTGCAGTGGTCGAATCACACTGAAGATGAAGCCACTTGGGAACGCGAGGATCATCTTCGGGAAGAATATCCCAGACTTTTCCCTTCTACCTCCTAAATTCTCGGGACGAGAATTTCTTTTAGAGGAGGAGAACTTGTAACACCCCTATGTAATAGCCACTATGATCAGCTGCTGATAATGCCAAGTCATCTCATTTGCAGTGCTTAAACATAGAGGTTAACCAAAGCAAATCAACTCCATTTTGAAAATCAACTCAAAATCAAAAGTGAAATATGAAGTTGATCAAACCCTGTTGGAAAAATGTTCATTAAATGGCAAATAATCCAGGAACATTTGTAAAATCATCATCAATAAAGTTGGAGTTAGAAAAATGACTCTATCAAGATGAATCAGCACCAAAACAACCATTTTAAATTCATTTAAAATCAATTATAATTCAAAAGAAATCCAAATCTGTCCAAACCACTTTTTGGTGAGAGCTAAAATGGCACTGTAATATTTGGACTAAGTCCCACATTTTACAAAAATGCAAAGGTGCTCTAACTATTTCAAAACAGAAATGAAATAAAGAAAAAGAAAACAGAAAAGGGAAAAAAGGGAAAGATGGGCCACTGTGCACCGGCCTAAGTGCACAGTGCCAGGCGCCAGCCCATCCAGCCCATCTGGCCCATTTCTCCTTCTCTCTCCGTGCGTGTCGCCGCCACTGTGGCCGAGCGCGCGCGCGCGGACTGCGCGCCGACACGCCGCCGCCCACCGACGATACAGTAGACGGAGGAGATAAGGTCGACGCCCCTCCACTCCTCCCCGGCCTCTCCGTCATTCTTCCCCTTCTCCTCTCGCTCGCTCCACCTCTCTTCCCTTCTCAGATCCGGTGGCCGAGCGCCCCTGTCGCCGCGATCCGCCGCTGCCGTGGCCAACGGCCTTCCTACCTCGTCTGAGTGCGCCTGGGAGGAGCGCCGTGGTCGACTACGCCTACCGGAGCAGCTGGAGTGAGCGGAGGAGCGCTGCTTCGCCCACGAGCTTCGTCTTCAACCTCGGGTTGCCGCCGCTCTTCTTCGTCTCCGGCGCCGTCTCTGCTGCTACTAAACCTACGCCGGGCCACCTTGTGCCTACCCGGTGAGCATCTCCTCCTTCTCTCTCTCCCTGCATCGCTGATAGACGCTCGCAGCGAGCCATCGCCATTGCCGCACTCTGGCCTCCGCTGCTAAGCTCGCCGCCGGCGATGCGGTGACCGTCATGGCCACCCAAGCCCACCACCATGCTCAGGGCACTCGTGTGGTGCGACTAGTGCCCTCCGTTTGCTCGCTAGGCCGCCGTAGGCTCGTTTCTCTCGACCTCCCGAACGCGTCGCCGCCTTTGCTAGTTGCCGGCGCCGCTTCCGGCCGAGTCCGGCCGTGCCGCCGCCACCAATCGACGCGGCTCGTTCGACTCGTTCGAACGCGCTCTCGCGCGTGTCAAATGGACGCCCGTAGGCGAAATCTGACGAGGCCGAGGCCTCCGCCGCGTTCTGGCGTCGCCGCCGGCGAGCCGCCGGCCACCGCCAACGTGGCCAGGCCGGCCCCACCTCAGGGTGGCTGCCAGTGGGCCCTGGGGTCCCAGTTGACTGGGTTGACCCAGTCAACGTGCTGACTGGGCAACCCTAGTCGCTGACGTGTGGGCCCCGCGGCTAATTAACCTAATTAAACATTTAAATAAATAAAATTAATTAGCTTAGCCTAATGTCTCACTCACAAGTGGGGCCCGCCCCCTAATTAACCCTGTGGATTAAGTTAATTCGCTGTTAAGATAAACAGAGACTGGCATGTGGGTCCCACATGTCAGGATTGACTCTGGTCAGCGCCTGTTGACCGCTGACGTCACAGCGACGTCATGCTGACGTCATAATTCACTTTTCTGTAAAATAAATAAATTCCAGAAATTCAAATAAACTTTGAAAATTAATAACTTTTAAACCGTAGCTCGGATCAAAAAAGTTAAAACATGAAAGTTGCTCAGAACGACGAGACGAGTCTGATCGTGCCGTCCGTTTCTTTGTCGGAACCCCCTACGTAGAAAAACTCGTAACTCCGGACCCGTATCTGGTAGATGAATAGTGCACACACTTCGATAAATAAATCCCAGATTAATTCTAAAAATAACTAAAATGACATAGATGCATATTTAGGCAACCCTGCACTGCATCATAGCATCACACGCACCGTATTGCATTTGTTTGCATTTTGTTTACCTGTTTCTTCCCCCTCTTCTCTCTCGGTAGACCCCGACGTTGACGTAGCTCCCGAGGCAGACGCAGCTCAGGAGTACGACTACGTCCCCGACGACACCACATGCGACCTTGCCCTTGCCCCAGAGCAAACAGTCAAGCACCCCTATTTTGAGCATGCCTATATCGCCTATTCTCTTCTCTCTTATGCTTGCATTAGAACTGCTACTACTACTGTTTCCTATATCTACTGCATAGCCTGATTATTGTAACCTGCCTTGCTACCTTTCTGGTTATCCTAGACTGATTAGTATAGGCTGGGTAGAGTCCCGACAGAGACCCCCACTTGATCCCGACTGCCCCGCTGGATGTCAGAAGACCCGCTCATCGGGATTGAAGACTAGACCCTGGCACCGCACATCACTTCCCCCTTAGTTGCCGACACTACAAGGTTACCGTCGGGTGCCGAGGGTGATACCTCGTCAGCACTTCTGATGTTAACCTTGTAGGTTAGTTACTCGGTCGTGGTAAGCGAGGGTGATTCCTCCTACACCACCCCCGATAACGACATCGTCGCGCAACTCCTCAAGTGTGGACCTCGAGGGTGATTCCTCCTTCGTTCACCTTGACTATAACATCAGGTGGGATTCCATCGAGGGTGATTCCTCAGGGCTCCCCTGGTGTCAGACACACAGATACTGTTGTTGATTTGACTTGCACTAAACCATGTTACTAAAGACGGGTCGGCCCTAAGGGGTACCCGCGCGAGCTTAATGCGAAGTGTTGTGGAGTCGGGTTGACCTGGATGGTGCCCGCGAGATAACTACGAGGCGTGGCCGGGCATTCTTAGCCCTTGCCGCAAGTCCTCGAGACGGGGCGACGGGGTCACATCGATCGTGAGTCTCTGCTCGTTTCCGCGCGCTCCTAATCCACTACGGTTTGGATATTTGATCCGAGGGGCCTCTGGCCCGATAGCACTAACCATCACGTGGGCATAGTCTGGGCGTTTTGCGTCGTATATATCAGCCGAAGCTTGTTTGACGTCAGTATGGAGCGGCGCACGCCGAGTTGGACTGGGAACGCAACCGCGCTTGTATAAGGGGTTGCTAGGTCTGCTCTCGGTGGCCCCGTAACGTGCAGGAGTTCCCGGGGCGATGGCCCAAGACCCCTGGGGGCATAGGTTTAGTCCGGCGTGCTGACCTCTCTTATAAGCCTATGTCGGGTTGCGGCGTGTTGCTTAGCCGAGGCCGGGCATGACCCAGTAAAGTGTGTCCGGCCGGAGTTAAGCGAGCGTGGTGGGTAACTTGGTGCACCCCTGCAGGGAAGAAACTTCTATCGATAGCCTGTCCTACGGTAACGGACACTCAGAGTTGTATCCCGATCGGTACAACTAGAAAATGTGATGAGAACTGGATAGTACGGCTCTGGGATTGCTTTCTCGCAGGGAGTCGAGAAAGGATCTCAGGTCGAGGTCGATGATACTACTACTACTTTACATTATGTTCATCTGCTCTCTTCTATTGCTGCAAGACTGTCGAAGATTGTTGAAGATGCTAGTCTTCGATAGGACTAGGCTTTCCCCCTATATTCTGGCATTTCTGCAGCCCAGTCCGCATATACAGCCATTCCTTTGACAATGTTGCATATGTAGTGTAGATCCTTGATTGCTGAGTACTTCGGATGAGTACTCACGTTTGCTTTACTTTCTTTTTCCCCCATATTCCATTTGATGCCACCAGACGACGGAGCCCCTGAGCCAGACGCCCCAGCCGACGACCAGTACTACTACCCGCCTGGCGAGTACTACTACTACGAGGAGCCGTTCGACGACCAAGAGTAGGATCGAAGGGTCCAGGGCAGGAGGCCTACGCCTTTCAATCGTAGTATTTTATTTTACCCCACCTCTGTGAAGGCTTATCTCTCTCTCTCTGTAATATATCTGTACTCAGATATCTGATGCTTCCACTGACGCTTGTATGTCATCGAGCTATGTATTCGAGCCCTCGAGGCCCTGGCTTGTAATATAAAGCTTGTATGACTTTATTTATGTTTTAGAGTTGTGTTGTGATATCTTCAAGTGAGTCCTTAGGCTTGATCGTGCGCATTTGCGTGTACGATTAGTGCATGATTAAGCCGGGGTCGTCACACCAAATCATTGCCTCATGACAATATTCAACTCCATTTGCCTGGTAAATCTTCCTCGGCAAATTTCCAAAGTTTTTGTTCAGCTCGAACTATTGTGAAGGAAGTACTAGCTAGGCATATCCTAATGAGCTGAATTTTTACACATCTTCTATATTCCCAAATCATAGCTCTCCACAAAATTTGAGCCCCATCTAACATTACATGTGAGCTCAGCATCCAATCTTTGTTTCTGGTGATATTTTCAGTTTGAGAAGCAACTATATTTTATGTTAATTTGTAATTGCTGAAAATTTACCACGACATGACCCTGCCCATAGAACCTCCCTCCCCCAAATTTTAGCTCATTTATTTTAGCCAATTTCCCTCAGCATTTTTCCCAATTTTCTGTTTAGTGGAGAGCACTGTGAAGGAAGTACCATTTTTATTTATCCAAATTGTATGAAAATTTTAAAGTGCCTTCATATGTCCAAATTATCATCCTCCTCCAAATTTCAGATCAATCCATTCATTCATTTGAGTCTAGCTTCAACATTCATATTTCTGTCCAGTGTGCTACGTTGCAAAGCAAGTGACACCTAGGCTCCTCCATTTGAGCTGCAAATTTTCCAAGATAGTGTCCTTAGTAGATGATCATCCTCGGCTAAAACTCAGGCCCATTGGCCATGTGCATTTTTCCCACCACTAATCAAACACTTGGGTGCTAATTCATGTTTGAGCTCAGTTCAGTCTCCTCGTGAGATTCTTCTATTGCCTTCTTCTTCCTGACACATATCGGGGGATTGCCCAACCCACTAGACATGCCTAGGCCGCCCGGAACGCGTGGCAACACCACGGTCATGCGGTGACGATGCGGCGGGCATGGGAGTTTACGCGCTCTGGAGTTGCGGCCCTCAGCCACCATCCAAACCTCAACGTATCGCCACCAAACCATGTATTTCTTATTAAATAGATACTTATGTACCTATAAATGATTTTTGGAAAAAATAAAGAGCAAACTATGAGGCAGCTGCAGTTCAAATTTGACCCGCTTCCAACTGAATCAGCGGAGATTTGTCTTTTTCACCAGAGGTGTATAAATACTTTTGACGACCAACCATTTTGTCAATTGTACATTAAATATGGCCTAATATATTATAAAAATGACCTGGTCCCATTTTGCAACAAAAATATGGTAGGTCCTTCACAAAAAAAACACATTTTGGGCATTCAAAAAATAGAAAATGAATTTTTCGTCCAAAGAAAATGAAAACTTACTTATGCAACATTGTTTTCCATCCCAAGATGCACCCTTGTGCATAATATGAGATCATTTGAACAAACTATGCCATGAATGTGGCCATAAGATTGATCATTTGGCTTGAAAGACAGGCATCTTCACACATGATAGCTCGTTTATGAGAACACTTTAAAAAAATAATTATCGTATTACAAGTTTATTATTTTTCCTGGTAACTTCGTCACATATAATGACACAATGCGAAGGTTTTCCAATTTTTTGATTTTTTTTTGAATTTTTTATGCTCGTTTCAAAATGCGGTCAAAACGGCGAGAACGACCGTTCCTAGCTAGTAGTTGAATCTTGGAATTTTTTTGGTGTTTCTCTGATTAAATAGATACTTATGTACCTATAAATGACTTTTGGAAAAAATAAAGAGCAAACTATGAGGCAAGTGCAGTTCAAATTTGACCCGCTTCCTCCTGAATCAGCGGAAATTTGTCTTTTTCACGAGAGGTGGATAAAATCTTTTGACACCCAAACATTTGGTTAATTGTGCATCAAATATGTCCTATTATTTTATAAAAATGATTTGGTCCAATATTGAAACAAATATATGGTAGGTCCTTCACAAAAAAGACTCATTTTGGGCACTCGAAAAATAGAAAATGAATTTTTCGTCCAAAGAAAATGAAAACTTCCTTAGGCAACATTGTTTGCCATCTCAAGATGCACCCTTGTGCACAATATGAGATCATTTGAACAAACTATGCCATGAATGTGGCCATAAGATTGATCATTTGGCTTGAAAGCCACTGATCTCCACACATGATAGCTCGTTTCTGAGAACACTTTTTTAAAATAATTATCGTATTAAAAGTTTATTATTTTTCCTGATAACTTGGCCACATATAATGACATAATGCGAAGGTTTTCCAATTTTTTGATTTTTTTTATGCCCGTTTCAAAACGCCGTCAAAACAGTGGGAATGACCGTTCCTAGCTAGTTGTTGAATCTTGGAAAACTTTTGGTGTTTCTATGATTAAATAGATACTTTTGTACCTAAAAATGATTTTTGGGAAAAATAAAGAGCAAACTATGAGGCAGCTGCAGTTCAAATTTGACCCGCTTCCAATTGAATCGGTAGAAATTTATCTTTTTCACGATAGGTGGATCAAAGCTTTTGACACCCAACCATTTGGTCAATTGTGCATTAAATATGTCCTAGTATTTTAGAAAATTGATTTGGTCCAAATTTGCAACAATTATTTGGTAGGTCCTTCACAAAAAAAACTCATTTTGGGCACTCAGAAAATGAAAAATTGATTTTTCATCCAAAGAAAATGAAAACTCCCTTATGCAACATTGTTTGGCATTCCAAGATGCACCCTTGTAAACAATATGAGATCATTTGAACAAACTATGCCATGAACGTGGTGATAAGATTGATCATTTGGCTTGAAAGCCATAAATCTTCACAGATGATAGCTCATTTCTGAGAACACTTTTTTAAAAGAATAACCGTATTGCAAGTTTATTATTTTTCCTGGTAACATGGTCACATATAATGACACAATGCGAAGGTTTTCCAATTTTTTGATTTTTTTTTGAATTTTTTATGCCCATTTCAAATTGCGGTCAAAACGACGGGAATGACCGTTCCTAGCTAGTAGTTGAACCTTGGAATTTTAGTTAATTGTAAATAAGTTGTGGACTAATATTTTCCAAAAATGATGTGGTCCATTTTATAAGACATATTTGTATTTTTTTTCTTAAAAAGTAGAATATTTGGGTCCAAATTTTGAAGATTCCAGCGCGAGACAACCGGCCAATGAGAAGCAAGGAACCACTATCACGCGGATCACCCAGTCGGAAGCGATCTGAGCCATCCATCAAACACCCATCAACGGTGGAGCTTCTCCTGAGAAACCCAAACCCTAACCCACCCACCCATCCACCCATCCTCTCCCATTCCCCAGATCCAATCGAGGCACCCCGCCGCCCCCGCCTTCCTCTTCCTCGTCTCATCTCCCTCCTGCGATTCCCACTGCCGCCACCCCCACCCACCACCGCCGACCTCGTCTCTGCCATGAATCCTCTCCCCTCGCCTTCCTCCGCGGCTCCAAGGCTCGGCGCTCGGCGAGGGGGAAGCGGTGAGGCTGAGGTGGAGGATGGGGATGGGGTGCATGTTCGACTGCTTCCATGCGGGCGGCAGCTCGCCGCGCGCCGGGCGCGCCCGCGCCTAGTTCCCCTCGGATATTGGCTCGGCGGAGCGGAGATGAAGATCACGGCGCTCGTCGTGCTGAAGCCATCGGCCGGAGGCGCCGGGGGCTCCTCCTCCAGCGGCGGGCAGGGCTCCGAGGCGCTCGTGCTGGCCAACGCCACGGACGTCAGCCACTTCGGCTTCTTCCGGCGCGGCGCCGCACGCGAGTTCATCATCTTCGTCGCCCGCACCGTCGCCCAGCGCACCCAGCCTGGCCAGCGCCAGTCCATCCAGCACGAAGGTAACCACCCATCTCAGATCTGCTTGCCGCTACCTGGTATAGTTTACTTTGTGATACTAGAGCAAGGGCGACATGGGTGATTATGGCGATCTCTGCAAAGTAGCTTGTAGCCCTATCTGGTAGTTCATGTGATGCGCTGTAGGATTCGCAGTTGCAAAGTGATCTTGTTGCTGAAGTAGCGATGTAGGCTTGTGCTTCTATCCATAATGATTCCCTCTGTTCGAGGGTGTCTCGGCTGCAGAGGTGGTAAGTGGGGTGCCTCCCTCTGTTCACAGTTCACATAGTACTACTTTGGGTTGCATTCAGATGGTTTATTTGTTCGATTAACTCCAGTATTTCAGGTTTTAAGTGTCCTATGTGTCTGTCTCCAAATGATTTTGTTGCATATACCATGTTCACATAGTTCTATTATCTGAACTTTTTGGACGAATCATAGAAGAATTTTGAAACCCTATTGTAACAAATACTGAAATATTAGTACTGCTCCTAGATGTTTCTCGAAAATTAATGATATTCGTTTGACTTTTACTAGGCTATACAGCCAACTATATGCACACTATGGCAATATGCAGCCTTGAGATAAATATAAATATTTTCCAAGGGTGTATTAACATATGCCGCTAACTTCAAATTAAAAGGATGTGGGTGGATCATTTAAAATGCATAACACTTTTCAGCTTCAGTGATTAATCTGCACTTATGGTGCCGTTACCTCTTTTGTTATTTCTGATACTCTTCTTGTCTGCAGGACAATGGAAGTCCTTTGTTCGGAGAGGGAAACCAAGTTGAAGTGAGTGGAAAATACTTCGATGCATCCTGGAGTCCAGCTACTATTCTTAAAGTGATTGGTGCTTCACATTTTCTAGTACAGTACATGCATACTGAAAATGATGGGTACACGAAGTTTTTTGAAATAGAAACTTGTTCATGGCCCTACTTGTGTCGGAAAGTGCCAAACTTGAAACAGAAACTTGTAGTAGCGGGCCTGGAGCTTAGTTCTTCAAGCATAACCTTTTAAAGCAGAAATCAATGCACCTCATTGTTATATATATTTTTGTTTGCCCTACTGCTTTAAGCACTGTTGGTACAACATGAACTGGACTTCTTGGGGGTGACTGGATTTTGGGCAAACTTTGTTGCTGATATTGGCCATACTTTCTGATACAGAGTTTTGGTAAATAAGCTATTTTCTGAAGAATTTTGTTGTGGATAATATATGTATCTGTAGTATGTGTGAAATGTTGCAAGCTTTGCATGTCATTGAGATTCTGGAAGATGATTTGGTTCACTTCACCCAGTGATTTCTTCGTCATAAACTGAGCATATGCGGTTTCTTCAGGAACCCTCCTTATTGAAGTGTGCATCCATTCCATTGAGATGGCTATTCCAACCAGCAAAGTTTTGTTGATGACAGTTTGTGTGCTTGCTCACTAACAAGTTTGCATTTCTGCCCAATAACAGGTTCCACTTCTCGGTGGAGCGATGTGCGCGTGCACCTGACATTTCTTCTACAACTCAGAGTCTCTCGAGGTAACATATTGACCTGAAGGCAAAGCTACACCGCAGGACTGAACCATACCGTACGCCGGGCGTGGTCGTGCTACTAACCGCCAGGCCACCGACGCTGGCGCCGGCGCCGACCCCGACCAGAGATCCATCGCCGCCCAGGACCCCAAGCTACTGGACGACTTCGCAGACGCCGAAGCCAACACCAAAGGTTAATTACCACCTCCAAATCAAATCCTGGGGCTTCATTCATGGCTGTCTAGTACTGCTAGTTAATCCTGGGGCTTCATTAATCCTGGGGCTTAATTACCATCAGTTAATACACTATCCAGTACTACTAGTTCTCATCTCACTTGTTGTGCTTCTTGTACTGGGAGCACTCTTTGTTATCCCAAGATCTAACATCAAAGGTAAAATGGGTACATCGCTTGTCTTGTTGTATTTGCAAGTTTGAAACTGGATTAGCATCTTGGAGTATTGTTGTACTCCAACAGACTAAACAGTACGTACTCCCGTACTGATAGTTAGAGTAGCATCTTGGAGTAGGGTAGTCCACATTTGTCTAAATTAGACCGGATTATTCAGATTAGTCCACATTTCGTATTATTCTTGGAGTACTATACTGTAGCAGCAGCATGAGTAAACTGAATACTCCTTCATATGTTTGGTTCCTTCTTATTCTTCCTCAGATTGTGAAAATGGATTCATTCCTTCTTACGCACTGCACTGTACTGTAATATTGGTTGCTTTTGATGAGTGCCAGAGAGCAATAATAGGTCATTTTTTGAATTAATACTCCAAAATTTATCAGTAGTGGAGGAGTGATTGTTTCCAAATCAATACTCCTGGGCATCATTCATGGCTGTCTAGTAGTCGACATACTTCTGGTTCCATTTAGTATATGCAGGTAGCAGCAGCTTAAGTGTAATGGAGCTGTTGTTACTCTATGCCCACTTCATTAGAGTTTGCATCATCTCCTTGTTGTTTATAGCATATTCGCCTTCACTATTCTTGCTCTGAACCTCTGATCATGATATTGATTGTATTTGTCTTGATGGAATTACAGGCAACATGGTGACTCTAGTGCAGGCAGCACTGGCCATCCTCTTCGAGGTTGTGTGTTTAGGTGATTCCTCGGGTAGCCATGACACTACACTGGCTGATTAGTACCCAGTGGCATGTTTCTAATATTTACAGGGATTTCCCTTATAGGAATAGTGCTCATGGTATATTTATATGTCCTCCAGCGCATGCTCTTTTTCGGTTTGTGTGGAATATGGTGTTTTGGCAGCTGGGATATTAGATTGCACTTCAGTATGTGATTTACTCATGTTGGTACTGCTTGTTAAGTGATCATCTTTATGTCCTTGCTACCAGTAGGATGGTCAATACATGATTGCTCTGTAACTTATCTTTTTCGGAACAGTTTGCTTGGTCCTTCATATCTGACTATGTAATGTAGAAGCTCTACTTTATCCTAATAGCTTCCTGTAGCATTGTGCTACTATCTGTGTGATGCTAAACAATATGCTCTTAATCTGTTGCTATATTCTCAAGTGTTGTTTACCATTTACATTTGCTATAATCACAAATAGTAGTAGTGTCTGGTTTAGATAAGCAAACAAGGGATGATTTATGCCGTTGTTGATCTGAATTTTTTGTTTCTGGGTGGTGTAGGACAAGCTGCAGCGGGACAACCTGGAGAGGAAGAACTTCGAGGACAAGATCAAGGAGAACCAGGAGAAGATCACCGGTTACCTCATACTTCTCGGCATGGCTGGCAACTTTGGCAGATCCCTCTTTGGCTCCGACCAACTTACTTTTGTCACTAGCTAGCAGCATTTCCAGGTACAGTTGTGTCCTGCTCTCTTGTCCACCGTTTAGATTTTTTTGGAGTGTGCATGGTGGCATCCTGAGCTCGCACTGTAAAATATGCTTTGCCTTGTTCCTGAGTTGGCACTATAAATTTTGCTTTGTCTTGTTGATAATGTCATGTCTTATGCAATCAGATTACATTTCTGTTTGTTATGGTAATATAAAGATATTGGTGCTGTCGTAATTTTCATAGTGTGTGCCTTTCATTTCTTTATTTTGATTGTTTCCCTTGTATTCTATATGCTTCTCATGGCTGATCCTTCCAATGCCAGGTGTTGTGAGTTCTGGAAGATGGAAGAGGAAGAAAAATTATTTTTGTCGAACTAAATTTTCTGTATTCTGTTTTGTTGTACGTATGATTTGATAGTTTTGTATAGGAACAAGTGATACTATTTTGTAGGGCTTTATGGCCTGTGATGTAAACATATTTAGTGCTGAATTATGAAGTTATTTGAAAAATTTATTAGAAAGGAGAATCATTTGTATGAATCGCCAAATATATGTGAGTGGGCTGAAAAGAGTACTGGACCAACTCCAAGATTGAATTATTATTTGATGGTATAAAAAGGCGGAATATAAACCAGAATTGGGCTGCACAAAATAGTACCTACATTCTTGAAGGGCCAAATGTGCATAAAAATTAACGGGCTGAACAGTTGGGCTTGGCCCATGTTGCTGACCAAACTTGATAGAAAAAAAAACAAAGGGGCATTTAATGGGCTGAAATGTAAAGCTAGGCCCATGTAGCTAGCGAAAATTAACAGGAAAAATATATATTAAAAAGGCTGAATTGTTGGGCTCGGCCCATGTAAAACGTCGAATTGGACCGGGCTGAATCTTATCAATGACCTTTTCAATTGGTCGCAATTTTGCCACGTCAGATTGCTAGTGACCAAAACAAAAGGTCATTGGTTCAACGACCTTTTGTTTTGGTCGTAAACGTCTACGACCTTATCCCGAAGAAGGTCGTTAATTTCAGTTTACGACGGCCAGCTTTTGACCAACTGTTTTTGGTCACAAAAAGGTCGCAAATGAAAAACAATGACCATTAAGTGACCAATAGTGATGGTCGCAAGTTGACGTATTTCTTGTAGTGTAGAGATTTGCATGGAGATGTGAGATGTTTGTTTGTCAATTTCCTATGATTAGGCTTGTTAGTATGTTAGGGTTATTCTTATGGGTGTTCTTATGTTGGTGCTAGGGTTAGGCTTGTTAGTATGTTAGGGTTAAGGTTATGGGTGTTGTTATGTTGGGGCAAGGGTTAGGGTTGTTGTTTCATATATATGTTAGGGTTTGTATTCCGTGTTAATCCTTGGATTAGTACTCATGGAAGAAATGTTACGTTGTGTTGTTTGATTGCTTATAGGGTTGTTTGAATGCTTATAGGGATGGGAAGAACATGTGTGTTTGTTCATCATGGGGACAAAGACGCCTTCTTGAAAGGCAATATTGAACCGGACCCGGATGAGCTTGACATGGTGTTTGATAATAGTCCTAGCTATGCGGAGCTCTTGCAACAAGTGAGGAAAGATTTGAATTGGAAGGACCTTAGTGATATCGTTGAGTTGGAGGGAAGGCATAATGTTGGTTTTGGAATGCACATCCATTGGAAGACAATGCGTGTCAACTCGAGCAACGTTGGGTTGCATACAAGGAGCACTAGTAGAAAAAGGGCCTTTTGTCCCGGTTCATAAGGGCCTTTAGTCCCGGTTCTGGAACCGGGACTAAAGGGTCGAGACTAAAGCCACCCCCTTTAGTCCCGGTTCTTACACGAACCGGGACTAAAGGCCGTCCACGTGGCCGCTGCCTAGAGCTCCACCTTTAGTCCCGGTTGGTAACACCAACCGGGACTAAAGGAAATTTTATGATTTTTTTTTTGAATTTTTTTTTTTGAATTTTTTCCCGATTTTCAAATTTCTGAATTATTTTAACCTCTAATCTCTAATCACCCCTCATCATTCCAAATCATCTAACTTCCCGGACGGTCACCCATCCTATCACTACCCCAGCCTGAGCACGCTTAACTTCCGAGTTCTATTCTCCCTCGTTTCCAAGTCTGCACTTGTTGTTTTCCTGACAATAGTAAGATGTCAATCCTATTAACCCTCAGGAGTTTAGCTTGAGCATGAAGTCACAAATTTCACTGTTTGAGTTTGAAACTATTGTTCTCAAAAACAATAATTATTTAGTAACACTAATATTTCTTGAATAGTAGTTTGACCATTGTTTGACCACAGTTTGAGCAGATTTGACCAAAGTTCAAAAAAACTGAAATAATTATTTAGTTACACTAATATTCTTTAATAATTATTTAGTAACACTAATACTTCTTGAATAAGTAGTTTGACCATAGTTTGACCAGATTTAATGAAAATTTAAAAAAACTGAAATTTGAGCATAAGTTTTTTTCCTTTTAGAATTTGAGAATTCTAAAAATTTGCAAACAGGCCGTAGGCAGTCAAAATCGGATGCGGATTTTCATGCTGAACATTTTGATATATTATACGTTTTTTTCTGACATCGTATGCAAAAGTTATAGCCGTTTTACATTTTCCCTACACTTTTTGCAAAACATGTCCAAATTTAAGTTTTTAAATTTTCCTAACTAGTAGATGTAGTAACATAACTACATCTCGAAGATTTTTAATTTTTGAAGTTTTTATCATTTTCTTTTGCTTTTTACAAAACTGAAAAGGCGATCCACAAGGGGGGGGGGGGGTAGAGTTTGAAAATGGGACCTTCAGTACCGGTTTGAGACACTAACCGGGACTAAAGGGCATGGCACCCTTTAGTCCCGGTTCGTGTCTCAAACCGGGAGTAAAGGTCTAATCTTTAGTCCCGGTTTGAGACACGAACCAGGACTAAAGGGTATCTCACCCTTTAGTCCCGGTTCGTGTCTCAAACCGGGACTAAAGGGCTCAGGTGAACCGGGACTAATGCCTTAGCCGCACGAACCGGGACCAATGCTCACATTAGTCCCGGTTTGTGACTGAACCGGGACTAATGTGAATATTGCCCTGTGACCAAAGCCCTGTTTTCTACTAGTGGAGATGGTGGCCGAATCACTAGACAAGGCTCTTGAGTTATTTGCAACGAAGAAGGTTGATTCAAGTTTGCATTTGGACTTGAACCGGAACCCCTCCCCTTTGGTTGCTAGTAGCCCCCCACCCTTGAACCGAGATGAAATTGTTGAACCTCTTTTGACCCAAGAAGTGAGGCCAACATTGAGCCCGTTTCCAAACAACCAAAATGAAGCTTTGCAAGAGGAGAATGATGAGTATGCGGACGATGACAATGAAGTTGATCTCCATGACAACAATGTGGGTGATCTCGACAAATATCATTTGCAAGAGACAATGGACCATTCCATCCCTTATTCCCGTGGCTATGCATCGGATTCGGATGACGAAGGTCCCGATGAACAAGTTGATGAGGAGGGGTTCACGGTGAAGGAGGCCGAAACTTTCGAGAAGGTATTCGGTCGGGATCATCGGACTACATTGTTCAAGGATGTTAGTCTCGCGGATGAAGCCGTGGTAGATGGTGGCCAAGGTATATCTCTTGGGGTTAGGCCAAGATCTCACCGTGATTTGGATGACGGCAAGAACGGGATTGCTCGCGGGTCTATGTTCGAAACCTTCTTGGACTTGAAGATGTGGCTCGACAACTACTCGGTTACGCATTATCGTCCACACAAGGTGGTGAACTCGGACGTCAATGTGCGCTACACGGTTGCATGTGCATGTGAAGATGAAAAATGTCCGTGGATTGTGCGTGCAAGACCATGGAAAGGAGGTCCCACTTGGCACGTAGTGAGTTGTGTGCCAACTCACATGTGCCGAGGCAAAAGGGTGGATGGCAAGGTTGTGTCCCAAGACCATAGACAACTCACGTCCGAGTTCATCGCTTACAGGCTCTCCAACTCAATATCCACACTTCCAACAATGAGCATCCAACATGTCATGGACCTTGTGAAAGCCATCTTTCATTACAAGGTGAAATACGGCAAGGCATGGAAGGCGAAGCAAGCCGCATTTAAGATGTTGTATGGTACTTGGGAGGAAGCATACAACCGAATCCCTAGGTTGTTGTTAGCCATGGCCGCCACAAACCCGGGCATGGTTCATGTGGTCGAGCCTCATGGGGAAAAAACAACGGTTCATGACGGAAGGAAAGTCCGAGTATTTGGCCATGCATTTTGGGCGTTCGAGCAATGCGTGAGGGCTTTCGAACACTGTAGGTCGGTCATCGCCATTGATGGCACGTTCTTGACCGGACAATACAAGGGCACCTTGTTGGTTGCGATAGCAAGTGATGCCAGTAACCGGGTGTTGCCATTGGCATTTGCTTTGGTTGAGGTGGAGAACAATGACAACTGGGAGTGGTTTTTGCGTCTTTTGAGGACGAAGGTGTTACCCGCTCAGAGGGAAATTTGTGTCATATCGGATCGGCATCAAGGAATTCTTAACGCGGTGGAGATTGACATTCCCGGGCATGCTCCGTTACACCATCGATGGTGCATGAGGCACTTTTGTTCGAACTTCTATAGGGAATGTGGCCTTAAGGAGTTGGCCGATGATCTTCAAGATTGTTGTCTCGCTTTCTCCGACAAGCGGTTCTCCACTTTGTTGAACAAATTGCTAGCACACAAAAAACTTGATTCCGGGGGTCAAGACTTTCTCAATAGGCACATTCAATACCGGAACAAGTGGGCACGTGCTTTTGATGAAGATGGCCGGAGATACGGTCAAATGACAAGCAATATGGCCGAATGCTTCAATAGGGTGCTCAAAGGTGCACGTGGATTACCTGTGACTGCAATAGTTCAATACACATTTGACAAGATGAATGCGTACTTTCTAAAGTACTCGATGGAAACGGATGCACAGATAGCGGGTGAGAACAAGCACAAGGACAAGTTCCCACCCAAGGTTGATGAATGGTTGGAATTTCAATCATGGAAGGCGGACTCACAAGAAGCTATACTATATGACAACGAAGAGTGGAAGTACGAAGTGAAAGAGCCAGGAGGAACCACAAACGATGTCCGCCAACATGGAGGTCGGGCTTTCAAGGTCTCGTTAACACGGTGTGATTGCTCTTGCGGGAGGCCATTGTTGCTTCATCTCCCATGCTCACACTTGTATACCGCCGGTCGCATTAGGAATGTGGACGTCAATCACCCCCTCACCGTGAGGGAGTCGGAGTTCTCAACCGGGGTTGTCTCCAGAATAGTCTCGGTCTCATCAGCTGCTTTTTTGATCTGGGTACGCTATGAACAGAAACGACATTAACGTGTTAGGCAAGCGAAGATGTGAATAGTGCGAATGGGAAAGCAAAAAGGGGAAATACCACAAAGTTCATCATTGGAGCTGAAGGGACTGAGGTGCCTTCCCTGACTAATTTGTTGTACTCGTGCTGGGTTAGCTCATCGAAGACGGTGGGATCTTCCAAAATCTACTCATCATACGCCGGCTTGCATACCTCCACACGGGTACTTGCAAGAAACCATGTGAGATAGTTGTTGAACGCGATCGGGCAGTGCTCACGAAGCTGGGCTCGTTTTCCAGCCTTAGCTTGCTCCACACTAAGCGCGAACTGTATGATATACTTCCTGTGATGCCTGTCCCAATCCTTAATCTTCCGCTGCTTTCTCCTATCCAACCTGCAAGTTAGAAACAGAATATTAGCACCATTGAAACCGCCGAGAAGCTGCTAAGTGCTCAAGGTTAATTATATCTTATGCGTGTAGCAACTTGTCCGTGTCCTCCCACTCCGGCGGGTGTGGCTGAAACAAACCAAACTGGCGGTACACCCGATGTGGCAGGTGAAGCTCAACCGCCCAGTTGCATATGAGTGGGCACCGCATATGACAAAGATCCCTATCCCTAGTGCACATCGGATTCAGCACGAACTCTCTAGGGTTACCAAAACTATCCCCTCTTCCATACGGCTCCCATTCCACCTGCAACATAGCATAGAATGCAAAATTGATTTCAAGTTACGATAGAAGCATGAGAATCACTTATGCAATGTCGAGTCACCTGCTCAGCCATAATCGTGTCCAGCTCGCTCGTGTACAACTTGTACATGACCGACGGGTCATCCGTCGTCTCATTTACCACATCCCACTTGTAAGCCCAAGTGGGGAACCATAGTGGGTCGTCTTTGTCGTCCCAATCCTCGTACTTCACGGTCTTCGGTCGTCCAACCGGCAATCGCTCCCAGCTCCATATAGAAAGTGCGAGCATACAACCACCAATACCTCAAGATTTCCTACAACATGCTTCATCCAACTGCACATAAAAAAGAACATGGTTGAATTAACAGGAAGATCGCATTGATAATGTAGCAATGAAGTCAAAACGAAACAACTCTCTACATGTCTATACAAGTAAGCCAGTGTCGCCGAACCCCAACTCCATTTGCTATCGAAGACGGTCAACGCCTTCAGCCACATCCATGGAGCATTCTTGCCTGTGCCATCAGTAAACATAGTCCTGGATATAACATACCACATGTAGACACGAGCATATGTCTTGACCTCATCCTCATTAGCATCCTCGGGGCAAGTACCAAAGTTGAATGCAATCCAGGTGAAAGGAGCACCGGCTGCGACTCTTTCCTTCTTCTTGTCTTCTGCTTCTGGTTCCCGATGCTCCGGAGGAACCATACCGATAAGGGCATGCATCTGCTCGCGCCACCCATCAGAATCGGTGCTCATACATAGAGGATTCCCCTCGATAGGAAGACCGGCGATCATAGCAATATCCTGGAGCGTCACGGTCATCTCCCCGGTCCGAAGATGGAAACTGTGTGTCTCCGGCCTCCAACGATCAGTAAGCGCGGTGATTGCTGCAGCATTGAGGGGTGGCATCGACCGGCTGACCGACTGAATGAAAGGGAGGAGTCCTGTCTCCCTTACATACGGTGTGTATCGCTCATCATAGCGCATCCCCCCAAGGTTGACCCCGTGAGACCGAACCTTCAGAGGTTGAAGCTCCTACAAACAAGCAAATCAGAAAATTACATATGGGCATTTGTGTTTGAAATAAACACGAAATTCATAATACCGGCCACTTTCATTATTACCCGCTGCTGCACCGACATAGCGTACGACCGGTGTTGATGGTCCCAGTGATCATCGAGAAGCCAAACCATCCTAACAATTTCAAACAAAGCATTCTTGTCAATACGAATATCTTTTCAATACAAATAAACTAAAGTAGGCCTACTATATGCAAGATTCAAAGCATATGTATCCAAAGCATTCTTGTCAATAAGAATATAATTTCAATACAAATAAACTAAACTAGGCCTACTTCATGCAAGATTCAATACAAATATCTTTTCCATAGAAATAACATGTCTTTCAAATAGAAATAAACTAAACTAGGGTTGCAAAATAATAAACTAAACTAAACTAGGGTTGCAAAATAATAAAGATCATCTACAAATTTTAAAGTCCCACAAATCTATATACATGCAAGATTCTAATCTAATCAAACGAGGGTTCCCCAAATCTTGAAAATAACATACATTTTATGGATAGAAAGAAGGGGATCGGAGGAGAGTACCTTCTAGGAT
This sequence comes from Thinopyrum elongatum, assembly GCA_011799875.1. NCBI lineage: Eukaryota > Viridiplantae > Streptophyta > Magnoliopsida > Poales > Poaceae > Thinopyrum > Thinopyrum elongatum. The sequence continues at coordinate 145,168,565 of CM022302.1, read as the reverse complement.
GGATTGGTGAAGGATTTGGGAGAGGGGATTGAGAGGGGGAGAGGAGCCAGCCGCCGCCGCCGCAACGATGCTTGTGTAACGCCTAAGGGCAAGGCGCTGAAGAATGGGGGGTGGGTGGGGGAGGGCTAGCGCGCGGCGGTTGCATCTCAATCAATGTGCAACGCCTAAGGGCTAGGCGCTGCACATTACATGTGTGGCGCCTAGCTCTGAGGCGCTGCACGGTTGGGTGCGGGCCCCGGGGCTGTCACGCTGGACAGATGAGCAACGCCTTAGAGTTAGGCGCTGCACCGTAGGGTGTGGCGCCTGCATGTCAGACGCCACTCAAAAAGGTCAGCGGAGTGAAATTGTTTTAGAGACCGTTCATTTTGTGAATTGATTTTGTCCACAAGTCAAAATTGTCAAATTTGCCACCAGCTAATGATATGTTCTCTCTGCTTAAATATATAACTGGGTGACATGACATCCACTCATGCATCCACAACACCAGCGAAACTTTCTATAGCACAGTGGGTGGAGTGGCTGATCTGACTGAGAATGCGCACAAATAAAGGAGGCAGACGATGTCATTCCTCAGTTCCTGCCAAGATCTTGGGTCCAATTCCTTGTCCACCGCGCGACGTCTCGATCGAAAATCGACATGGTCTGCGAGGACATCAAGATCAAGCCATCGCAAGGGCACAAGGTATGCGTGATCGGAGCCGGGATGGCGGGGCTGGCGTCGGCCCGCGAGCTGCGACGGGAGGGCCACGACGTGACGGTGCTAGAGCAGAGAGGCGACGTGGGCGGGCAGTGGCTGTACGACCTGAGGGTCGACGGCGCGGGTCGCGGCGGCGCCGGTGAAGGTGCACAGCAGCATGTACGCGTCCCTCCGCCTGATCAGCGCGCGGGAGAACATGGGGTTCACCGACTTCCAGTTCGCGCCCAAGGACGGCCGCGACGGCCGCCGCTTCCCGGGCCACCGCGAGGTGTACCTCTACCTCAAGGACTTCTGCGAGGCGTTCGGGCTCATGGAGTCCGTCAGGCTCAACACCAGTGTCGTGCGTGTCGCCCCGGCGCCGGGCCCGGCGCGGCGATGGATGGTGAGGTCCGTCGGTCTCGGCAAGCACGATGGTGCCGAGGAGGAGGAGGAGGTGTTCGACGCCGTGGTGGTGGCCAACGGCCACTACTCGCAGCCGAGATTGCCAAGCATCGTAGGTATGGAGGCGTGGAGCGGGAGGCAGGTGCACAGCCACTCGTACAGGGTGCCGGAGCCGTTCCGCGGGGAGGTGGTGGTGGTGGTCGGGTGCGGCGAGAGCGGAGGGACATCGCCATGGAGGTGCGCAGGATGGCGAAGGAGGTGCACCTCGTCTTCAAGTCCATGGAGGAGGTGACCCAGGGGCTCGCCAAGGTGCTCGCCAAGTACAGCGCCAGCCTGCACTTACAGCTACACGTACGTACGTAGTGCGTTTATTCCGTGCTCCACATGCATGTATGCAAAACGAAATGATTGATCCGACAACGTCAGGTGGAGCGGCTGTGCGAGGACGGGCGGGTGGTGTTCGGCGACGGTTCCACTGTCCTCGCCGACACCATCATCTATTGCACGGGGTACAACTACTCTTTCCCGTTCCTGGATACGCAGGGAGCGGTCACCGTCGACGACAACCGCGTGGGCCCGCTTTTCGAGCACGTGTTCCCGCCGTCGCTGGCGCCGTCGCTCTCCTTCGTCGGCATACCCATAAAGGTACGTGAACCTGTAGATGTAGTACGTCGAGAGTAAGTTTGCATTAGATCTTGAGGTCAGGATCGATCATGACACCTTGTTCTTTCCGGTGCGTACAAAAACAATTCAATACATCTGGTTGCAGGTATTTGCGCCTTGGTTCTTCGAGGCTCAGGCGAAATGGGTGTCGCAGGTGCTGTCCGGCAAGAGGACGCTTCCGCCGGAGGGGGAGATGATGCGGTCCGTGGAGGAGTATTACCGCCGCAGGGAGATCGCCGGCGCGCCCAAGAAATACACCCATGACGTCAGCTTGTTTGACACCACGGTACTACTACTAACAAACAGTAACAACTATATATACAGCGTGCACGAGCATCTCGGACGTTCTTACGTGGCTATCTAATTAAGAGATTTACCTTGATGCGTTATATTGCTTGTTCCTTTGGTCTGCACTCTGCAGTACATCGATGAGTTCGGGAGCAAGTACTGTGACTTCCCTGGCGTGGAGAAATGGCGTTACGAGCTGCTGGTGTCGTCGTTCGTCAACATGTTCGACAACCTCGAGACCTTCCGCGACGAGTACCAAGACAGTGACTCCATACGCAAGGGTGTGGAGGAGTGGCACTTGTCTGCACAACAGGCCCAAGCCGCTTTTACGAAAATACAATCACTTGGTCTTCTTGAACAAGTAGAGTGATCGATCATGCACAATACGAGCGCCTTCCATTCCATGACATGTCGTGTTCCAGGCTTCCACACGGACACGGTCGGCATCGATGTATCTATTTCGTTTTCATAAACGGTGTCACAGACACCTTATAAGTGCATTTGTGTGATTTTGTAGTAAATTATAAGTTGTATGCGCATCCCACGTTTTAAACACTTGGCTTTGTGATGAGACTTTTAAAAAAGGAATAGCTAAAACTCAGCTAGCTTTTTTTGTTGTTGAGAGAAGCTAAAACTCAGCTAGCTAGGACGATATCTCGTTCGATACGTCAAACGAGTAATGCTAGAGTCACGGGCAAGGTTTTACAGAGTTTACGGATTCATCTTAGTTGGCCTTTACTGATTGGATTAGGGAGGGTGGAGGGGCCCACACCCCTGAAAATCGGGGGGAGGGGGGGGGGGGTTAATTTGTGTGAAGGGAGCCCGTAAAGGTCCGTTGTTTTCCGTTGATGTAGGATTATGGTACGTCAAACGCCCCAGCGCGAAGACTACGCATGCGAGCCATTTTAGCTAGGCCTTCTGGCCCAACAACACAATTTCCTTTGCAGAAGAAATAAAGAAAACTGTCTCAAAAAAAATTATCTGAAAAAAAGAAATAAACAAAATGTAAAAAAATGTCCAAAAAACAAATATTTTTTACAAAAAAATGAAAAGAAATAGTGTATAACATGTGCAGTGAGTATTACCTTTAGTGTACAAAAGTTAACGGCCATATTATATGCAAAACATTTGCCGACATCTATTACATTACCAAAATACGTGCATAGTAAAATTTGCATGCAGAATGTAGAGAGATAAAACTTGTAGAAAAATTGCCATGATGTAGAGGAAAGCCAAAAAAGGGACAGGCTATATGTAAGTCGCCTAAAAATTATTTTGTGCAAATCGATATTTTGGGCCATTAGATTAAAGATCCAACGACCGACCTTCTTTCTTCTTCCTCCAGCTTTCTTCCTCCTCCAACCATTCTCCTCCCACAAAATTGACTTGTCTAAATTGAAAACTCACTCAACTTACATATAGCTGTTGTGGGGCAAAAAATTGCACAAATGGTGTAATTTGCCATAAGGGCGGGGTTAATTGTTTGAACATAAGATTATATTTTGTAAATGACATGCATGAAATTTAAAAATTTCCATGGTATACAAACATAATTTACCATGTTTTATTCATTTTTTTGCCATTTTTGGAAAAAAAATCAACAACAGAAATTTATGATGATGTATAAAAGGTAGTAAAATTCCTTGAGATTTTGATAAAAAAAACTTTAGCATGGCCCATAACAAAACAAAAATTCCATGGTCCAAACAGTAAATTTTCCATGCTCCAAAATAATTAATTTTCCATGCTCTAAAGAGGAACATAATTGACATGGTCCAAAAAAATAAATCAAATTTGGCATGATGAGAAAACTAAAACATACATACCATGGGTTGTTTCGGTAGATTTTGCAAATACCACAAGAGGAAAACCAAATTTCAAAAAATGCATGAAAAAGAACAACAACTTGGGATTTTAGTTTGTCATGGCAACAATATTAGAATGGATATGTTGAAGACACTACAAAAAGTAGCGATGATAGCAACATATGGTTTTAGTTTGTTATGGCAAAATTTTCCATAGCAAAATTTACCATGGGGTTTTGTTTAAAATCTCCAGGGTTTTTCCATGGGGTTTAAATTTAAATTAACATGGAATTTTAATTGAAATTGCCATGTAAACTGTAATGAACTGTACGAACACAAAATTACCAACATGAAAATTGCTATGGTAGACTTATATCAAAATTTGTACATGGTATTTCAATTAAATTGCCATGTTTTGTATGAGAAAATTGTCGAGTAAGTAAATTAACACAAAAATATGAAAAAAAAATTGCCATGGCAGATGCATATGAAAATTTGTGTGACGCCCCCGACTCAATCGTGCACTAATCATACACGCAAACATGCACGATCAAGCACATGGACTCACGGGAAGATATCACAACACAACTCTAACACAAATAGACGGAGATCCACAATATTACAGACCAGGGATCACGAGGATCCGAATACATAAGTCAGACATACAAATATTATCTGAGTACAGACATAGTTAGCCAAGGTTTGCCTTAAGAAGACTAGCACAAACAATGACTCTAGATCGAAAGGCGAAGGCCTCTTGCCTGGGAGCCTTCGATCCTACTCCTGATCGGCTGGCTCGATCCAATAGTAAGTACCGTCTGGACCCATCTGGTAGTAAGCTCCTGCAGTGGCATTTGGCTCCTGGGCTCCGTCGTCTGTTGTTTCACCAAGTAGGGGAATATAGGGAAAAAGAGGAAGCAAAGCAACCATGAGTACTCATCTGAAGTACTCAGCAAGCAAGGATCTACACTACATATGCAACATTATCAAAGAGGAAAGGCTATATATGTGGACTGGGCTGCAGAAATGCCAGAATAGAGAGAAGGCCTAGTCCTATCGAAGACTAGCATCTTCAAACATCTTCACGAAGCCATCAACTTGCAGCAATAGAAGAGAGTAGAACAGCATTTTATTAAGCAAACATGTGGAAGTAAGCTTAGAGATCCTTCCTCGACTCCCTGCGAGAAAGCGATCCCGAAGCTTCAATTAAATAACAAGTATCCAGTTCAAGTAGTAGATCGGGATACACAAACTGAGCGTCCTTTACCGTAGGACCGGCTATCGATAGATTATTCATCCCTGCAGGGGTGCACTACTGTTACCCAACACGTTCGATCACCTCTGGCCGGACACACTTGTTGGGTAATGCCCGGCCTCGGGAGATCAACACAAAGCAGCGCCCTACCTAGGCTCAGCACAGAGGTCAGCACGCCGGACTAACCTATGCACCCAGAAGTCTTGGGCCATCGCCCTGGGCACCCTGCGCGTTGCGAGACTGGCCGGGGTGCAGGCGCGACACTGAACTCGTCAGCGAAGTATCCAGCCCATTCCCGACAATCAGCTCGCACGGTGAACCGTGACGTCTGAAGAGCTTTCGGGAGGAATGTACGACGTAGAGGGCCCCATAAACCATAATCCCGCGTGGTGGTAGTCCGTATAGGGCACGTCGACCCACTCAGATCAAATACCCAAATCCAATAGGCTCCTTTATTAACACGCGGAGACAATCAGAGTTTCTGAAGCTCCGCCGCAATATCACACTCGAATGCCCTTCCGGCACACCCGACATCATAGATCCCCTGCGGGTACCCATCAGGGTCGACCCGCCTGTAACAAAGGTCAAAGTAACCGTGTGGTCATAACATCAAGGGGGAAACCCCGAGGAATCACCCTCGATGGATTCCACTCGATGAAATCATCAGGGTGAACGTATGAGGCATCACCCTCGAGGTTCGCACTGAGGGATTGCACGACAGAGTCATATCGGAAGTGGAGAAGGAGGAATCACCCTCGATGACCACGACCGAACAGCTACACTGCAGAGTATTCATCAGGAGTGCGTTACGAGGTATCACCCTCGGCACTCGATAGTAACTAGGCAGAGTCGTACAACTAAGGGGGTGAAGTGATGTGTTGGTCTCTGGTCAACGATCACATTGATCGAGTCGTCGATGATCAAGCAGGGGCAACAAGGGTAAGGTGCTGGGGGTCACTCATGGTTCACTACCAACCTATACTAAGCAGTTTAACATAGGCAGGTAAGGTAACAATAAATAGGTTACAAAAGCAGGCTATGCATCAGAATAGGAGCAAACATTAACAGTAGCGAAATCTAATGCAAGCAGGAGAAATGGAATGGGTGATATCTGGATGCTCAAGGGGAGGGCTTGCCTGGTTGCTCTGGCAAGAAGGAGGGGTCGTCAACGGGCTGCTCGTCTGGAGCGTAGTCGTACTCAGCTGCAACAGCGTCGGTCTCGGTGTCTATCGAGAGAGAAGGAGGGGGAGAGAAACAATAAATTCACGGCAAAGATGCAAACAATATGTATGACATGCCTAAATGCTATGCCGAGGTGTTCTACTGCCTATCTAAATGATTTAGTTAATTTAGGAATTTATTCGGATTTATTTTATTAAAGTTGAGCACTATTTATTTACCGAAATCGGTCCAAAAGTTACACGTTCAGATAGCTAGAGGCATCTGACAGGAATGCGGAGGGCATATTCAAATTCGTATCGTCGTTCTAAGCAAGTTTCATGTACAACGTATTTTCATCGGAGTTACGGATTATTTTATATGATTTTCTAAAGTTTTAATTACTTTCTGGAATTTATTTAATCATTTAATCTAACATTATCCAGAACAGTATCAGATGATGTCAGCATGACATCATGCTGACATCAGCAGTCAACAGTGCAGTTGACCAAGTCAAACTGACGGGTGGGGCCCGGTCATCATTGTCTGATTAGGTTAATTAGGGTTTAATTAAACTAATTACAGTTTAATTAGACTAACTAATTAATTAGTTTACTTAAACAGAATTAATTAACTTAATTAATTGACTAATTAATTAATTATTGATTTTATTAAATTCATTTTCATTTTTTTTCAAGGGCTGGGCAGCGGCAAATGGTCACGGGCGCCGCCCGAACGGGCGCGCGGGCGTCGGGCGCCGAGCGGGCGCTCGCCTAGCAGCGGCGGCGAGGCCACGGCCACGGCCACGGCCGGTGGCGACCTCGGGGCGGTTGGCCGCCGGCGAGGAGGAGGGCCGCGGGTCGAGGCCGGAGTGGGGCGATCGGCGGACGGGCTGTGCGGGGCTGCAGCGGTGTGCGAGCGCGCGGGCGGCGCGGCCACATTGGACCAGGGGTGCGACGACCGTGGGACGGGGCGGCAGGGGGCAGCGGGGAGGCAGCCGCGGCTCGGTGGTGGCCGGAGCGGCACTGCTGAAGAGGGTGGCGCGCGAGCGCGTGAGGGCGATGGAGCTCGGTAGGGCGCTGGAGGCCCGGGACGACGGGGAGCAGCCGCAGGGGCGGTGCGGGGGCCGCGGTGAGCGCGGGCACGGGCAAGCATGCGCGCGAGGCGGGACGCGGGGTGGTGGCCGGGCGGGCGATGCGGAGCAGCGCGGCGCGCGCGTCGTCTACACGGGGCGGAGCAGCGGGCGACGAGGGGCGACGAGGCCGCGGCGGAGACGAGCAAAGCGAGGCGGGCGGCGTGCGCATGCAAGGCATCAGGGGGCGAGCGGCGAGCGGGACTTGGCCCGTGCATCGGCGCGGTCGGGCGCGGCGGACGGCGTTCGACAGGAGGAGAGGGGAGAGGCCGGGGCCTCACCGCGGGGCGTAGGGACTGGGCAGCGGGGCTCGGGGAGGAGGACGGGGACGAGGTCGACGACGGGGTCGGAGCGGTGCCGGACGGCGAGGCGGTGGCGTCGGGTCATGGCGGCGTCGTCGGGGATCGGCGCGGGGCTGATCCAGATCCAACGCGGGGGGGGGGGGGGGGGGGAGGGGGGATCGTGGGGCGAGTGGGAGTGGGGAGGAACCGGCTAGGGTTTCGGTGCCTAGGGGATAAGGGAGGCGGGGTGGGCCGGCCTGGGGCCTGGTGGCCTGGCTGCCAGCTGGGCTGGATGGCCCAGTGGGGGGGGGGGGGGGTGGGGGTTGGTTTTCTTTTTATTTTGTTTTATTTCTTTTTATTTATCCTTTTAATTTTGTTTTACAAAATATGTAACTAGTTCCTAATTTAGTTTTAACAATTATGCCACTGCCCCATAAGTTTTTGGCAATAAAATAAATAGTTTAATATTTTATTAATTCTGAAAATGTATTTTATTAATTGTTTTGCTGCTGTTTAAGGATGCTAGGGACATTTAAATATTCTATACATTGTTACTGCTAATTTTATAAATGGCTCTAGATTATTCGCAACATGATAAACAATTTAGTTTCTGGATTTGAAAAACTTTTATTCTCACTTTAATTTAATTTGAAGTTTGAATTAGGAGTTTGAAATGCAACAGGCTGCTGCCGAACATTAAATTGGCTCTGTTGATGATGTATACACGGTTGTGTATGCAAATAAGAAGAAAAAAACACCAGGTGGGTTGGATGATGGGTTGTGGATGCTCACCAGTAGCAGCCGAGGGTGAACAGCGGCACACGTGTTGCCATCGAGCGGGAGGGGATCGAGGCGCCTGGTGACGTCCAGTAGACGAATAAGGCGTCATGATAGTGGCGTTGGGGGCAACATGGGGCGACAGCGTAGCAACAACCCCGTGTCCGCCTTCAGGATGAGGAGGTGCCCATGAGGATCCATTCGAGGCCAGCACACAGCCGTGGGATTTGGCGCGTGAAGTAGAAGAGCCGAGCTGCAGAGGAGCCATGCACATCGCCTCTAGGTGTGTCACCTCCGTGCCCACGCGCAATCCTCATTGCTCCAGCCACCTGACCTCTGCACAACGAGCCTGGTGGCAAAGGATGATAATGAAGCTTCTATGCCGATGTGCATTGGTCATGGCAAATCTTGTCACGTTTACAATTTTTTGTTTATGTATCAGGGCAATTTTTGTTTTGGGATCATGGCAAGTTTTATTTTATGCATCATGGCAAATTTAGCGTATGAACCATGGCAATTTTTCTGACCATGCCAATTAATATTATTTTGGACCAAATTCAAAATTTAATTTAAACCTTTGAAAATTTATTATTTTGGAGCATGGAAATTTTAGTTTTTGTAGCATGGCATTTTTTCTGTTTTGTTAGACCATGTTAATTTTACGTTTGAGGTTATGGAAATTTTGTTAATTGGATCATGGCAATTCTTATTTTCGCCACCACTTCTTGTTTTTTTGTATAATAGTCAACGTACAATTTGCAATTCCAACATCAATTTTGCCATGGAAATTAAACAACAGTTGCCATGATACTTTCAAATGAATTTGGCAATGTAAATTTTGTAGACGTGTGGCCTTGACTTTTCATAGTTTTTTTTAATATACAATGGTAAATTTATAAATTAAATCTTGGCATTTGTAATTTTTATTTTTCTTCTGTGCCTTTTTGTATATTTTTTTTCCTTTCATGGTTTATTTTTTTTGCCAAAAAAAAAACAGTTACCTGGGCCCCTGCCCAACTGCGGGGGTCGCTCTGGGTTTCTGCTGGAGAGCGATTTTCGTTCAATCGATGGCTCCTGCCCTGGAGAACCTTTCGTTCAATCTGAGAGGTCTCCAGATTGAATGTCAGGTGGATATTGGGGCCCTAATATTTTTATGGTAGAGCCAAAACTATGTTTTCCCAGGCACTAGGTCTTATTAATTTGGTGAAACTCATACACTTAATGAAGTCTAAAATATAATAGTCCCTCCATAACAGAATGTAAGACGTTTTATATACCGTAGAACAGTTGTTCTATGGTCTCGGCTAAAAAAAAAGAATGTAAGACGTTTTTATGTCCTATGCAAACAAAAAAAAGATTATCAAACAGGAATATTATATCATGGGTGTGAATATAACTAGGTGGTTTCTGCTCGGTTAAAGTGGTACCAACTAGCTTAGCTGGGCCGTACGACAAGTCAAACCCTATATATCTCGTTGGACTAGTTCCATTGGGCTTTTTGTTCTCAAGTCAAGCACAAAATCAGAGATGACATGAGCCGTGTACCTTGGCGAACAAGATGTAGGGGGTTTGACTGGCTCGGGTACGTGCCTCTTGCGTTATGCCCCTGCACAACATGGTAGAATACAAGTCAATATAATCGTACGGTACGTGTACGTAGCAATACATGACCTTCTAGCATGTTTGCATTGCATGCATCTACAGGACACGGCAGCTAAGCCTAGCCCAGTCATGGGAATTCATGGATACCTCATACCTCACCCCCGGACTTATCTAAAAGAGAAGAGTCGCACACGCATGGGCGTACGTCTGCGTATGATTCGGCACCAAGAGTCGAAGACCAAGCACATGACTGTGACACGTACCGAGTGTCACATCATCCTATGAGTATCTTTTGACTGCCTCAGATATATTCTTATCATCATATGCATATCTTTGACTGCTTCAGATATATTCTTTTTCTTTTTCAGCAGGACAATAGGACCGTCACTTGATGGTAAGCTAGTTCCAGGAAATCGACAGAGAATAGCCATCGGCTACAGCAGATTGTGGCTGGAGGGCCACGGTCGATCAACCGTGTATGAAGTAAGGAATGGCGTCTAGGTACACTACCTGTAGATGGTCCTACTACAGTGCACTACACTGCGCCTAGCTTGTGGCAAGTTTGAGAAACGTCTCCGCGTACGTATGCATATATAATTTGACCATCCTTTGCACGTAGTACAATTGAATGTGGCTGCTGCTGCCTACACAGCAATTGTCCAGTCCATGCATGCATGCACGAGCTGGCTCACAGTCCTGTTCATACAGGCATGCCCATTTTTCCATGGAATCCATGCAATTCCTATGTGGCGGTCCGTGCATGGCGTTCGTGCGGCCAGCAACAGTGTGCTGCATGTCGACATGTGGATGCCGTACACGTATATTAGAAGGAAAAAGGGAGTCCTTGTTCAAGTCCAGTCCATGGCATGATGCAGGGGTCTCTATCATTTTTTGTTTTTAATAATACTCCATCTGTTTTTAAATATAAGACCAAAGGTTTATATTTATGAACAGAGGGAATACTTTATTTAAACGATTCGCTAATTCTCTTTATATGAAATTAATAAAGTCTAATCTACCCATCACAAAAAGTCTAAATTAACTTTTACGCTATTTGATTGGGGTTAGGCTACACATCAGTCGACTGAGTTTTTGAAATTGGGTCAATCGATCAATTTTGAACGCTCGATCCACATCCAACGGTGCATGGTCTTTCTTCTACCTCCAACTCTTCTCCTTCTTCTCCAGACCGCCGCCCGGGCCATCGGCTGAACCGTCGGCGACCACCACCCACGGCCGGCGGGGCCATCGGCTGAACCGTCGGCTGAACCGTCGCCCCACTCCCACGCAGCCTCGCCGCCCCGCCCTCCCCGGAACCGCCCCCCGCTGTTGGTGTAGCCGCCGCCCCCCGACCATCCCTCTAGGCCACCCGTTTTTAGGTTTTTTCTCTGGCGAAGTGCACCGTCGCCCCACCCTGAACCCTAAGATAGATTAAGGGGTAGCCCTCCGGCAAGCCCCTTCCTTCTCCTTCTTTCCCTCCGGCTCACTCCGGCCAACTCTCGTAAATCGGCTGACCCCTATTTCAAAATCAGTCGGCTGTCATTTAGCTCTACTGATTTGATTGTATGTGTTGAGTATATGATTATTAGGAAGTATAGAATAAACTAGGATTTGTCCTGCCTTGTCTTGTACTCCAAGCTGATCTTTGTACTCCTATATATATATGCCCATGAGGCTCAAGCAATAAACATCCATCATACAATCAGATTCCGCCAATCCATCTCTCTCCCTTTTAACATGGTATCAGCCTAACCGATCCAAACCCTAGCCGCCGCCCGCCGCCCCTGGGGCGGTCTGCCTCCATGACCGCCGCCGTGGGCCGCGCCGCCTGCACCTATGGTTCGTCCGCCGATCGCGTTGATCGGCTGCCCTAGAGAGTCTTTTTCCCGATCCGTTGATTGGAGTTTTTTCTCTCTCGCCGATCGGTTGATCGGTGTTATTTTTTCTTTGGTTTTCCGATCTATGATCGGTTGGCGTCGCCCACCGCCGTTCGTCATCAGCATCGCGTCTCAACTTCGACATTGGATCTAAGATCAGTTGTTGCATGGCACTCCGGCTTGACACATGCAGCGGCGTCCATGCGTGCTGAGGCGGCGGCTCCTCGCACTGTCCTACACCGGCTCGTCGTCCTACGCGCGGGCGTGGGACTGCTTCGCCGCGAGCGCCTGACCATAGGGCTACATCTATCCACACCAGCATCATGTGTCCCGTGGGTTGGGCTTGCTCCTTGCGCATGGGGCTTGCTCCTTCTCCATCACGGGTGCGCTTTGGTCCATGCATGCATCGCATCACGCCTCTTGCCGTCAGGTTGTACTACTCCGCTGAGCAGCGACTTCATCGGCCCGCGAGCAATCAGACTTGATCACTCGAAAGCCCGCGATCCACTCCGTCTTCGTCGTGCCTTCGGTCTGATCGACAGCGCGTGCGCGTATCGTCATCGAGTTCAGCGCGCCTCTCTACCAATCAAGCAACGGACTGTCGCTGCGTCATCCCGTCGGACCGCAGCGCCGCCGTCCCGTGGTTTTTCTCCTGGCTGCACCGACTTGTGTCACCGCTGCGTCGCCCTTTCGGGCCGTAGTGACGTGGCCGCGGTCCACCGCCGCCCCGAGGCCGTCCGCTCCAGGTCGTTCCCGTGACTGCACCGACCCTCGCGCTGCTGCTGCGTCGCCCCGTCGGGCCGTAGCGAGTGTGGCACACGGTCCACACCGCCGTCCAGAGACCGTTCCTGCGGTTGCACCGACCCGGGTTCCGCCGCCCCTTCGTGCCGTAGCACCGCGGCCCGTGGTCCCCGCCGCCGTCCCGAGGTCTTCCCGCCGTCGCCCCGACCTGCCCGCCGCCGCTGCGTCGCCCCTTCGGGCCGTAGCGCTGCGGCCCGCGGTCCACTCCGCCGTTACCACGCGTCGACCTCCCATGGTATGCGCCGCGCCGTCTCCCTTGGCGCGGGAATGCCATCGTCCGCGCCGGTCTTCGTCATGCTGTTGGGTTCTTCGCCTACTTCGAGCACTGCCGCCGCGCTCCTAACCTAGCCGCCGCCGCCGACGACAGGACGCCGCCGCTGCTCTTCTTCGGCCACCGCCGCCGCTACCCCTATAGCCTCCGTCGCCGCCCGTCCACCCCCCTTCGTTTTCGTCAAGCACCAGCCCGTCGCCAACGTCGCCGTCTTCTTCATCGACCACTTCGTCTACTCCGATCACCGTTGGCGACATCGGCCCCGCGCCGATTGGCGCTGCAACCGTCGTCGAGTCATCTTCTCTGCTGGCCCTCTGACTCCTCGATATGGCGTATAGCTCGTGCAGGTCCCTCGTCTACGCATGCCTGGTGCTGGCAACACCGATGCGTGCCTTCGTCCACGGCGTGTCCCCGGGCCTAGCAAGCCTGGTGCGGCGCTTCATCAACGTCTTCGTTCGTCTACGCATGCCCGGTGCTGGCAACACCGACGCGTGCCTTCGTCTACGACGTGTCCCCGGGCTTGGCAAACCCGGCGCGATGCCTTGTCAACATCGTCTTCTCCCCGACGCACCACTACTTCGACACCAATGCGCCCATGACTAACTCGGCGCCTCCTTGCGCCCGCGGCTCCACGGCGACTTCCTCGACACTAGCAACCCCGACTCGACATCGACCACGGCATTCTCCACACGGCTACCTCTACCACAGCTACACCACCCACGCTCTCGGCTCCCTCGACAAACGGCACAAAGGGATACCGCCTTGCTTGAGCAACCTCGTCGGTTTGCACTCCAGCCATGCCTTCCGCGATGCATCGACCGTTACGACTGTGGGGGAGGGGGGGTCCATCGGCTTGCCTTCGGATTCTTCTCCAGTTTCACCGTCTGCGTCGCTACCGTTGTGACTGCAGGGGGATGTTGAGTATATGATTATTAGGAAGTATATGATAGACTAGGATTTGTCCTGCCTTATCTTGTACTCCAAGTTGGTCATTGTACTCATATATATATATATATATATATATATATATATATATATATATATATATATATGTCCACAAGGCTCAAGCAATAAACATCCATCATACAATCAGATTCCGCCAATCCCTCTCTCTCCCTTCTAACAGTATGGAGAGATTTATGTGGATTTTTCTTTACCTTTTTCAGTTTGACGAGTTACGTTTTTTCCCGGTGTCGCGCACAATTACACTTGCGAGTCCGCACGGCCGTGCGAGCACCAGTTTGTGACTACATATAACATATCCAATACTCCCTCCGCGCTAGTGCATTAGGCACATTACAAAACCAAATAATCCTAAAACGCTTAGGCGCAGTGCATTAATTCTCACCCTGTTCCTTGTTTCTTGACATGAATAAAGAAATCAATCAATAAAGACGTGGCGTGTGTATGCTTTTAATGACTTGAGACTACCTAACACGACATGCAGTGGCCAGTTCATTGCATGTAATGGTATTAATTAGTAAATAAACATTCCAATGCAAGAAAAAAATTAGTAAATAAACATTGAGTTCTCTCATTTTTCTCTCCACCTTAGTTCATGGTGCACAACCTAAAATGACTTATGCACCGGTACAGAGGGAGTACTTTACTTTTTACTTTTATTTTTGTCTTTTACTGCACTTACATGCCCATTCGTCCACGCTAAATAGCAGTTGCAGGCTTCCGTTCCTCCAATTGCATTTCCACGCCACTCGAAAAAACAAATATTGCATTTCCATTCCGGTGCACAATTGTAGTTGCAGGCCGATCCGGCTCTGCGCAACCGCATGTGAGCTGGTTGTGTGCAACCGTAGTTGCACGCTTGTACACCTGGGTGCAATTGTAGTTGCACGTCGGCCGGATGTACGGAACTGCATGCCCCGGCCGCCAGAACTGCAGTTGCATTGTTGCGCACCTTCGCACAACTGCGTTCCCATCAACTGCACGCTATTAGATTTATGTATTTTGTAAACGAAGAGTACAGTAAAACAGTCGAGAAATAGAAACTAAAGGAAAGGAAAAAGAAATTAAAAAATGTCCTAATATTTATGTTCAGTCGGATGTTCTCATCCAGATAAGACCTAGTCATACCTCAAATCAGGCCAAAAAAAACACCTAATATATCCTCAAAATTATTAGCTGATTATATTACTCCTGCCCGATATACAATTTGTTCACTACTTCCTACTTACGCTCAAAACAAATAGTAGTTCACTACTTCCTACATGCAGGTCAATGCTGTACATATCATGGACCGATCATGGTATCGGAAGCGCCAACACGGTTGAATTTCTTCCACGTATTATTACAAAAGTAAAAGCAGTTTTTGACCGTGTTGATAGACTTTTGCGAGCGAGCCTGACAGAGGATAGTCTACCAGTGAAGTAATTACAACAAAAACTGCCATGCTAAATACTGTAATAATTCATTTTATTACTCGTAGCGTTTGTTCACGCCTAATTATGAATATGAACTGACTAGTTCCCCTCAGTCCAACCAAACATTGATCACCCGAAGTAAACCTACGCAGTACTAATTGTCTCGTTTAACCCGCGCACGAAACCGCTCGTGCGGTACGACCGTGTCCAGTGTCTGTAGTAGGTAAGCCGCCTATAAAGCCTTGGCCAACAAACCCCTAGCTACCATCCTAGGAAGTTCGCAGGCAACCTTAGACCTCTCTCTCGAGTCTCGATCAACACAAGAGCCAGCAAATTAGCTTCCGGTTCGTATACTGTCATCATGTCTAGCCTTACGACCATTAGCAGCGGCGCCATGGAGGAGTCGCAGGAAGTAGAGGAGCTCGTCGACACAAGGCTGTCCCTCGTGATCGGCGCCGCGAGCCGTCCGCCGCCGACGGTCCTGGCGCTGCTGCCGGCGACATCACCGGAGAACGAAGCGGCGGCACATAGGAAGAGGAAGGGACAAGAGAATGGTGCAGGCGGCGTCGCTGCTACTTCAAGGCAGCATAGCAAGAGGGCCAAGACGGTGCACGACAGCAGCGACGTCGACGACGACTGTGGTGACGCGGCCCGGGACAGGACGAGGAAGAAGCTCAGGCTCACGGTGGAGCAGGCCGCGCTGCTGGAGGAAAGCTTCCGCGCCCACAACGTCCTCTCTCACGTACGTCCATACCTTCTAATTTCTGTCCTTAATTATCGTCTTGCAAGAAGATTCTGACCGGATTGTTTTGAATTGCAGGGTGAGAAGCACGATCTTGCGAGGCAGCTTGGGTTGAAGCCGAGGCAGGTGGAGGTGTGGTTCCAGAACAGGAGGGCGCGGACCAAGCTCAAGCAGACGGAGCTCGACTGCGAGCTGCTGCGCCGGTGGTGCGAGCGTCTCAGCGACGACAATGCGCGGCTCCGGCGAGAGCTCGCCGAGACTCTCTCCTCGTCGCCGGCCTTCTTGTCCAGGCTCACGATGGCCAACGATAAGCAGGCTGTGTGTTCGTCCTGCAACAAGCTCACCAGCGCCCGGATGCCGGCATGATGGACCGCGAGATTACTACTGCCGCCCAGAAATGCTTGCGTCGATCGTTTGTTGAAAAAATAGTGCATTATAGTCAGTTAGCTTTATGTTTGTTACATGCATGAGCTTCAGGAAACAAGAGGTTTGTAATATATATAGTGTCTATAGATTTTTTTGAAAGACAAATTTTGAAAAATTTGATAATGGTTATTAGAGGAAAATATCTTCATTTAGAATACCAAGGACGGCGATAACTATCTGACGATCGCTCACGGGGGTCCCCTGAGCAAATGTTCCAGCCAGGATCGTTCGCTCAGGACGTACCTCGCGCGAGGCTCCCCCTCAGCCAGGGAGCAGAGCGACGGGCCAGGTCCAAATTACACTTCCTGATTCGGGCACAAATATGCCATATCATATATTGTAAATTTGCCATGCAATAAAATATAAGTTTGCTATACCGTACAAGATGGTTTGTTTGCATATAAAAAAACAAAAATGCACACAAAAAGTTGCCATGCTGTAGAGCATAACGAAATTGCTGGGACAAAGTATAAATTTGTCATCCTGTAGAGCAAACAAGTTCGCGTATAACAAAGAAAAAAAAGAAGCAAAACTAACATACAAAATTGTTATGATATAGAGCATAAAAATGCCGCTTGTTTGGATAGAAAATCAAACGTAAAACAACTATAATAAAAAAAATGTCGAAAAAATAGTGTCATGAAAAATGTCGATGATTTTGTTCTCTGGAAAATGTGGAATTTTTTGAATTTTTTTACTGGTCACATGAAAAAATGACATAATTTTTATTTCCTAAAAAATCAACCTCAAAGATAGACTTTTTTTCGTAAAAGTAGTGGCATGGCGAAATTTAGGGGGGGGGGGGGGGTGTTCTCCAGAAACATGGCCAAGTTTGAAACGGATCTAATGATCAAATGAAAATTTTAGAAAAAAATTCCCTAAAAATGATGAAAAGATTTAAAAATAATTGTGATAGTCACATGTCAAATTAAGGGGGACTTGTTTCTCTAGAGCATGAGAAAATTTTGAAATGTATGTAGTCATGACAAAAGCAGATTGTCAAAAAATATTGTGAAATAGTCACATAATATGCCATGGTATGTTCAATAAATTTTCCATGGTATTTACAACAAAATTACCATGGTGCAAAAATAGAAAATGTATATGCAGTATGAAATGCCATGCTACTATATGGTAATACATGCATAAATAAAATTGTTGTGGTCCATGTAACCTTCGTTTGAAAGAAGAATGTTTTTATGGATCATGGCAAACTTGGAATAGTTTGTGCTTGTGAGAGGACAAAAATTAGAAAATATTTTTGTAAAAAATGTTGACATGGCAAAAGTAGGATTTTTCGTCTTGCAAAATAACATGACAAATGTTTTGTAAAAATAAATGTAAAATGTTTACATGGAAAATTTAGGAAAAAAATTATTTTGTAAAATAAATAATATCATAGACAATTAGCTATGTAAACCATGACAAATGTGGAGTAAAAAAAAATACTTGGACCATGACAATTATACATATCATGGCAAAATTTAAGTTGCCATGGTAATATATTTTAAGTTGTGAGGGCAACTAATTTTAAGTTGTCTCTAATCATCATGAAAAATGCCACCTCCTCGTGCTTTTGAAAAGTAACCATCTAAAAGACATGGGGAGTTTATAAATTTTTGTATTGCTCACATGGCAAAAAGTAGGAATTTTGGTAGTTTAAAATCACTAGAAATTTTCAGGGAAAACGTAAATGGTTGCATGGCAAATTTAGAAAAATTCTCCTAAATCATGGAAGGAAAAAGAAAACGTTGTAATTGTTACATGACAAAGGTAGGAATTATTTTCTCTAAAAAAATGGTCTGATGGCAACTTTAACAGAAAATGTAAAATGTTATCAAGATCATGGCACAACAAATGGCAAAATTTGGAAGAACCCTACATGGGTCTTGGTCCACTACAAAGAAAACAATACCTACACAAAATTGCCACGGTCGAGTAAAAATAAACCCTAACTGGCCGCCTCCTACCCGAAAAAAGAGATTAGGGTTTCTCTGCCTCCCGTCGGCGCCGCCGCCGGTCCGTCTCTGCTCCGGTGGCCTTAGGGCTATGGAGGCGCGGTGGATGAGGGCTCCGTTTTTAGATGTTTCTTCAAGTCTTGTTACGGTTTGTGTCCTTCTTAGGAAGACGAGACGACAGCGACTCCTTGAAGATGGAATACGGTTCTCCCCGCCTAGCCCCTGTCCTGGTGGTGCGTCTAGCATCATTAATGGGCATGTGGAGATGTGTCTCCGGTGGATCTGTCTTTGGTGGATCTTCTCGGATCTGGTCGTCGTTCGTCTATATTCGTATGTCTTCAGGTTGGATCCTTTTGATCTATGCTACTCTTCATCGGCGGCAGGTTCGGGCCTTAGCATGACGACTTCCTGACTGCCTAATACAACAAGTTTTTCCCGGCTCCGGCGAGAGAGGGGCGATGACGGCGGCGCGCCTTTGGCTCGCTTCAGTGCTTGTAGTAGTCGCTAGGTGTTCTACGAATCTAGATGTAATTTTTATTATTTCTAGTGTTCATTGTACTACCATAATTGAAGATGAATAAATCCAAAGTTTTCTTGTGAAATAATAATAATAATAATAATAAAGTTACCATCCTAGCATCATCACGTGAGTTGCCATCAATGGGACAAAACTACTCCCATCGGTGGCAAGCTAGTAGAAAGCTATAAAAAAAATTGGCATGCACTTTACCACGTATCTCTCCCCGAGCATCAGTATGAAATCTCCTTTCTACATTCGTTGTGAGGTCGATAGCAGAATTTTTCTTCATCTCCGTTGAGTTGCAGCCATTTGTATATCATATATCCAGGAAGCTAAATGGTATTGCAGACAATGTGGCTCATCAGGTTCTCAATTCCTCAGTGGAACCTGTCTTTGGATGTAATTCTTTAGCTCATAGGCACTCTCCGCGTCCTTTTATTTCTAAACTCTCTCAAGTTCATCTACAGGACTTTGTAATCCATGATGTACTTTGCATTTGAGCTGAATGAATCTGGTGCTTGCTGGCGCCTTTCCCTGTTCAAAAAAAAAAATTGAATTGTGAGGTGAACTCCACAGTGAATACTTTTCCTCGCTGTTCAAAAAAAAATTTGTGTTGCTCTTTTCCTTTTTGGGTCCCATCCCGTGTTAAAAAAAAAGGTTCACTGACAAACTATGATATGACTAATGACTTTCACTCAATCTTTTTTGACTTTCTGACAATTGTTTTATGTTTGTTAGTGTTGTTCAGTGTATATATGTTTAATTACAAGCATTTATCACGCCATCGATGGTGGGATTCCCCGATCCATGTTAGCAACTACTCCTACGTTGCACCTTTTTTCTTTTGCCATTTCGTTTGACATCTTGGATTGAACAAAAGTTTAGTTGCGCTTGAAGATGAATTGCGGTCAGGAGGATCGGAAACTAATTCGTACCTAAGATTCTGACACGTGCATGTGCGTCTTTGATTTAACTGTCCCTTTCTCTTTGATCTCATTTGCCCTGACGTAAGCGACAGACACAATTTGTCGTCGGTTTCATAACAAAGTATGCTAATCCTGCAGTCAGTACCTACTGTACTAGTTTTTTTTAGGACAACCTACTGTACTAGTTAACCCCTAGCATTTGGTCACGACCAAGAAACTGACTACCGTTTCCCTGTGTTAATCAAGCCCAGTAAAGTCTCGAACCACGGTCGAGAAGATAAAGGTGGAAGAACAATATGCAGGTGGCACCCGCAAAAAAAAAAAAAAAATGCAGGTGGGGTATGAACGTCGGCCTGGAGGCTTCCAAGGATCATGATACATAACTTAATCTTCTTAATTTCTTTTCTTCCTAGCCCACAATCTCATTTAATTAAGAGAGATATTTTCTTCATTCAATTTAATTATCCATATATTTGTTTATTGATTCTTGAGGAGGCTCCTTGTTTATGCAGGCAACTCACGGACACATTTAAATTGGCGAGAATTTGTGCAAAAAGGCAAGATGGGATTATCTAATTAGCAACCATTTTTTTGGCACAAGAAAGGCCACAATAAATTTTTTGGCCCAAAAAAGGCCGCTAGTGACGGACAGATTGAGCCCAAGTGAAAGCCCGTTCTTATGACTTAGTGGCCAGGCTCTTTTGACCCAAGCTTGGAGCACAGCGAGCAACTGCATGTGACCCAACACCCGTGGCCGCGACGGAAAATCCTATTTGACGCTCTTTGCGCCAAGTTGTCGGCCACACGTACACGAAAAATCATCGAGTGCGAGCAATGGGCCTACCCAGGGACGGAGCCAGGATTCAAACATAGGGGGACCGGGCAAAATTTTGCCTCTAATGTAAAGACTCATAAAAAAACATACGGAGACTGTCTAGTTTTTTTTTTTTTGCGAGGGAGACAACCTAAATCTTCATCAAAACATGTGTCTTCTGTGAGCAATTTCATTTTTTCTCAAAAAGTTATCATAAAGAAAATGCCATAAGCAATTCATGTGTTAATTAACTTAATCTTTCTACTACATGATGTGATAAACAATGCAAAACCTTGTCCCATGGGTAAAGGGATATATTATTCCCTAATTAATCATGTAGTTACCACAGTTTGAATTGTGTAGTTCATAAGGCATAGATTAATCAGATTTTGAAAGGTAAGCAAGGACTAACTAACGAGAATGACAAACGAGACTAACCTTAACCCCTTTTTCCTTGCTTGCCGCTTCTCAATCTGGTCATGGTCGGTTGATATGTCTCCGTCGTATCTACTTTTTCAAACACTTTTGCTCTTGTTTTGGACTCTAATTTGCATGATTTGAATGAAACTAACACGGACTGACGTTGTTTTCAGCATAACTACCATGGTGTTGTTTTTGTGCAGAAATAAAAGTTCATGGAATTGGACGAAACTCTTTGGAGAATTATTTTGAAATAAAAGAAAAATACTAGAGCAAAGACCCACTTGAGGGGGGCCCTGCTGCCCAGTAGGCACCAGGGTGCGCCCAGGTGGGTAGTGGGGCCAACGAGGCTCCACTGACCCTAATTTCGACGCTACAAATTCTAATTTCCGAGAAAAAAATAAGAGAGGAAGTTTCATCGCGTTTTACGATACGGAGCCACCGCCACCTCCTGTTCTTCATCGGGAGGCCAGATCTGGAGTCTGTTCGGGGCTCCGGAGAGGGGGATTTTCCGTCTTCGTCATCATCAACCATCCCCCATCACCAATTTCATGATGCTCACCATCGGGAGTGAGTAATTCCTTCGTAGGCTTGCTGGACAGTGATGGGTTGGATGATATTCATCATGTAATCGATTTAGTTTTGTTAGGGCTTGATCCCTAATATCCACTATGTTCTGAGATTGATGTTGCTATGACTTTGCTATGCTTCATGCTTGTCACTAGGGCCTGAGTGCCATGATTTCAGATCTGAACCATTTATGTTTTCACTAATATATTTGTGTTCTTGATCCTACCATGTAAGTTGTATGCACCTATTACGTGTTATGATCCGCATACCCCAAGGTGACAATAATTGGGATTATTTCCGGTGATTACCGTAATTTGAGGAGTTCATGTATTCACTATGTGTTAATGCTTTGTTCCGGTTCTCTATTAAAAGGAGGCCTTAATATCCCTTAGTTTCCTTATGGACCCCACTGCCACGGTAGGGTAGGACGAAAGATGTCATGCAAGTTCTTTTTCATAAGCATGTATGACTATTTACGGAATACATGCCTACATTACATTGATGAATTGGAACTAGTTCTGTGTCGCCCTAGTTTATGACTGTTCTGTGATGAATATTATCCAACGTTATCACCGATCCAATGCCTACGAGCTTTTCACATATTGTTCTTGCTAAGTTACTATTGCTTTTGATACTGTCAGAACTGCTAGAAAATTACTGCTACTACTGTTACCGTTACTATTGCTGCTATCACTATCAAATTAGCATACTACTGTGCTACTGATTACGCTACTGCAGATATTTAGTCTCCAGGTATGGTTGAATTGACAACTCAACTGCTAATACTTATAAATATTCTTTGGCTCCCCTTGTGTCGAATCAATAAATTTGGGTTGAATACTCTACCCTCGAAAACTGTTGCAATCCCCTGTATTTGTGGGTTATCAAAACCTTTTTCTGGCGCCGTTGCCGGGGAGCATAGCTATATTTGTTGAGTCACTTGGGATTTATATCTATTGTTCACTATGAAGAATCTTAAGGATGACAGAACCAAGATCATTCCCTCTAAGACGAGGGGAGGTAAGGAACTTTCATCTAGCTCTACACTTGATTCACCTTCTGTTTTGAGTAAGCTTGCAGCACCACCACCTGTAATTAATTCTGATATGTCGCAAGTAATTGATGATGCTACTTTTGCTATGAATGATGCTTACGATGATGCTAGTACTTTGCTTGATAAGACTGTGCCACTAGGTGAATTTTCTGATGAACAACTTGCTAGAGCTAAGGAAATTGAGAATGTTGAAACCAATGAAATTACTGAAACTGATGAAATTATTGATACTGAAAATTATGATTCACCTATTGGAACTAGTACCCCTAGATATGAATTGCCCAATATACCTGAGGGTTATGTTATGAAAGGAGAAGTTGCTAGGGACTTTCTTGCTTGTAAGGATAGAAAAGATCTTAAGAAATTACTATGCAAGTTGAAAGAAAAATCTTTGAATGCTAGAATGAAATATGATCCTAAGTTTGCTACTGATAAAGATTATGAATTCTCTGTTGATCCTGAGTTAATTACCCCGGTTGAATCTGATCCTTTTCATGGCTATAAAACTGAAACTGTTGTGCCACATCTTACTAAATTAAATGATATAGCCACCCTATTTGCTCATAAGGAAAAAATCACTATTACTATATCCTTAAGTTGTTTCCGTTCTCATTAAAGCATGATGCTAAGATATGGTATAATACTCTTGCTCCTGTTTTGTGTGTAGTCCCTAGGATATGATTTATTACTTCTTTGAAAAATATTTTTCTACTCATAAGAAACAAGCTGTCTTACGGGAAATTTTTAACTTTGTGCAAATTAAAGAAGAGAGTCTCCCACAAGCTTGGGGGAGGTTTCTTCAATTACTCAATGCTTTGCCTGATCATCCTCTTAAGAAAAATAAAATACTTGATATCTTCTATAATGGACTAACCGATGCTTCTAGGGACTACCTAGATAGTTGTGCTAGTTGTGTTTTCAGGGAACAGACTATTGAGCAAGCTGAAGAACTATTGAATAATATATTGAAGAATGATAATGATTCGACTCTTACTTAACCACCGACTAATGTTGGAAATATGAGCAATTTACCAAATGATTTTATTAATAGAAATACTAGATAAAACATGACTATTATAGTAGGGATAAAACAAGTCATGCAATCTGACAGAAAGAAAGTAAATGGCGTCTACATATATGAACTAGAAGGGAACATATCTAGAGCAGACACTAGAGCAAGAAACTGTGGCAGAACCTCAAACAGAAAGAGTATGAGAACGTACGGAACAGCGGCAGAAGCACTGGTCTTGGGGTCGATGTCCTCGCCGGCCATGTCGTCGAAGAGGTTGTCAACGTCGGGGAAGAAGTCGTCGTTGGGGAAGTGGTCGTCGGCGTCTGGATCGTTCGTGATGAACCAGTCAGTAGTCGCGCAGAGCGCTCCCCAAAAACCTTATCACCCTTCTCCCGTACAGGACTCAAAGAGGTGGGGTTTCGGAGGCCTACTGTCCTGACCTGCAGTGCACGCCGCAAGCCGGGATGGGGAAGATCGCAGGAGCAGCTCAGAGATTGGAACTCGGTGGCGAGAGGAAGAGGATGTTCTGGTGTGTCTCTCTCGAGAGGAGCGACCTCGACGGGAGGTGAAACGGAGAGAGGGAGACTTCGGATGCGCCGTTCACTTTCAGTGTCCACTATAGCAAAAAAATATTCAACTTCCGTGTGACCTTTCGTATACCAGTCGTGCGTGGCAAAAATTTAGACATCGGCTCGGTTCATTCCCGCAACCCGCGACGCGGCGCGGCGTGACGAGGCGGGCGGCGGAGAAGGAGCGCGCGTGAATGTTCCTCTTGTTCTCATGCTCATACATGTGGGGAAACAACCTCCCTTATAAGGAGGTCCAACTCCCACCAAACTAGCAATGTGGGACTAAACTTTGGTTCCACCTCTTGCCTTGCACGAATGGGCTGCATGGGCCTCTAGGATTTATTAGGAATTTCTGAATTAATTGTTGGGCCAGTCCAAAATAGACTAAAATTCCAGCAACTAAACCTTCTCCGAAGAAGAGAGGTATTTTATTTCTCAGTCCTGAAGATATGCAAGAAGCCAAGAAATGCATGAATGAAAAAGATATTAAAGTTGAAGATGTTAAGAATTTACCATCTATTCACTAGTGAAGAAAAGCCTAGCTACGGCGTGCCAAAAATAGCCTTGGTGGCATGGACACCCGCCGCCACCAATATGATGCCAGTGTTAAAAATTAGCGCTGGCGTTGGCACCTACGCCATCAGTATTTTGGAGGGTAATGGCGTGCCGCGTTGTCCATGCCAGCAGTATTAGTCATCAGTTGTGACGTTCCATGTTTTGTCGACGCCAGTAATTTGATTTTCAAATTTGAAATAAAAGCTGTATAGCAGCGATTTCAGCCAAAATGACAGCATAATCCAGTTTAAAAACAGTCAATAAATCAACTATAAATAGACCCAATGACATCATTTAAGTTCAACAATGCACTTATTGATATAGTTCAACAAAGTAGGCCAAGTAACACACATATGAATGTACAAGTTCAAATAAATAGAGGTGATAATAACATGATATCTTCCATGCATGCCAACTAGCTAACTACGACTTTTTGGCGGGCGGAGTCAGGGTCATAGTCCGGAGTAAGTGAACCATCATTGCTGCCAGCAGGCTTGTAGTAGACCATGATCTCGTCACGATCGTAGTCGAGGTAGAACGTGGCTCTCTCCCCAGCTTCCATCTCGTAAGCATCTGCAAGGGCTTTCCAACCAGGGCAACCGAAGTAGGTGCGGTCTGCGTCGTTGGTGACAAGACAATTGAATTTTTGGGCCGTCAGCATCTTCATGAGGGTGCACTGGAATGTGATGGTGGTATCAACCGGAACTTTAAACTTCTCTAAGAAGTCACGCCTTGCCCCGCAAGGGATGACCTGAGCAAAATTAAAAGAAAAAACTAGCTAGCTAGTTACACAATTTTGGGCACAACCGTATACATCATGCATGAAACTCAATCAAAACATGTTCAACTGAAACATACCGTCCTAGTGAGAAAGTCATTCGGCAGATCTATGAAGAACTTCTTATCCCTTTGGCATCTCACCGAACCATAGGTCTCACATGGGGCATCCATTTACTGCTTTCATGCATGAAGTTGAGAAAAATAAGCATACATAAGATGCACATAAATATAATGCAACATAAGAAGTTAGTACGAACCAGCGCTATCCGCCCATCTAGTTATTAACACATACGTACTTGTAATAAAACAGTTCTACAAAACATGCGTAGTTCAAAGATAAAACATGCATAAAGTTAAATAGTTCATATGAAATAGGTAGCGCGCGCTAAGCTAGTGGCCAGAGGGACCGGCCTCATGGTTGTCCCTAGTCGACCTACGACGACACCCCTGCTGACCCTCCTCCTCACACTCCAAGGCATTCCAGTCTATGGGATCATCCTCTGCACTCTTCCTGGCTGCATACTGAAGTAACATCATCTTGTTGGCCTCCACGAGTTTGTCATCTCTCGCAAGCTCGCTCACCAATGGGTCGAAGAACTGCATCTCGCCCTCTTTGCTCTCCTTCTTCTCAACCCTAGTGCATATCCTCATGTCCTCAGGCGCGAGGAATATCGTGAACTCATGACACTCAGGGAAGTTCAGATTCGCCCCTTCTTAAAAGAACTCTACTGCCATGGCATCATAAGCACGCGCCGCTAACTCCGGGGTGTCCCAATGGCCCAAGTTCGTGGACGACATTGTCCTTCCTAATGGTGGCATAGTACTTATTTTCCTTCTGTCGCACACCACGAAATTTCGGGGCCATCTGTGACGATGCATATATATAACTAACAAGTTAGTAAAAAATAGACATATTAACACGTACATGCAAAACCTACAATGCATAAAACGTTCTTTCACCACAAATACACTACTAGAAATACAATAAAATTGCACTATCTAAAATCATAGTTAGTCTATAACTACACTACATTCTTTCACCATAAGTACACTACTAGAAATACAATAAAATTACAGTATCTAAAATCATAGCTAGTCTACAACTACACTATATTCTTTCATCACAAGTACACTACTAGAAATAAAATAAAATTACACTATCTAAAATCACAGCTTGTCTACAACTACACTATATTCTTTCATCACAAGTACACTACTAGAAATACAATAAAATTACACTATCTAAAATCATAGCTAGTCTACAACTACACTACATTCTTTCACCACAAGTACACTATTAAAAATACAATAAAATTACACTATCTAAAATCATAGTCTACAACTACACTAAAATTTTATACTACTCGTATACATAAAATTCGATATTTTTCTACACTACTATTACACTACACTAAGTAGAACTCACCCGCGGCGGCGGTAGACGGCGAGGAGGCGTTGCGGGCGACAGGGCCGGGGGCGGTGGCCGGGATGGATGCGGAGGCGACGGTGATGGGGCTTCGACGGAGGCGACGGCGACGGGGACGACGACGGGGACGGGGGCGGTGACCGGGGTGG
This sequence comes from Thinopyrum elongatum, assembly GCA_011799875.1. Lineage (NCBI taxonomy): Eukaryota > Viridiplantae > Streptophyta > Magnoliopsida > Poales > Poaceae > Thinopyrum > Thinopyrum elongatum. Next base: position 145,141,278 of record CM022302.1, on the reverse strand, counting down.
ATGCGGAGGCGACGACGACGGGGACGGGGACTTCGGCGGTGGAGGCGGAGGCGACGACGACGGGGACTTCGGCGGTGGAGTTGGAGGCGGAGGCGGCGGCGGCGGTGGAAGCAGCAGAGGCGAGGGCGACGGGAGCGGCGGCGATTTAATGTGGATCGACGGTTGGGGGTGGGGGGGGGGTTATCCTGCCGGGGGCGGCGGGGTAATTGCTGGCGTTGGCCTACGCGGTCAACGTCATTGCTATCTGTTACACATATTGTTTTTACTTTTAATTATGTGTTAGACATATTGTTTTTTATATTTATATATATGTTTAGTTTATTAGTTTATTGTCTTATTTTCCTATTGTTATTTTTACTAATTATTTTGTGTAAATATGTAACCATATACAAGGGAAACTAATAATTAGAGAACACCGGCCAACATCAATCGATCTCATTAATCTAGTATAGATACATAATAGTTGAAGGATGAAAATAATAACACATATATATAACTTCTAGTACTACACACTCTTGATCTAAACTAAGAACATCATCAGTGTAATGATTCCCACAAGAAAAAAAGCTGCCACCGATCCAGCAGGGAGAACGAGGCCAATTATAACACCAGCTAAAAGGGCATATCGAAGCATCTTGAATTTTTGGATTTGGCCGCGCATCACATCAGTGTTCAGCTGCATCTCATCTAGCCGCCTCATCACAAACAGTTTAACAGGGTGAACTGTATGCCGTATATCGCACACACCTTGATCTAGCTGCCCATTTCTATTGTTCTGTCTCATCGCAAATAGTTCGTATGGATCTACCGTATGCCCCGCATCGCACACGCATCTAAAATCTGAACCGTGTTTGATGTATCCATCATCGCAAACGTTTTGCATCTTTTTAATGGTTTTTTTACATCACCGTTTGCGATTAATGCATCGCACACAGTTTCGTCGAAGGGTCTCTAATTGTAGTGTCGCGTTAGCAGCATCCTGCAGTAGTGTGGAGACTCAAATAAAAATAAAATTACATAAAGTAAATAGATAGGCCCTTTGCAGAGGGAAGGAGTGATTTGTAGAGGTGCCAGAGCTCAAAGCAAAAATTGAGAGATAAATTTTTTGAGAGGCATACTTTTCCCGTCAACGAAAACAACCGACTAATTCCCAATACTTTCCATGCTAGATACATCATAGGTGGTTGCCAAACATAAAATAAAGTTTATTCCTTTTTCCACCATTATTTCACAATCCATGGCTAGCCGTATTCACGGGTGCCTTCCATACCAACACTTTCCAAGGAATTTATTATTTGACAACCTAAAGTAAATTTCATTTTCATTTCGGGACTGGGCATCCCTATTACCGCCATAATCTCATGCAATGACAAGTGAATAAACACTCATCTTGAGAATAACACATCTAGCATGGAAAACTATTGGCCACCCCCTGCCGCTTCATGAGCGGTACGGGCACACAAAAAAGAAATTCATTTTGAAAATTAGAGTTGGAACATACAAATTTACTTGGAATGGCACAGAAATACCGCATATAGGTAGGTATGGTGGACTCATATGACAAAATTTGGTTTAAGGATTTTGGATGCACAAGTAGTATGTCTACTTAGTACAAGTGGAGGCTAGCAAATAGATTGAGAAGCAATCAACCAAGAAACAAAAATTCTCATAAACGAGCATTAAGCATAACTAACACCGAATAATGCACCACAAGTAGGATGTAATTTCATTGCATAACTATTGACTTTCGTGCTTGCATAGGGAATCACAAGCCTTAACACCAATATTCTTACTAAAGCATAATTACTCACCAACATGACTCACATATTACTATCATCATATCTCAAAACTATTACAAAAAATCAAGTTTATTTTGTCCAATGATATTTCTTGAAAGTTTTTGTTATATCCTTCTTGGATATCTATCACTTTGGGACTAATTTTATATATTACCATTTCTTATAACAAGCTCAAACAAATTTAAGTGAAGAACATGAGCATAAATTTTTTCATCTCTCAAAATAATATAAGTGAAGCATGAGAGAATTTCTTCAAAAATTTGCTAACTCTCAAATAAATCTAAGTGAAGCATGAGAGTATTCCTTCAAAAATATTAAAGCACACCGTGCTCAAAAAGGTATAAGTGAAGTATTAGAGCAATTCCATAGCTCAAAAAATTTAAGTGAAGCACATAGAGCAATTCTAACAAATCATAGCATCATTATGGCTTTCTCAAATAGGTGTGTCCAGCAAGGATGATTGTGACAAACTAAAATGCAAAACAAGCAAAGACTCATATAATAAAAGACGCTCCAAGCAAAACTCATGATATGTGACGAATACAAATATAGCTCCAAGTAAAATTACTGATGGTCGTTAGAAGAAAGAGGGGATGCCTTCCGGGGCATCCCCAAGCTTAGTTGATTGGTTCTCCTTGAATTTTACCTTGGGGTGCCATGGGGCATCCCCAATCTTACGCTCTTTTCACTCCTTATTCCTTCATCCATCGTGATCTCACCCAAAACTTGAAAACTTCAATCACACAAAACTTAACAAAAACTTTGTGAGATCCGTTAGTATAAGAAAACCAATCTTCACTTTAAGTACTGTTCCAAACCCATTCATATTTTATTATTGCATTATACCTACTGTATTCTAACTTTACCATGGCTTATAACCCCCGATACAATCCATAGATTCATCAAAATAAGCACACAATGCAACGAAAACAGAATCTGTCAAAAATAGAATAGTCTGTAAAGACGTGATTTTTACTCATACTTCTGTAACACAAAAAATTCTGAAAAATTAGGAAAACGTAGGAAATTTGTATATCAATCTTGTGTAAAAAAATTCAGAATGTTTTGTCGCTTCTCTGAATTTTCAAATTTCTGCTACTGGACGCAAAAGTTTCTGTTTTCAAACAAGATCAAATGAACGATCACCCAACATGATCCCAAAGGCTTTACTTGGCACAAACACTAATTAAAACATAAAAACACAATCATAACAGTAGCATAATTGTGTAAACACTCAAGAACAGAAAGAAAAAACCAAAAATAAATTTTATTCATTGGGTTTCCTCCCAACAAGCGCTATCGTTTTATGCCCCTAGCTAGGCATAATGCATAGATTCAAGTATTGTCATCTTTAGTTTTTGCTCCATAGGTTGCCCTCATGATTGATTCATATGGTGTCTTAATTATTGTTCTAGGTAAGTGTTCCATACCCTTTCTTAGTGGAAATTGAAACTTAATATTGCCTTCTTTCATATCAATCACGACACCTATAGTTTGTAAAAACGGTCTACCAAGTATTATAAGACAAGACGGATTACAATTAATATCAAGAAAAATAAAATCTATGGGCACATAGTTCCTATTTGCAAGAATAAGAACATTATTAATCCTTCCCAAAGGCTTTTTAATAGTAGAATCCGCTAAGTGCAAATTAAGAGAGCATTCTTCAATATTGGTAAGACCAAGCACATCACATAGAGATTTCGGAATTGTGGAAACACTAGCACCCAAATCATATAAAGCAAAGCATTCATAATTTTTTATCTTGACCTTAATGGTAGGTTCCCACTCATCATGTAATTTTCTAGGAATTGAAATCTCTAACTCCAATTTTTCTTCTAAAGCTTTTAGCATGGCATCTATGATATGTTTAGTAAAAGCTTTATTTTGTTCATAGGAATTGCGTGAATTTATCATGGATTGCAACAAAGAAATACATTCAATCAAAGAACAACTATCATAATTAAAGTCTTTGTAATCCAAAAGAGTGGGTGCATAACTAGTTAAAGTTTTGACCTCTCCAAACCCACTTTTATCAATTTTTTCAACAAGATTTTCACCCTCCGAATTATCGGATGCCTTCTAGCTAAAGTTGACTCTTCTTCAGTCCCTCTATCATCAATTTTAATCTTACTAAACAAGGAATCAATAGAAGAAACACCAATCACTTTAAGATCTTCATCATTATTATGAAAGCAATCGGTAGAAAATGCTCCTTCTAAAAATTCTCTTTTAGCTCTAAGCATAGTAGTTATTTTCTTAATTTCATCCATGGAAACATATAAGGCTTTAATTGATTCATTGATATCAACCTTAGGTGAAAAAACTAGAGATTTTCTACATCATTGGAAATTCTATCAATGCTTCTAGACATATCATCAATCTTATTCAACTTTTCTTCTATCGTATTATTGAAAACTTTTTGAGCATTGATAAATTCTTTAATATTACTCTCAAGATCAGAGGTGTTACTATTATTATTGTAAGAAGAATTACCATAGGAATTACCATAATTATTAGAGGAATTTCCAGGAAAAGGCCTAGGATTAAAGTTACCTCTATAAGCATAGTTATTAAAATTGTTTCACGAGACGAAATTCACATCTACGGGGTCACTATTTTGCTCAATCAAAGTAGACAAAGGCACATCATTAAGATCAATAGGAGCATTTTTACTAGCAAACAATTTCATAAGCGCATCAACTTTTTCACTCAAATTACTAATTTCTTCAATCGAATTAACTTTTTTACTAGTAGGTGCTCTTTTGGTATGCCATTGTGAATAATTTGCCATGATATTATGTAGCAATTTAGTAGCTTCACCCAAAGTAATCTCCATAAAAGTACCACCCGCGGCGGAATCTAAAAGATTTCTAGAAACAAAATTCAATCCCGCATAAAAAATTTGTATAATCATCCAAAGGTTTAAACCATGAGTAGGACAATTTCTTAGCATCAATTTCATTCTTTCCCAAGATTGTGAAACATGTTCATGCTCAAGTTGCTTAAAATTCATGATTTGATTTCTAAGGGAAATAATTTTCGCGGGCGGAAAATACTTAGTAATAAAAGCATCTTTGCACTTATCCCAAGAATCAATACTATTACGAGGCAAAGATGAAAACCAAATTTTTGCATGATCCCGCAAAAAGAAAGGAAACAATTTTAATTTCACAATATCATTGTCCACATCTTTTTTCTTTTGCATATCACACAATTCCACGAAGGTGTTTAGATGGGACGCGACATCCTCATTAGGAGTACCGAAAAATTGATCTTTCATAACAAGATTCAACAAAGCGGCGTTAATATCACAGGACTCCACACTAGTGGCGGGAGGAGCAATCGGAGTACTAATAAAATCATTATTATTGGTATTGGAAAAATCACACAATTTGGTATTTCTTGAGACATCGTGACTACGCAAACAAGATTGCACACAAACAAGAGATCTGACGAGAAAAAAGAAAACGAAAAAGAAGCGAATAAAAAGGCAAAAAAAATTGTGCTTTTCGCAAAAACGTTTTAGAAGTGGGGGAGCTGAAAACGAGAGGCAAATGGCAAATAATGTAAATTGCACTTTGCTCCACAAATAATCTTTAAGATACTTGAAAGCCACATTTTTGCAGGCACCCACATTAGAAGGCATCCCTGATGTGGCTTGAAACTGCATTGGTATTTCCTCAAAGAGGAAGGGATGATGCAGTACAACTACGGTAGGTATTTTCGTTAGTTATAAAACCAAGGTTATCAATCCAGTATGAGAACCAAGCAACACTATGTGAACAGTACCTACACACAAAGAACAAATACTTGCAACCCAACGTGTGGGAGGGGTTGTCAATCCCTCCACGGTAAAAAGATAGATTAAATTGTATGAGATTGGATAAATAGATCTAGCAAAAGCACAAAATAAAATAAGTAAATAAAAACTGCAGCAAGGTATTTTTGGGTTTTTGGAATAATAGATCTGAAAACAATAATATAAAAGATAGACCCGGGGGCCATTGATTTCACTAGTGGCTTCTCTTGACAAAATAGCATACGGTGGGTAAACAAATTACTGTTGGGCAATTGATAGAAGAGCAAATAATTATGACGATATCCAAGGCAATGATCATGAATATAGGCATCACGTCCAAGATTAGTAGACCGACTCCTTTCTGCATCTACTACTATTACTCCACACATCGACTGCTATCCAGCATGCATCTAGTGTATTAAGTTAATGGAGAAACGGAGTAATGCAATAAGAACGATGACATGATGTAGACAAGATCTATTCATGTAGGAATAGACCCCATCTTTTTATCCTTAATAGCAACGATACATACGTGCCTCACTACCCCTTCTGTCATTGGGTGAGGACACCGGAAGATCGAACTCATCACAAAGCACCTCTTCCCATTGCAAGAAAAATCAATCTAGTTGGCCCAACCAAACCGAAGTTTCGAGAAGAAATACGAGGCTATAAATAATCATGCATATCAGAGATCAAAAGAAGACTCAAATAATATTCATGGATATATATCTGATCATAAACTCGCAATTCATAGGATCCCAACAAACACACCGCAAAAAGTCATTACATCAAATAGATCTCCAAGAACATCGAGGAGAACATTGTATTGAGAATCAAAAAGAGAGAAGAAGCCATCTAGCTACTGCCTACGGACCCGTAGGTCTATGGTGAACTACTCATGGATCATCGAAGGAGCACCAATGAGGATGATGAACCCCTCCGTGATCGTGTTTCCCTCCGGCAAGGTGCTGGAATAGGGCTGTAGATTGGATCACGTGGTTTTGGAACTTGCGACGACTGGAATTGTATTTCGACGAATCCCCTAGGGTTTCTGGAATATCTGAGAATTTATAGAGTTGAGAGGTGGTGGAGGAGACCCCCGTGGGCCTCACAACCCACCTGGGCATGCCAGGGGCCTCTGGTGCGCCCTGGTGGGTTGTGGGCCTCATGGGCCTCCCTCTGGTGCTTCCTTGGCTCCCAAGTTGTCTTCTGGTCCAAAAAATCTTCAAAAAGTTTCGTGGCATTTGGACTTCGTTTGGTACTGATATTCTGTGAACTAAAAAACAAGCAAAAAACAAGCAAAAAATAGCAACTAGCACTGGGCACTATGTCAATAGGTTAGTCCCAAAAACTGATATAAAGTTGCTATAAAATGAATATAAAACATCCAAGAATGATAATATAACAACATGGAACAATCAAAAATTATAGATACGTTGGAGACGTATCAATCCCAAGGTATTTTTCATTGAAATTCTCATTTGGTATATTCAACAGAACCTTCATCTATGTTTTCAGACTCTCAAGACAACCTTTCCCAAAATAGATCATAGATTTACCATGATTTATCCTATGGCCTGATGCTTGACAGTATATGTTCAACAACTGGTTAACTTCATTTGCACCACTTACACTCGCCTTGACAAACAGTAGGCTGTCATCTGCAAAGAGTAAATGGCCAACGGGTGGTGCCGAAGGCGTCACCTTCATACCACTTAGGTTGGATGACTTATCTGTAGATTTTAGTAGGCATGAAAGGCCCTCTGCTTTAATCAAAAATAGGTAAGGGGAAATCGGGTCCCTTGTCGTATCCTGCATGAAGGTGTAAATTCTTGGAGCTTTTTCCATTAAACAAAACAAAAAATTTGACTGTTCTTACTAGGCTCACCACCCATATCTCAGAAAATCCTAGTTTCAACATCATTGCTTGCAAATAATCCAACTCCACCCTGTCATATGCTTTCATCATGTCCAGTTTAAGAGCACAATGTTGGTTCCTCTTTGACCTGTTCCTTTTCATAAAATGCAAGCACTCATATGCAGTGGTGATATTATCTGTTATAAGTCTACCAGGAACAAAAGCAGACTGTTCCTCAGAGATGATGTCAGGCAGAACCATCTTCAGTCTATTTGCTATGACCTTGGAAGCAATTTTATAGAGCACATTACACAATGAGATAGGTCTAAACTGGGACAGGAGCATGGGATTCTTTACGTTCGGTATTAGTACTAGGATGCTGCCATTTATGCTCTCCGCTATCTCCTTCCCATTAACAACCCTCATCACCGCATATGTCACATCTCCCCCACAAACCTCCCAATGGTGCTGAAAACAGTGAGCTGGTAGTGCATCCGGTCCCAGAGCTTTAGTTTGGAACATTTGGAAGAGTGCTTGTTTCACCTCATCACTAGTATAAGGTGCGTTTAAGAGCTCATTCATTTCATGTGTGACCTTGCAAGGAACTGTATCCAGGACTCGTTCCATATCTGCTACCCCCTCTGAAGTATAAAGCTCACTTTAGAAATTTGTTTTCATCTCTTACATCTCTGTACGATCCTCCGTTAGGTTTCCATTAGGGAGTCGAAGAGCTTTTATCTAGTTTTTCTTCCTATGTCGGCTAGCACGCAGATGAAAAAATATGTGTTCTTATCACCATGGGCTAGCCATTCGATGCGCTCTCTCTTCCTCCATAGAATTTCTTCTCTATTGTACAGCTCCACCAATCTATCACATGTTTTTGTTTCTGCATGCGTTGGACCACTCCTACCTGGAATCTTTGGAATAATGGCCAAGTCCTGCTACAACTTCCGTATCTCCCGTCTCACATTTCCAAAGACCTCTCTATCCCACATAGTCAGATCATCTGAAAATGATTTGATTTTGTCTTTAACTCCTTGGACCGTGGTGCATGCAGATTGTCCCCAGTCAGCTTGAAAGTGCAACTAATCCCCGGGTGGTTTTGGTAATTCATAACAACATATAGCTCATTGAACTAATATCCATTCAAGATAAATATTTCAGGATGTTCAATGATTGGCATGGCATGGACAAGAGATGTGGACCCCTCAAAATGCTAAGGACAAAGATTGGCAAAAGCTCAAGACTCTTCATTTCTATTTAAGTGATCCAAGATCACATTGAGTCCATAGGAAAGCCAATACTATTAAAAGGGGATGAGGTGTTGCTTAATGGTCTACTTGCTCAAATGCTTAGTGATATTGCTCCAAAACCCTCAGCCAATTTCTCCATCCAAATATGTCCAAACCCTAAATACCAACTCGGCCCCACCGATTCTTTCTACCCGGAGCCACCGAGTTTACTTGACATAGCCACTGCCAGAAACCCTAATAGTTCGGTCACACCAATACGGATCTTGGTCTCACCGAGATGGCCTTGTCAGTGCACTGTGATCTATTGCATTCGCTTCGGTCTCACTGAGTTTATGCAATCGGTCTCACCGAGTTGGCTTGACATATTCTCTGTTGCTTTTTGCTTCACTTCGGTCTCACCGAGTTGATGCAATCGGCGCCACCGAGATGATGTTTGCCCTAAGCCCTAGCACATCGGTCCCACTAAGTTGTTCCTGTAGGTCCCACCGAGATTCCTAACATTCATATTTTTGAACTGATTGGTGCCACCGAGTTTACATATCGGCGCCACCGAGATGAGTCAAAAGTGTGTAACGGTTGGATTTTGTGTGGAGGCTATATATACCCCTCCACCCCTTCTCCATTTGTGAGAGAGCCATCAGAACGTGCCTACACTTCCACCATCAGATTTCTGAGAGAGAACCACCTACTCATGTGTTGAGATCAAGAGATTCCATTCCAACCTTTTGAACCTTGATTTCTAGCCTTCCCCAAGTTGCTTTCCACTCAAATCCCTCTTCCACCATAGCCAAATCCGTGAGAGAGTTGAGTGTTAGGGAGACTATCATTTGAAGCACAAGAGCAAGGAGTTCATCATCAACACACCGTCTATTACCCTTTGGAGAGTGGTGTCTCCTAGATTGTTTAGGTGTTGCTTGGGAGCCTCCGACATGTTGTGGAGTTGAACCAAGAAGTTTGTAAGGGCAAGGAGATCGCCTACTTCGTGAAGATCTACACGAGTGAGGCAAGTCCTTCGTGGGCGATGGCCATGGTGGGATAGACAAGGTTGCTTCTTTGTGGACCCTTCGTGGGTGGAGCCCTCCGTAGACTCGCGCAACTGTTACCCTTCACGGGTTGAAGTCTCCATCAACGCGGACGTACGATAGCACCACCTATGAAACCACACCAAAAATCTCCGTGTCTCCATTGCGTTTACACTCTCCAAACCCTTTCCTTTACCTTCATACACAAAGTTTTACTTTCCGCTGCTATACTCTTAGAATTGCATGTGTAGGTTGATTGCTTGACTTGTTCTAATTGCTAAAATCTTCCAACAACTAAAATTGGGAAAAAGATAGATTTTTATTTGGTCAAGTAGTCTAATCACCCCCCTCTAGACATACTTTCGATCCTACAAAGCTTATGCCCCCCCCCCCCCCGTGGCTCTCCTAATCCTAATCTCAGTTCTATAAATACCCAAATATTCTCCGTAAATATTCCCCGTATACCAGAGGGCACACAAAAAATACTTTTCTGCCGCCGTAAGCTTTTGTTCCCGTGAGATCCCATCTTGGGGCCTTTTTCGGCGATCTGCCGGAGAGGGATTCGATCACGGAGGGCCTCTACATCAACCTTGCTGCCCTTCCGATGATGCATGAGTAGTTTACCACAGACCTACGAGTCCATAGCTAGTAGCTAGATGGCTTCTTCCCTCTCTTTGATCTTCAATACAATCTTCTCCTTGATGTTCTTGGAGATCTATTCGATGTAATCTTCTTTTGTGGTGCGTTTGCTGAGATCCGATGAATTGTGGATTTCTGATCAGATTATCTATGAATATTATTTGAGTCTTCTCTAAACTCATTTATGCATGATTAAGATAGCTTTGTATTTCTCTTCGATCTATTGATTTGGTTTGGCCAACTAGATTGATTTTTCTTGCAATGAGAGAGGTGCTTTGTAGTGGGTTCAATCTTGAGGTGTCCTCACCCAGTGACAGGAAGGGTAGCGAGACATGTATTTGTGTTGTTGCCACTAAGGATAAAAAGGTGGGGTTTATTCATATTGATTGGATCTATCCCTCTACATCATGTCATCTTGCTTAAGGCGTTACTCCGTTCTTGTTAACTTAATACACTAGATGCATGCTGGATAGTGGTCGATGTGTGGAGTAATAGTAGTAGATCCAGGCAGGAGTCGGTCTACTTGTCACAGACGTGATGCCTATATTCATGATCATTGCCTTCGATATCTTCATAACTATGCACTTTTCTATCAATTTCTCAACAGTAATTTGTTTACCCACCGCATGCATTCTTTCAAGAGAGAAGCCTCTAGTGAAAACTATGGCCCCGGGGTCTATTTTTATCATATTATTTTCAGATCTATAAAACCAAAAACACAAAAATACCTTACTGCAATTTATTTATCTTTACTTTATTTTGCACTTTTACTTATCTTTTATACATATCTCTATTAGATCTCATCCTTGCAAGTAACCGTGAAGGGATTGACAACCCCTTTTTCGCGTTGGGTTCAAGTATTTGTTTGTTTGTGCAGGTGCAACTATTGGGGACTTGTGTGTTCCTCCTACTAGATTGATACCTTGGTTCTTAACCGGGGGAAATACGTATCTCTACTTTGCTGCATCACCCTTTCTTCTTCAAGGGAAAACCAACGCAAGCTCAAGAAGTAGCATTCCGCCTTCCATGCATGCACATCCGTCATCTTGAGGAAAAGCGCGACATGATCAGACGTAGCTGTAGTTTTGTGCTCCATGAAAGCTCTATCAAAATTCAAAATCCAGTTTGGTGATGCCACCCTTGTGTCCAGGTGAACCCTGGTAAAAGTTTCACCTGCCACTTTCTTTTCAAATGTCCACGGAGTACCCTTGTAGCAAATGTCAGAAAGGCCACACGTGTGTAGTGCATCCCGAAACCCATACATCTATGCCTGCCTCCTGTTTCCCACACCATTGTGTTCATGAGCATGCAAGATCTCATTGAAATCACCCATCACCAACCATGGCAACGAGCTCGAGATGGCAATTCCTCTAAGGGTGTCCCATGTTTTGTACCTCTCTGGTTCCCGTGCTTCTCCATAAACAAAAGTCACTCTGAACAGCTGATTTCCCAAACCTTCAACCTCCATGTCTATGTGATACTTAGAGTACCCAATTATTTGAACTTTTATTGGATCATGCCAAAAATACTCCCAAACCTCCACTTCTACCAGAACTACTAACAGCAAAACTCTTATTAGACCTAAAGAAGCTGAATTTTTTTGACTCTAGAACTATCAATTTGAGTTTCCAAAATACAAAAAATCAACGGGACAAAACGCTTCGTGCTTTCATGAAACTCTCAAATTTTTGCAGGGTTGCCCACCCCACGACAATTCTAGATCATGAGACTCATTGTTCCTGGTGGTCCTCCTCGAGGGAGGCCGCTGATCCATTCATACTCGCACTGTTCACTTCAACTCCGTCACTGCCTTTCAGCTTCTTTTTGTTGGCGTTTTTCTGAGGGGCACCTCCTCCTACCATGGTCCCACCATCTCCTCCTTCAAACTGATGTGCAATAACCGAGGTATTACCCACTCGTACAATTGCCGAATTCATATCAACAGGTCCTGCCGCTGTTTCAGTCACTAAACTTGAGTCCTCGGTCGTCCTCTTCCCTAAGACAAGAGGATCATCCTTCTAGTTTTCCTTTATCTCCATCGCTGTCGAAGTGCTGCCACCAATCTCATTTTGAGCATTAAATCTTCAACTTTTTGAGCTATCATATTCCATAAGGGCTCCTCTCCTAGGTAGCATATTTTTTTGTAGCTCTCCCTCTCCACTGTCATGCTGGGTTTCATGGCCCCACTCTACACCTTCTGAACTGCTTGGCCCGCGGCCTTGATGACCCACAAGTGTAGGGGATCAATCGTAGTCCTTTAGATAAGTAAGAGTGTCGAACCCAACGAGGAGCAGAAGGAAATGAGAAGTGGTTTTCAGCAAGGTATTCTCTGCAAGCACTGAAATTATAAGTAACGAGTAATTTTATAGCAAGATAATTTGTAACGAGCAAGTAAAGGTAATGACAAATAATATGCAGCAAGGTAGCCCAATCCTTTTGTGGCAAAGGATAGGTCAAAGCGGTCTCTTATGATAAGCGAAGCGTTCTTGAGGGTACACGGGAATTTCATCTAGTCACTTTCATCATGTTGGTTTGATTCGTGTTCGCTACTTTGATAATTTGATATGTGGGTGGACCGGTGCTTAGGTGATGTTCTTACTTGAACAAACCTCCTACTTATGAATAACCCCCTCGCAAGCATCCGCAACTACGAGAAAAGTATTAAGATAAAATCTAACCATAGCATTAAACTTTTGGATCCAAATCAGTCCCTTACGAAGTAGCGCATAAACTAGGGTTTAAGCTTCTGTCACTCTCGCAACCCATCATCTAATAACTACTCCACAATGCATTCCCTTAGGCCCTAATAAGGTGAAGTGCCATGTAGTCGACGTTCACATGACACTACTAAGGGAATCACAACATACATACCATCAAAATATCGAACACATATCAAATTCACATGATTACTTGCAACAAGATTTCTCCCGTGACCTCAAGAACAAAAGTAACTACTCACAAATGATAATCATGCTCAAGATCAGAGGGGTATTAAATAGCATAATGGATCTGAACATATAATATTCCACCAAATAAACCATATAGTAATCAACTACTAGATGTAATCAACACTACTAGTCACCCACAAGCACCAATCTAAGGTTCCGGTACAAAGATTGAACACAAGAGATGAACTAGGGTTTGAGAGGAGATGGTGCTGTTGAAGATGTTGATGGAGATTGCCCTCCCCAAGATGGGAGAGTTGTTGGCGATGATGATGACGATGATTTCCCCCTTCGAGAGGGAAGTTCCCCTGGCGGAATCGCTCCGCCGGAGGGCAAAAGTGCTACTGCCCAAGTTCCGCCTCGAGATGGTGGCACTTCATCCCAAAAGTCCTCTCCTTATTTTTTCTAGGTCAAAATGACTTATATACTGGAAGAGGGGCACCGGAGGTGGGCTGAGGAGGGCACAACCAACCTGGGCGGAAGAGGGGCACCGGAGGTGGGCTGAGGAGGGCACAACCAACCTGGGCGCGCCTGGGGGCCCTGGGGCGCCCAGGTGGGTTGTGCCCACCTGGTGGGTCCCCTCTGGTAGTTATTTGCTCCAATAATTCTTAAATATTCCATAAAAATTCTCCGTGAAGTTTCAGCTCATTTGGAGTTGTGCAGAATAGGTGGCCTAACGTAGCTTTTTCAGGTCCAGAATTCCAGCTGCCGGTATTCTCCCTCTTTGTGTGAACCTTGCATATTATGAGAGAAAATACATTAGAATTACTCCATAAAGCATTATTATGCATAAAAATTTCATAAATAACAGTAGGAAAACATGATGTAAAATGGACGTATCAACTCCCCCAAGCTTAGACCTCACTTGTCCTCAAGCGAAAACCGTAATCGAAAAACATGTCCATATGCTTAGAGAGAGAGAGGTGTCGACAAAACAAAATATGGACATAGAAGCATCATGTATATTATTATAACAGCAACAAACTTTATTATAAAACTTTTATCACATAACTATTATCATAAACTTCTCATGAACAAGTAACAATTCGTCACAACATCGTAGTATAAAGCATAAACTCTATTGAAAACCAACAAACTATGTTCTGAGTCAACTTTGCAACTACAATTCATCATCTTTTCAGGAAGGGTCATGTATCGGAGCCTTTTGGCAAGTCCACATACTCAACCATCATATAGTCTTCTATGATTGCTAACACTCACTGCATACACATGAGCAAAAAGTTTCAACCGGACACATAGAAAAATAGGGGCCTATAGTTTCGCCTCCCAACGTATTCACCTCAAGGGTGATGTCAACAATAATAACTCATGCCCACCCATATCCAACTGGATATATGTGCCTAGATCTTTCCTCACCACATGGTGCTTGCCAAAAGAGAAAAATAAAAAGGAATAGGGGGATACTTTGACTCTTGCATAAAAGTAAATTCATAAAAGTAAAAGATAGGCCCTTCGCAGAGGGAGGCAGAGGTTGTCATGCGCTTTTTGGTTGTATGCTCAATCTCTTAGTGCAAAAGAACGTCACGTTATATTGCCCCTTATGATAGCAACCTTTATTATGCAGTCTGTCGCCTTTATTATTTTGCCATCACAAGTTCGTAGAATGCTCAATTTTCTCTTACACTAAATGATCTAACACATTTAGAAGCAATTTTTATTGCCTTATTGCACCGATGACAACTTACTTGAAGGATCTTGCTCAATCCATAGGTAGGTATAGTGGACTCTCAAAACAAGATTTGGGTTGAGGGTTTTGGATGCACAAGTAGTATCTCTACTTAGTGCGGAATTTTTGGCTAGCAAAGATGGGGGGCAAGCACCACATGTTAAAGGATCTATGACAATATAACTTCTATGTGAATATGAACAAACATAAATCATTACGTTGTCTTCCTTGTCCAACGTCAACAATTTTGGCATATAATATTTTGATGGGGGCTCACAATCATAAAAGATGTCCAAGATAGTGTATTTGCATGTGAATCTTCTCTTCCCTTATTAATTCTTTTATGAATTGCATCATTGACCAATGCTATGTTTGTAAATCTCCAATAAATTTTTCTAGTTATACTCTTCCTTATGTGAAGTCATTACTTACCATAAGATTAGCATATGATCTTTTTCATTTATTTCCTTTCTTTTTATTAAACATGAAAGTAAAGAAAACAAAACTCAAACTAAACTTTATTATATATCTCGCACACGATTACAAGGATAGATCACTAAGCAAGCACTTGAAAAGAAAGGATCGAACTAAACTTTTATTCAACTAAATCGAAAGATAACTAAGGATCGAACTAAGATAAATAAAGGCAAAAGATAGTGATGGTGATACGATACCGGGGCACCTCCCCCAAGCTTTGCACAAGCCAAGGGGAGTGCCCATACCCGATACTCAAGTCTCCTTCGGTGATGAAGAAGGTGGTGGTGGTGATGAGGTAGTAGTGATCTTATCTTCAAGTTTCCATGGCAAAGGCTCACCATCATAAGAGGAGCAGTGAGTCTTGCGGGTCCTGCAACTGGCAGCCAAACTCATACCTTTAAACCTTGCCTCATATTCAAAGACTTGGTTTTGGAGATCATAGATTTGGCTTTGCAGAAAGTTGATTTGCTCGTTGAAGGTGAAGACGATGTCCTTCATGGATTTGCCATCCACCTTGAGATCATGGGTGTAGTTTGCGATCATGAGGTGATTAGCATTGAGTCCACGCTCCACCATCCCCTTGCACTTGGAGACTTCCTACTCCATAGCTTCGAGCCTGGCATCCACGGTTCCCGTCCCTTTGGGACCCTGGACATCGCGGATGTGGAGCACCCCTCACACATCTCGATGGCTTGAGGGTGCTGCATCACCTCCCGCAAATATGGGTTGATGACGTTCTCGAAGAACTTGTCCTTGGAGGAGCTTGAAGCGGCCATGGTAATCTAGATCTGTCAGAAAACAACAAGAAAAGAAGATAGAAGATTTCTCCGCGATACAGTGGTCAATAGGTTCGGGGGGTATATAAAGATTTTTTTATCTTGGGAAACAAGCAAACGGGAGAAAAACGGAGTCCGGAAGGTACCCGAGGTGGGCACAACCCACCTGGGCGTGCTTGGCAAGCCAGGCGCGCCCTGGTGTCTTGTGCCCACCAGGGTTGCCTTCCTGGTTGTTTCGTATTTTCCTAATTTTTAATATAGTTCAAAACTGACAGAAAATATTTTTGCGGATTTTTCGGAGTCCGTTTACTTACCGTATCACGTACCTCCTCTTTTTTTCATGATTCTGAAGTGTTCCGGAAGGTTTCTTTTATGTGTTCTTCTGGTGTCATAGTTTAGATAATATTGCTTTCAACATTAATGGGAGTACCTGAGATATAATGTTTTATTCTTTGCCCATTGACAACCTTCAGGTTAGTACCTTCGGCATTATTTATTTTTATAGCTCCAGATCGATAAACCTCCTCGATAACATAAGGTCCTTCCCATTTGGAGAGAAGTTATCCTGCAAAGAATTGGAAACGAGAGTTGTACAAAAGAACATATTCTCCAACTTTGAACTCACGCTTTTGGATTCTTTTATCATGCCATCTTTTAACTTTTTCTTTAAATAATTTGGCATTTTCATAAGCTTGGGTTCTCCATTCATCTAGTGAGCTAACGTCAAATAGCCTCTTTTCACCGGCAAGTTTGAAATCATAGTTGAGTTCTGTAATTGCCCAATATGCTTTATGTTCTAACTCAAGAGGCAAATGACAAGCTTTTCCATAAACCATTTTATAAGGAGACATACCCATGGGATTTTTATATGCTGTTCGGTAAGCCCAAAGTGCATCGTCTAATTTCTTAGACCAATTCTTTCGGGACGTATTGACAGTTTTTTGTAAAATTAATTTTATTTCTCTATTGCTAAGTTCAACTTGACCACTAGACTGAGGATGATAGGGGGATGCAATTCTATGGTTAACATCATACTTAGCAAGCATTTTATGGAAAGCACCATCAGTCATTAAATATCTAGGGACTCCAAACCTTGGGAAAATAACTTCCTTAAGCATTTTAATAGAGGTGTTGTGATCAGCACTACTAGTTCGAATAGCTTCTACCCACTTAGTAACATAATCAACAGCAACCAAAATATGTGTATACCCATTAGAGGAAGGAAAAGGTCCCATGTAATCGAAACCCCAAACATCAAATGGTTCAACAGCAAGAGAATAATTGATAGGCATTTCCTGACGCTTACCAATATTACCAATTCTTTGACATTCATCACAAGATAAAGCAAACTTACGGGCATCCTTAAAGAGAGTAGGCCTATAAAAACCAGATTGCAATACGTTGTGAGCAGTTCTGTCTCCCGCATGATGCCCTCCGTTAGCTTCAGAGTGAAATTTTCGTAGGATTTGTCCCTGTTCATGCTCAGGTACACAACGTCTAATAATACTATCTACTCCTTCTTTATAAAGATGTGGGTCATCCCAAAAGTAATGTCTTAAATCATAAAAGAATTTTTTTCATTTGTTGGTAAGTGAAGCTAGGTGGTATATATTTAGCAATAATATAATTAGCATAGTTAGCATACCAAGGAGTGTTATGAGAAAAATTTATTGCAGCTAATTGCTCATCAGGAAAACTATCATTAATAGGTTGTGGGTCATCAAGAATATTTTCTAACCTAGACAAGTTATCAGCTACAGGGTTCTCAGCTCCTTTTCTATCAGTGATATGTAAGTCAAATTCTTGTAGCAAGAGAACCCACCTAATGAGTCTAGGTTTAGCATCTTTCTTTTCCATAAGATATTTAATAGCAGCATGATCAGTGTGAACAATCACTTTAGAATCAACAATGTAAGATCTGAATTTATCACAAGAAAACACCACTACTAAAAATTCTTTTTCAGTAGTAGCATAATTTCTTTGGGCACTGTCTAGAATTTTACTAGCATAATGAATAACATTTAATTTCTTATCAACTCTTTGTCCTAAAATAGCACCAACAGCATAATCACTAGCATCACACATAATTTCAAAAGGTAAGTTCCAATCAGGTGTTTGAACAATAGGTGCAGAAATTAAGGCTTTCTTAAGTGTTTCAAAGGCTTCTACATAATCATCATAAAAAACAAATGGAACATCCTTTTGTAAAAGATTTGTAAGAGGCCTAGAAATTTTAGAGAAGTCTTTAATAAATCTCCTATAGAAACCAGCATGACCGAGAAAACTACGGATACCTTTAATATCTCTGGGACATGGCATTTTCTCAATTGCATCAACTTTGGCTTTATCCACCTCAATACCTCGTTCAGAAATTTTATGTCCCAAGACAATACCTTCATTGACCATAAAGTGGCACTTCTCCCAATTCAAGACAAGGTTAGTTTGCTCGCATCTCTACAAAACTCGATCAAGGTTGCTTAAGCAATCATCAAAAGAAGTTCCGTAAACGGAAAAATCATCCATGAAAACCTCAACAATCTTTTCACAAAAATCAGAGAATATAGCAGTCATACATCTTTGAAAGGTAGTAGGTGCATTGCATAAACCAAAAGGCATACGTCTATAAACATAAGTTCCAAAAGGACAAGTAAAGGTGGTTTTCTCTTGATCCGGTTGTGAAACAGGTATTTGGGAAAAACCAGAATATCCATCGAGAAAACAGAAGTGTGTGTGCTTAGATAATCTTTCTAGCATTTGATCAATGCGAGGCAGAGGGTAATGATCTTTTCTAGTTGCTTTATTTAATTTCCTAAAATCAATTACCATTCTATAGCCAGTGACAATTATTTGTGGAATAAGTTCATTTTTATCATTAGGAACAACAGTAATACCTCCCTTCTTAGGGACACAATGAACGAGACTTACCCATCTACTATCAGCTATGGGATAGATTATACCTGCTTCCAGAAGCTTCAGTATTTCAGTTCTTACCACTTCTTTCATTTTAGGATTTAAACATCGTTGGTGATCAACAATGGGCTTAGCATTAGGTTCCATATTAATCTTGTGCTGACAGAGAGTGGGACTAATGCCCTTAAGATCATCAAGAGTATATCCAATAGCAGCTCGGTGCTTCTTCAGAATTTTCAATAATCTTTCTTCTTCATGTTCTGAAAGGTTAGCACTAATAATAACAGGATATATCTCTTTCTCATCAAGATAAGCATATTTCAAAGTGTCTGGCAATTGTTTTAATTCAAACACAGGATCACCTTTAGGTGGAGGAGGACCTCCTAGAGTTTCAATAGGCAAATTGTGTTTAAGCAAAGGTCGTTGTTTGATAACCCACAAGTATAGGGGATCAGTTGTAGCCTCTTTCGATAACTAAGAGTGTCGAACCCAACGAGGAGCTAAAGGTAGAACAAATATTCCCTCAAGTTCTATCGACCACCGATACAACTCTACGCACGCTTAACGTTCGCTTTACCTAGAACAAGTATGAAACTAGAAGTACTTTGTAGGTGTTGTAGGATAGGTTTGCAAGATAATAAAGAGCACGTAAATAAAAACTAGGGGCTGATTAGATAAAGAAACAACTAAGTTTGTTTTAGTAGAGAGCTTTTTGTCACAAGAAAGTTATTTGTCCCTAGGCAATCGATAACTAGACCGGTAATCATTATTGCAATTTTATATGAGGGGGAGGCATAAGCTAACATACTTTCTCTACTTGGATCATATGCACTTATGATTGGAACTCTAGCAAGCATTCGCAACTACTAAAGATCATTAAGGTAAAACCCAACCATAGCATGAAAGTATCAAGTCCTCTTTACTCCCATACGCAAACAACCTACTTACTCGGGTCTATGCTTCTATCACTCACGCCACCCACCATAAGCGAATCATGAACATATTGCAAACCCTACAATGGGGATCCCTCACGCTTGCACGACACGGAGAGCAGCATAGGACAGCACCAATAATAAAACATACAACTCAAACTAATCATGATCATCAATTAACCCATAGGACAAAACGGATCTACTCAAACATCATAAGATAGCCACACATCATTGGGAAATAATATATAGCATTGATCACCATGTTTAAGTAGAGATTACAGCGGGGAGAAGGGGTGTTACACTGCTGCATAGAGGGGGAGAGAGTTGGTGATGACGGCGGCGAAGTTGTTGGTGTAGATCGCCGTCACGATGATGCCCCCGGCGGCGTTCCGGTGCCACCGGGAGAGAGCCGCCCTCCTTCTTCTTCTTCCTTGGCCTTCTCCCTAGATGGGATAAGGGTTTCCCCTCTGGTCCATGGCCTCCATGGCGGCAGAGGGGCGAGAGCCCCTCCGAGATTGGATCTCTCTCTCTCTCTGTTTTCTTCTGTTTCTGCGTTCTCAGATTCTGGCCTTTCACCGTTTCTTAAATTCCCGGAGATCCGTAACTCCGATTGGGCTGAAATTTTAACATGATTTTTATCTGGATATTAGCTTTCTTGCGGCGAAAGAAGGGCACCAACTTCCTTATGGGGTGGCCACAAGGGTCCTAGGCGCGCCCTACCCCCTGGGCGCGCCCTCCACCCTTGCCGCCGCCTCGGGCATCGTCTCGCGTTGATTCCAATTCCCCAAAATCACATATATTCCAAAAAAAATCTCCGTAAGTTTTTATCGCGTTTGGACTTTGTTTGGTATGGATATTCTGTGAAACAAAAAACATGCAACAAACAGGAACTGGCACTGGGCACTAGATCAATATGTTAGTCCCAAAAATAATATAAAAAGTTGCCAAAAGTGTATGAAAGTTGTAGAATATTGGCATGAAACAATCAAAAATTATAGATACGACGGAGACGTATCAGCATCCCCAAGCTTAATTCCTGCTCGTCCTCGAGTAGGTAAATGATAAAAAAGATAATTTTTGATGTGGAATGCTACCTAGCATAATCTTGATCATATAATCTAATCATGGCATGAATATTAAGATACGAGTGATTCAAAGCAATAGTCTATCATTTGACATTAAGACAATAATACTTCAAGCAAACTAATAAAGCAATCATGTCTTCTCAAAATAACATGGCCAAAGAAAGTTATCCCTACAAAATCATATGGTCTGGCTATGCTCCATCTTCGCCACACAAAGTATTTCATCATGCACAACCCCGATGACAAGCCAAGCAGTTGTTTCATACTTTTAATGTTCTCAAGCTTCTTCAACTTTCACGCAATACATCAGCGTGAGCCATGGATATAGCACTATAGGTGGAATAGAATATGGTGGTTGTGAGGAGAAGACAAAAAGGAGAAAGTCTCACATCAACTAGGCAAATTAATGGGCTATGGAGATGCCCATCAATTGATATCGATGCAAGTGAGTAGGGATTGCCATGCAACGGATGCACTACAGCTATAAGTGTATGAAAGCTCAAACTGAAAACTAAGTGGGTGTGCATCCAACTTGCTTGCTCATGAAGACCTCGGGCATTTGAGGAAGCCCATCATCGGAATATACAAGCCAAGTTCTATTATGGAAATTCCCACTAGTATATGAAAGTGATAACTCAAGAGACTCTCTATATGAAGAACATGGTGCTACTCTGAAGCACAAGTGTGGTAAAAGGATAGTAACATTGCCCCTTTTCTCTTTTTCTCTCATTTTATTTATTTTTTTCTTTGGGCTCTCTCTTTTTTTGGCCTCTTTTTTTTATATTTTTATTTTTTCATCCGGAGTCTCATCCCGACTTGTGGGGGAATCATAGTCTCCATCATCCTTTCCTCACTGGGACAATGCTCTAATAATGATGATCATCACACTTTTATTTACTTACAACTTGATACTAGAAAAAAATATGACTCTATATGAATGCCTCTGGCGGTGTACCAGGATGTGCAATGATCTAGCGTAGCAAAGATATCAAAAAATGGAAAAGCCATGAAAATATCATGCGAGCTATCTTACGATCATGCAAAGCAATATGACAATGAATGCTCAAGTCATGTATATGATGATGATGGAAGTTGCATGGCAATATATCTCGGAATGGCTATGGAAATGCCATGATAGGTAGGTATGGTGGCTGTTTTGAGGAAGATATAAGGAGGCTTATGTGTGATAGAGCATATCATATCACAGGGTTTGGATGCACCGGCGAAGTTTGCACCAACTCTCGAGGTGAGAAAGGGCAATGCACGGTACCGAAAGGCTAGCAATGGTGGAAGGGTGAGAGTGTGTATAATCCATGGACACAACATTAGTCATATAGAACTCACATACTTATTGCAAAAATCTATTAGCTATCAAAACAAAGTACTACACGCATGCTCCTAGGGGGATAGATTGGTAGGAAAAGACCATCGCTCGTCCCCGACCGCCACTCATAAGGAAGACAATCAAAAAATAAATCATGCTCCGACTTCATCACATAACGGTTCACCATACGTGCATGCTTCGGGAATCACAAACCTTAACACAAGTATTTCTACCAATCCACAATTACTCACTAGCATGACTCTAATATCACCAACTTTATATCGCAAAACTATTGCAAGGAATCAAAGATATCATATTCAGTGATCTACAAGTTTTATGTAGGATTTTATGACTAACCATGTGAATGACCAGTTCCTGTCAACTCTCTAAATAGATATAAGTGAAGCAAGAGAGTTTAATTATTTCTACAAAAGATATGCCCACGCTCTAACAAATATAAGTGAAGCAAAAGAGCATTCTACAAATGGCAGTTTTCTATGTGTAGGGAAACAGGCAATCCAAACTTCAAATGATATAAGTGAAGCACATGAAGTGTTCTATAAAGCCATACTCAAAAGATATAAGTGAAGTGCATGAAGCATTCTATAAATCAAACAAGGACTATCTCATACCAGCATGGTGCATTATTAAAAGGAAAATAAGAAAGCACACGACGCTCTAAGATTTACGCATATCATGTGACGAATAAAAATATAGCTCCAAGTAAAATTACCGATGATCGTTAGAAGAAAGAGGGGATGCCTTCCGGGGCATCCCCAAGCTTAGTTGCTTGGGTGTCCTTGAATATTACCTTGCGGTTCCTCGGGCATCCCCAAGCTTATGCTCTTGCCACTCCTTATTCCTTCATCCATCGTGATCTCACCAAAAACTTGAAAACTTCAATCACATAAAACTTAACAAAACCCTCGTGAGATCCGTTAGTATAATAAAACAAATCACCACTTTAAGTACTGTTGTGAACTCATTCCAAATTCATATTAGCATTATATCTACTGTAGTCCAACTTCACCATGGTTCATACCCCCCGATACTACCCATAGATTCATCAAAATAAGAGAACAATGCATAGAAAACAGAATCTGTCAAAATTAGAACAGTCTGTAGTAATATGAACATCCACCATACTTCTGTAACTCCAAAAATTCTGCAAAATTAGGAAAAAATAAAAAATTTGTATAGGAATACTGTGCAAAAAGTTTCATAAGCTTTTGGCATTCCAGTAAAAAATGTAAAATCACGCACTACAGCCAAAGTTTCTGTTTTTGCACTGCACACACCGAACAAACAATCTAATCATCCTAAAGGCAAATCTTGGCACATTATTTTTATAATACAATGGATTTGTACAAGGGGATAATTATTTTTGTTGAAAAGTTTCTGTAATTCAAGATTTGCAAAGTTTCCATGGGCATGAACAAAGTTCAAGGAGCTCCCCCACTTCAACGGTGCTCGTCCTTCTTACTTTCACTTTTCTTTTTGAAAAGTTTTAGGTTCCCCACTTTATTTTTTTTGTTTTTAAACTTTTTTTAAAAGAACACAACAGAATAAAATGACACTCTAAAACTTCCGGGCTGTCTCCCTGGCAGCGCTTTCTTTAAAGCCATTAAGCTAGGCATAAAGTGCTCAAGTAATTGATCCACCCGGATCCCAAGGTATATCAAAGCCAATTTTAATTAACAATGATTTGTAATTTAGTAGTGAGCACAAAGTAACATATATCAAGTAACGACGAAGTCTAACTCTCTTCCTATGCTTCGGCATGTCATAAAAGAACAATTCATGCACATCAAGTAAAGGCCAATGCATAGTATAAATAGTTTCTTGCAATTTTATCATATTGGAAACATAGAGAGGCGGAGATGTAGTTCCTCTCTCATAATAATTGCAAGTAAGAGCAGCAAGCACATGCATATTATATCTATCAAAATCATCATGTGCAATAGTAAAACACAACCCATCAATATAGTCCTTAATAAGCACAAACTTCTCCGATATAGTGTAGTTGGGAGAATTCAAAAAGATAATAGGACTATCATGCGTGGGTGCACTAGCAACAATTTCATTCTTAACATAAGGAACTATAGCAAGTTCATCTCCATAAGCATAATTCATATTGGCATCATGGCCATAAGCATAGCAAGCATCAAGTTCATCAAAAAGGGATATTTCAAATGAATCAAAGGGATCATAGCAATCATCATAGCATTCATCCTTCGGTAAGCACGAAGAGTTACTCTCATTAGAAGGTGGGCATGGGTAGCTAATCCGCTCTTCCTCCTTTTGTTCTTCGCTTTCCTCATCATCTTTTTCATCCAATGAGCTCACAATTTCATCAATTTCTTCTTCCATAGATTCCTGCAAAATATTGGTCTCTTCTTGGACAGCGGAGACTTTCTCAATAAATGCATCAATATCGGCATTATATTCATAATTCTCATAGCAATATTTAAGTATAGCATAATTTTCAGGTATGTAAACATCATCATCAAAAGCTTCATACCTTTCAAACAAAGATTCAATTTCATAAGCACCCTTAAAAGCAACGAATTCTTCTATTCGTTCCACATCATAGTAATCATAAATACCATTAGCATAAGAAGCTAAGGTTTCATTATCATTAAATTTACATGAAAAGGGAAGGTGTGGAGCCTTCATCCTAGAGCAACAAGTATAATCATATCTCAAGAATAGATCCCGAGCATACCAACGCAACATATGAATTTGATCCCATAACAGTTTCCCTTTTTGAGTCAAGCGATAATCCCTAAAGTATTCACGCTGATCCAACGTGTCTCCCATTATATAGTTGAATGGGGTTTTCTCAGGATTATCAAAGTAGTGCATAATATCTTTCACATAATGAGTATCGAGGGTTTTAGGAAGTTCCCCATCTCCATGAGTAGCAAGTACACCTAATTTTTTTGGTATTTCGTGTTCCATATCCATAACTAAAGATAGAGAACAACTAAGAACAGAAAATAAAATCTACTTAGTGATAAAGCAAACAAGCACACACGAGAATATTCACCCCACGCTATTGCTCCCCGGCAACGGCGCCAGAAAAAGGTCTTGATAACCCACAAGTATAGCGGATCAGTTGTAGCCTCTTTCGATAAGTAAGAGTGTTGAACCCAACGAGGAGCTAAAGGTAGAACAAATATTCCCTCAAGTTCTATCGACCACCGATACAACTCTACGCACGCTTAACGTTCGCTTTACCTAGAACAAGTATTAAACTAGAAGTACTTTGTAGGTGTTGTAGGATAGGTTTGCAAGATAATAAAGTGCACGTAAATAAAAACTAGGGGCTGATTAGATAAAGAAATAACTAAGTTTGTTTTAGTAGAGAGCTTTTTGTCACAAGAAAGTTATTTGTCCCTAGGCAATCGATAACTAGACCGGTAATCATTATTGCAATTTTATATGAGGGAGAGGCATAAGCTAACATACTTTCTCTACTTGGATCATATGCACTTATGATTGGAACTCTAGCAAGCATCCGAAACTACTAAAGATCATTAAGGTAAAACCCAACCATAGCATTAAAGTATCAAGTCCGCCTTACTCCCATACGCAAACAACCTACTTACTCGGGGTCTGTGCTTCTGTCACTCACGCCACCCACCATAAGTGAATCATGAACATATTGCAAACCCTACATCGGGGATCCCTCACGCTTGCGCGACATGGAGAGCACCATAGGACAACACCAATAATAAAACATACAACTCAAACCAATCACGATCATCAATTAACCCATAGGACAAAACGGATCTACTCAAACATCATAAGATAGCCACACATCATTGGGAAATAATATATAGCGTTGAGCACCATGTTTGAGTAGATATTACAGCGGGGAGAATGGGTGTTACACCACTGCATAGAGGGGGAGAGAGTTGGTGATGACGGCGGCGAAGTTGTTGGTGTAGATCGCCGTCACGATGATGGTCCCGGCGGCGTTCCGGTGCCACCGGGAGAGAGGGGGAGAGAGCCCCCCTCCTTCTTATTATTCCTTGACCTTCTCCCTAGATGGGAGAAGGGTTTCCCCTCTGGTCCATGGCCTCCATGGCGGCGGAGGGGCAAGAGCCCCTCCGAGATTGGATCTCTCTCTGTTTTCTTCTGTTTCTGCGTTCTCAGATTATGGCCTTTCACCGTTTCTTAAATTCCCGGAAATCCGTAACTCCGATTGGGCTGAAATTTTAACACGATTTTTATCCAGATATTAGCTTTCTTGTTGCAAAAGAAGGGCACCAACAGCCGTACGGGGTGGCCACAAGGGTCCCAGGCGCGCCCTACCCCCTGGGGCATGCCCTATACCCTTGCCGCCGCCTCGGGCATCGTCTCGCATTTATTCCAATTCCCAAAAATCACATATATTCCAAAAAAAATCTCTGTAAGTTTTTATCGTGTTTGGACTTTGTTTGGTATGGATATTCTGTGAAACAAAAAACATGCAACAAACAGGAACTGGCACTGGGCACTAGATCAATATGTTAGTCCCAAAAATAATATAAAAAGTTGCCAAAAGTGTATGAAAGTTGTAGAATATTGGCATGAAACAATCAAAAATTATAGATACGACGGAGACTTATCATTGTTCAAAGAAAATTTTATCTATCTCATTTCTTTCATGCATATGCATATCATTTTCATGGTCTAGCAAATATTGTTCTAGTGGATCAGTAGGAGGCACGGCAATAGAAGCAAGACCAATTGTTTCATCCTTACTAGGCAATTCTTTCTTATGATGTTTTCTATTGAACTTAGAAAAATTAAACTCATGAGACTCATCACCAAAACTAACACCGACGGTTTGTTTCTCACAATCTATTTTAGCATTAACGGTGTTCAAGAAAGGTCTACCAAAGATAATGGGACAAAAGTCATCTTGCGGGGAACCAAGATCTCGAAAATCAGTAGGATATTTTATTTTCCCACACAAGACTTCAACATCTCTAACAATCCCAAGTGGTGTGATGGTGTCTCTATTAGCAAGTATAATAGTAACATCTATGTCTTCTATTTCAGCGGGTGCTATATCATTCATAATTTCTTGATATAAGGTAAAAGGAATAGCACTCACGCTAGCACCTAAGTCACATAAACCATGATAACAGTGATCTCCTATTTTGACTGAGACAACAGGTCTATGTTTATCTTTCTCATCGGGTTTAGCAATTCTAGCAGCTTCATTACAGAAGTAAATAACATGCCCATCTATATTTTCTACCAAGAGATCTTTAACCATAGCAACGCTAGGTTCTACTTTGATTTGTTCAGTAGGTTTAGGTGCTCTAATATTACTTTTATTGACCACGGTTGAAACCTTAGCATCTTCCTTTATCCTAACAGGGAAAGGTGGGTTTTGAATATAAGCAGTAGGAACAACTGGATCAACATTATAAATGATAGTTTCATCTTTAGCTATTACCGGTTCTTTAATTCCTTCTTTAATAGGTGGGTGATATTTAAACCACTTCTCCTTAGGGAGATCAATATGAGTAGCAAATGATTCACAAAAGGAGGCTACTATCTCAGACTCAAGTCCATATTTAGTGCTATACTTTTGAAAAGCATCGGTATTCATAAAAAAATTAACACAATCAAACTTAAGCTTAATTCCTAACTCTTTACCTTCGTCGAGTTCCCAATCTTTAGAGTTGCATTTAATTCTTTCTAAAAGATCCCACCTGAATTCAATAGCCTTCACGAGGCCAAAAATTATATATATAATTCCGATCACGATGAACTAGATGGATAGGATAATTTTTTTGGTGAAATTCCAATTTCAGTCGATTCCAATTCCAAGATCCAATATCATCGCATCGCCTATACCATGCGAATGTTTTTCCCTTCAAAGATAAATGGAAAACCTTCTTCTGAGCTTCATCACCGGGTAAACCTGCAAGCTTAAATAATCCACAAATTTCATCCACATATATCAAGTGCATATCAGGATGTTCGGTTCCATCTCCTGCATAAGGATTAGCTAGCAGTTGTTCTATCATACCCGAAGGAATTTCATAACCAATATTTTCAGTAGGTGCAGTAGGTTGAGGGGAAACAAATTGTGGTTCTGATCGAGGTGAAGATACCCCGAACAAACCCCTCAAAGGATTGTTCTCCATAGTAACAAGTCACAATAAATTTCAGCACGTAGTAATAATTTTTCCTTACCGATTTCCACTTACCAAGAGCGCTTCACTTCCCGGCAATGGCGCCAGAAAAGAGCCTTCATGACCCACAAGTATAGGGGATCAATAGTAGTCCTTTCGATAAGTAAGAGTGTAGAACCCAACGAGGAGCAGAAGGAAATGACAAGTGGTTTTCAGCAAGGTATTCTCTGCAAGCACTGAAATTATAAGTAACGAGTAATTTGATAGCAATATAATTTGTAACGTGCAAGGAACGGTAATGACAAATAATATGCAGCAAGGTAGCATAATCCTTTTGTGGCAACGGACATGCCAAAACGGTCTCTTATGATAAGCGAAGCATTCTTGAGGGTACACGGGAATTTCATCTAGTCACTTTCATCATGTTGGTTTGATTCGTGTTCGCTACTTTGATAATTTGATATGTGGGTGGACCTGTGCTTAGGTGCTGTTCTTACTTGAAAAAACTCCTACTTATGATTAACCCCCTCGCAAGCATCCGCAACTTCGAGAAAAGTATTACGATAAAATCTAACCATAGCATTAAACTTTTGGATCCAAATCAGTCCCTTACGAAGTAGCGCATAAACTAGGGTTTAAGCTTCTGTCACTCTCGCAACCCATCATGTAATAACTACTCCACAAAGCATTCCCTTAGGCCCTAATAAGGTGAAGTGCCATGTAGTCAACGTTCACATGACACCACTAAGGGAATCACAACATACATACCATCAAAATATCGAACACATATCAAATTCACATGATTACTTGCAACAAGATTTCTCCCGTGACCTCAAGAACAAAAGTAACTACTCACAAATGATAATCATGCTCAATATCAGAGGGGTATTAAATAGCATAATGGATCTGAACATATAATCTTCCACCAAATAAACCATATAGTAATCAACTACAAGATGTAATCAACACTACTAGTCACCCACAAGCACCAATCTAAGGTTCCGGTACAAAGATTGAACACAAGAGATGAACTAGGGTTTGAGAGGAGATGGTGCTGTTGAAAATGTTGATGGAGATTGCCCTCCCCAAGATGGGAGAGTTGTTGGTGATGATGATTTCCCCCTCCGAGAGGGAAGTTCCCCCGGCGGAATCGCTCCGCCGGAGGGCAAAAATGCTCCTGCCCAAGTTCCGCCTCGAGACGGCGGCGCTTCGTCCCGAAAGTCCTGTCCTTATTTTTTTCTAGGTCAAAATGACTTATATACCAAAAGAGGGGCACCGGAGGAGGGCTGAGGAGGGCACAACCCACTAGGGCGCGCCTGGGGGCCCTGGCACGCCCAGATGGGTTGTGCCCACCTGGTGGGCCCCTCTGGTAGTTATT
The DNA here is from genome assembly GCA_011799875.1 of Thinopyrum elongatum. NCBI lineage: Eukaryota > Viridiplantae > Streptophyta > Magnoliopsida > Poales > Poaceae > Thinopyrum > Thinopyrum elongatum. The sequence goes on along the minus strand of CM022302.1, from coordinate 145,111,251 downwards.
TGCTCCAATAATTCTTAAATATTCCATAAAAATTCTCCGTGAAGTTTCAGCTCATTTGGAGTTGTGCAGAATAGGTGGCCGGACGTAGCTTTTTCAAGTCCAGAATTCCAGCTGCCGGTATTGTCCCTCTTTGTGTGTACCTTGCATATTATGAGAGAAAAGGCATTAGAATTACTCCATAAAGCATTATTATGCATAAAAATATCATAAATAATAGTAGGAAAACATGATGCAAAATGGACGTATCAACTCCCCCAAGCTTAGACCTCGCTTGTCCTCAAGCGAAAACCGAAATCGAAAAACATGTCCACATGCTTAGAGAGAGAGAGGTGTTGACAAAACGGGCAGCCAGATGGAGGCGTGTGCGGTATACGGCATACAGTTCACTCGGATAAATTGTTTGTGATGAGGCAGAACAACAAAAACGGGCAGCCAGATGAAGGTGTGTGCGATATACGGCATACAGTTCACTCGGATGAACTGTTTGCGTTGAGCCAAGATAACAGAAATGGTTCAATTTAACAAGATGTGTGTGATACGCGGCAAACAGGTCTGTAATCAGAAATGTGTGCGAAGACCGATAATAACACAGATGATTGCTGCTAATAAGATGTGTGTGTTGTGCGTTGGGATTGCATACAGAACAACAATATATATATATATACACACTTATAAGGACATGGTTGCATAACCAAATTAAACATCCAATTACATAGGTGGCTACTACACACATGACATTTCCACACACCAAAGTCAACTATATATTACATGCATAATTAACTAGGATAAACGATCATCTGATCATCATCTACTTCTTGTGACGCTTGCCGCTACTGCTCTGCTTGTGGCTCGATCTGGCCTTGTCGATTTCGGTAACGAGACACTTCCTCATGTCAACGATCTGCCTGTGCATCTCGTAGCATGTGTACACGCTCTTGGCCGTGAACCTGAGGTGAGGTTCATCCAGTTGCCGCATCCAGGCCCCGTGCCAGGATACGGGACTTGTTCTCTTGGCATCCTGCTTCATCTTTTCGTAGTAGGGGTCGATGATGGCTGAGGCAAGTTCAACTAGGGAGTCCTTCTTCGTGCTGCCCCAGACCCTGTAGTGCTCACGGATTTCGACAAGGTTCTTGCAGGCCAAGCCCGTAACCCTGAGCACTTTTACATCATCGGTGGTTTCCACCGTAGCGAACTTGTAGTCTGTGCTGTTGTCAAACCTGGCGAAACGGTCGCAAGGCTCTCTGGCCATGCAGTAATGGTAGATGAGGACATGATGGCGCACGCTCAACTGGGCGATGGCAACCTTTTGATCTTTGTATGGAAGACCGGCGGTGTACTGGAGGTCGATGCCGACCACCTTGTACTTGTCTCCAGCAAGCAACTGCTCCATGGTGTTGATGTAGTCCTCCACCACGGCCGGGCCGATGGTGTACACCACCGTGAGATCCGTCTCCCTGGCGTGGGTCTCGACTTTATGCTCGCCGAACTCCATTGGAGCGCCGCTAGATATCCTCTCTGTATGTGTCATCGTGTGTGTGCTTGTTGTGTTGTGGGGCGAGATCGAAAGGTTGAAGAGACTAAGGTTATAATGGCCACGGGAATTAGTGGGGAAGCCGGACGGACTGGAATATCCACACGCCCGGATGGCAGTTCTAATTTGCAGCGCGTAACTCCATCGTACCGCACGTAACTGCATCGTTGCGACGCGCGCGGTGCAACCGCATGCATATGGTCCCCCAACATGATCGTGCATAGGCCCCAACCACTGGCAGAGCACGCGCGCAGGGATGTGAGCAGAGCGCTCCGCGGCGCCTCAACGGCGAGCAACCATATATATGCATATAGCAGTTGAACACGCAAGGAAAAGCTGTCCACAAGCCAAGCGAATGGAGGTACGCGAGCAGAGCACGCCGACGGACAGCAGAGCGCGCCGACAGACGCAAGCAGAGCGTGCTGCGGCGCCTAACGGTGAGCACAGCGTGCCGAGAGACGCGAGTAGAGGCCTGCATAATGATACGTGGCAAATAAGACGAACTGTGCGAGCGATGGCGGAGACATCAAGCACGAATCCGATTAGAGTTGCGTGTGCGATACGTGGCATACAGTAGATCTACCCGAGCTGTTTGTGATGGAATAAGCCATGTGTGTTGTGGGCAAACGCTTGTTGGTATACAACCGTCTGCGATTGATGAATTCAAGACCGACGGGTTCCCTAGTGTGGTCCGTGTGCGATGTGATATGCTCTGTCTACAGAACATCAACATATATACTTATAAGAATAGCATTGCATAACCAAATTAAGAATACAATTACATAAGTGACTACACACATAACATTTCCACACACCAAAGTAAGCAATTACATGCATACTAAACTAGGAGAAACGAGCATATCTACATCTTGTTGCGATGACGTTTGCTATCACTCTGCTTCCGGCTGGATCCCTGGTCGTGAGTGGTTAATAAAATCTAAGTCTATTACATATTAAGGTCAAAATAGTACTACCAATATACTAGTCTCATAGGATGCCATTTCAACGATTGTACCACAAAAGCCCGAAATATTAAAAGGTTCAAATTCCAGAGTTACATGGCTCAATTTCAAAGATTACAAGGTTCAAACCAATATTATAAATGAAATTAAGCTCATTCAGCTGCAAACGCCCGTGCTGATCAGCTGAACATGAATATAAGAGAGGTTCAAACTAAAAATAAAAATAGTAAGGCCGATTTCGAAACCTCGTCATTTCTGCAAAGGGATCAGCCACTGACAAGTCATGTATGGGGTTGACACAATGACTTCCAATTACTCTGTCATATGCACTTCCAATATGAAGTTTAGCTTTTTTGGAGCCTCTTCCATTTTGAAGTAGCTGCCGGCTCTGATCAACAAACCATTCATATTTCCTATTTAACTGCATGTTCAACCTCATTACCTTCAGCAACCTTGCTCCGGCAACAAAGAACCTGGCGAATATAATCACCGGTAAGGTCCCTCGGTAGGAGTTCAAAGTAATTTTTGAGAGATGCAGATCCAGGCATTCGATGTGATTGTCGTTATAAACATTATCCACCTCCGAGCCTATTATTATCTGCAAAAGAAGAGAACGTGTTAGTGCCTACATGCAGTTTTGAACACTACTACAGGCCTATTTGGTTTGTAGGATTTGTAAAATGCACCAACGTGCCATGCACCTTCGATCTGACATGATTAACATGGGCATTTGATTAGAATCTAGAAAAATGTAGCCTTCTTCACAAGAGGTTGGAGTGGATGAAAAATTCCCTAAGAAAACTAGTACAGATGAATCCAAAGGAGAAATGCTTATGGATTCTAACCATATGAATCAAGCAACCAATATGGGGTGGGGGTGGGGGGGTGTATGTCCTGAAATCCTCCAAAATTCCTTCAGAAATCATAGTACATTGACATTGTAAACTTGGGAAAAGGTGCCAAAAATTGAACTCCCTTATGGTTAACATTTAACAGGAAAGGAACATCACCTCGATATACAGCTTCTTTAGGCATGGAAAGCATCTCAGGAAACTGACAACTTGGTCCAGGTTGGGGCCGATAGATTCTAGTGCTAAGACCTTCACTGTGCGCAGAATCTGGGTGAAGCTTTTCTGGATGACAGACGAACATACATCTTCAAAATTAGAAATAATGTTGATATCAAGAAGGAGAGGTAGAAGGCGACTGTTGTACCTGAAAGTAGGAGTATTTGACAGACGAGTGGCCCACCACTGTCAATTTCGGCGCAGGAATGACATTGATTCTTGTTGGACCTTGTTGATCAACTACAAGTAATCTCTCAAGTGAAGGTGTGTCCTCAATGACCATATTGTGGTCCACCTTTTGTGATCTCTCGTTGCAGCACCAGCAACACACATAAATAGTCCGGAGAGTCCTGGAGGTGATGTGGAAGCTACTCGACCAATTCATCGCCTGAAGATGAAGGAACTCGAGTGCAGTACAGCCGCGGAGAAGGCGCTCCATGTCATCCTTTGGGATGCAGACGGCGACGAGCTCGAGGTGCTTCAGTCGTGGTAGAAAAAGAGCGGGCACGTCATTAGGGGGGGGGGGGGATGGCAGTTCATGAACTTGGCGAGGCGCAGCGTGGGCGCGAAGCGGAGCGCGGACGTTGGCAGCGAGCGCATATGCCCATCATTAAAACTGAGCTCCTCGAGCTGATCTAGGGCGGGGGATCGGAACCACTCGTCAAGCTTGGCTCGGTCCTTGCCGTTGGAACGGAACTTGCCCGTGATAAGGCCTCTGATTGGGCCATGGTGACTGCCGAGGATCTGGGAGAACGCATCCAAGCTTTTGCGATAGCCATGGCAGAGCTCGTGGGCGTCGAGGAGGTCGAGAGGGGTGGAGAGCCACAGGGGGGTGCCACCGCCAGGAAAGGGCGGTTGTCCTCGCCCCATATTTGATTGGGAGGAGGGATATGATGACTGTCAACATATCATCGGGAAGGCTGCTGATGAAGTCTAGGCCTGCTGGAGTCGCTTGCGGTTCTTTATCGACCCACCTTCGCTTGTTGGCAGCCTCGTTCTCCACCTCATCGGCGGCGATGGAAACCTCTATCTCCATATTCACGCCGTGCTCTGGTGCTTCAGCAGCCCCGGCTTCACCACTCCCTCCGATGGGGCGCTTCGGCGGCATCCTCATACACTGACGGCTTTGAGGATTGAGAGCGGCGTCGAGGACGCGGGCGGAGAGAGAGGATTGTGTGTGTGGCGAGGATGGGAGGGTGCGGCCGCTCGGGCGCGCCATTAATACGGACCAGTGGAAGCGAGGCGGGCGGCGGTCAAAGGCTGTCTCGCTTCCCGGTGAGCCTGCACGGCGGACTTCTGGCATTCCTATACCATCATTTTACATAACTACTCGCACGCCTCCCGGTGACACTGTGCAGCGAAAACGCCTCCCGTCAATTCACACGCCTGCACGCATGCCTCCCGGTCTGCCTGCGCGGCGGACTACTCGCATGCATCTTGTGAACTCACGCCTGCTCGCATGCCACACGGGGCGCGTGGCACGGTCTAACACGCATAGTCCGAATAAATATTCGGTATGAGATATTGGTTGCCAATTATTAACAATCTCCCGTTTGTAAGTAGATTATATCAAAACTTGTCTCAAATTTGACGAAAAAAATACAATATCATAGTCTACTGGTGTCCATATAGGACACCACGATAAGTTTCATGAATTTCAACTAAGTTTTGGATTTACTGAATTTTAAAAATCAATATTCTCAATGTTTTGAAATTTCTTTCACGGGGAAACATGCACCAAGGGACACACATATGATTTTGCAATCCATTTTTGTGCACATGTAGCTCAAATTTGATTTTTGCACATTAAATCCCTAGGAAATCAATCAATGTATAAAACGGGTCGAATGATCTCTGTTTTTTTTTCAAAACTTTAACACGACACTCTTTGGTCACATGTTCACTGCAGAAAAAGTTTGACATGCCTCAGAGTGGAGGTGATGGCGCGGGATGTGTGTGTGTGTGTCATAACCTCGCTCCATGTGGGGACTTTCCGGTTCCGGAGGCAGGTGCCACATCAAAGTTGTGCATTGGTATATTCAAACACCACGCAATACCATGCAGGTGATGTCGCTTGAACTACATCGGTATTTCCCCAAAGAGGAAGGGATGATGCAGCACAGCTACGGTAGGTATTTCCCTCAGTGATGAGACCAAGGTTATCGAACCAGTAGGAGAACCACGCAACAATATGTAAACGGTACCTGCACACAAAGAACAAATACTTGCAACCCAACGTGTAAGAGGGGTTGTCAATCCCTCCCGGGTAAAAGATAGATAAAATTGTAGTAGATTGGATAAATAGATCTTGCGGGAACGCGAGATAAAATAAATAAATAAATAAAAATTGCAGCAAGGGATTTTTGGGTTTTTCGATTAATAGATCTAGAAATAAAAGCGAATAAAAATAGATCTCGAAGGCAAATATGATAAAGAAGAGACCCGGGGGCCGTAGATTTCACTAGTGGCTTCTCTCGAGAAAAATAGCATATGGTGGGTAAACAAATTACTGTTGGGCAATTGATAGAACTTCAAATAATTATGATGATATCCAGGCAATGATCATTATATAGGCATCACGTCCAAGATTAGTAGACCGACTCCTGCCTGCATCTACTACTTTTACTCCACACATCGACCGCTATCCAGCACGCATCTAGTGTATTAAGTTCATGGAGAAACAGAGTAATGCAATAAGAACGATGACATGATGTAGACAAGATCTATTCATGTAGGAATAGACCCCATCTTCTTATCCTTAATAGCAACAATACATACGTGTCATTTCCCCTTCTGTCACTGGGATTGAGCACCGTAAGATCGAACCCATCACAAAGCACCTCTTCCCATGGCAAGAAAAATCGATCTAGTCGACCTAACTAAACCAAAGATTCGAAGAAGAAATACGAGGCTATAAGTAATCATGCATATAAGAGATCAAAACTCAAATAAATTTCATGAATAAAATAGATCAATTCATAAACTCAAAGTTCATCGGATCCCAACAAACACACCGCAAAAAGAGTTACATCAAATAGATCTCCAAGAGACCATTGTATTGAGAATCAAAAGAGAGAGAGGAAGCCATCTAGCTACTAACTACGGACCCATATGTCTACAATGACCTACTCACACATCATCGGAGAGGCACCAATGAGGATGATGGTCCCCTCCATGATGGTGTCTAGATTGGATCTGTGGTTTCTGGAAATTGCGGCGGCTGGAATTGTGTTTCGTCGACTCCCCTAGGGTTTTTGGATTTTTGGGGTATTTATAGAGCAAAGAGGCGGTGCGGGAGGCCACCAAGGTGGGCACAACCCACCAGGGCGTGCCTGGGCCCCCAGGCGCGCCCAGGTGGGTTATGCCCCCCTCGGGGCACCCCTCTGGTACTTCTTCGGCCCAAGTTGTTCCTTCTGGTCCATAAAAAATCTCCAAAAAGTTTCGCTGCATTTGGTATTGATTTTCTGTGAAGTAAAAAACAGGAACTGGCACTGGGCACTATGTCAATAGGTTAGTCCCAAAAAATGATATAAAGTTGCTATAAAATGATTGTAAAACATCCAAGAATGATAATATAACATCATGGAACAAGCAAAAATTATAGATACGTTGGAGACGTATCAGCATCCCCAAGCTTAATTCCTACTCGTCCTCGAGTAGGTAAATGATAAAAACAGAATTTTTGATGTGGAATGCTACCTAACATGTTCATCACATATTCTTTTCTTTTGTAGCATGGACATTTGGACTTTTATATGATTCTAAGAAATAGTCTAGTTTTGACATGAAGATTTCAATACTCAAGCATATCAACAAGCAACCATGTCTTTCAAAATATCAACACTAAAGCAAGTTATCCCTAGCCCATTATGCTCAATCATTGATCCATTCATGAAACACACTCGCATATTAGCTACACCCAATGCTCAAGTACGATCATAGTGCCCCTTAGTTGGTGCTTTATAAGAGAAGATGGAGACTCAAATAAAAATAAAAATTGCATAAAGTAAATAGAAAGGCCCTTCGCATAGGGAAGTAGGGATTTGTAGAGGTGCCAGAGCTCAAAGCGAAAAAATAGAGATAAAACATTTTGGGTGGCATGCTTTTCCTGTCAACAAAAATGATCGAGTAGTTCCCAATACTTTCCATGCTAGATATATCATAGGCGGTTCCCAAACAGAAAATAAAGTTTATTCCTTTTTCCACCATACTTTCACATTCCACGGCTAGCCGTATCCACGGGTGCCGTCCATACCAACACTTTCGTAGGAATTTATTATTTGACAACATAAAGTAAATTCATTTTTCATTTTGGGACTTGGCATCCCTAATACCTTTGCCATACTCTCGTGCAATGACAAGTGAATAAACACTCATCTTGAGAATAACACATCTAGCATGGAAAATTATCAGCCACCCCCTACCGTTTCATGAGCGGTACGAGCACACAAAAAGGAAAATTATTTTGAAAATTAGAGATGGCATATAAAAATTTGCTTAGAACGGCACGGAAATACATCATATAGGTAGGTATAGTGGACTCATATGGCAAAACTGGGTTTAAGGATTTTGGATGCACAAGTAGTAATCCCACTTAGTGCAAGGGAAGGCTAGCAAAAAGATTGAGAAGCATCCAACCAAGAAACGAAAAATCACATAAGCGAGCATTAAGCATAACTAACACTGAATAATGCACCACAAGTAGGATGTAATTTCATTGCATAACTATTGACTTTTGTGCTTGCATAGGGAATCACAAACCTTAACACCAATATTCTTACTCAAGCATAATTACTCATCAACATGACTCACATATTATATCATCATATCGCAAAACTATTACAAAGAATCAAGTTTATTTTGTCCAATGATCTTATTGTTACCTATTCCATTAGGAATCGCAGATTTTTTAGTCCATCACATTCATGCATTTACCATACATGTGACTGTATTAATGCTTTTGAAAGGTGTTTTATTTGCTCGGAGTTCCCGTTTGATACCCGATAAAGCAAATCTAGGTTTTTGCTTTCCTTGCTATGGGCCTGGCCGAGGGGGAACATGTCAAGTATCCGCCTAGGATCATGCTTTCTTAGGTTTATTCTGGATGTACAATGCAATTTCAGTAGTCATTTTCCATTTCAGTTGGAAAATGCAGTCGAATGTTTGGGGTACTATAAGTGATCAATGGGTGGTAACTCATATTACAGGGGGAAACTTTGCACAGAGTTCCATTACAATTAATGGGTGGCTTCGAGATTTCTTGTGGGCACAGGCATTGCAAGTCATTCAGTCTTATGTGAAAGTTTTTATTATATCCCCCTTGAATATCTATCACTTTGGGACTAGTTTCATATGTGGCTTTTGATAGCTCAAACAAATCTAAGTGAAGAACATGAGCATAAAAATTTTCTTCTCTCAAAATAATATAAGTGAAGCATGAGAGAATTTCTTCAAAAATTACTAACTCTAAAATAAATCTAAGTGAAGCATGAGAGCATTTCTTCATATTAAAGCACACCATGCTCAAAAAGATATAAGTGAAGCACTAGAGCAATTCCATAGCTCAAGAAAAATTTAAGTGAAGCACATAGAGCAATTATAACAAATCATAGTATAATTTTGGCTCTCTCAAATAGGTGTGTCCAGCAAGGATAGATGACACAAACTAAAAATCAAAACAAGCAAAGACTCATATAACACAAGACGCTCCAAGCAAAACTCATGATATGTGACAAATAAAAATATAGCTCCAAGTAAAATACCGATGGTCGTTAGAAGAAAGAGGGGATGCCCCGAGTGGCATCCCCAAGCTTAGTTGCTTGTTTCTCTTTGGATAATGGATTGGGGTGCCATGGGGCATCCCCAAGCTTAGGCTCTTCTTACTCCTTATTCCTTCATCCATCGTGATCTCACCCAAAACTTGAAAACTTCAATCACACAAAACTTAACAAAACCTTCGTGAGATCCGTTAGTATAAGAAAACCAATCTTTACTTTAAGTACTGTAGAGAACCCATTCAAATTTTGTTATTGTATTTTATCTACTGTATTCTAACTTTACCATGGCTTATACCCCCCGATACAAACCATAGATTCATCAAAATAAGCACACAATGCAAAGAAATCAGAATCTGTCAAAAACAGAAGAGTCTGTAAAGATGCGAATTGTTCTCATACTTATGTAACTCCAAAACATCTGAAAACTTAGTAAAACATAGGAAATTTGTATATCAATCTTGTGTAAAAAATTCAGAATTGTTCGTCGCTTATGTGATTTTACATAATTATTTTACTGGACGCAAAAGTTTCTATTTTTCAACAAGATCAAATCAACTATCACCAAAGCTATCCCAAAGGCTTTACTTGGCACAAACACTAATTAAAACATAAAAAACACAATCATAACAGAGGCATAATTGTGCAAACACTCAAGAATAGAAAGAAAAAGGCAAAAATAAATTTTATTCATTGGGTGCCTCCCAACAAGCGCTATCGTTTTAAGCCCCTAGCTAGGCATAAGATTTCAACGACGCTCACACGCAAGATAAGAATTGAAACACAAAGAGAGCATCATGAAACATATGACAAACACATTTAAGTCTAACATACTTCCTATGCATAGGAATTTTATAAGAAACAAATTATCAAGACAAGAAACATCTAACATATGCAAAGAAGAGGAATAAAACATTGACGATCTCAACATAACGAGAGGTAATTTAGTAACATGAAAATTTCTACAACCATATTTTCCTCTCTCATAATAATTACATGTAGGATCATAATCAAATTCAAAAATATAACTATCAAATAAAATATTCTCTTCATGATCCACATGCATGCAAAGTTGACACTCTTCCAAAATAGTGGGATTATCATCAAATAAAGTCATGACCTCTCCAAGCCCACTTTCATCAAAAAATTCGTAAGATTGAACTCTCTCCAAATATGTGGGATTATTTTTACCTGAAGTTGACGCTCTTCCAAACCCAATTTCAATATTATTGCTAACATTATTATCAATATCATATTCATCATGAGGCTTAAATAAATTTTCAAGATCATAAGAAGAATCACGCCAATCATGATCATTGCAATAAGTAGTGGACATAGCAAAATTAGCATCCCCAAGCTTGGGGTTTTGCATATTAATAGCACAATTGACATTAATTGAATTTATAGTAAAATCATTGCAATCATGCTTTTCATTCAAGGAGGTATCATGAATCACTTCATAGATTTCTTCATCACAATTTTCAGATTCATAAATCTCAAGCAAAACTTCATAAAGATAATCTAGTGCACTCAACTCACTAGCAATTGGTTCATCAAGATTGGATCTTTTAAAAAGATTAGCAAGTGGATGGGGATCAATATCAATAGATTTTTAGCAAGCGAAGACACAAGCATATAGAAGGCACATGGCAACACAAGCAAACAAAAGATCGAATGAGAAAAAGGCAAACGGAAAAGAGGGCGAATAAAACGGCAAATTTTTGTGAAATGGGGGAGATGAAAATGAGAGGCAAATGGCAAATAATGCAAATTGCAAGGAGATAATATTTGTGATTAGGAACCTGATAGATGTTGATGATGTCTCCCCGGCAACAGCACCAGAAATTCCTTTTGATGTCGCTTGAACTACGTCGGTATTTCCCCAAAGAGGAAGGGATGATGCAGCACAGCTACGGTAGGTATTTCCCTCAGTGATGAGACCAAGGTTATCGAACCAGTAGGAGAACCACGCAACACTATGTAAACGGTACCTGCACACAAAGAACAAATACTTGCAACCCGACGTGTAATAGGGGTTGTCAATCCCTCCCGGGTAAAAGATAGATAAAATTGTAGTAGATTGGATAAATAGATCTCGCGGGAACGCAAGATAAAATAAATAAATAAAAATTGCAGCAAGGTATTTTTGGGGTTTTGGATTAATAGATCTGAAAATAAAAGCGAATAAAAATAGATCTCGAAGGCAAATATGATAAAGAAGAGACCCGGGGGCCGTAGATTTCACTAATGGCTTCTCTCGAGAAAAATAGCATACGGTGGGTAAACAAATTACAGTTGGGCAATTGATAGAACTTCAAATAATTATGACGATATCCAGGCAATGATCATTATATAGGCATCACGTCCAAGATTAGTAGACCGACTCCTGCCTGCATCTACTACTATTACTCCACACATCGACCGCTATCCAGCATGCATCTAGTATATTAAGTTCATGGAGAAATGGAGTAATGCAATAAGAATGATGACATGATGTAGACAAGATCTATTCATGTAGGAATAGACCCCATCTTGTTATCCTTAATAGCAACGATACATACATGTCATTTTCCCTTCTGTCACAGGGATTGAGCACCGTAAGATCGAACCTATCACAAAGCACCTCTTCCCATGGCAAGAAAAATCGATCTAGTCGGCCTAACTAAACCAAAGATTCGAAGAAGAAATACGAGGCTATAAGTAATCATGCATATAAGAGATCAAAACTCAAATAAATTTCATGGATAAAATAGATCTGATCACAAACTTAAAGTTCATCGGATCCCAACAAACACACCGCAAAAAGAGTTACATCAAATAGATCTCCAAGAGACCATTGAATTGAGAATCAAAAGAGAGAGAGAGGAAGCCATCTAGCTACTAACTACGCGCCCGTAGGTCTACAATGAACTACTCACGCATCATCAGAGAGGCACCAATGAGGATGATGAACCCATCCATGATGGTGTCTAGATTGGATCTGTGGTTTCTGGAACTTGCGGCGGCTGGAATTGTGTTTCGTCAACTCCCCTAGGTTTTTTGGATTTTTGGGGTATTTATAGAGCAAAGAGGCGGTGCGGGAGGCCACTGAGGTGGGCACAACCCACCAGGGCGCACTTGGGCCCCTAGGCGCGCCCAGGTAGATTGTGCCCCCTCGGGGCACCCCTCTGGTACTTCTTCGGCCCAAGTTGTTCCTTCTGGTCCATAAAAAATCTCCAAAAAGTTTTGCTGCGTTTGGACTCCGTTTGGTATTGATTTTTTGCGAAGTAAAAAACAAGGAAAAAACATGAACTGGCACTAGGCACTATGTCAATAGGTTAGTCCCAAAAAATGATATAAAGTTGCTATAAAATGATTGTAAAACATCCAAGAATGATAATATAACAGCATGGAACAAGCAAAAATTATAGATACATTGGAGACGTATCAGCAGGCGGTGGTTGCCCTATAGGAACTCACTCGCGTGCTGCGCTTCCATCTGTCGGCCCGCGAGAGGTCGTCCTCCATCACTTTGACCCAACGAGAGAGAAAGAGAGGCACATTTGACGAACACGGAGGATTAATTCTTTTAGGGCTGTGTTAGGGTAGGAGTATATAAATATAGTACGTGTCGAAGGGGAGATGGGACCAACATATACTAGGTGTCACACATGAACCTCACTCTGTGTGTGGACTTTGCGGTTTTTGAGGCAAATGCCACATCAAAGGTTGTGCATTAGGTATTCAAAACATCACAACCATACACCTCTCCATATATATGTTTTGGCACACATGCAAGCAATGGTGGTTGTCCTGTGGCACTAACTCACGTGGTTATCGGCGATGCTTCCATCTGTCGGCCCGCTTGGTCCATCACTTTCACTGACAACGAGAGAGGTTAATTATTTTGACTTAGGAGGGGATTAATTTTTTGCTTGTCTCGCGATATAGGCGAGATTACATATATAATAGCGCATGTGTACACATGAATCCATCCCGCTGGATCGAGGGGGGGGGGGGCGAGCACGCAACACGTCATGAACATCTTGCTCTGTGTGGGGACCTGTGCGATTTTGAATGCATGCACCACATCAATGTTGTGCATTAGGTATTAATTCAACACATTTGCATGCATCACGCACCTCCATAAATATGTTTGGGACACATGCATGCAATGGTTATCTTTGCACACTCTCACTCGCTTGGTTATATATGGGCGGCAAGCCTATATATATTTGTGGGCCCTCGTGGACGTCCATTATTTCGACCGACGACGAGAAAGGTTACCAGGGTGGATTCTTCTTCTTTGGTTCGTGTTACTGTATAGTAGTAGGTTGATCATTCTAGGCCTAATTAAGTTTGAGCGCATGCATGCTACGCTTCGTGAACCCTCGATCAGTGTGGGGATTTTATGGTTCCAAAGCATGGTGCCACATCAAATTTGCGCATTGCGTATTCAAACACCACACACACCACTTCCATACATAATTGGGCCACATGCACAAAGTGGGTTTTGTCTTCAGACAGTAAACCCTCGCGAGTTTATTGGAGACAAGCTAGCCCATTTTGCGGGGCCGCGTGGACGTCCATCACTTTGACCAACAAGGAGCGAGAGAGGTTGTACGATCAAGTTGGATTTCTGTTTGGTCCGTGTTACAGTACGTCTTGGTGAGATGCCCTTCCCCCGACATGTGTGTGTGTGGGGCGGGGGGGGGGGGACTTCGCACTACCCGCAACCTCCGTGGGGTCGGGGAAGTCTGGTTATTTTGCGAGGCACACGTGCCACATCAAAGTTGTGAATGGTATAGTTAAATATCACACCACACCCTTTTCATACATATAGTATAGAGCCACCCGCAGGTGGTTTGTATGTGGTCTCACCCATCTCCCGCCACAAGCACACATTTGTGGGTCGGGACACGGTCCACCTTTGTCCGGAAGTGAAAGGGGAAGTTTGACCATATATATGATGGACTCCTATAGGTTTTGTGTTACGGTAGGGTGAGATTTCAAACCTAACTATCCGGGGCATGCATTCGTAGCTAGGATTCCCTTACCGCCAACACGAAGTGGGGTTCATAGGGGGTGGCTGACTAGCAATACTGTGCGCTTTGTGCGACAGGTGCCACATCAAAGTTGTGCATTGGGTATTCGAACATCAAACCACCCTTTTCATACATATATTTGGTCCACATGCAAGTGTGTTTGTGTTCTAACACTTTCCCGCGTTATTTTTTTTGCCAAATTTATAAATAGCACACGAGTTGGATGAAAAAACCGTCTGCGATTGGGTACGCAACAGATACGGTTCGGTCAGACTACCCGTGTGCCACACCCATGCCCTTGCAGTCACTCACATCAGCATAGTAGATTGGGCTCCACGAGGCTTGTCTCCCGCTCTCAAAAATATCTACTGCCTCGTAATCTCAAAAATATCTACCCGCGTAGAGGGTTTTTCTGTTTGATAGCACACGATTCGTATGTGTGGACCGTGTGCAATGTCTGTTACTCCCGCTATGCTTCAATCAGTTGATCCAAATTTTCAGTAGCCCTGGATTTTTTTAACTGGAGCCCCGGCATTTTACTCCCGCCTGCATCCCTCGCAATCTCAAAAATATCTGCTCGGCTGGAGTGGTTTTCTGTTTGATAGCACACGACTATTATGTTTTAACCGTGTGTGATGTTCGTTACTGCCGCCCCGCTCTGCTTCGATCCCTTGATCCAAATTTTTGGTAGCCCCGCCATCTTACTCCCACCTAGTAAAAATTTTAGTACCCGCGGCATTTCCTCAAACACCATCTTGGACCCCCTCCACACAC
Organism: Thinopyrum elongatum; assembly: GCA_011799875.1. Lineage (NCBI taxonomy): Eukaryota > Viridiplantae > Streptophyta > Magnoliopsida > Poales > Poaceae > Thinopyrum > Thinopyrum elongatum. The sequence goes on along the minus strand of CM022302.1, from coordinate 145,096,119 downwards.
ACACCCCAAATCCTTCGCTCACCCCAAATCCCCCGCTCACACACATACACACCACCCCTCCCTCGCTCCAAACCTAGCTAGGCCGCCGCCGCGCCACCTCCATCGTCAACCTCTGCCGGTCTGCCCGTGCAGTTTACCCACCGATATACATACCCTCGCCGCCCTGAGTTTCTTAGATGACGCATGTGAAATGCCCCCTTTCCCAGAGATCCTCATCCCCACCCCCTCCCCCACTCCAGAGCGTCGCAGCCTAAGCCCGGCTACGCTTCCCGGGGAGCTCGAGGAGCGAATGGCCCAAAAGAGCTTTACCGCGGCCTCTTCGCCCGACATCAGCGAGGTGGCCGCCGAGGAAGCTGACGACGATGACTGGACCTGGATTGAGCCTTTCAATCAGAGGGCTAGAGTATTCTGGCATGTCGCGGACGCCGGCTACGACATCGAGGTCATCGACACCGACAGCTTGAAGCAGGTTATGTCACAGGTTAAGTTGCCCACCCCCAACCCTTCGGGTTCGACAGCCGTTGATCTCATCGATGGCCCTGCCGCTGATCTCCTACGGCTCGTTATGAACAATTTGCCATCCTTCATCGCCATGGAGCCCCTTTTGTCATTTCTGAAGGACACGTTCTGCGACGCTGGCTTGGGATCCTCAGCTGGCAAGTCAGACCTCATCGACGGCGACCACGAGGAGGAGCCAATCTGTGACAAGTGAGGAAACCCATGATTTGTTTTCTCGAACCCCTTTTGTAGTGAGAAGCTGTCCAGTATTTATTGCTATATTTGGTTGTTTGCATTATGCCTTGTTTATTTCTACGGTTTATGGTTGTTCGGTTGTTTGTAGTTAGCATATGTCCAGTTTCAATTGCCATCTTTGGTTGTTCGTAGTATGCCTTGTTTATTTCAGCTATTAACAGTGTGATGTTCTATATGTGCTAGTACGAACTGTGCAGTTCAATTTCATCAATACCAATTTCAACAATAGCTCTATGAATGACTATATTTGGTTGCTGTTAAGCATCTTGAACTCCCTCCGAATCTTTTTAGTTCGCATATAAGATTTGTCTAAAGTCAAGCCTCGTAAAGTTTGACCAACTTTATAGAAAAATATACCAACATTCACAATATGAAATCAATATCAGTACATGTGTCATGACTTAAATTTTCATATTGTATAACTTTAGCATGGTAGATGTTGATATTTTTTCATATAAATAAGGTCAAACTTTATGAAGTTTGACTTCAGACAATTCTTATATGCAGAGTAAAAAGGACTGGAGGGAGTATTTACCACACCTTTCCATTTGATTTAACAATGGCACTGTTTGGATACTCTAACTTAGCTAGAGGTTAGAGTTAGTTTCTAGCTCATGACAGTTAAAAGGGAGAGAGAGATTGGTGGAATAATTGATTGTATTACTTGAGCCTCGTGGGCATATATACAGGATTACATGGTCATCTTGGAGTACAAGTCAAGGTAGAATAAATCCTACGCTATCCTACGTTTCCTAAATAACAATGATACTCAACAATGACTAACCCTGAACTAACTCTAGCCAAAGAGGTGTTTGGGTGACAGTGTTAGATTGACAATAAATGCACTAGGAGAACTAGCCCCAATCAACACCACTTCGGTGGGATAGTTGTTTTGGGTGGGTTAGACGCAACTAGCTCAAACTAGCCCTCATGTTTGGATACTTTAAGGCTATTTGAGCCCAAACTAGCTCAAACTAACTCTAACCCATGGATCCAAACAGGGCCAATAACTAGTGTACTTAGACCTACACAATACAAGTTTGAATGACTATGTTTGCTTGTTTTTAAATATTAGGCCTGTTGCAGTTCATAACACACCTTTCCACTTCGTGTTTTTAAATATTAGGTTTTTAACAATTTGGTCTTGCACATGTAGGTCCTACTGTCAGAGGTTTTGACCCACTGTTTGACCCTTTTTGCATATATGGAAATGAGTTGTCCATGAAAATCAGTCAAGTCAAGAAACTTAGAAAGATTGTTACGATAAAGAAATTAGCGACAAAAAACAACAAGATCTTTGTCTGCACAATGAAGAAGACATCAGTTCACTACAGGATGGTACTAACTGCTATACCTTGTCTTTTTATTTTCTTTGCGCCATTTCAAATCTAGAGAAGATATTTATGCATATCCTTGTTTTTAGGCCTTTCCAAAGCAGTTCACTCATAATTACCTCTCAAACCACCTGTATGGTCAGGAGATGAGGAAGGTATTCATACAACACCCACGGTTCAATATTGAAGTGTTCCTGAAGAGGACGAAGGATGGACAAGCACTGGCCTAAAGTTGCAAAGACCTTCAACATCAATGAAGGCTGAATATTCGCCTTCCGCTGCAGCAGTTTTCCAGATGAGACCCATCTGTCTATGTACCGTCTATGATGCTAATTTCAAAAGGTTATAGATGTTGCATGTGAAACTTGGTGCTGGTGCAGTTGTGTAATGGGGTAGCTGAGTGCTGAAGCTATATGATGTTGTACTCTCATGTATTTCAATTATGAAATCCTGCTTCCTTAATATGAAAATGAAATATATTGTGTGCTTAATATGAAATGTCAATTAGATTAATAAACGGATTATTAATAATAGGGTAATTAGCCTGCTAATTGGGTTTTTCTATTGCAAACGGTCATTGGGAAAACACCGTGCGAGATGACCTCAGGCAACGCACACAGTTTCTAGGAATAAACTGTGTTGGATCAATGAACAATCACACACAACATCCTCTTGAAAACTGTTTGTGTTAGGCCACCTTGCGCAAATGTTTACCACATAAAAAGTGTGTGTGATGGACAGCCTTTGCCACACAGTTTCTTCTACGCACCGTGTGTGATGCATTCAATAACGCAAACGATAAAATTGTTAATATCGTGTGTAATGGCAACGCTATCACAAATGATTTAGTGGGGAAAATTGTGTGTGATGCACCTGCGAACGGAAACATTTTCCTTGGAGTGACTGTGTGGGATGTATATACTAACGGAAATGTACTTCTTGGATTAACTGTGTGGGATGTACATACTAACGGAAACGTATTCCTTGGATTGACTGTGTGGAATGTACATACGAACGGAAACGTTTAGCCGGGACTGACTGTGTGGGATGTACTTACGACCGAAAACGATTTGGCCTGTATAATTGTATTTTTTTAGCACAACTGTATGTATAACCGTATTTGATCGCTCGCCCGTCGCACACGACCTCATTTTGCCGAGTGTGTGTACCAGGACGGCCTATCCCCGACAGTTTCTGAGTCATGTGGGAAGGACCCCCCTATCGCAGTCACTCACTTGGCGACGGTTCAGAACGCCATCGCGGAAAGGGGTTAAAAACCGTTTGTATAGCACCTCGTTGTACCAGTGTGTTGGGCAATTGATAGAACCTAAAATAATTATGACGATATGCAGGAAATGATCATTATATAGGCATCACGTCCAAGATTAGCAGACCGACTCCTGCCTGCATCTACTACTATTACTCCACACATCGACCGCTATCCAGCATGCATCTAGTGTATTAAGTTCATGGAGAAACGAAGTAATGCAATAAGAATGATGACATGATGTAGACAAGATCTATTCATGTAGGAATAGACCCCATCTTGTTATCCTTGGTAGCAACAATCAATACGTGTCTTGCTGCCGCTTCTATCACTGGGAAAGAACACTGCACGATCGAACCCATCACAAAGCACCTCTTCCCATGAAAAGAAAAATCAATCTAGTTGGCCTAACTAAATCAAAGATTCGAAGAAGAAATACGAGTCTATAAGTAATCATGCATATAAGAGATCAAAGAAACTCAAATAACTTTGATGGATAAAAAGATCTGATCATAAACTCAAAGTTCATTGGATTCCAACAAACACACCGCAAAAATAGTTACATCAAATAGATCTCCAAGAGACCATTGTATTGAGAATCAAAAAAGAAAGAGAGGGGAAGCCATCTAGCTACTAACTACGGACCCGTGGGTCTATAATGAACTACTCACGCATCATCGGAGAGGCACCAATGAGGATGATGAACCCCTCTGTGATGGTGTCTAGATTGGATGTGGTGGTTCTGGAACTTGCGGCGACTGGAATTGTGTTTCGTCGACTCCCCTAGGGTTTTTGGATTTTTGGGGTATTTATAGAGCAAAGAGGCGGTGCGGGAGGCGGCCGAGGTGGGCACAACCAATCAGGGCGCGCCTGGGCCCCCAGGCGCGCCTAGGTGGGTTGTGCATCCCCAAGCTTAATTCCTGGTCATCCTCGAGTAAGTAAATGATAAAAACAGAATTTTTGATGTGGAATGCTGCCTAACATGTTCATCACATATTATTTTCTTTTGTAGCATGGACATATGGACTTTTATATGGTTCAAAGCAATAGTCTAGTTTTGACATGAAGATTTCAATACTCAAGCATGTCAACAGGCAACCATGTCTTTCAAAATATCAACACTAAAGCAAGTTATCCCTAGCCCATCATGCTCAATCATTGATCCATTCATACAACTCACTCGCATATTAGCTACATCCAATGCTCAAGTACGATCATAGTGCCCCTTAGTTGGTGCTTTATAAGAGAAGAGGGAAACTCAAATAAAAATAAAAATTGCATAAAGTAAATGGAAAGGCCCTTCGCAGAGGGAAGTAGGGATTTATAGAGGTGCCAGACCTCAAAGCGAAAAAGAGAGAGAAAACATTTTGGGTGGCATACTTTTCTCGTCAACGAAAACGACCGAGTAATTCCCAACACTTTCCATGCTAGATATATCATAGGTGGTTCCCAAACAGAAAATAAAGTTTATTCCTTTTTCAACCATTCTTTCACAATCCATGGCTAGCCGTATTCATGGGTGCCCTTCATACCAACACTTTCCAAGGAATTCATTATTTGACAACATAAAGTAAATTCATCTTTCATTTCGGGACTGGGCATCCCTAATACCTTTGCCGTACTCTCGTGCAGTGACACGTGAATAAACACTCATCTTGAGAATAACACATCTAGCATATAAAATATTGGCCACCCCCTACCGCTTCATGAGCGGTACGAGCACACAAAAAGGAAATTTATTTTGAAAATTAGAGATGGCACATACAAATTTGTTTAGAACGGCACGGAAATACCGCATGTAGGTAGGTATGGTGGACTCATATGGCAAAACTGGTTTTAAGGATTTTGGATGCACAAGTAGTATTTCAATTAGTACAAGTGAAGGCTAGCAAAAAGATTGAGAAGCATCCAACCAAGAAACGAAAAATCACATAAGCGAGCATTGAGCATAACTAACACCGAATAATGCACCACAAGTAGGATGTAATTTCATTGCATAACTATTGACTTTCGTGCTTGCATAGGGAATCACAAGCCTTAACACCAATATTCTTACTAAAGCATAATTACTCACCAACATAACTGACATATCACTATCATCACATCGCAAAACTATTACAAAGAATCAAGTTTATTTTGTCCAATTATCTTCATGAAAGTTTTTATTATATCCCTCTTGAATATCTATCACTTTGGGACTAGTTTAATATGTTGCTTTTGATAGCTCAAACAAATCTAAGTGAAGAACATGAGCATAAAAATTTTCATCTCTCAAAATAATATAAGTGAAGCATGAGAGAATTTCTTCAAAAATAATAAAGCACACCGTGCTCAAAAAGATATAAGTGAAGCACTAGAGCAATTCCATAGCTCAAAAAATTTAAGTGAAGCACATAGAGCAATTCTAACAAATCATAGCATAATTTTGGCTCTCACAAATAGGTGTGTTTAGCAAGGATACTTGACACAAAACAAACAGTAAAACAAGCAAAGACTCATACAATACAAGACGCTCCAAGCAAAACTCATGATATGTGACGAATAAAAATATAGTTCCAAGTAAAATACCGATGTTCATTAGAAGAAAGAGGGGATGCCACTCGGGGCATCCCCAAGCTTAGTTGCTTGTTCATCCTTGAATATTACCTTGGGGTGCAGTAGCATCCCCAAGCTTAAGCTTTTCTTACTCCTTATTCCTTCATCCATCGTGATCTCACCCAAAACTTGAAAACTTCAATCACACAAAACTTAACAAAACCTTTGTGAGATCCGTTAGTATAAGAAAACCAATCTTCACCTTAAGTACTGTTGCAAACCCATTCATATTTTATTATTGCATTATGTATACTGTATTCCAACTTTGCTATGGCTTATACCCCCGATAAAGTCCATAGATTCATCAAAATAAGCACACAATGCAAAGAAAACAGAATCTGTCAAAAAACAGAACAGTCTGTAAAGACGTGAATACTCCTCATACTTCTGTAACTCCAAAAATTCTGAAAAATTAGTAAAACTTAGGAAAATTGTATATAAATCTTGTGTAAAAATTTCAGAATTTTTAGTCTCTTATGTGAATTTTAATAATTGTTTTACTGGATGCAAAAGTTTCTGTTTTGTAACAAGATCAAATCAACTATCACCCAACATGATCCCAAAGGCTTTGCTTGGCCCAAACAATAATTAAAATATAAAAAACACAATCATAACAGTAACATAATTTTGCAAACACTCAAGAACAGAAATAAAAAGGCAAAAATAAATTTTATTCATTCGGTTGCCTCCCAACAAGCGCTATCGTTTTACGCACCTAGCTAGGCATAATATTTATTGATGCTCACAAGAAAGATAAAAATTGAAACACAAAGAGAGCATCATAAATCATGTGACAAACACATTTAAGTCTAACATACTTCCTATGCATAGGCATATTATAAGAGTACAAATCATCAAGACAAGCAAATTCTAGCATATGCAAAGAAGAAGAAAGAAACAATAGCAATCTCAACATAACGAGAGGAAATTTAGTAACATGAAAATTTCTACAACCATATTTTCCTCTCTCATAATAATTACATGTAGGATCATAATAAAATTCAACAATATAGCTATCACATAAAATATTCTCTTCATGATCCACATGCATGCAAAGTTGACACTCTTCCAAAATAGTGGGATTATCATAAAATAAAGTCATGACCTCTCCAAGCCCAATTTTATTAAAAATTTCATAAGATTGAACACTCTCCAAAGTAGTGGGATCATTATTACCTAGAGTTGACACTCTTCCAAACCCACTTTCAATATTATTGCAAACACTATTATTTATATCATATTCATCATGAGGCTTAAATAAATTTTCAAGATCATAAGAAGAATCACCCCATTCATGATCATTACAATAAGTAGTGGACATATCAAAATTAGCATCCCCAAGCTTGGGGTTCTGCATATTATTAGCACAATTTACATTAATAGAATTTATAGTAAAATCATTGCAATCATGCTTTTCATTCAAGGAGCTATCATGAATCACTTTATAATTTTCTTCTTTTAACACTTCATCACAATTTTCAGATTCATGAATCTTAAGCAAAACGTCATAAAGATAATCTAGTGAACTCAATTCACTAGCAATGGGTTCATCATAATTGGATCTCTTGAAAAGATTAGCAAGTGGATGAGGATCCATATCAATAAATTTTTAGCAAGCAAAGATGCAAGCAAATAGAAGACACATGGCATCACAAGAAAACAAGACATCTAACGAGAAAAAGGCGAACGAAAAAGAGGGCGAATAAAACGGCAATTTTTTGTGAAGTGGGGAGATGAAAATGATAGGCAAATGGCAAATAATGTAAATTGCAAGGAGATGAGATTTGTGATTAGGAACCTGATAGATGTTTATGATGTCTCCCCGGCAACGGTGCCAGAAATTCCCTTTGATGTTCCTTTCTTGTATTGTGTCTACGTCAGTATTTTCCCCAAGGAGGAAGGGATGATGCAGTACAGCGAAGGTAGGTATTTCCCTCAGTTATGAAACCAAGGTTATCGAACCAGTAGGAGAACCGAGCAACACTATGTAAACGGTACCTGCACACAAAGAACAAATACTTGCAACCCGACGCAAAAGAGGGGTTGTCAATCCCTCTCGGATAAAAGATTGGTAAAGTGATAATTGGTAGATGCAAATAAAATTCAGCGAGGTATTTTTTGGTTTTTGATAATATAGATCTGAAAATAAAAGATGCAAATAAATAAAAAGGCAAATAGCAATATAGATCTGAAGATATATGATGAGATAATAGACCTGGGGGCCGTAGATTTCACTAGTGGCTTCTCTCGAGAAAATAGCATACAGTGGGTAAACAAATTACTGTTGGGCAATTGATAGAACCTCAAATAATTATGATGATATCCAGGCAATGATCATTATATAGGCATCACGTCCAAGATTAGTAGACCGACTCCTGCCTGCATCTACTACTATTACTCCACACATCGACCGCTATCTAGCATGCATCTAGTGTATTAAGTTCATGGAGAAACGGAGTAATGCAATAAGAACGATGACATGATGTAGACAAGATCTATTCATGTAGGAATAGACCCCATCTTGTTATCCTTTATAGCAACAATCAATACGTGTCTTGCTGCCCCTTCTATCACTGAGAAAGAACACCGCACGATCGAACCCATCACAAAGCACCTCTTCCCATGGCAAGAAAAATTGATCTAGTTGGCCTAACTAAACCAAAGATTCGAAGAAGAAATACGAGGCTATAAGTAATCATGCATATAAGAGATCAAAGAAACTCAAATAACTTGCATGGATAAAAAGATCTGATCATAAACTCAAAGTTCATCGGATCCCAACAAACACACCGCAAAAATAGTTACATCAAATAGATCTCCAAGAGACCATTGTATTGAGAATCAAAAGAGAGAGAGGAAGCCATCTAGCTACTAACTACGGATGCGTAGGTCTAAATGAACTACTCACGCATCATCGGAGAGGCACCAATGAGGATGATGAACCCCTCCATGATGGTGTCTAGATTGGATGTGGTGGTTCTGGAACTTGTGGCGGCTGGAATTGTGTTTCGTCGACTCCCCTAGGGTTTTTGGATGTTCGCGTATTTATAGAGCAAAGAGGCGGTGCGGGAGGCGGCCGATGTGGGCACAACCCACCAGGGCGCGCCTGGGCTCCCAGGCGTGCCCAGGTGGGTTATGCTCCCCTCGGAGCCCCCCTCTGGTACTTCTTTGGCCCAACGGGTGTCTTCTGGTCTAGAAAAATTCTCCAAAAAGTTTCGCTGCGTTTGGACTCCATTTGGTAGTGATATTCTGCGAAGTAAAAAATAAGCAAAAAACAACAACTGGCACTGGGCACTATGTCAATAGGTTAGTCCCAAAAAATGATATAAAGTTGCTATAAAATGATTGTAAAACATCCAAGAATGATAATATAACAGCTTGAAACAATAAAAAATTATAGATATGTTGGAGACGTATCACTCACTAACAGAACCGTTCGGCAGTGTTACTTGAACCTCTTGGACCTCACCTATGCGGCTTGCTAGGTTTTCCATGAAGGTCTTGTTCATTAGGACGCCATCAGGAAGCTTATGGATCTGCGTCCATGTCTCTAATCTATGCAGCTTGACCTTTTCTGGTTTGGAGAAACCGTCATACTCTGCTAAAATAAGGGCATACCCCTTAAAATACCATGGTCCTTTGTGCATCGCCTTATTCCAATCACCCAAACAATTAAACTGGATGGAGAATAGGTTAGGGTTTATCCTCCTCCATGCTACAGACTGCACCGGGTTCCAGGCCGCCCGCATGTCCCCGATAAGAGTGCTTTGACTAAAAGTTTTCGTTGTCAAGAAGCGCCCCAGAGCGAGCGACTTGGGCCTGATATCCACGGTATCGATCTCATCTTCCCACACCAGATCGTCCAATTCATCTTCCTATAGTGTTAGATGGTCCAGAAGATCCACTAGTGCAGAGACGTGCTATACAAACGGTTTTTACCCCCTTTCCGCGATGGAGTTTTAAACCGTCGCCTAGTGAGTGTGTGCAATAGGAGGGGTCCTTCCCACACTACCCAGAAACCGTTGGGGATAGGCCCTCCGGTCGCACACGCGGGGCAAAATGAGCTCATGTGCGATCGGGTGAGGCATCGGAGACAATTATACAGGCCCAATCGTTTCCATTCGTATGTACATCCCACACAGTGAATCCCAGAAAAATGTTTCTGTTCGTTTGTATATCACACACAATTTTTTATGTGGAAACGTTTGTGCAAGGTGGCCTAACGCAAAAAGTTCTCTGGCAGAAGTCGTGTGTGATTGTTAATTGATCCAACATGCCTACTTTCTAGAAACCATGTGGGTTGTATGAGTTCATCGCCCATGGTGTTGTCGGAGAAACCGTCTGCAATAGAAAACCCCAATAAGCACGGTAATTGGCCTATTATTGATAATCTGTAGTAATCAAATTGACATTTCTTATAAAACACACCAAATATTTCATATCCGTATAACGACAACCAGGATTTCATAATATCGAATTACATCAGATAGCTTCAGCACTCAGTTACACCATATAGGTATATAGCTAGCTACGCCATTACACAGCAGCACCAAGTTTCACATGCAACATCGAAAACCTTTGGAAAGTAGCATCATACATGGTAAATAGACAAATGAATCTCATCTGGGAAACTGCAGAAGCGAAAGGCGAATATTGAGCCTTCAGTGATGTTAAATGTCCTTGCAACTTTAGGCCAGTGGCTATGGATAATTGCCCGCCCAACCTTCGTCCTCTTGAGGAAGACTTCAATATTGTACCGTGGGTATTGAATGAATACCTTCCTCGCCTCTTGACCATGCAGGTGGTTTGAGAGGTAATCATTGGTGAACTGCTTTGGAAAGTACTGAAAACAAAGATATGCATAAATCACTGTTATAAATTTTGAAATGGCACAAGGGGAAAAACCAAGGTAAAAGAGTTAGTACCATCCTATAGTTGACTGATGTCTTCTTCATTGTGCAAACAAAGATCTTGCTGTTATTCGTCGCAAGTTTCTTTATCCTAACAATCTTTCTGAGTTTCTTGACTTGACTGATATTCATGGACATCTCATTTCCCCATATGCAAAATGGGTCGAATAGTGGGTCTAAGCCTCTGACAGCAGGACCTACATGTGCAAGACCAAACGATAGTAAACCATAGTGCCTCCCATTGTTTCCCTGCAACACATATAAAGAAGATCTTGATCAGGTAAACTGAGAGTTGCCATACTATCAGAATAATATATTAATGAAAAATAAACAAATTACAGATCCAACAGATTAACTCAAGACGCATGGAAAAGCCAGTTAACCTAACCAAGCATGCTAAATAACTTGGAAATAGAGCAATTATATATGTTTCTCGTGTATTGAGTATAACCAAATTTGATTTATTTCTCACATGCATAACAATACAAAATTGTACCCACAACAAATGAAAATGAAATTGAAGAATTGAACCAAACAGTTAACTGGACAGCAGAACAAATGAACCAAAACAGTTAACTGAGCACGACATTGTAGAATAGAACATATACTAGAAGATAAGGCAGTTAACGAAATCAAGAATGCTTGAGAACTACTACGAAATGTAGCAATCGTTAGACCAAACTGTTAACTGAACATTACATTTCAGAATATCGGATTGCATATTAATATTACAGAGTACAAATCACTAGAAGGCACTGGCGGTAGCCTTGAGAAAACAGCACAAAATGTATTTTAAAGTAGACAACTGCGTGGCGGTGTCGACGATGGCCTCGAAGATGAGGTGCTCCTCCAAGATCTGGTGGTCGGCACGCATGGCAGCCATCGCGACCTCATCCGCGCGTGCGGCCATGATTTGCTTCTCCGCTGCCAAATGCTACCGAGCTCCATGCTATACCGCGTGCAAAATGGCTGTGGGCGGCGCTTAATTGGAGGACGGGATAGTGATTTGGGCGAAAGGTGTCGTGCCGTCTGTCGGGGCATGTGGGATGGGGAAGGAGGAGGATGGTGTGGGTGGGGTGTGGATTACCTGACCATATCGACGAGGCAGCACAGCAAGAAGAAGGGTCGCCGGCGAGGAGGCGGCGCTGCAAGAAGAAGGGTCGCCGGCGAGGAGGCGACGCTGCAAGAAGAAGGGTCGCCGGCAAGGAGGCGGCGCTGCCAATAAGCAGCAGTAAAGGTTTGAACTTGGAAAGCAAGGAGGAACAGTGGAAATATGGCTTTTGGTGGGGGTGGGGGCGGGGAGATAGATATTTCCGCTGTGGCAGAAATTTTTTCGCTCGATGCCGCGAGAAACTGGCGTGCAAGGGTGGTTAAAGCGCGGGCGATGGACTGTAGAAGACGAAGCTTCTTGCGTAAGCCAAACAAGATGGTGCGCCAAGATATTTTATATCGCATCCCACACGATTCTTGCTAGTAAACTGTTTGTGGTATACCTGATTTTTTCATTCTGTTTTGAAAAGATAAATGGTGTTACGGAGGGAAATGATGGTGTTTGAATTGCTAGAACATTTATCTGCAGTGAACATGGAACTATATGAGTGTCGTGTTAAAATTTGGAATTATTGTGGATTCGTTTGGCCTTTTTTATGCATTAATTTAGTTTCTAGGCATTTAATGTGCATAATTCAAATTTGAACTGCAAGCACATGCTCCAGTGCACCAAAGTTTGTTGAAAAATCACATGTGTGTCTTTGGGTGAATTTATAGGTCCCTTGCAAGAAATGGGATTGAAATTCAAACATCTGGACGTCGTGGCTCGGCCGGAAACATTGAGAAACTTGTTTAAATTCCTGTAAATCCAAAACTTGCCTGAAAATCATGAAACTTGGCATGGTGTCATGTCATGGCACCACACATGCTGTGGTAAATTTTTTGGCCAAATTGGGACAAGCTTTGGTATAAGCTTCTTGCAAACCGGAGCTTCTCTCAAGAAGGCTCGTGGTTCCGAGAGTGAAACGTGTCACCTTTGTGTGCAAAATAACAAATGTTGCCCCCCTCTTGAATTTTTTACAGAGCCAACATAGAACTACATGAGTGTCGTGTTAAAATTTGGAATTATTCCGGGTTCGTTTGGCCTTTTTTATGCATTAATTGAGTTTCTGGGCAATTTAATGTGCATAATTCAAATTTGAACTGCAAGCACATACTCCAGTGCACCAAAGTTTGTTGAAAAGTCACATGTGTGTCTTTGGGTGAATTTACAGGTCCCTTGCAAGAAATGGGAATGAAATTCAAACATCTGGGCGTCGTGGCTTGGCCTCAAACATTGAGAAACTTGGTTTTTAAATTCCGGTAAATCCAAAACTTGCCTAAAAATCATGGAACTTGGCATGGTTTCATGTCATGGCACCAACATGCTGTGGTAAATTTTTTGGCCGAATTGGGACAAGTTTTGGTATAAGCTTCTTGCAAACCGGAGCTTCTCTCAAGAAGGCCCGTGGTTCCGAGAGGGAAACTGTCACCTTTGTGTGTGAAACGACATACACTGCCCCCCTCTTGATTTTTTTTACAGAGCCAACATAGAACTATATGAGTGTCGTGTTAAAATTTGGAATTATTCCGGGTTCGTTTGGCCCTTTTATGCATTAATTGAGTTTCTAGGCATTTAATGTGCATAATTCAAATTTGAACTGCAAGCACATGCTCCAATGCACCAAAGTTTGTTGAAAAATCACGTGTGTGTCTTTGGGTGAATTTATAGGTCCCTTGCAAGAAATGGGATTGAAATTCAAACATCTGGGCGTCGTGGCTCGGCCGGAAACATTGAGAAACTTGGTTTTTAAATTCCTGTAAAGCCAAAATATGCATGAAAATCATGAAACTTGGCATGGTGTCATGACATGGCACCAACATGCTGTGGTAATTTTTTTGGCCGAATTGGGACAAGCTTTGGTATAAGCTTCTTGCAAACCGGAGCTTCTCTCAAGAAGGCTCGTGGTTCTGAGAGGGAACGTGTCACCTTCGTGTACGAAACAACATACACTGCCTTTTCCCGCCTTGATTTTTTTTACAGAGGCAACATAATAGGAGTTTCGTGCTAAATTTTGGAATTATTCTGGGTTCGTTTGGCCTTTTTATACATTAATTGAGTTTCTGGGCATTTAATGCACGCAATTCAAATTTGCACTACAATCACATGCTCCAGTGCACCAAAGTTGGTTAAAAAATCATTTATGTGTACTTGGGTGAATTTCTAGGTCCCATGCAAGAAATGGGAATGGAATTCAAACATCTGGGCGTCATGGCTCGGCCGGAAACATCGAGAAACTTGGTTTTTAAATTCCTGTAAATCCAAAACTCGTCTGAAAATCATGAAACTTGGCATGGTATCATGACATGGCACCAACATGTTGTGGCAATTTTTTTGTCCGATTTGCGAAGGCGCACACATTAACAACCAACAAAATCATTTTAGAACAAGTGATGTCACGTTACAATCGGAAACACAAGTATTATTGAAACCATGGGCGTTCTACTTACCATTTACTTGCTGCCACGCGTCCCTTTTTTTTATTGTCTAGGAGGCGCCGTGCGGGGTAGCTCTTTGAGTACGGTAGGCATGCGATCAGACCCTTGCGCGTGCTTATCGGGTGGGGAGCCCTTTGACCTCCATCCGCCGCCCACCTCTGTCCCAACGTCTCCATTAATGGCGCCCAAGCCCTTGTTTTATGGCGTGGCTATGTCTCACTCGACTGAGATTTAAGAAGAAAAAAGAAAATTTTGCATGGATATTGATGTACGATCTGACGGACATATCTAGCATCGACTGCGACTTATAGCGAGACTGATATGAATATATAAGGACGATGACAGTGTATAATAATTGTCTTACATATTTAGGAAGATAATTTAAAAAGCCACATGCGGCAACGCCCGAAATACACAAGGGCAAAAGAAGAAAGAAGACGCAGACAACGATCTCGCTCGCTGATCTCTACTTTCTTGATGCGTTGCTGCATGCCGCGGAGACTAGTTCTCGCGGCGAGCGGCGATGAACTCTTTCATGTCCTCAAGACATTGCTTGAGAGCATCCACAGATTCCTCCACCAGCCTTTGGCGCTCGATGCAGAGCATGGCATTCTCGTCCATAAGTTTCTCGACGATGACGCCCGTCCTCTTCAACAAGGCAGTGGTCTCCTCGTGCTGCTTCGTCCTTCCGGTGATCTTCGCCCTCAGGAGGTCGCGCTCGGTGTGGAGATTCGCCTTGTCCTCCCCTAGTCCCCGGATGACGCTGGTAGCATTTTCAAACGAGGCATTCATCTCGTCCTGTAGCTTCATCCAGTCGAAGATCCGATCCATCAGGTCATCGAGCATAGTGCGCACGCGCCTCTGAGTCCTCGCCTGCCCGGGAGACATTTTCCCAGGCCGCCGCGGCGCGGGAGGACCTCCCTGCTGCATTCGCGGTGCAGCGGGACATCTCTACTGCTTCCGCGACGCGACCGTATCAGTCTGCTGCATCGATGGCGCGGCGGGACCTCTGTGCTGCTTCGGCAGCGCGGTGGGACCTCTGTGCTGCTATGGCGGCACGGCGGGACATGTCGGCTGCTTTCGTGGCGAGGCGGGACATCTCTCGTGCTTCCGCTTCCATGCTCGCCTCTCCCTGGTAGTTATCTCTCGACCCAAAACTCATGCGGGTCATGGCAGACGCAAGGGAACGACGATGAAAGACTTGTTTGTTTTTGTGGATGAGGAGTTGAGGAGGAATGTGCAGTCATCTTGGAGTAGGTAGTATTTATAACCGAGTATTAATACACTCCTAAGTGGGAAACCGTTTAGGTTTTGATCGGCGTGAACATGTTTGCAATTAAATATAGCGTGATAGTAATTTGGAATGTGACGGGACGCAAGGTCAAAATTTATTGACAGTTCTAGTTTCGAAGTGCGGCACTATTCTCGGATAGCGTAACGTGAGCACGCGTTCTCGGCCGCGTACATGGCGTTTGCACCATAGGGTGCACCGCAATAGGCGATGTCAGCACATGTCTTGTTCCATCAACCGTGCACGCTTGTTATTACCATTGCGCACGCTTCTTTTAATTAGAATGTGGGCCCGTCTAGCGCACACACCTTGATCTATCTAACTGTTTCTGTTTGTTGTGGCTAATCACAAATAGTTCATCCGTGTGAAGTGTATGCTGTCAATCGCAGACACCTTGATCTGGCTGACCATTTCTATTGTGTTACCTAATCGCATACAGTTCATCCGAGTGAACTGTATGCCGTCAATCGCACGCACACCTTGATCTACCTGACCATTTCTGTTGTGTTGCCTAATCGCAAACAGTTCATCCGAGTGAACGATATGCCGTACATCGCACACACCTTCATCTGGCTGCCTGTTTTTGTTGTTAAGCTCATCATAAACAGTTCATTCGAGTGAACCGTATGCCACGCATCGCACACGCAACTATAATCTGAACCGTGTTTAATGTCTCCGCCATCGCAAACGCTTTGCATCATTTTTGACGGTTTTATTACATCACCGTTTACGATTAATGCATCGCACACAGTTTTGTCGAAGGGTCTCTGATTGTAGTGTCGCGTTAGCAGCATCCTGCAGTAGTGATCACTAGCCCATTCCGCAGTCAGCCCTTTTGTCGTCCTTTCCTCATTACTCGCCATGTGCTCCGATCTCTGCCAAAAATACTCCACTGAAACCCTTGTTTTCCTACCTTTAACCAAGGTCAGGAAGACAAACTAGTTGCCCCCTTGATCAGCCCGAGAAAAAGGAAGAAAGGAGGGGTATGGAGGAGGGGGATCGGCTTTCACCGGAAGAACAAAACTCATGGCGATGGAGATCGCCGAAGGACTAGAAAACCCTAGGTGGCGCCATGGGGGAAAAAGATGCCACGTGTCCCTTTTGCTGGGCTACTACTGCGGGCGTGCTAAAGAGGGGCTTGGTGATTTTGTTGGGCTTCACGTGGTCAGGGGGCGATATTAGCAAAATACTCACCTTTTCTTGTCGGCCAGCTAATCACTAACGAGTAAAATGAAATTGGGGGGGGGGGGGGAGGGTGTGGTGGGTCTGAGACCTCCTATGTGCCCCTCTGTGCGGCAAACAGTCACGGTTTTGCACAGGCGGGGTCTGAAACTAGGCCGACCCATGAATATGGCGAACGACAGCGCGGTGCAGCTAAAAAAAGCAGCCTTCGCGGGAACTCGAAACCACACCCACATACTATACACGGCGTGGTACTACCGGTTGACCTAGCGATCGTTACTCACTTTTTGAAATTCCAAAAAAAAAATTTGAAATGCAAAGATATTTCGAAACTCCCGAACAAAATTTGAAAACAAGAACATTTTTCGAATTTTGTGAACAAAATTTCGAAACTGAACAATTTTGCGACTCATGAAAAAATGAAAAAGTGAACATTAGTTGAAATTTGCGAACAACTTTTGAAAATGGGAACATTTTTTGGAAACGGGCGAACACTTTTTGAAAAGCTTTGAAACTTTTAAACAAAAGCATTCAGAACATTTTTTTAAAAACAAGAACATATATTAGAAGTTCCGTAATTTTTTTTGAATTTATGAACAATTCATGAAAAGGCGAACATTTTTTGAAATTTTGAACGTTTTCTGAAAGCAAGATGTTTTTTTGAAATTTAAGAACAATGTGGTTTGCTCGAAAAGTATTCTTGTTTTTTAAGAACTCTTTGGGTTTTTTCGATTTCATTCATAAATTCAAAAAATGTCCCCACTTTGAAAAAAATACCAAGTTTTCCAAAATTGTCCGTGTTTTCCAAGATTTTTTCAGATTTTTAACATTTTATTCATATATTCGAAACATATTCGCAAAATCAATATTTTTTTCAAAGTGTTTTCAAGAACTGTTCGGGTTTTTCAAATTTTGTTCATAAATTCAAGAAATATTTGTTTAAAAAATCGTTCAGGTTTTTAGTAAAATGTTCCTGTTTTTCTAAAAAATAGTTAGAATGTCAACAAATGTTCCTGAAGTTAAAAATTAATTTTGTTTTAAATGTGAACAATTTTTTAAATGCGATTTTTTTAAGGAAATATTGAAGCAACATTTGAAAATGCTAATAATTTTTGAAAAACAAAATGGCGCGGGAGACGGACGTTCTTAGGAGTTGGCGCCAAGCTTTTTTGGGCAAAGCTTGGAGCACGGGCGAGTAACTGGATGTGGCCCTTCTCTCCTTAAAATCGTATTTGATGCTCTTCGCATAAAACTATGGGCCAAACGCTCACGCAAAACATTCAAGCATGAGCAATGGGCAGAACCAAAATATATTCGCAGTTTTAGGAAAATCAGGTTTAAAAAAATTATTTGTGTTTTTCAAGATTTGTTTGGGTTTTCCAAATTTTGTTCGTAAATCCAAAAAAAAATCATCTTGAAAAAACGGGTTTAGAAAAATATCCGTGTTTTTCAAGAATTGTTCCGGATTTTTTTCAAAATTTATAAAATATTCGCTTGTTAAATATGTTTTATATTTTTCAAAAAAGGTTAGTGTTTTTTCTAGAATTGTGCAGTTTTTTAAATTTTGTTCATAATTTTAAAAAATGTTTACATTTTCAAACATTTATCAGATTTGTCAAAAAAAATTGTATTTAAAATGCGCACAATTTTTGGAAAATGGTGTTTGTTTTTAAAATTAGAAGCAGCTTTTGAAAACTTTTTTTTGGAAATTTCAAACATTTTTTGAATATCTGAACAGATTTTGAATTCCATAACATTTTTTAAAATGTGAACTATTTTTGAAATTGTAAATTGTCTGTTGAAACAGGCAAAAAATGTTTGTAAATCTGAATGAATTTTGAAATTTCAAACTTTTTATCAAAATTGTAGCAATTTTTTAAATTTCATTTTAGAGAAAAGAAAAACAAAAATAGAAACAAGAAAGATAAACCAAGAAAGAAACAAACAGAAAAAAATTGCATTTCAAAATTCAAAACAATGTTTTAGATCTGGTGGTGGCGCCTAGTTTTTATAGATTGCGTATCATAATTAAACATCCAAGGTCGTCAGATTGTGTGGTGAACGGCGAGCGCTCACTCGTCTCTGTTAGATGGGTCGATTCCTCGCATAGGTGCATTTCTTTTCAATGATTTTTCCACTGTTTAGATCTCGCATATGGTTCTTATAATCCGTGTTTCCTAATTAAACGATGAAACTCATCTGCTCATTTGGCGAATGACGAGCATTCACGAGTAGGAGGTGCATTGTTTGATCCTCAACCGATTTGTTTTTTCCAGTGAATTTTCCACTGTTTCTCTATGACAATGCGCTGGCCCAGTCGGCAGCTGTCCCTGTGCGGCACACAGGAGCTCCCGGCTGTGACAAAATATAGTACCATCTCAGTTATTTTTTCTTCAAAAATAATAATGTAGGTTAATGGACCAAAAAATCGGAGAAACGCACCTCCCTTTATTATTAGGTATTAGTAAGCGTGCACGTGCAATGCATGTATCCTAATAAACTATAATAAAAGCATGAACTCTGTTTCTGTTTTTACCGGAACATTTAAATGCGTGCCATACCCATTGATTTCAATGTAATAATTTATTTTTGATTAACTCATAGGTCTTGTTTGACCGGTGAAAGACTTGCATTGTTGAAATGTTGTGATCCCAAAATTCCGAAAACAAAATGAAAAAACTCGTGCATGTAACACACGATCAATACACATGTCTTCACATAAAATTAAGGATCACATAAATGTATTTTAATTGTTACTTATTACAAAAATACTTAAAAATAACAACTAAGCAACATTATCTAGTAATCATTATTTGATGATGATCCTCTCTGGAAGGTCCATCTTTTGATGCGATCTATAATTCTTCGTTCTAAGACTGGGATATTGTTTAGAGCTTCATTCTCTAATGAAATGGGACGTCATGGCACGCTAGTATCCGCACAACCATATTAAAACAATCAACATTCATATACTCATCACTCTTTAATATGTTCTTTAATTGTCTCAAGTTTAAACTAATAGGATAAGGCTGAGAGCTTTTCACCCATTCGCTCCTATGAAATGGGAATTTTGTCAATTATAATTGTACAAGAGTAATAATTTATTAGAAACAAAAATGAACTGGAAAAATGTGTCTTACTCTAGCAAAGGGACATACTCTAAAAAATGTGTCAAAAATAATAATATAGGTGAACGGACAAAATAGGAGAGACACACATCCCTTTATTATTAGGTATAGGTATCTTTATTTTTCAACAGTCCAGCACATCTGTGTGTAAAAATGTGGATCTGATATGTTTTCAATTGCAAAGTACAAGTGGGGATCAGGAGAGATAATCAATCGTAGTTGAATAGTTAGAAGGGTGATTGTACCCTGATCTACTATAACTAAGTAGTTGATCCCCACTAACATATTTATGTTAGCATGCAACTATGTTACCTCAACATGTATAGGACAAGGCCTACCTCACATGCAACCACACATGCAAAAAGATTCAATATTTTTAATTACATTATGCTACCTGTACTCAATAGATATTTTATAATATATGTATTTTCAGTTTTAGTTACTACCACCGTTCCAAATTAGGTGTCGTGGTTTCAGTTTGACATTATTTTGGAACGGATGGGAGGAGGTATTAAGTTATTTGTTTAAATATTCATGTTCGTATAAGTAAATTTCATTGAAATACATTGCAAACGATTTTCGCAACAGTGTGTGGGGTATCATCTAGTTTCAACATAGATCAATCCTAGTTTTGATGTATATGTGTCTCATATAAACGGAATATTTGAGATGCATGTGGTGAGATTTTTTTTCAATCTCAAGAGTTGTCGGCTTAGTCACTTAGAGCTGCTCATTTTTCAACAAAGGCCAGATTTTATTGGCTCAAAATGAATCATTAAGAGGATACAAACATAGTGAATACACATCTGGTCTCTGCATAGCTGGGATGCACACAACCAACAACAACACACACACATAAAAAATACGCTAGCAAATAGCAAAGTCGTATACGGCCAAAATTATGCATAGGGGCGAGAAAAAGAAAAGGAAAAAACACTAAAGTGACCAGATCCACGATTAACAAACTACAACAATGGCCATATCCGCACCAACCATCTCATGACACCATATAGAAGACAGGTTTTCTCAACGACAACCCCTTTAGGAAGGGAGCAACGTTCAAGTGCCGCCGTCACTGGATCCAACCACCCAAGGCCAAAATCTTGTTTTTTACCCTAAAGAACCAATCCGAGCAACACCTTCGATAAGGTAAGGACGTAAAAACATCTTCATTGCCAGATATAATCACCTCGGGTCAGACCTAGGCTTTCACCCTGGAGCTCGAGTAGCACCACCATTGTTGTCAGTCATGTGTTGTCACCACCATTTTTCCACAACTAGCAGGTACATGAGATGTGATCCCCGCCACTGCACACCCATCCCTCCACGTCCAACCGTTGTTCATCGTTTGCATCTCAACGCTGAAGTTAGCCATCAGATCTGAAGGGAGGAACCCTCACGAACAACTTTCGGTGGACACCGCACCACAGCGAGGCGCTTCCAAGCTTACTTGGATTAGCACGAGGCAAGCAATGAGCAACGGCCTATAGCCTGAGGCGGGACAACCCTAGTCCATTTGCCATGCAACTGTCATACGCTGCTAGCTAGCAAGGGAAGCGTTGCAATGTCATACCTTCAGTTCCTGGAGATGGGGCACAAAAGCAAACCGAAGCACGGGTTCCATATGCTATGTGACATCGGCTAGCAGTAGGCATATATACTACAGCGTTGCATAGTCAACTCCAGGGATGTAAGCTGCAGCCACCATCACCAGGTTCTGAGACCCGGAAGTCCAGATGGGAAGTCACGGATGGCATGAAAGGAATGGGACACAACCTAGAGACCCCGCCGCCATCAGCTGGCCGATAGGAGGCTATCGCTGGCAGTGGGAGGAGAGAAGCAGCCAAAGGATGCGGTTTTTTGGTTGCGGTGGCTGGTCTCCTCATGCTAGGGTTATCCCAACTCTGAATCAGAGGTAGCTGACCTACAAAACAAGATGATTCAGAGATGCTCAAAAGGATAAGATGAGTGTGTATGTGTTCATAGGGTGAGTATATATATGCATGTGTATGAGCACATGCATAATGTGAGTCAAGTTCAAGAGATATCATCTTCTTTGGGAAATTGAAGGGTTTACGTTCCTATATAACATGCTAACATGCAAGAGCTGGCTAGTGTGAGCAACGGCGGCGCACCTATGAACTTTTTTGTAGCTGGTGTATTTTTTTGAAAGTTTATACTTGTCACGGTCATCAACTCATCGCAAATGTAGTTTCAAGAACATTTCAAACAACAAATATGTAGTATCAAGATTTTTCTGAAAACGAAGGACGAGATGTCCAAAATATTTTCTCTACAAATAGTCTAATTTCCTTAGCAAAATAAACTTGTATTGTATTTTTCTCGTTGCAGTTTATCCTGTGATGTGTGGTCACGACAACCGTGTATGCGTGCAATAAATGGAGTTGAGGATGGGATGTCGGGCTGAGTTGATGATTGAGGGAGGAAATGACAACCCCCGCATCGAGGTCATGGTGGGCCAGGATGTGACGACCCCGGCTTAATCGTGCACTAATCATACATGCAAATGCGCATGATCAAGCCTAAGGACTCACTTGAAGATATCACAACACAACTCTAAAACATAAAATAAAGTCATACAAGCTTAATATTACAAGCCAGGGCCTCGAGGGCTCGAATACATAGCTCGACGGCATACAAGCGTCAGCAGAAGCATTAGATATCTGGGTACAGATATATTACATAGAGAGAATTAGGCCTTCACAGAGGCGGGGTAAAATAAAATACTACGATCGAAAGGCGTAGGCCTCCTGCCCTGGACCCTCCGATCCTACTCCTGGTCGTCGAACGGCTCCTCGTAGTAGTAGTACTCGCCAGGCGGGTAGTAGTACTGGTCGTCGGCTGGGGCTTCTGGCTCAGGGGCTCCGTCGTCTGGTGGCATCAAATGGAATATGGGGGAAAAAGAAAATAAAGCAAACGTGAGTACTCATCCGAAGTACTCAGCAAGCAAGGATCTACACTACATATGCATCATTGTCAAAGGAATGGCTGTATATGTGGACTGGGCTACAGAAATGCTAGAATAGAGGGGGAAAGCCTAGTCCTATCGAAGACTAGCATCTTCAACAATCTTCAGCAGTCTTTCAGCATGAGGAGAGAGCAGATTACATAAGTAAAGTAGTAGTAGTAGTATCATCAACCTCGACCTGAGATCCTTTCTCGACTCCCTGCGAGAAAGCAATCCCAGAGCCGTACTATCCAATTCTCATCACATGTTCTAGTTGTACCGATCGAGATACAACTCCGAGTGTCCGTTACCGTAGGACAGGCTATCGATAGAAGTTTCTTCCCTGCACGGGTGCACCAACTTACCCACCACGCTCACTTAACTCCGGCCGGACACACTTTTCTGGGTCATGCCCGGCCTCGGCTAAGCAACACGCCGCAACCCGACCAAATACCTAACAGAGAGGTCAGCACGCCGGACTAACCTATGCCCCCAGGGGTCTTGGGCCATTGCCCCGGGAACTCCTGCACGTTACGTGCACCGCCGGTGAGCAGACCTAGCAACCCCTTATACAAGCGCGGTTGCGTTCCCAGTCCAACCCAGCGTGTGCCGCATCAGTCGCTGACGTCCATTAAGCTCCGGCTGAAGTATACGACGCATAACGCCCATACTATGCCCACGTGATGGTTAGTGCTATCGGGCCAGAGGCCCCTCGGATCAAATATCCAAACCGTAGTGGATTAGGAGCGCGCGGAAACGAGCAGAGACTCACGATCGATGTGACCCCGTCGCCTCGTCTCGAGGACTTGCGGCAAGGGCTAAGAATGCCCGGCCACGCCTCGTAGTTATCTCGCGGGCACCATCCAGGTCAACCCGACTCCACATCACTTCGCGTTAAGCTCGCGCGGGTACCCCTCAGGGCCGACCCGTCTTTAGTATCATGGTTTAGTGCAAGTCCACTCATCAACAGTAACTGTGTGTCTGACACCGAAGGGAACCCTGAGGAATCACCCTCGATGGAATTCCCGCTCGATGTTATCATCAAGGTGAACGAAGGAGGAATCACCCTCGAGGCCCACCTTGAGGAGTTGCGCGACGACGTCGTTATCGGGGGTGGTGTAGGAGGAATCACCCTCACTTACCACGACCGAGTAACTAACCTACAAGGTTATCATCAGAAGTGCTGACGAGGTATCACCCTCGGCACTCGACGGTAACCCAGCAGTGTCGGCAACTAAGGGGGAAGTGAGGTGCTGTGCCCGGGGCTAGTCTTCCATCCCGATGATCGGGTCTTCTAATATCCAGCAGGGCAGTCGGGATCAAGTGGGGGTCTCTGTCGTGTCTCTACCCAGCCTATACTAAGCAGTCTAGGATAACCAGTAAGGTAGCAAAGTAGGGTACAATAATCAGGCTATGCAGCAGATATAGGCAAACAGTAGCAGTAGCAGTTCTAATGCAAGCATAAGAGAGAAGAGAATAGGCGATATAGGCATGCTCAAAATGTGGGTGCTTGCCTGTTTGCTCGGGGGCAAGGGCAAGGTCTTCAGTAGTATCGTCGGGGACGTAGTCGTACTCCTGTGCGGCGTCTGCCTCGGGAGCTACGTCAACGTCGGGGTCTACCGAGAGAGAAGAGAGGGAAGAAACAGGTAAACATAATGCAAACAAATGCAATACGGTGCGTGTGATGCTATGATGCAGTGCAGGGTTGCCTAATTATGCATCTAAGTCATTTTAGTTATTTTTAGAATTATTCTGGGATTTAATATCCGACGTGTGTGCACTATTCATCTGCCGGATTCGGGTCCGGAGTTACGAGTTCTTCTACGTAGGGGGTTCCGATGAAGAAACAGACGGCACGATCAAACTCGTCTCGTCGTTCTGAGCAATTTTCATGTTTTAACTTTTTCGATCCGAGCTACGGTTTAAAAGTTATTAATTTTTAAAGTTTATTTGAATTTTTGGAATTATTTTATTTATCAGAAAATGAATTATGACGTCAGCATTGCGTCATAGTGACGTCAGCAGGTCAACTACGGTTGACCAGGGTCAAACCTGACATGTGGGTCCAGTGGGACCCACATGTCAGTCTCTGTTTAGTCTAACAGTGGATTAACTTAAACCACAGGGTTAATTAGGGGGCGGGCCCCACTTGTCAGTGAGACATTAGGTTAATCTAATTAATTTTACTTATTTAACTATTCAATTAGTCTAATTAATCGCGGGGGCCCACATGTCAGTGAGAGGGGATGAACAGTAACCACGGTTGACCGTGGTCAACGTGGTCAACGCGGGCCCCTGGGCCCACAGGTCAGTGACCCAGGGCGACCTACGTGGCGGCCACGTCGGCGCCGGCGCCGGAGAACGCTCCGGCGACCATTTCGCGCGGCGGCGCGCTCGGGCGGTGGCCGGAAATCGCCTACAGGCCACCAAAAGGGACGGGGCCGGGTGCGTTCGAACGGCCGCTCGACGGCGCGTCGAATGGTGGCGGTGAGGTGGCCGGAAACGACGTGTGTCGCCGACGGCGAGCTTTGCGGCGGGCGCCGGAGTTCGGTCATCGACGGGATCGAGGCAGCAGCGCGCAAGTGAGCAAGTGGCGGGGCTAACGAGAACCTACTCGATGCGCTGAGCGCAAAGGGCTCGGCCCGGTGACCATTTGGTCATCGGAAGGGCGCCGGCGACGAGCAGAGGCGGAGGCGCGTTCGAGCACTCGCCGGGCTAGATGCTAGAGAGCACGGGGAAGTGCGTGTGCGGGTGCGTTCGGCTCCTGGAAGCACCAGGAGCACGATGCCGTGCTCAGGCAGGCATGGCAGAGGTCAGGACCACGGCGACGAGGCGCTCAGCGGCGGCGAGCTCACGGCATCGACGCCAGCTAGCTGTAGGCGTCGACGGGCAGCGCAAGGCATCGGGGAGGGAGAAGGGAAGCTCACCGAGTGGTCACGAAAGACCGTTGTCAGGTTAGTAGCAGCAGGGCTCGTCGGAGAGGAAGGGGATCGCCGGAGTCCGAGGAGGAAGACGACGCCGAACGGCAGCTGCAGGGCCTCCCCGCTCCAGCTGAAAGCACCAGAGGAAGTGGCCGACCGCAGCGGGGCTGGCGGACACGGTCGGCAGGCACGGGACCGCCTGTGGCCACGACAAACGGCGAAGTGCGGCGACGACGGCGCTCGGTGGCCGGATCTGGGAGGGAGCGAGGGGTGAGAGGGGAGAGTGAACGAGAGAAGTGGATAGGAACGGAGAGGAGGTGGATCGAGCTCCTCCTTATCCTCTGGCTGTCGGTGGCGTCGGCGCCATCGCCGTGTCGCCGCCCGGCTGGCGCGGGCGCGCGCGGCCAGGGGCGCGCCGACACGCACGAGGAGGGAGGTGAGGTGGGCCGCTGTTGGACTGGGCCACACACTGTGCACTTAGGCCCAGCCAACAGTAGCGTTTTCCTTTTTCTTATTTCTCTTCTCCCTTTTCTTTTATTCTTTTTCTGTTTCAAAATGATTAGGCCACTTGTGCTCTTTTGTAAAATGTGGAAGTTGACCCAAATATTGCAATGCAATATTATCTCTCACCAAAAAGTGGTTTGGACAGATTTGGAGTTCATTTGAATCTGTAATGATTTTAAATGGATTTAATATTGCTGTTTTGGGTGCTGTTTCATCTTGTTTGAGTTACTTGTCCAACTCCAAATATTTTGATATTGGTTTTAGCAATGTTCCTGGATTATTTGCCATTTAATGAACATTTTCCCAACAGAGTTTGACCAACTTTATAATCCACTTTTGAATTTAAGTTGATTTTCAGATGTGAATTTGAATTGGATCATTAACCCATATGACTTGGCACTGCAAATGACCATGACTTGGCAGTTTTAACAGAGTGTCACAGAGCTTATTACAAGGGGGTGTTACACAGGATGCCCAAGGTCACATGACTGGCTGCCCGGAAGAGGAGGAGCGCGCGTCGGACGTGCTTTCGCATGCAAATGAGTCCTGCCCGCGTACTCCTCATGCATGTGGATTCCCACTACAAACGTTTGCTGTCCCACTGTCGGGTGGCCCCTCCAGCGCTAGTGGAGGCGTGGGGGATTCATGCATGGTGCATTTTCATTCTTCCGTGCACAAAAAGATCACATCGGTGTTACCGAAGCCTTACAGTCGCACTTGCAAGAAGGGGAACGTCATCCGGGTGGGGTTCATGCCTAGACGCAGCGCTCGCGTAGCTCGGTGCAAGCGTGGGGAGGAGGGAATTGCAATACAGCAGCGTGTGCTTATTTGCAAGCTGGGTTTGGCTCATCAGGCGAGTAGATCGATGACGAGGCTCTTCAGGCTTATGTTCTCCAAGCCTCTCTCCTCCACACAATCGCGGTTGTACTTGCATTGTATTGATGGGAGCCCGAGCCTAGCCCGATTACTGGCTTGGAGGGACAGGGTGTTGGCATGTAGCAGGCCATTCTTGGTGGCAGTGTGGGTTTGTGTAATGGCTGTGAAGACACAAAAGCGTGTTGTGTGGAATGTGAGAGATCTAAATGCCCCGGCTAGACGAAGTGCCGTCTTCAAGCTCTAATCTTTGGTGAGTGAGAGCATTGGTTGTCTCCAAGAGACCATGGTGGAGGTTGTAACAGATCAACTCATGCGTGAGTGCTTTGGCAATAGACTTGGCAGGTTTCTTCATGTCCCAGCTGTGGGAACACGTGGGGGCATACTATTCGTCTCGGATTCATACTGTGGTATCCTTGTCCAATGTGCATAGGATGGAGAACACCCTCACGACCTTGGTGAAAACCAATGGTGGGTGAGGTTTAGTGACTAACTAGGGTTTGTGGCCTGCAGTTGGATCATGAGAAAATTGAGTTTCTTGCCGAGATCAAAGTCGTCAGAGACCTGCATGCCGGCCCATGGGCTCTTGTGGGCAATTTCAATCTTATCTTGGACCCGTGGGAAAAGAACAATGGCAATGTTAACAGGAGGATGATGGCCAGATTTTAGCACTTGATCAATGAGCTAGAACTAAAGGAGGTCAGCACAACCACCTCTGATCATTGCCCGTTGCTCCTTGATTTGTCATCTATTGTGCGGGAGGCGCTTCCACTTTCAAAACTTTTGGACAAAGGTGGATGGATTCTTAGATACGATCGAGCATGCATGGAATACAATGTCATCAACAGGCAATCCCTTCAAGGTGATGGACTTCAAGCTCCGGCCAACCGCAAAATCCCTCACGTGTTGGGGCCTCGGTGGATCGGGAATGTCAGGATTCAAATCCTCATGGCCATAGAAGTGACTTCCACCTTGATTTGGCAATGGAGACGAGATTGCTGTCTTGGGAGGAGGTGCAATTGAGACGAACTCTAAAGAGGAAGATGCTGGGCTAGAGCTCGCTGGAAAAGACGATAGCGTGGAAAAAATCTAGGATAACTTGGCTGCGGGAGGGGAATGCCAACACAAGGTTCTTCCAACTACACGCCACGCACAAAAAGAGATGCAATACAATCTTGTCCCTCCAAGTGGATGGGGCTCAGGTCTCTGGGCAGGACCAATTGGCCGTGGTGGTGGATGATTTCTATGCCAGCTTATTCGGGGCAACCAACGACTGTACGCACTCTTTGGACCAGGACGCCCTGCACCTGCCCACCCAAGATCTAGCCAACCTGGACAAGCAAATGACCAAGGAAGAAATCTGGGCTGTGGTGAAGGCCTTGCCGCTGGATTGAGCCTCGAGGCTTGATGGGTACACCAGTAACTTCTACAAAGTTTGTTGGGGAGTAATCAAAGGCGATTTCATGCGCACGGTGGATTCCTTTTCGAGAGGGGATACATGAGTCCTACACGCGATCAACACGGCTCTAATCTCTCTGCTGCCCAAGAAAGAGGGAGCTATGGAGTTGTGTGATTTTCCGGCCAGTTATTCTCATACATGGGGTGCCATCTCATACATGGGGTGCCACAAATTCTTATAAAAGCCATGGCGAATCGGTTAGCGCCGGAGCTACCGCAGCTCGTCGGCAATCACCGGAGTGCCTTCATCAAGGGAAGACCTTTGCATGACAACTTCATGCTAGTTCAGGCCATGACTCGTCGACTGCATGCACTTAGAGAGCCGGATGCATTTATCATATTGGACATCACGAAGGCGTTTGACACATTGGACTAGGTGTTCTTGTTGGAAATTCTTCGGAAGATGGGCTTTAGCAGCATGTGGACATCCTGGATCTGTGCACTCTTGTCCTCGTCCTCGACCAGGGTGCTAGTAAATGGAGTCCCAGGGGAAAGATCTTCAGCAGCAGGGGCATGCCGCAGGGCGACGCCCACTTTCCTATGTTATTTCATTCTCGCCATGGAGGCTTTGCATCACCTCTTTAGATTCACACTGGGCAGCAGATTTCTATGTCCTTTGGCCAGGAGGGGAGTAACTCACTGGCAGTCATTCTTCGCCAATAATGTAATGATCTTCTTGAAGCCCGTGGAGAACGATGCTACTCACGATAGAATCGTTGAATTCCTTGAAGAGGAAGGGTGATGTATCACATCAGCGAGAAGTATTTCCCTCAATTAAGAACCAAGGTTTCTCAAACCAGTAGGAGGCAGCACTCAAACAATGTTAGCAGCACCTGCACACAAACAAAACAATTGCTTGTACCCAACGAAGACAAGGGGGCCGTCACTCCCCTTGTTCTTGCCAGTTAGACGATTTAAAGCAGATAGTGATATGCAAAGCGGTAGAAAGTAAACACCAATAAAAGAAGCAATATTGGAAATTTTAGTATTGATGGAAATAGACCCGGGGACCATAGGTTCACTAGTGGCATCTCTCTAGAAAGCATAGTAATGGTGGATAAACAAATTATTGTTGGGCAATTGATAGAATTTCGCATAGTTATGACAATTATTGATGGCATAATCATTATATAGGCATTATCTCCGTGATAAGTAGACTGCTAAACTTACTGACGTCTACTAGTATTACTCCACCCCAAGACCGCTATCCAACAATGCATCCCAAAGTATTAAGTTCATAAAAATAGAGTAATGCAATAACCATGATGACATAATGTAGACAGAATAAGATCAACTAATATGATCGAACCTCGTCGTTTTATCCTTCGTAGCAACAACACAATACGTGCCTTGACCCTTTCTGTCACAGGGCTAGATCACCGCAAGGTTGAACACACTACTATGCACCGCTCCCTCTGAAGATCTACTAGTCCAATTGGATAGAAAACTTATAGATTGGAAAGCATACATAGCTATAAAATTACACATAAGAAAGGATTCAATAGATTCAAATAGTTCAATGAATTCATCGGGTCCCAACAAACACACCGCAAAAGATTACATCAGATTGATCTTAGAGGAGATCATTATATTGAAGATCAAAAGAGAGAGAAAGCCATTTAGCTACTGCTATGGACCCGTAGGTCCTGTAGGACTCACACATCATCATGGAGGTAGCAAGGTTGATGAGGACAACCTCCCCAATGGTTCCTCCCTCAGCAGAGCACCGAAAAAGGGCTCTAGATGGGATCATGGAAAAACAGAGGCTTGCGGCGGCGGAAGAATTGTTTCAGGTCTTGTTCTGAGGGTTTCGGAATATATGTAAATTTATAGGCCTGGAATTAGGGCAAACCGAGCCACGAGAGGCCACAAGTCAGGTCGGCGCTTGATACGTCTCCAAGATATCTATAATTTTTGATTATTTCATGCTATTATATTATCAATCTTGTATGCTTTATATGCAATTTATATAATTTTTGCGAACTAACGTATTAACCTAGTGGCCAGTGCCATTTTTTGTTTTTGCCTATTTTATTGTTTCGTGGGAAAACAATGCCAAATGAAGTCCAAACACGATGAAATTTTACGGTGATTTTTTTGGGACTAGAAGGGACCCTCGAAGCTTCAGGAGGTGGCCAGAAGATGTATGAGAGGGCCACAAGCTCACATGGCGTGGCCCTAGGGGGCGCGCCACCTGAGCTTTGTGGGCCCCTCGTAACTCCAATTGACCAAATTCCAACGCCATAAATTCCCTTAATTCTAGAAACCACCAGAGCGAGACCCAAAACAATTATTCTGCCGCCGCAAGCCTCTCTTCTTCCGTCATCTCATTTGGAGACCTTCGCAGGTATTCTGCCGGAGGGGGAATCGACCACTGAGGGCTTCTACATCAACCTTGCTGCACCTCCGATGATGTGTGAGTAGTCCCCCACAGGACCTATGGGTCCATAGTGATTAGCTAGATCTCTCTCTCTCTCTGATGACTTTTAAATTTTCACCAATATGGCGGTAGACTCCGAGACCGGGTTGTCTTCTCTTTGATGAACGGGGCTCTTGAATTTGTGACAACAGTCAATTCTGCCGAGTCATGTCAGTGTAGGCCCCGAGTCTTAAGACGGCTCGAAGAGTTGGCTTGAGATTCTCCATACTTGACTGTGATATAAACCGGCATAAAGTTGAATAGCAGAACACTGGAATGTGTTGAAGCTGGAGGCAAAGTGGCGAGTTTGATGATCTTCGCAACACTCATTGTATATCCTTGGCGTTGATAACACAATATGAATCTGCGGAGGGTTGAGATCAACCGTGGCGGGTTATAAATGAACCCATATGAGTTGTATCAGTAAACCCGGCCGATGGTTCATTCCAGCTGTTGAATTTAGGCAAAACCGTAGCGGCGGCGACTTGTGCGCCTATCCGGTGCAGGCGGAGGCTGATAATGTATCATTATTTGCTTCAGAATTGTTGGAATAGACTGGGCCGCAGGAGCAGCGTCTGCGCATGTCCACTGAATAGCTCTTGCAGACGGGCGCGGCCCCGGCGTGTTAATGTGGACCGGACCGCGGGGGCGGACTGTAGAAATGGCCGCGGCTTTGGAGGCGGCGCGGACGCAAACTAGTCGGCCGCAGGCGCGGACGGATGAGTCGGCCGCGGGCGTGGACGGATGAATCGACCGCGGGCGCGGTCCCGGCGAGTTGATGTAGACCGAGCCACTGGGGCGGCAACTTGCGCAGTCCATTGAGGGGCGAGCAGGTGTGGTCCCGGTGAGTCGACATAGACCGGGCCACAAGGGCAGCGGCTTGCACACGTCTATTCACTAGGTAATGTGGCACGGACGAACGCCGTTGCTAGCGCGTGCTCCGTACTCGTGGTGTAACCCACTTTTGTATTTGAATAATTGTCCTGCATATAAAAAATATACATATCAAAGTAATTGTTTCTTTGACGAAAACAATATATGCTAATAAAATAGACTTAAATGGATATCACCTGATGTCTTTGAATGACTGATGATCTGTATGTAGAATCCGTAAATCACCTTTCAGTACTGTTGCTGAAGTCTTTGTAATCCTTATCTATCTATACCTACTAGTAAACCAAGATGATATTCTTGGTTTCGTCCCGCTTAGATGATTTTATCTCAACTTTTCATCCATCTTCTATTTAAACATACACGAGGTGGTACTAATGGTCCAAAAATCTATTTACGAACTTACACTTGGTCGCTACATTGGGCCCCGGCGCGCCTGGGCCTCAGACCATCAGATCCTTTCGATCTGAGGAGGCAAAAAATTTGGCGCTGGGGAGGCTCGAACTCCCGACCTGAGGTACTAACACAAAGCCCAAGTCCAAATGATTTACATCATGGTTATGGTGGTGAATAGGAAAGACTATTTATAATTTGATGTCAATTAGCCTCCTGAAGAATCAACGGACAGAAAGAAAAGTCATAAAAGAGGGATTAAATTTCGATATGGTCCAGGAAGGAAAGGAATTAAGAGGGCATAAATTCTCTCCTTATGAGGAAAAAGGAAGGATATGGAAATATAATATGGGCCAATTCATTCGCGCGGCCGTGGCCATGGCGCCGCTGTAGCTCGGGCGACGCAAGACAAGCAGGCAACGAGCGGCGGAACATGCACAACAGCCGTGCATAGTTGGTACACCGCATGCACTAAGAAAATCGATCCAATACTATGGACTCATGTAAAACGTACATGCATGGAATTAAGATGGCGATGAATCGATCTAATGGAGTATACCCTACTAAAGTGGAGTAGGGTAAGCAAGCAATCAGGTAAGTAAAATTCTCATAACTAGATACGTTTTTGATTGATATGTTTTTTTTGTTATTATTTGCACCCAGTCAACAATATGTTTCCTATGCTGAGGTGATCGGCGGATCGTGGTGCCCCAGTTGCATCGATGACCTGTTTTACTATATACGCCAAGTCAAGGAGGAGGGCCTCATGATTTCCAAGGTGTTCGCCAAAGCATGTGCCGCCTAGCGGAAGCCCGCGCGCTAGACGTGCTGGCACCCGTCACCATCGCACGAGGAAGAGGACCCATCGTTAAGTGTAGCGACGCACGAGCATTATGCCATAGTATGATCACAAGCACATCACTTTAGATTTATCACGTTAGTCGTGAATAGATGGACAATATGGGCACCATCGGCGGTGGTGACATGGAGGAGAAATGGCAACATAATAGAATAGGTTGCTAAGGGCATGTAATGATTTGTTTCTCCCGTTGCAACGCACGGGCACATTTCCTAGTATGCATACAAAGGATATTTGTGTTTGACCCCTCGAGGACCCTGCCAGATACCACCGCCGCTCCTTTTAACTAGCCTTTGATCTCCACACAGGCAGCCAGTTTCCCATCTCTGTTTTTTATCGGGCACCCGTACCCGTAATGGCGACAGTTAGCACGGCGGGCGGTCCGTGATGCTGAAAACTGTGAGCCGGCGGAGGGCCCGCTCGAGGCGGAAGCGACTGAGGCAGGCTGCGGTGGTGATGTAGTGAGGGCGGCTCGAAACGGCGGCTCGGAGCGGCGTGGAGGCAAGCCACTGCGGGGGCAGCGGGCTGAGGCGAGGTTCGCACTGGGGCAGCTCGAGGTGGAGCGAGGCGAGCCACGGGTCATGACCGACTTTCCGGGTCGCGGCGGACTGCAAATATGTGCCTTGGTTGAGTACTTGGTCAGTGCGGCCGTGCTTATCCCTGAAGGAGCTTGGATCGAATCCTCAAATCTTGTCAAGAAAAATTCTTCATGCGGCTTTCCTGATCAAGACCCCAGCTACGAATTTTGGTTTCTTTTCCTGCATCATTCCGACGAACTTTTGGACTGCAATAAGGTCTTCATTCTCGACGCACTGCACAAAACTGTCGGTTCTATTAAACCTCAATCCACCAATAGAAGCTCTACCAATGCACTCCGCTTGGGGCGTGTCAAAAGTTTCCTGTCGGCAATCTCACTCAATGACTTCTCCACCATCTCATCCATCTCAACAATAATCTTGCCTTCCCCTTGGCTGACTTCTTCGCTGATGACTTACAAAACAGATCTGATATTGTGGCCTCCAACTTCTGAAGAAGAATTAGCGCCTTTATCAACTGAATCCACATGATTTATTGAGGAAATCGTCGAATCATTTCTTTCAAGCACACCAACAGGAGAAGCATAGTATGGAACACCTCCTGAACAGTCAAGTTTATCCATTGATTTATTGGATGTATCAGCAACCGTGGTAGAAATTATATCGCTGCTTAAATTGTACTGTATAGCGGTGCTATCTCTTTTCCTTGAGGTCCAGAATTAGCTCCAGGCTCGTCTTCTAAAACAGGCGTATCATCTTCCTTGACTGGCCCCTCATGTTTTAGTGAGGAAACATTTGGACCATTTTCATCAAATAAATCAGCTGAGGCGGGCGGCTGCTGCAGAGGGCGCGGTGAGGTGAGACCACGATGGTGACTTGAGGTGGGGGCGGCCATGCACGACCGTGATGGAGGGCCGCGTCAGGCGGCTTGCCGGGCGGGCCACGGCGGCGGCGGCTGACGGGGCGAGGAGCGGCTGACGGGGTGGCTCTCGCAGCAGAGGGAGAGGCGGACGGCGGGGACTCAGCAGCTCGAGGCCGCAGCCACGCACGGTAGAAACCAAGGGCATGGCCGGCGGGTCAGCTACAGCGGCTCTCAGCGCGAGACGGCGGTCGGCGACTTAAGGCAGCCGGAGGCGCGGCGACTTGACAGCAATCGGCGGACTCGGAGGCCGGCGGGTTGAGCAGCATGAGGTAGAGACGGCCAGCGGCTCAAGGCAGCGGCTTGAGCGGCGCGAGGCATAGACGGCCGGTGGCTCGAGGCGCGGCGGCCCAAGGCGGAGGCGGGTCCGACCGGGCACAGGCGACTTGAAGCCAGCCGCGATGGGGGCGGCTCAGCAACTTGGAAATGAGTCCGGCGGCTGGAGGCGGAGCTTGCTCGCGGCTTCGGACGCGTCGGCGGGTTGCTGCAGTGGATAGCAGAGACGAAGCTGTTGGAGTCCGGAACACCTCCAGCTGAACCCTCACTCTCTCTCGCACGGACGGAGGAAGAAGAAGAACAGTGGAGCACACAAGGGATATTCCGGCGACGAACGCCGCGGCGACGAACGCCTGTATCTTGGCCTTTTCTCTGGACTCAACGAACAAGACGCAATACATCGGCTTATATAGCCCAGCACACACAGGGTTGGCCGCCACACTCAGCCACGCACGCACGTAGCACCAGCACGTCCATATCGAGCTGATGCATGCTCGCACTAACCAACTAGCCTGCTGCTAGCTAATAATGCGTAGCGCTCACGGACGCAACGCTCACTACCGCAATAACCCTCTATGCCGACGGCCACGGGCCATTGGCATAGGCCTTATGCTGTCGGTATAGGTCTATGCCGACGGCTGCCGTCGACATAGGGCCGTCGGCTTCGATAACATCAGCGTAGTCTTGTCAGACCGTCGGGCATAGGCGTATATGCCGACGGCTTCCGTACGGCCGTCGGCATAGACACACCGTCGGCACCGAAATTCAGGAGACGGCAACTGACGGTGCCGTCACCACGACAGCCCTATCGCAGGAGGCCACCAGGCCGTCGGCTTACACCTGCCACATGGAGGCACCTGGTTTCTCCTGGGCATGACAATGCTGACGGCTATGCCGTCGGCATATTTCTGTTTTGTTTTTTTATATGCTCTGTTTTTGCAATTTTCATTCAAATTGACAACATTTAAGACACAAATATGATAAAAACAATATATAGACAGAAATATGACAGATCATCATCTAAAGATCATCAACATCATCATCATCATCATCTAAAGATCATCATCATCTAAAGATCATCAACATCATCATCATTTAAAGATCAACATCATCATCGTCAAAACTTCATGAACATAAGTATGAGACACGGACATCATCATCGTCATCTAAAGAACGCTAAGAAGTATGGAACATGAAAAGTATTGCACGACCATAGTTTTAAATAGCCGGCTATAGCTCCGCTATAGCCCGCTATAGCCTTTTTAGCAGGGTGCCGCTAAATGGCCATCTTCACAAATAGCCCGCTATAGCCTGCTATAGCCCGCTATAGCTCCGCTATAGCTGATTTGGAGGCCTGCCGCTATTTTTCATAGCCCGCTATTTAAAACATTGTGCACGACATGCATGGAACACATCATCAGCCAAGACGGGTATCATCGCCGTGAGCACCGCCAAGACCAGCACCACCTTGCTAGATCGGAGTGACTGGAGTCGAGCCACAAACATCACTTGGAAAAACCGATGATGCACCGGTCCCCTACATGTTTGGAAAGAGATTGTAAGGGTAAATATGATATGATAGTGTTGAATGAACGAGAACTAGTTTATCAATAGTTAGGCAAATGTACTAACCGGAGTCTCACTGCCTAGTGCCACCCAATCATCGAACGTGGGCACGTGTGGGGTTTCTCCAGCAGGTGGTGGTGCGGGTCCCATTGATGGTGGATCCGTGCGGTTAGTCCAAAACAACAACATAGCCTGGATGTTAGTTAACCAAGAAAACATGAAGGTCAGAAGAAATGAAAGTGCAAAATTTAGCTTGGTTCTAAGTGGGCAAAACTAACCGCCATCATCTGATGGTTGTAATCCTCATTTGCCTTTACTCGTTGCAAGTACTCCCGCACCTCGAGATTCCTATGCTCGACAAAGGCCTTATATGCCTACAAAATTTAGGTTGTTTGTAAGTGGGCAATGCTGAAAATAAAGTGAGAAAGTGAGAAATAAAGAAGATAAGGGGGAAATACTTACAGCATGCTGGCGGGCTAAGCTAGGCTGCAAACGCCCCGTACTGTCCCACGGGCTCGGGTTGGTAGCTCGAAGCCGTGTGTACGAGACAGAAGGAGTGATCAAGCCATCGAAACATGGGTAGCGGCCATGGGACTTCGGCTGGATGGCCACCACCGCCGTGTCGTCGATCTGAGACTGGACGACGTTAGGAGCATCCGGACCAGGCGGATGCAACTCTCAACCTGTTGCTTGTAAGACTCCAGGTGCTCCTCGGTATTGCCGTAGTACTCGCTCTCGCCTTCCTTGCGATCACTCCACGCACGGGCCAGCTTCCACGACTCCATGTCTGAGAGCGGCCTCTTCAACTTGTCCTCCAGTAACGTCAAACAGAAGTTAGCCATACATAAGAACATGACGGTAAAAAGAAGAAAAAGAATGCATCATGCATATAGATATACCTTCATGGCCTTGAAGCCCCAGTGGTTCCTGTTTCCTTGGCCGTGTGTTCCGTCTTTTCCACGGTTAGCCCGGTTCTTGCTGCTCTTGGCACCAAACTCTACATCGTCACCGAGCCACCTATCCACAAAACTCGCCCATCCCTCATCCTTTCCAAAGCACCAAGGAGGAATAACCTAAATAATGGAAGCATGACATGTCAGCACGAAACAATGAAATTGACTGCTTATACGTTGGAATGAAAAGTCTCTAATACTTACCTTCATGTACTGCTCCCTGTTCAAGGTAAGTCGTTGCTTCTACGCTTCTTTCTTGCTCATCTTTTGACGAAGGTAGGAGTGGTAGTAGTGCGAGACGGCAACCCATCACACCTTGTACTGCAACTGATGAGCTTTCTTCTTCGCAGCCGCCAGCAAGACCACGTCGGTTCTGGCCTTGTGCTCGTCAAGAACCCTATAGAATTGCTACAATCATGCATAAAACCAGAAGCAAACAAGGCATGAGTTGAGTGATTCGATGATAAACTATGAAGGAAACTCATGACAAGTGATTCTGAAGAGAACTTACCCAAAATTTGGTGATCATGGCCTTAGAGGCCGTCCCATACTCCGTGAGGCTGGCAACCTCGTAGTGGGCCCAGCTCGTGGCCCAAACCCGCAGCTCTGGGTCGCTGTCTGGCCGTGGGTAGAATAGGCCCGGCCAAAACTCCTTCAACAGGACAGCGATAATGCCGTTCGGTTTACGACCCTTTCCTTGAACGATCCAGTTCCTGCAAAAGAATCAAAGAATTAGCATGTGTACAATAAAAATGTTGGTATGTGTTCAAAATATGATTGAGAGGCACTTACTCTGTCCCCGCGGGTTCAATGAGCCACTTGTTCGCCTTGATAGAAGGAGGTGTAGGTAGTTCTGCAATACCACGCAGCCACCCGTTCGGATCACCCGACGGCAAGTCACCCCACAACTCGGCGTCACCCTCTGTCGGCGTTCTGGGAACCAGGGTACCCAGACTTGCCTGCCTGCGGTCCATGGCGTGGCTTCATCGACGGCCTGGTACGGCCCATCTACAAGACTACCAAGACAAGACCCTCGCGAGGCAGACGACGCCAAGACCTCCCGAGGGAGCGGCCTCCCCAGGCTGCCTCCTAACGAGCGGAGATTCCTATGCATGTGCCCAAACCTCATGAGGTTGCGTGACGCAAGCCATGATGACCAAGGCCAGGCGGGCGCCCGCGGGCGCAGAGAAGACAGTTTCCTCTTTGGTGCTAAGGAGGCAAGCGCAGGTGTGGGTTCCCGAGGACTCAGGCAAAGGTTTCCATTCCTGTGCAACGAGACCAAGACGACCAGGACGGCAGGACGGATGTCATCACCGAGCCCACCGCAGCGTCATGCCAGAAGCTTTTGCAGGTGAAGACCACCTTTCGTCAGGATAAGATGTACTACTTGTCCCCTTTCAAATTGGCCGTTGTGGGATCCCTTCCCGCCTAAGTTTTGAGGGAAGAGGACCAAGGCCACTATAAATATAAGTTAGCCACCACCGTAGAAGGGGTCGACTCATTCTCACCCCCAAGCCCTCACGAGGTTGTTTATCCCCTGTACTTGTTCATCCTCAGCCCCTCGTGAGGCCAATCCACCACAAAGCAGGAGTAGGGTATTACACCGCAAGGTGGCCCGAACCTGGGTAAACTTCGGTGTTCATCTTCTTCATTGTTCCTCGAGCTAGGCCGTAGGGCGAGGAGCTGGTTGGCTAGATAGGTTGAGTTCTTCACACATGCCCCAGCGTTCGAACCTTCTTGGGTCTGCGGAGCCCTGAATCCGACATTTGGTGCACCAGGTAGGGGCGTGTCGAAGCGTCTCTTCCACCGTTCGCTCCGCCACCGTTCCATCGTTCCTATGGCCAACGCTCGCCGTGTCCGTGCCGAGCGCCGGGCCGCTCGCGTCGCCCAGATGGCTCCCGCGAGAAACGGCGCTCCTCGCCGCTCTACCTCCCCGGTGGCTAATGCCGCCACCGACCCTGCTGCTCGCGAACAGCAGGACTCGTTGCTGCCACCGTCCGTGCGGCGCGACGGCCGCACCGCGACCCCATCACCAACTTCGGCTGCGGCATCGTCTTCTCACATTCGTCGCGGGCCGGCAAGCGCACAGGCTGCGCTGCTCATGGTGCGTGAGCTTCTGCGCTATCGTCCCGCCAACGACCTCTACGACGACGGGCTCGCCCGCATCGCCGAGCTCGTCAACGCCGCCGGTGAGGCCCCTGCACCGTCCCATTCGCCTCGTCCTCTGTCGTCCCTGGCGGGCGACGTGGCTCATGGCGCGCCTCCCCCTCCTCCTCTGTACGGCACGGACCCCGAGCCCAGGCGTGAGGCACCCCAGCGCGACCCGCCGCACAGAGCGCCGGCAATGAAGAAAGCTGCCAGGTGGTGTAGCGGCCCCAAGGGGAGGCGCGCGCGCTCCCAGCGCCACCGTGTCAAGACCGCGCGCCACCAGAGGCGGTGGCATGCGGGCGCCAAGACCTAGCTCCTCCCATGGGACCGGCCCCTGTGAGTGCGGCAGGCTGCCGTGCTTTCACCCCAGAGCTGCGCCGTGTCGTCTGGCCCGGCAAGTTCAAGCCAGATCTGCCTCCACGCTACGACGGCACCCCCGACCCCGCTGAGTTCCTCCAGCTCTATGAGCTGAGCATCGAGGCGGCAAACGGCAACGAGAAGGTCATGGCGAACTGGTTCCCCATGGCCCTTAAGGACGGCGCGTGCTCTTGGCTCCTGAACCTCCCAGTGGGCTCGATCTCTTCCTGGGACGAGCTCCACGAGTGCTTCATCGCCAACTTCCAGGGCACTCGCGACCGCGCTCCTGCAGCAGGCGGCCTGCGGCGCATAAAGCAGCAGCCGAGCGAGACCTTTCACAAGTACATACAGCGCTTCACAAACGTTCGCCTCAAGATCCCGAAGGTGTCGGACGAGGCCATCATTTCGGCGTTCTCCGAGGGCGTCCGAGATGTCAAGATGAAGGACGAGCTCGCCATACACGAGGACTTGTGCTCGGCTCTGGAGATGTTCAACATGGCTGCCAGATGCGCGAGGGCAGAGGAAGGTCGCCTCTCCCTGCTGGAGCTTCCGGAGGTCGATCCTGAAGACAAGAAGGGCAAGGCTAAGGAGGTAAAGTGCATGGGCCCCGCTATGCTCGCGGCTAAACCTGAGATGAAGCGCGGCCGCGACCACGCCGAATCCTCCAGGGGCAGCCGCCCCTTTTGTGTCTTCCACAACGTCCACAGCCACAACACCAATGACTGCCAGGAGCTCAGGGCATATCCGCGACGGGCACCTTGGCCGCCGTCCCGAGCGCAACGACCGTGGCTACGGCCGCGGAGGAGGCCGCGGTGGAGGCCGCTGGGACAACCGCGACCCCCGCCAGGACTGGCGCGATCAGCCTCGTGAGGACCGCTGGTAGGGCCAGCCTTGCGACGGCCCCTGGCGTGACCAGCCCCACGAGGACCGTCCTCAGAGCAATGCTGGCCTTGCTCTGCTGCCGCCGCCTCCAAGGAGAAACGACGACAACCGCCAAGATGATGGGGCTGGGGGCTTCCAGGAGCCGGACGCGATCGCTTGCATCTTGGGTGGTGCTCAGGCCCCCGCCTCTCATCGCATCTTCAAGAGGTTCGCTCGCGAGGTGAACACGGCCCTTCCCAAGCTTGAGGCGTCGCGTCCCCTCAGGTGGTCCAAGTACGCCATCACCTTCGACTCTATAGACCAGCTCAAGTGCTCAGTCGCCGCTAGCGCGCTCCCGATGCTCTGCGCGCCGACCATCAGCAACGTCCTCATCACCAAAACCCTCATCGACGGTGGCGCGGGGCTCAATGTTCTTTCCGTCAAGACATTCGAGACGCTCCAAGTGCCCTACGATCAGCTTCTGCCCACCAAGCCCTTCTCAGCGGTGACCGATGGCTCCACCGTCCCCATAGGGCAGATTCGCCTCCCTGTCACCTTCGGCAAGCGTGACAACTACCACACCGAGCTCATCGACTTCGACGGCGCCCACATTCACCTCCCGTACAATGCCATCCTCGGGTATCCGGCCCTCGCCAAGTTCATGGCGGCAACTCACCACGGCTACAACATCCTCAAGATTCCAGGAAGTGGTGGTGTCATCACAGTCGCTTGCGACGAAAAGGATGCGGTGTGCTCCCTCGAGCGCGCCAACCAAGCTGCGGCGGTCGAGAACTCAGATGGCGAGGGTGCCATCCTGCCTCCTGAGGCCATCCCCAAGAAGAAGAAGCAGCTCCTCCCAAAGGGCCGTCAGGAGGCTGGGGCGCCCAACGGTCGTGCCTCAGGCCCCACGCCCACTGCTGGGGCGCCTTTCCCTCTCGCATAGGAAGGCGCGCCCGGCGCCCCTCTCAGGACGGGCTCGGGGGCTCTCGTCTGGAGGGCCTCTGACCTGACCAGCGTCATGAGGGAGGCGTTCGGGCACCACGTGGGGGCATGCTTCGACGCGCGCCCCGGTGAGCAAGGCGCGAGGTGCCAGGTGCTCAGGAGTTCATCACCAAGGCAATCGAGGAGCTTCAGGAGGTGTGAGCCATGCGTGGTGAGCGTCGCCCCACGTCATCCAGTGCGGCTGCTGCCCCTGACATGGGTAGCGAGCTGCGCGTCTACGTCAACATCCCAGGCCTCAACAGGGCTGCTTCGCAGAACCTCTTCTGTCTGTCCTGCGTCGGCCGGAGCGTGGGCTACCCCTGCAGCTACGTCTGCATGCCGTTCAGCCTGCTGAATGTGGCCGCCTCGTACCAGCGCCTCATGCAGGGAGCCTTGGTGGCTTATGAGGCCAGGCGCTAGGCGGTCCTGATAGAGGAGGTGACGGACCCTCGCGAGCCCCCCGGACCTCCGGAGCCTCCCGGGATTTAGGAGCCAGCTGGCCTGTGAGGAGCGACCTCTGCAGCACGCGTCTTCAGCTACTCCAACGCTTCTGCAACCATGGTGCCAGGTGACTTTTTGGTTTGTTCAACCGAGGGCGCCCCTCGGACTGCATTATCCTTAGGCTGCTAGGGTCCGACCCCGCAACTATATCGTTTTGCGCATGTATCAGAACTGGCTTTGCCTTCATGAGTTTCCTAAGTATCTCAACTGCCTATCCGGTGCTTCGTCACTATGATGTCGCTGCGCCCTCGCGAACCCGCCCGCGACCGCCTCATGATTAAGGACTGGCACGGCGCCTGTGCTTGGGTTCGTCCCTGCAGCGTCGACAAACCCAAGCTACCGAGCTCTGTCCCGCGGGCCAGCTCTCGTGCGCGTCACCTCCCGTGGTCCTTGGTGCCTTGTTCTTGCATGAGCTAATAGCGTGTGGGCAAGTGCGGGCGCACAGCCCGGTTCGTACAACCGCAGTTCGGCGCTTTGCCGGAGCGGGAGCCATGCGCCGGCTGTTTTTCCATGGGATCGTTGCATGAGAAGACTTGGCACGGCGTCTGTGCTCAGGTCCGTCCCTGCAGCGTCGATAAAACCAATGACCGAGCTCTGTCTGGCGGGCCGGCCCCATTCACGTCACCTCCTAGGGTCATTGGTGTCCGGCCTTCTCATGCGATAACCTCCGGAGGGGCATTCGGCGTAGGACCCCCCATCACCCTGCAGGTTTCTTACGCGCGCCCCGCGCCACAAAAATCAGGCGCAACCCGCCTTGAGGTAGGGCCTCGTGAGTCCCGCGCTGGCTCACGAGTGCCCAGATACACCCGCTCCAGTTCTGTCGTGCTAGCCACGCGTAAGAACGGGACTGTACACGCCCCGGAGTCTCCCCCAGCGGGAACTCCCACCCACGTACCAGTGGAAGCCCCATGCTCCGCGCTGGTGGATGACACTGTTGAGGAGCGACTATGCCCATGCACCAGTGGAAGCCCCATGCTCCGCGCTGGCGAACGACACGGTCGAGGAGCGGCTATGCCCACGATAAAGTTGAAGCACCATGCTCTGCGCTGGTGAATCAACAACTGAGGGCGCCCTCGCGGCCGCACCAACCTCAGGATAGCCTCTCGGCTCTACGACCGGCAACACCTCACAGCTTCCCCCTCGGGAGGATCGCGCGAGGGGGCTGGACACGGGGGCTATGCTCAGGCCCCGCCTGGCACACGCTACCCTACCAGGTCCGGGTACCTGGTCTTCTCACGTTCCCCCCTAGGCAAAAGCTGGCGAGGAAAGGTATGGAGGACTCCGGATTGACTCAGATGCTGCTCACATTTCCTTCATGAGGGTTGTTCATACGTTAAGGGGGACCCCTGAGCATCGCGACTCAGGGGCCTCACTAGCCACGTAGCCCCTCGCCCCTTGGTCTCGTCCTGGT
Source organism: Thinopyrum elongatum (assembly GCA_011799875.1). Classification (NCBI taxonomy): domain Eukaryota; kingdom Viridiplantae; phylum Streptophyta; class Magnoliopsida; order Poales; family Poaceae; genus Thinopyrum; species Thinopyrum elongatum. The sequence continues at coordinate 145,052,336 of CM022302.1, read as the reverse complement.
GATCTGGACGCCCCAACGATGGTCGAGGTATCCACAGGGCTGGGCCCTGCCGACGCAAAACGCTGAGGCAAACATGAAGGGAACCGAGCACTAAAAGGAAATCGCGGAGTTCTAGCAAGTTATTACAAAACATAATGTTCCACAAGTCCAAACAGAAGTTCTCACGCCTCCGCGAGGCACGATGAATGTTGCAGGGTCAAGCTATGAAGAAGTACCACCGTCGCCTTGGTCGCCGCCGCCGCTTGCCTTGGGAAGCCCGTCATTGATGACGCTGCCACCATCTTCGCCGCCGGCCTCTACCGCCGCGGCCGTGGGGTCGGGGACGCAGCGCAACTTCCCCAGCAAGGCGTCCACTTGCCCCTTCACGGCCTCCGCGGCAACGATGCGGGACTCAGTAGCCATCGGTTCGATCAGCATGCCGAGGTCGAAGCTTTGGTCCTGGAGGTGGAGGTGGCTGAAGACGCGTGTTGCGGCCGAGGTGAAGAGCGTGCGGCACTCCCCTTCCACCCAGGAGTCCACCCCAGCGGCGACGCCCTCGAGTGCCTTAGCAAGCTCGAGGAGAAGCCCAGCAAGGCCGTCCTCCGGAGTCACCAACGGCACTTCGTACCCTCCCCCGTAGATGGAGCGCAACGCCTCGCGAGATCTGAGCTCGAGGGAGAGGAAGGCCTCGCGTTCCACAGTCGCCGCTTTCTCGGCGACCACAAGGGCCTTCTCCTTCCTCTTTTTCGCCATGAAGGGCTTTCTCCAGCTGGGCTGTCACCTCAGAAACGTGCTGGGCGTGGGACGCCTGGGCTCTGTCCACCTCCTCCTTCAGCTTGCCTAGGCAGTCCCGCTCCACGGCTTGGTCCTTGGTCGCCTGGGCCAGCTTGGCATCGCGATCGGCGAGCGCCGCCTTGTGGGCCTTGAGGTACTCCTCTTACTATCGAAGCTGCTGGGTGCGGGCAGCCTGCTCCTCGTGAAGGGCCTTCAGCTCGGCTTCCGCCTTGCCACAGCGCTCTTGGGCGGACACCGCGTCGGCTTCGCCGGCCTCCCTCTTGCTCTCCGCAGCAGCAGCCTCAGCCCGGCCCCAGGCCGTCCTGGCGGACGTATTGGCCTGGAACCACCCCGAGATCAGCCCCATGCGTTCCCTCACCAGGCACCTGTCGGTGTCTTGGAGGTCGGCCCGGAGCTGATCAAGCACGGCATAAGCCTCATCCAGGGCCCCGGGCCTGACGGGGGGGCCGCAGTCCGCCAGCACAAGGGCTTGGGGAGGAGACGACACCGACGCTTGGGCTGACGACATCGCCAGGGAGGCAGCCGCAGGAGCAACTTGGGGCACTGGAGCCTCCGAACCCCCCACGGGCGCGATGGGGATGGGCGGCTCCGGAGCCTGCAGGCCTGCGGAAGCAGACCCCTCTTGAGGTTCCACCACCACGCCTCTAGGGGCCCGCTCCGTCGCGAGGGAGTGCGGGGCGACCTCTTCTGCCCGCGTCAGAGCTGCCGTGGCTTTGGCGAGCGGTGGCGCTTCAGGGGTCCCGGCTTCCTCCTTCCTCTTTTTCGCCATGATGCCCATTCTGGTCACCAGGAGGGGAGCACTGTGGGCACGGCATCAAGGGCGACAAACAAAAACAAGGTAAGGTACTTACTCATCAGGGGCAATATATGCCCTCTTCCCAGCCGGAGCCAGGGCGGCTCCGATCTTCCTGGGTGCGGCCTTTGCCGCGTCTTGGGGGTGGCGGGGCGCGCATCTGCTGGCTTCGGTGCGACGACGACGGACGAGGCGGAGGCGTCACCTCGAGGAGGGGGCGCCACCCCGCTCTTCTTTGGCGTCACATGGCCTGGCCTGCCGAGGGCCCGAGGGGTGGCCCCCGACCTCGTGAGGACCCCAGTGGAGGCCGGGGGCTTCACGGCCGGGGGCTCGTCGGCGTCGGCGTCATCGTCGGAGAAGCCTCGGAGGAGTTCGCCTCGTGACGGGGGAGAGATCTCCGCTACGTCATCCTCGGTCGCCTCCGAGTCCTCCTTGCCTTCTTCGTCGACGCTGTCGCCGGAGGACACTGGCACCGAGGCGTTGGGGAGCTCGGGCGACACAAGCCCCAGCTCGTTGAAGACAGGCATGGCGGCGACCAGCGCCTCCCTGTCGGCACGGCGGTACAGCGGAGCGTAGGCCTCCGGAAGGTTTCCCGGCTCACCCTCGAGCAGGGTGTTCATGGCCTTGTCTAGCTCCTCGCCCATCAAGCCCTCCGAGCGCAGCCTGATGTCGTCCTCTGTGCCCTGGAACTCCCAAATGGGGCGCGCGTGCGCCTGGAGCAAGGCCAGATGCTGCGTCAGGAACTCCTTGACGAGCATGCCCCCCGTCAGAGCCCTGGCGTCCAAATCTGCGGTCATCCTCCTCAGGACCCCACCTATCGAGCTTCTCCGACAGCTGGGTCGGCAGTTCCAGTCGCGTGTTGAGGCCCTTGGCGTCCATGAAGACCCAACGACGCCGGAAGTTGTCCACCTTCTTTCCGGCCCTCATGAGCAGGTTGTTCTTGTGGACCGCGACGAAGGACACGCAGCCGGAGCACTGGGCCGGATCGTGCAGCCGCAGGTAGAAGAAGTGCCGGAGGAGCGGTACGGAGGGCTTGACGCCCACGAATGCCTCACAGTAGAAGGCAAAGATGGTCAGGAGAAGGATGGAGTTGGGTTGAAGATGTAGGGCCTGAACCTGGTAGTGGTTGAGAATGGCGGTGAAGAACTAGGAGAAAGGCGGGACAAGCCCCGCAAAGACGCTGTGGAGGAAGAAGAGGTAGAACGTCTCCGCCAAGGTCCTTGGCTCGGCGGAGATGGCCAGGAGCTGAAGGAAATATGCCCTAGAGGCAATAATAAAGTTATTATTTATTTCATTATTTCATGATAAATGTTTATTATTCATGCTAGAATTGTATTAACCGGAAACATAATACATGTGTGAATACATAGACAAACAGAGTGTCACTAGTATGCCTCTACTTGACTAGCTCATTGATCAAAGATGGTTATGTTTCCTAACCATAGACATGAGTTGTCATTTGATTAACGGGATCACATCATTAGGAGAATGATGTGATTGACTTGACCCATTCCGTTAGCTTAGCACTTGATCGTTTAGTATGTTGCTATTGCTTTCTTCATGACTTATCGTGTTCCTATGACTATGAGATTATGCAACTCCCGTTTACCGGAGGAACACTTTGTGTGCTGCCAAATGTCACAACATAACTGGGTGATTATAAAGGTGCTCTACAAGTGTCTCCGAAGGTACTTGTTGAGTTGGCGTATTTCGAGATTAGGATTTGTCACTCCGATTGTCGGAGAGGTATCTCTGGGCCCACTCGGTAATGCACATCACTATAAGCCTTGCAAGCATTGTAACTAATGAGTTAGTTGCGGGATGATGTATTACAAAACGAGTAAAGAGACTTGCCGGTAACGAGATTGAACTAGGTATTGAGATACCGACGATCGAATCTCGGGCAAGTAACATACCGATGACAAAGGGAACAACGTATGTTGTTATGCGGTTTGACTGATAAAAATCTTCGTAGAATATGTGGGAGCCAATATGAGCATCCAGGTTCCACTATTGGTTATTGACCGGAGACGTGTCTCGGTCATGTCTACATAGTTCTCGAACCCGTAGGGTCCACACGCTTAAAGTTCGGTGACGATCGGTATTATGAGTTTTTGTGTTTTGATGTACCGAAGTTGTACGGAGTCCCGGATGAGATCATGGACATGACGAGGAGTCTCGGAATGTCCGAGAGGTAAAGATCGATATATTGGAAGGCTATATTCGGACGTCGGAAAGGTTCCGAGTGATTTGGGTATTTTTCGGAGTACCGGGGAATTACGGGAATTCACCGGGGGAAGTTATGGGCCTTATTGGGCCATACGGGAAAGAGAGGAGCAGGCCGCAGGGGCTGCTGCGCCCCTCCCCTTGCTGGTCCGAATTGGACACGGGATTGGGGGGGCGCAACACCCCTCTTTCCTTCTCCCTCTTCCCCTCTTCCTTCCCCTCTTGGTGGACTCCTACTAGGAGTAGGATTCCTAATAGGAGTCCCCTACTTGGTGCACCACCCATAGGGGGCCGGCCTCCTCCCCTCCATCCTTTATATACGTGGCCAGGGGGCACCCCATAGAGACAACAATTGATCATTGATCTCTTAGCCGTGTGCGGTGTCCCCCTCCACCATAATCCACCTCGATCATATCGTAGCAATGCTTAGGCGAAGCCCTGCGTTGGTAGCATCATCATCACTGTCACCACGCCGTCGTGCTGACGAAACTCTCCTGTGAAGCTTTGCTGGATCGGAGCTCACGGGACATCATCGAGTTGAATGTGTGCTGAACTCGGAGGTGCCGTGCGTTCGGTACTTGGATCGGTCGGATCGTGAAGACGTATGACTACATCAACCACGTTGTGCTAACGCTTCCGCTTTCGGTCTACGAGGGTACGTGGACACACTCTCCCCTCTCGTTGCTATGCATCACCATGATCCTGCGTGTGCGTAGGAATTTTTTTGAAATTACTACGTTCCTCAACAGTGGCATCCGAGCCTGGTTTTATGCGTAGATGTTATATGCACGAGTAGAACACAAGTGAGTTGTGGGCGATACAAGTCATACTGCTTACCAGCATGTCACACTTTGGTTCGGCGGTATTGTTGGATGAAGTGGCCCGGACCGACATTACGCGTACGCTTACGCGAGACTGGTTTTACCGCCGTGCTTTGCACACAGGTGACTAGCGGGTTTCAGTTTCTCCAACTTTAGTTGAACCGAGTGTGGCTACGCCCGGTCCTTGTGAAGGTTAAAACAACACTAACTTGATGAACTATCGTTGTGGTTTTGATGCGTAGGTAAGAACGGTTCTTGCTCAGCCCATAGCAGCCACGTAAAACTTGCAACAACAAAGTAGAGGACGTCTAACTTGTTTTTGCAGTGCATGTTGTGATGTGATATGGTCAAGACATGATGCTATATTTTATTGTATGAGATGATCATGTTTTGTAACTGAGTTATCGGCAACTGGCAGGGGCCATATGGTTGTCGCTTTATTGTATGCAATACAATCGCACTGTAATTGCTTTACTTTATCACTAAGCGGTAGCGATAGTCGTAGAAGCAATAGTTGGCGAGACGACAACGATGCTACGATGGAGATCAAGGTGTCGCGCCAGTAACGATGGTGATCATGACGGTGCTTCGGAGATGGAGATCACAAGCACAAAGATGATGATGGCCATATCATATCACTTATATTGATTGCATGTGATGTTTATCCTTTATGCATCTTATTTTGCTTTGTTTGACGGTAGCATTATAAGATGATCTCTCACTAAATTTCAAGGTAAAAGTGTTCTCCCTGAGTATGCACCGTTGCCAAAGTTCGTCGTGCCGAGACACCACGTGATGATCGGGTGTGATAAGCTCAACGTTCATCTACAACGGGTGCAATCCAGTTTTTGCACACGCAGAATACTCGGGTTAAACTTGACGAGCCTAGCATATGCAGATATGGCCTCGGAACACTGAGACCGAAAGGTCGAGCGTGAATCATATAGTAGATATGATCAACATAGTGATGTTCACCATTGAAAACTACTCCATTTCACGTGATGATCGGTTATGGTTTAGTTGATTTGGATCACGTGATCACTTAGATGATTAGAGAGATGTCTATCTAAGTGGGAGTTCTTGAGTAATATGATTAATTGAACTTTAATTTATCATGAACTTAGTCCTGGTAGTATTTGCAAATTATGTTGTAGATCAATAGCTCGCGTATAGCTCCACTGTTTTATTTTTGATATGTTCCTGGAGAAAACTAAGTTGAAAGATGATAGTAGCAATGATGCGGACTAGTTCCGTGATCTGAGGATTATCCTCATTGCTGCACAGAAGAATTATGTCCTTGTTGCACCGCTAGGTGACAGACCTATTGCAGGAGCAGATGCAAACGTTATGAACGTTTAGCAAGCTCGATATGATGACTACTTGATAGTTTAGTGCGCCATGATTTACGGCTTAGAACCGGGACTTCAAAAATGTTTTGAACGCCATGGAGCATATGAGATGTTCCAAAGAGATGAAATTGGTATTTCAGACTCATGCCCGTGTCGAGAGGTATGAGACCTCTGACAAGTACTTTGCCTACAAGATGGAGGAGAATTGCTCAATCAGTGAGCATGTGCTCAGAATGTCTGAGTACTACAGTTGCTTGAATCAAGTGGGAGTTGATCTTCCGGATAAGATAGTAATTGACAGAATTCTCTAGTCACTATCACTAAGTTACTGGAACTTCGTGATGAACTATAATATGCAAGGGATGACAAAAACGATTCCCGAGCTCTTCGTGATGCTGAAATCAACGAAGGTAGAAATCAAGAAAGAGCATCAAGTGTTGATGGTTAACAAGATCACTAGTTTCAAGAAAAGGGCAAAGGAAAGAAGGGGAACTTCAAGAAGAATAGCAAGCAAGTTGCTACTCCCGGGAAGAAGCCCAAGTCTAGACCTAAACCTGAAACTGAGTGCTTCTACTGCAAAAGGACTGGTCACTGGAAGCGGAACTGCCCCAAGTATTTGGAGGATAAGAAGGATGGCAAAGTGAACAAAAGTACATTTGATATACATGTTATTGATGTGTATTTTACTAGTGTTCATAGTAGCCCCTAGGTATTTGATACTGGTTCAGTTGCTAACATTAGTAACTCGAAACAGGAGTTGCAAAATGAACAGAAACTAGTTAATGACGAGGTGATGATGGGTGTTGGAAGTGATTCCAAGGTTGATAAGATCACCATCGCACACTCCCTCTATTTTTGGGATTAGTGTTGAACCTAAATAAATGTTATTTGGTGTTTGCGTTGAGCATGAATATGATTGGATCATGTTTATTGCAAAATAAAAGTTATTTGGTGTTTGCGTTGAGCATGAATATGATTGGATCATGTTTATTGCAATACGGTTATTCATTTAAGTCAGAGAATAATTGTTGTTCTGTTTACATGAATAAAAACCTTCTATGGTCATACACCCAATGTAAATGGTTTATTGAATCTCGATCGTAGAGATACACATGTTCAAAATATTGAAGCCAAAAGATGCATAGTTAATAATGATAGTGCAACTTATTTTTGGCACTGCCGTTTAGGTCATATTGGTGTACAGCGCATGAAGAAACTCCATGCTGATGGGCTTTTGGAATTACTTGATTATGAATCACTTGATACTTGCGAACCATGCCTCATGGGCAAGATGACTAAGACTCCGTTCTCCGGAACAATGGAGCGAGCTAATGACTTATTGGAAATAATACATATCGATGTATGCGGTCCGATGAGTGTTGAGGCTCACGGCGGGTATCGTTATTTTCTGACCTTCACAGATGATTTGAGCAGATATGGGTATATTTACTTGATGAAACATAAGTCTGAAACATCTGAAAAGTTCAAAAGAAATTCAGAGTGAAGTGGAAAATCATCGTAACAAGAAAAAAAAATTTCTACGATCTGATCGTGGAGGTGAATATTTGAGTTACGAGTTTGGCCTTCAATTAAAACAATGTGGAATAGTTTCACAAACTCCTGCCACCTGGAACACCACAGCATAATGGTGTGTCCGAACGTCATAATCGTACTTTATTGGATATAGTGCAATCTATGATGTCTCTTACCGATTTACCACTATTGTTTTGGGGTCATGCATTAGAGACAGCTGCATTCACATTAAATAGGGCACCGTCTAAATCTGTTGAGACGACACTGTATGAACTGTGGTTTAACAGGAAACCTAAGATGTCGTTTCTTAAAGTTTGGGGCTGCGATGCTTATGTGAAAAAGTTTCAACCTGATAAGCTCGAACCCAAATCGGAGAAAAGTGTCTTCCTAGGATACCCAAAGGAGACTATTGGGTACACCTTCTATCACAGATCCAAAGGCAAGATATTCGTTGCTAAGAATGGATCCTTTCTAGAGAAGGAGTTTCTCTCGAAAGAAGTGAGTGGGAGGAAAGTAGAACTTGATGAGGTAACTGTACCTGCTCCCTTATTGGAAAGTACTTCATCACAGAAACCGGTTCCTGTGACTTCTACACCAATTAGTGAGGAAGCTAATGATGATGATCATGAAACTTCAGATCAAGTTACTACCGAACCTCGTAGGTCAACCAGAGTAAGATCCGCACCAGAGTGGTACGGTAATCCTGTTCTGGAGGTCATGTTACTAGACCATGACGAACCTACGAACTATGAGGAAGCGATGATGAGCCCAGATTCCGCAAAATGGCTTGAGGCCATGAAATCTGAGATGGGATCCATGTATGAGAACAAAGTGTGGACTTTGGTTGACTTGCCCGATGATCGGCAAGCCATCGAGAATAAATGGATCTTCAAGAAGAAGACAGACGCTGATGGTAATGTTACTATCTACAAAGCTCAACTTGTTGCGAAAGGTTTTCGACAAGTTCAAGGAGTTGACTACGATGAGACCTTCTCACCCATAGCGATGCTTAAGTCCGTCCGAATCATGTTAGCTATTGCCGCATTTTATGATTATGAAATTTGGCAAATGGATGTAAAGACTGCATTCCTGAATGGATTTCTGGAAGAAGAGTTGTATATGATGCAACCTGAAGGTTTTATCGTTCCAAAGGGTGCTAACAAAGTGTGCAAGCTCCAGCGATCCATTTATGGACTGGTGCAAGCCTCTCAGAGTTGGAATAAACGTTTTGATAGTGTGATCAAAGCATATGGTTTTATACAGACTTTTGGAGAAGCCTGTATTTACAAGAAAGTGAGTGGGAGCTCTGTAGCATTTCTAATCTTATATGTGGATGACATATTGTTGATTGGAAATGATATAGAATTTCTGGATAGCATAAAAGGATACTTGAATAAGAGTTTTTCAATGAAGGACCTCGGTGAAGCTGCTTACATATTGGGCATCAAGATCTATAGAGATAGATCAAGACGCTTAATAGGACTTTCACAAAGCACATACCTTGACAAGATTTTGAAGAAGTTCAAAATGGATCGGTCAAAGAAGGAGTTCTTGCCTGTGTTACAAGGTGTAAAATTGAGTAAGACTCAAAACCCGACCACGGCAGAAGATAGAAAGAGAATGAAAGTCATTCCCTATGCCTCAGTCATAGGTTCTATAAAGTATGCTATGCTGTGTAACAGATCTATTGTATACCCTACATTGAGTTTGGCAAGGGAGTACAATAGTGATCCAGGAGTAGATCACTGGACAGCGGTCAAAATTATCCTTAGTGGAATAAGGATATGTTTCTCGATTATGGAGGTGCTAAAAGGTTCGTCGTAAAGGGTCACGTCGATACAAGTTTTGACACTGATCCAGATGACTCTAAGTCTCAATCTGGATACATATTGAAAGTGGGAGCAATTAGCTAGAGTAGCTCCGTGCGGAGCATTGTTGACATAGAAATTTGCAAAATACATCCGGATCTGAATTTGGCAGACCCATTGACTAAACTTCTCTCACAAGCAAAACATGATCACACCTTAGTACTCTTTGGGTGTTAATCACATGGCGATGTGAACTAGATTATTGACTCTAGTAAACCCTTTGGGTGTTGGTCACATGACAATGTGAACTATGGATATTAATCACATGGTGATGTGAACTGTTGGTGTTAAATCACATGGCGATGTGAACTGGATTATTGACTCTAGTGCAAGTGGGACACTAAAGGAAATATGCCCTAGAGGCAATAATAAAGTTATTATTTATTTCCTTATTTCATGATAAATGTTTATTATTCATGCTAGAATTGTATTAACCGGAAACATAATACATGTGTGAATACATAGACTAACAGAGTGTCACTAGTATGCCTCTACTTGACTAGCTCGTTGATCAAAGATGGTTATGTTTCCTAACCATAGACATGAGTTGTCATTTGATTAACGGGATCACATCATTAGGAGAATGATGATGTGATTGACTTGACCCATTCCGTTAGCTTAGCACTTGATCGTTTAGTATGTTGCTATTGCTTTCTTCATGACTTATACATGTTCCTATGACTATGAGATTATGCAACTCCTGTTTACCGGAGGAACACTTTGTGTGCTACCAAACGTCACAACGTAACTGGGTGATTATAAAGGTGCTCTACAAGTGTCTCCGAAGGTACTTGTTGAGTTGGCGTATTTCGAGATTAGGATTTGTCACTCCGATTGTCGGAGAGGTATCTCTGGGCCCACTCGGTAATGCACATCACTATAAGCCTTGCAAGCATTGTAACTAATGAGTTAGTTGCGGGATGATGTATTACGAAACGAGTAAAGAGACTTGCCGGTAACGAGATTGAACTAGGTATTGAGATACCGACGATCGAATCTCGGGCAAGTAACATACCGATGACAAAGGGAACAACGTATGTTGTTATGCGGTTTGACCGATAAAGATCTTCGTAGAATATGTGGGAGCCAATATGAGCATCCAGGTTCCGCTATTGGTTATTGACCGGAGACGTGTCTCGGTCATGTCTACATAGTTCTCGAACCCGTAGGGTCCGCACGCTTAAAGGTCGGTGATGATCGGTATTATGAGTTTTTGTGTTTTGATGTACCGAAGTTGTTCGGAGTCTCGGATGAGATAATGGACATGACGAGGAGTCTCGGAATGTCCGAGAGGTAAAGATCGATATATTGGAAGGCTATATTCGGACGTCGGAAAGGTTCCGAGTGATTCAGGTATTTTTCGGAGTACCGGGGAATTACGGGAATTCACCGGGGGAAGTTATGGGCCTTATTGGGCCATACGGGAAAGAGAGGAGCAGGCCGCAGGGGCTGCTGCGCTCCTCCCCTTGCTGGTCCGAATTGGACAAGGGATTGGGGGGGCGCAACACCCCTCTTTCCTTCTCCCTCTTCCCCTCTTCCTTCCCCTCTTGGTGGACTCCTACTAGGAGTAGGATTCCTAGTAGGAGTCCCCTGCTTGGTGCGCCACCCATAGGGGGCCGGCCTTCTCCCCTCCATCCTTTATATACGTGGCCAGGGGGCACCCCATAGAGACAACAATTGATCATTGATCTCTTAGCCGTGTGTGGTTCCCCCCTCCACCATAATCCACCTCGATCATATCGTAGCGGTGCTTAGGCGAAGCCCTGTGTCGGTAGCATCATCATCACCGTCACCACGCCGTCGTGCTGACGAAACTCTCCTATGAAGCTTTGCTGGATCGGAGCTCACGGGACGTCATCGAGTTGAACGTGTGCTGAACTCAGAGGTGCCGTGCGTTCGGTACTTGGATCGGTCGGATCGTGAAGACGTACGACTACATCAACCACGTTGTGCTAACGCTTCCGCTTTCGGTCTACGAGGGTACGTGGACACACTCTCCCCTCTCGTTGCTATGCATCACCATGATCCTGCGTGTGCGTAGGAATTTTTTTGAAATTACTACGTTCCTCAACAGGAGCATGGTCCCTTTCCACTCGTTGTGATCACTCACCGTTAACGGGAGCGCGGCGGCGAGGTGCCTCTCCTCGGTGATGTAGGATGTGCCGAGGGCAGGCGCAGGAAAGGGGGAAGCGCTTGCGGCCTGGGCGATCGGCTTCGTCTTCCCAGACGCCATTCGTGAGATCTTGAAGGAAGGGGGAGGAGCGCGGCCGGATCTGGAGATATTCTCGGCTGGGAGAAAGGGGATCTGGAGCAAGGCAAAGGGAGAGCAATGATGGCTCGGTAGCAGGCACCAGCCTTTTGTCAGCCCAGGCAGTTGTCAAGTCGAGCAGTTACCGAGGCAGTGTGGGGAAGTGGAGACGCCCATGTCCCATCAAGTGCCATGCGTCAGCCTGGTCCGCATGCGATTGGGGCCCGCGGCGCTTCGCCCTTACCCTTTGGCTTCGCCTCGAAGCCAAGTCCGAGCATGCCTTGGGCCCGGGGGCTACTGTCGGCGTTCTGGGAACCAGGGTACCCAGACTTGCCTGCCTGCGGCCCATGGCGTGGATTCATCAACGACCTGGTATGGCCCATCTACAAGACTACCAAGACAAGACCCTCGCGAGGGACCAAGCCTCACGAGGTAGACGACGCCAAGACCTCCCGAGGGAGCGGCCTCCCCAGGCTGCCTCCTGAGGAGCAGAGATTCCTATGCAGGTGACCAAACCTCATGAGGTTGCATGACGCAAGCCATGAGGACCAAGGCCAGGCGGGCGCCAGCGGGCGCAGAGAAGACAATTTCCTTTTTGGTGCTAAGGAGGCAAGTGCAGGCGTGGGTTCCCGAGGACTCAGGCAAAGGTTTCCATTCCTCTGCAACGAGACCAAGACCACCAGGATGGCAGGACGGATGTCATCAACGAGCCCACCGCAGCGTCACGCCAGAAGCTTTTGCAGGCGAAGACCACCTTTCGTCCGGATAAGATGTACTACTTGTCCCCTTTCAAATTGGCCGTTGTGGGATCCCTTCCCGCCTAAGTTTCAAGGGAAGAGGACCAAGGCCACTATAAATATTGGTTAGCCACCACCGTAGAAGGGGTCAACTCATTCTCACCCCCGAGCCCTCACGAGGTTGTTTATCCCCTATACTTGTTCATCCTCAGCCCCTCGTGAGGCCAATCCACCACAAAAGCAGGAGTAGGGTATTACACCGCAAGATGGCCCGAACCTGGGTAAACTGCGGTGTTCATCTTCTTCCTTGTTCCTCGAGCTAGGCCGTAGGGCGACGAGCTGGTTGGCTAGATAGGTTGAGTTCTTCGCACACGCCCCAGAGTTCGAACCTTCTTGGGTCTGCGGAGCCCTGAATCCAACACCCTCCCCTCCACCACCCTCCTCCTCACCCTCCTCCTCCTCGCACTCCACCTCCTCTCCCTCCTCCCCCTCGTGAACCTCCTCCTCCTCCTCAGACTTAGAAGGTGCCTCAGTATAGGAGGGCATCGAAGAAGACTCCCCTATGTCAGACACGGCCCGGAGTTTTTTGACCCGGCTGCCTCTCCCCCCACCCCCTCCTCCTCTAGGGGCCCCTCCCCCGACCCCTCGACCTCCCTGTGAGGTGTCATCCTCAAGTAGTCAGGGGTGAACCTTGTGGGCTCGTCCACTCCAAGTAAGTCCTTTGAATTTGCTTAGGAAACCCGCGCCGCTGGACTTGCCCATGATTAGAAAACCTGCATTGAGAAGAGAATAAACAATTAGTAAGGATAACAAATAAACAAGCATACAGAAAAGAACATTAATAACAGAAGAGCACATTAAGCATACAGAAAAGAACATTAATAACAGAAGAGCACATTAAGCATACTATTGTAATCTATTTGAATCATCATTAAAAGAACTTACATTTCCTAAAACCCATATGAATCATCACTATTGTAATCTATTTGTCGATCGGTCTCATCATCACTATCACGCATATCTTCTTTGTTGTCTGACGGAGGTGGAGGCTCTTCCTCATCATCATTGTCTTCATTTAACTTTTTAAGCATAATTATGTCTCTTTGATTCACAATTGCCTCACCATCATTCTGTGCATCATCATCATTTGGGTCTAGGTCAACATAACCCAAGTCATCATCGTCCTTGTTTCGGACCACATCATCATGTTGCTCTTGAAAGAACACTCCCTCGTATGTCATGGGGTTTATGTTGTAGTAATCATCATCATTCGGGTCCGATAGCTTACCATGTGGCGACACCTTGAACACAACTTCCCAACCCTTTAGGTACTCTTTCTGGCATGGGTAAGGCAGATAATATACTTGTGTGGACTGGGTGGCCTCGAAAAAGAGATCAACTCCAGCATAGACGGTTGATGGTTTAACTTCAACTAAACCAACAGAAGGTGTATGTCTCAGACCCTTTTTGGGGTCGAACCACCGGCATTTGAACACAGTGAGACTTAGGGTTTCGCGGCCACGGTTGAATGTAAGCTCGTATATTTTTCCTACCCTTCCGTAGTACTCTACTTTATTATCTCCTTCGGTGAAGACTCTGGTATTTATAGTTTTGGGATCAGGTCGACTGTTCTGGTGCTCCTCTGTATGGAAGCGATACCCATTCACATCATACTTTTGGCATGTCATGACCCGACTGTTAAAACCCATGGAAACCCATCTCAATTCTTCATCCATTGATGTGTTCAGATCTTTTCCCTACAAGTTTAATTGAAATTATAGGGTGCATTAGTTTAATTGAAATTGTAGGGTGCACTAGGTAATAGGGAAATGTGAAAATTTACTTTCTCCATGAACCACGCAACAAAAATTTTCCTTCCATCGGCACTCTTTCGGAGAAGAGCAAGTGCCTCCGCTTTAGTAGGAGGCATCATTCCCGTCCACTCTTCATCAACGAATTGACTAAAATAAGAAAAGCTGTATTAGAACGAGGCAAAGTGAACATAACGAATTGACTAAAAGAATGGTGCAAAGGTATTACCTCATCCACTCATCCTCAACTTCCTTGATGTTGTGCAAGATATAGAACATGACATCCTCCCGTGGCATGATATAAGGTGTCAGGCTTCCAACCCTGCCACCTTGCCCGCTGAATAGAGGAAGCTTGGGTTTATACTTGGGTTCTTCTGTATTGTATCGAGAGACCTTATTGTGCAGCGTAGGAACATGGTCTGAATAGTACGTTGTCCTGAGGTCTGCCACCTCCTCTAGGATAACTGCCTCAGCTATGGAAGCTTCAATCTTAGCTTTGTTTCCACATTTCTGTCTCAGATGCTTGTTCTGTCTCTCAAGGCCGTACTGCCAACGATTCTGCACAGGGTCCCCCAACAATACCTCATTCACGAGGTGCAAAATGAGATGTGTCATCCGAGTAAAGAAGCCTGGCTAAAAGATCTTCTCTAGCTTGCATATCAACTCTGGCGCCTTCTTATGCAATTCTTTTATCATCCCGGGACATACTTCTTTAGCACAAAGCGTGCGGAAGAAATGGCTTAGCTCCGCAAGCACATGCTAGAAACGCTCGGGAACATAGCCTCGAACCATCACCGGCATAATCCGCTCAATACATACATGATAGCCATGACTCTTGAGCCCGGTCACTTTACCCGTTAAAAGATTGACCCCCTTACTTATATTTGATGCATAACCATCAGTGAACTTCACGATGTGTTTCAGCCACTTGAATGCCTCCATCTTATTATCCTTTTTAAGGATGAAGTCAGCATCTGGCTTGAACCAAGATTTTCGACCACCTGTGGGAGGCTGGATGTTTAGACGTGGTCTATCACAAATATTCCGTTGATCGACTCTAGCATTAACATTATCCTTTGTCTTATCAGGAATGTTGAGGATCGTGCGAAAAAGGGCCTCTGCGACATTCTTTTCGGTGTGCATCACGCCGATGTTATATGGAAGTTTGAGGTCCTTGAAATAGGGAAGCTGCGTGAAGGTGGTAATGTGAGTCCAGTTGTGCGTCTCACCATATCCTTCGAAACCTTTGGCTTTTCCTTTGCCCTTGCCCTCGTCTTCGCCTGTGGCTTTGCCTTTGCCTTTGCCTTCGCCGGCAGGCTTAAGAGCTTTCAGCTGAGCAAGCACATCCGCACCCGAAAATGTTGGAATCCCGTTTACTTAACGGACGACTAGGCCTTTTATGAAGTTCTTCTTGTCTTCCCTGTCAGGATGGTCTGGAGGGAGGAACTGTCGATGCAGGTCAAAGGCAACATACTTGCCGCCCTTCTTCAGCCAAATGAAACGCAAGGCCTGCATGCAAACTGGGCATGGCATCTTCCCACTTGTACACCATCCGCAGAATAGGGCATAGCCGAGAAAGTCATGCATGCAATACTGTAGCCAAAATTTCATCAAGAAATTTTTCTGTAGATGTCGGTCATATGTCAACCTCGGGAAGTACCAAGAATGGTGCAAATCATCCACCAACAGCTCCATAAACACACTCAAATTCTTCCCCGGATATTCAGGCCCCGGAATTATAAGCGACAGGAACATGGTCTTGCGTTGCATTATGGTGCCCGGAGGGCGATTGAGCGGAATAACAAACACGGGCCAGCAGCTGTATAGATTAGACGACATACCATATGGATTGAACCCATCACCTGATATAGCAACTCAGTGTATTCTGTATCGAATGACTTCCATGCTTCACCTTCTGATGGATGTACGATTTTATTTGGATGGTACCTTTTCCCTTCCTTGTGCCACTTCATCATTTTGGCAGACTCCTCGGTGATGAAAAGGCGATGCAGTCTTTCTATGAAATGAAGATACCGAAGAACCTTCGCAGGGATTTTTAGCTACTTCTTCTGACCCTGCTCATCGACCACCTCAATATACCGAGAGGAACCGCACTTCCTACAGTAATTGTCATTCACTTACTCATGCCTAAACAAAAGGCAATTCTTTGGAAAAACATGTATTTTCTCATAATCCATGGAGAGCGCCTTCATGATTTTCTCCATGTGTCAACCTATGCCGACGGCTTAGAAACTTTTTTTCCACTTCTTTTTGTGCATCCACCTTAAACTTTTTCTTAAAAAAAATTCTCTTACCAATATTTTAATTATACACTAGCCTTCCTATACCCCCGACATCCACCGAGCGGCCTAACCCTATCAAGATTGACTCGTAGATCTACCCGTTTCCCCCCGCCAGGTGCCGGTGGCGGCGCCGTCCGTGAAGGGGGTCACACTCCGGAGACGTGTGCTGCCTCTTCAGACATGCGACCACACCTTAAGGCATGTATGAGGGCCCCGCGCGATGCTCCGGTGGCATTGCTACCCCCCAAGGCCCCCGTCCCGCCTAACCCTGGAGCGGTCGACCAGGAGATCTAACCCTTTGACTTTCCCTGGACGGGCTTTTACCAGTGGACCTCTCCACCCGGTTGTGGTAGGTCAGCCCATAGGAACACTTGGGAGCAATGTCCGGGCCAAACCCACAGCAAGAGTCCCTCCGTGTAGACCCGACGAGGCCGTTTCACCCCTCCAGGTGCCGCCGGCGGTGCTGTTCGTGAAGGGGGTCAGACTATGGAGATGTGTGCTGCCTCTTCAGACATGCCACCACACCTTAAGGCATGTATGAGGGCCCCGCGCGACGCTCCGGTGGCGTTGCTACCCCCAAGGCCCCCGTCCAGCCTAACCCTGGAGCGATTGACCAGGATATCTAACCCTTTGACTTTCCCCGGACGGGCTTTCAACAGTGGACCTCTCCACCCGGTTGTGGTAGGTCAGCCCATAGGAACACTTGGGAGCAACATCCAGGCCAAACCCACAGCAAGATTCCCTCCGTGTAGACCCGAGGAGGCCGTTTCCCCCTCTAGGTGCCGGTGGTGGCACCGTCAGTGAAGGGGGTCACACTCCGGAGATGCGTGCTGCCTCTTTAGACATGCCACCACACCTTAAGGCATGTATGAGGGCCCCGCACGACGCTCCGGTGGCATTGCAACCCCCCAAGGCCACCGTCCCGCCTAACCCTGGAGCGATTGACCACGAGATCTAACCCTTTGACTTTCCCCGGACGGACTTTGCCCAGTGGACCTCTCCACCCGGTTGTGGTAGGTCAGCCCATAGGAACACTTGGGAGCAATGTCTGGGCCAACCCACAGCAAGATTCCCTCCGTGTAGACCCGACGAGGCCGTTTCCCCACTCCAGGTGCCGGTGGCGGCGCCGTCCGTGAAGGGGGTCACACTCCGGAGACGCGTGCTGCCTCTTCAGACATGCCACCACACCTTAAGGCATGTATGAGGGGCCCGCGCGATGCTCCGGTGGCATTGCTACCCCCCAAGGCCCCCGTCCCGCCCAACCCTGGAGCGGTTGACCACGAGATCTAACCCTTTGACTTTCCCCGGACGGGCTTTGACCAGTGGACCTCTCCACCCGGTTGTGGTAGGTCAGCCCATAGAAACACTTGGGAGCAACGTCCGGGCCAAATCCACATCAAGATTCCCTCCGTGTAGACCCAACGAGGCCGTTTCCTCCGTCCAGGTGCCGGCGGCGGCGCCATCCGTGAAGGGGGTCACACTCCAGAAACACATGCTGCCTCTTCAGACATGCCACCACACCTTAAGGTATGTATGAGGGCACTGCACGATGCTCCGGTGGCATTGCTACCCCCCAAGGCCCCTATCCCGCCTAACCCTGGAGCGGTTGACCACGAGATCTAACACTTTGACTTTCCCCGTACGGGCTTTGACCAGTTGACCTCTCCACCCGGTTGTGGTAGGTCAGCCCATAGGAACACTTGGGAGCAACGTCCGGGCCAAACCCACAGCAAGATTCCCTCCATGTAGACCCGACGAGGCCGTTTCCCCCCTCCAGGTGCCGGCGGCGGCGCCGTCCGTGAAGGGGTCACACTCCGGAGACGCGTGCCGGGTGTTTGCAACTGCCACAACACTTGTAGACGTGTAAGAATCCCCCTCCAATTCACGGCATGGGAGCCACACCCTAGAGACCCAAGACGGGCATTTACGCATGCCACATCACTTTCACACATGCATGAGGACCCGTGCGATGTTTCGGTCGCATAGCTACACCCTGAAGCCCCGTTGACTAGGAGATCTAGCCCTTTGACTATCGCCGGATGGGCTCTGACCAGTGGATGCTTCCCTACGTGATACGGCGGCAGCGACGTCTGTGAGGGGGGTCACACCCCGGAGCCGCGTGCCGGGTGCTTGCACCTACTACCAGGCTTCCACACGCGTAAGAGGGCCCACCGCAAGACCTCACTACAAGAAATATGTCAACTTGGGACCATCACTATTGGTCGCTGAATGGTCATTGTTTTTCATTTGCGACCTTTTTGTGACCAAAAACAGATGGTCAAAAGCTGACCGTCTTTAATGAAAATTAACGACCTTCTCTGTGATAAGGTCGTTGAAGGCAACGACCAAAACAAAAGGTCATTGAATCAATGACCTTTTGCTTTGGTCGTTGGTTGTCTGCCCAGGCCACGTCGGATCCGACGTGGCAAGCTGACGTGGCAAAATTGCGATCAAATGAAAAGGTCGTTGATTAGAATCAGCCCGGTCCAGTTCGATGCTTTACTTGGGCCAAGCCCAACAATTCAACCTTTTTATATTTTTTTCTGTCAATTTTTGATCGGCTTTATGGGCCAAGCCCAACATTTGCAGCCTTTTTATTGTTGGGTCATGGCCTTTTTGTCTAAACAATTTCATTTTCTTTTTTTATTAAATGGGTCCACTAGTCAGATGTGTCCTGGTTGTCAGGTTCTGATAACTGGGTCCCATTTGTCATGTCTGGTAAGTGGGTCCCATCTATCAGGCTCATATTCTTCATATTTCAACCAGCAGACAAAAATCACACATGATACTTCAAATAAGAGCAACCAGATCATGTAATACAATGGCAATCATAGTAACAAGCTCTATCCGTGCCAATACATATGACCATGTGTAAAACAATACTTTACAAGCTCTACAAGTGTAATACAGTAGTGCCTTACAAGAAAATGGCAACATGCCGGACTCGCTGGACGACCATAGTCAAATGAACAACATGCCGGAGTCGCTGGACGACCATAATCAGGGCTGGGAACAAACAAAACGGCAACATGCCTTCCTCGGTTGCCCTGTTACATGAATCAGGAGAGAAGAATCAGAAAAAGTGAGGCAAATATATTATGAACAGACCATTCAAGAAAAGGAAACTTATTTAGAATGATAACACAAATTAAGCTAGTACCATGCTTTTTGTTATCCAGCTAGTTAAAATGAGATAACTCGTTCATACAAGAAAACAGAGAAACAATATGAATACACAGCAGGATTCAATAATTTTTTAGGATCGCAAAACACCAATATAAGCTAGAATTGACAAGTACACAGCAGGATTCAATTCATCTTGCCCATATACAGCAACCAACATACATCTAACATTTCAGCATGCACATACAATTTATTTACTTATTTTTGAGCAAAATCGCCCACTGCCAAACAGAATGTCCTTTCATTTGATAAATAAAAATAGCAGGCCAAAGAAAGGCAAGCGTACAACAGACACATTACAGATGAGCAAGATACTAGAGGTCAGCACACAAGTCATATCATATATTCTATTAATCTTTAACACATCATACAAAATTATGAGCTTGACAGTCATCGGTCTAACCATATCACGCAAGCAATGGCATACAAACTAATTAGCAGTACTATATATGATGCAGCATACGGAGAGAATTTCTACCTTGTTATCATCAGGGAGCAACAGGGGGTGGGGGAAGATTTCGATCGGCTCCGTGTCAGCTACCATCACCACAAACTCAAAGTCTTGGTAGCCGGGGAAAACAGAAAACGGAGATTAAAAATCATAGGAACTGAAATTGGCAGGACCGACCAAAGCGCGCAGCTAGGGACTGGTCACCTTCAAGGTAGAACAATGAATTAACTAGTTTTAGTCAAAGTCGTAAGCATGCACATACAAACATACATACGAATTGAACTAGAATCCATATATGTCTGTGCACTTAATTGCAGGTTCTATCCAACTTGCAATTGGAAAGAGTACAGCCTGGTTTACTAGCAGCCTAACAAAAGATTCAGGTTCTTGGCTTGGTGCATGAATCCTACTGTCGTAGACAGACAGAGAGGAAAGAGCACTGACGGCACAATGACGACAGCAGAGTGATGCGAGCCAGTCAGGCAGTGCTTGATAAGCTATTGATAGGCAGTTTGCACACAATTAGTAGGCAACCAACAAAGTTATGATGTATACTGTTCTGCAGTAAAGAGTAGAATTTCTTTCAGTTGGCTCTGAAATTTCTGTCCATGGTGCACACATGACATACAGCCACAGCATTGATTTGAATGTGAAACATAATTCTGCACAATTTAGTTGCTTATAAATTTCAGCACCAAATTAGCATGTCTTGTTACTGATGAAGTACTTCCTTTATCGATCATAGAATGGAAGGAACCACACAACATCTGGTAGTACTGTAATTGGATTTAGTAGTAAATCCGTAGATACATGTGGTTGGTATCTACTAGTAGGGAGTTGCACAGCATCTGGTGTTCTAATTGGACTTGTTCTTATCTAGAGCAGTGATTTACCTTCCCTTTGGTGCTGGCGACATGGATGACCTTCATCCGTGATGGGCTCCTCCAGCTCCAGAATCTAAGCAAATCCACCCGGATCAGACAACGAATTCCTCCATCACGATTCAGGCAGAGCGTGAGTAGGAGGATGAAGGAGGGAGGGGACGGAGTACCTGGATGTAGCGGTGCATGAGGTCCCACTGGTTGCCGCGGTTGCCGGTGTTCGTGTGCACATTCTGCGTGATGAGCGAGGAGAGCCGCCCCAGCACCTCGTCGTACTCCCGCTCCGCCGCACCACCTGCAGCTTCAATCCCACCCGATGGTGGTGAGGACGGCGGTGGTGAGGTAGGAGCGCGTGATGATGGGCATCTGCTGGTACCACTCCTCCACCGCCTGCGCCATCCCTGCTCCTCCTTGACGAACTCGGTGTCCTCACCACCGTCGGCTTGGCAGCTGATGTGATTCATTCACAACAACTGTCTTCCCAAAGAGCTTTAGGACTAGAGCATCGGACGTGTTGTCACACACCACTTCTTCTGAAATACTACTGCCCTTGGATTTCTGAAATATACAGTTAAAAAATTCATCAGAATTGGAAAGATTGAAGAATTTCATTCAGAGAGAGCTGCTAGTGTGTTTGTACGCATTAGCTGCAAACAAGTGTTGTTTATTTTACTTACCCTGCTCTGCTCTGCTCTGCTCTTCTCTTCTCCAAGCGAAAGCAGAGCAGGGAGAGCAAGCACACTACCATAACATACAAAGCCATCTACAACCAGCCCAAAAACAAATATACCTACAGGACTCACTCACACACAACCATTATGCATGCATGTTTGCAAATTATTTACACAGGTAAAATGGACACATGTACAATACATAGCTTGCTGTAAGCAGGAAACAAATTAAACAACATGCCACAATTTCCTCGGTGCCTACAGTACCACTGTGATTCATTGGCATTGCCAGGGGGAAGGGAAGCACCCAGCGAGTGTTTCTACAAAGCTAGAGAGAGGGATAGCAGCAGAGCAGAGTGGACCTTGGTCGTCTTGTGCGGCAGGCTGAAGGTTGTCCACCTCCTCATAGCCTTCTCCTTGCCATCTCCGTGGCCCTGGTCAGGCAAAGACAGAAGAGGTCGGATCTGCAGCAGGAAGCTAGCGCACATGAGGGGAGATGGACTTGCGCACATGAGATTGGGGTGGAAGGAGGAGGAGCAGGGCGTAACTTGGGCTGTGTCGAGGTCCTGCAGCCCGTCGGAGATGTTGCAGGCTCGCCGGCGTGGACGGCCTCCGCAGCAGCAAGCTCCTGTTTCCCACGCCAAACCAAGAGAAGGGACTGGATCCTGATGCGACCGGCGAGAGTCCATCGTGCTGCTGGTGCAGCCGCCACCGCAGGTGGGTGTGGATGCGGATCCGGCGTTGGCGTCGCCCCATCCCCATACATCCATGGATGGGTGAGGGTCTAGGGTTTCGGGCGCTGTCGCCCCATCGATCCGTGGGCGGGTGGGATGGGTTGGGTTTGGTAGTGGCGGGTGGTGTGCTCCTCGTGCGCCGGCGGGGTTTGGTGGTTTGGTCGATCTGTTGCGTGAGGGGCGGGGTGGAGGAGCAGGGGGCAGCGGCGGGGTGCCGAGGCCGTCGAACGTCCATCTCGGCCTTCACGGGAGAGCGAGTGGAATGGGAGCCGGAGGAGGTGGGGATCCGGCTCACGGATGGCGGTGTTGGGCGGAATCGATGGGGGCGGCGGCGCACGAAGGAGGGCGTGGCTAGGGTTTGGACGAGGGGGTGAGAGGGAGCTGCACTGATCCGGGAGGGGGATCCGGGGATGAGAGGGATGAGGGGTGAGATGGGGAGGGGGAAGAGGGCTGCCGTCGGATCCGGGCCTATCCAACGGTGGTCGATGCATGATCCGCGTGAGGTGCTCGTGGACCAATCAGATCGTAATAAAAACCTTGATGACGTTATGACCATATAAATAGGTCGTAATCGATTAAAAATAAGTTGTTTTGCAAGAGAAAATCATTTTTCATTTTTGAAGTATAAAAAATAGTTTTGTTGTGAAGAACCTACCTACTCTATGTATTAGACCAAATTTTACATATAATTGACCAAATGGTTTTATGTAAAATGCTTTTCATCCACGTTTCGTCAAATTGACAGATTACCGTCGATTCAGCGGGAAGCGGGTCAAATTTAAACTACAGTTGCCTCATAGTTTGCCTTTTATTTTTTCCATAAATCATTTCTAGGTACATAAGTATCTATTTAATCACAGAAACTCCAAAAAATTTCCAAGATTCAACCACTGGCTAGGAACGGTCATGCCCGCCGTTTTGACCGCATTTTGAAATGGGCATGGAAAATTTAAAAAAATCAAAAAATTGGAAAACCTTCGCACTGTGTCATTATATGTGGCCAAGTTACCAGTAAAAATAATAAACTTGTAATACGGTAATTATTTTTAAAAATTGTTCTTAGAAACGAGCTATTATGTGTGAAGATCAATGGCTTTCAAGCCAAATGATCAATGTTATTGTAGCATTCATGGCATAGTTTCTTAAAATGACCTCATATTGTGCACAAGGGTGTATCTTGGAATGGCAAACAATGTTGGCTAAGGAAGTTTTCATGTTCTTTTGACAAAAAAATCATTTTCCATTTTTCGAGCGTCCAAAATGAGTTTTTTTGTGAAGGACCTACCAAATCTTGGTTGCAAAATTGAACCAAATCAATTCTCTAAAATATTAGGCCATATTTAATGCACAATTGACTAAATGTTTGGGTGTCAAAAGCTTTGATCCACCTCTTGTGAAAAAGACAAATTTCCGCTGATTCAGTAGGAAACAAGTCAAGTTTGAACTGCAGTTGCCTTATAGTTTGCTCTTTATTTTTTCCAAAAATCATTTCTAGGTACATAAGTATCTATTTAATCAGAGAAACACCAAAAAGTTTCCAAGATTCAACCACTAGCTAGGAACGGTCATGCCCGCCGTTTTGACCGCATTTTGAAACGAGCATGAAAAATTCCAAAAAAAAATCAAAAAATTGGAAAACCTTCGCATTGTGTCATTATATGTGACCAAGTTACTAGGAAAAATAATAAACTTGTAATATGGCAATTATTTAAAAAAAGTGTTCTTGGAAATGAGCTATCATGTGTGAAGATTCATGGCTTTCAAGCCAAATGATCAATCTTATAGCCACATGCGTGGCATAGTTTGTTCAAATGATCTCATCTTTTGCACAAGGGTGCATCTTGGAATGGCAAACAATGTTGCCTAAGGAAGTTTTCATTTTCTTTGGACGAAAAATTCATTTTTCATTTTTTCGAGTGCCCAAAATGAGTTTTTTTTGTGAAGGACCTAACATATATTTGTTGCAAAATTGTACCAAATCAATTTTCTAAAATATTAGGCCATATTTAATGCACAATTGACAAAATGGTTGGGTGTGAAAAGTTTTGACCCACCTCTCTTGAAAAAGACAAATTTCTGCCAATTCAGGAGGAAACGAGTCAAATTTGAACTGTAGCTGCCTTATAGTTTCCTCTTTATTTTTTCCAAAAATCATTTTTAGGTACATAAGTATCTATTTAATCAAAGAAACACCAAATTTTTTCCAATATTCAACCACTAGCTTGGAACGGTCATGCCCGCCGTTTTGACAGCATTTTGAAACGGGCATAAAAAATTCAAAAAAAATCAAAAAAATGGACAACCTTCGCATTATGTCATTATATGTGACCAAGTTACCAGAAAAAATAATAAACTTGTAATACGGCAATTCTTTTTAAACGGTGTTCTGAGAAATGATCTATCATGTGTGAAGATTCATGGCTTTCAAGTCAAATGATCAATCTTATGACCACATTCATGGCATAGTTTGTTCAAATGATCTAATAATGTGCACAAGGGTGAAAC
Source organism: Thinopyrum elongatum (assembly GCA_011799875.1). Lineage (NCBI taxonomy): Eukaryota > Viridiplantae > Streptophyta > Magnoliopsida > Poales > Poaceae > Thinopyrum > Thinopyrum elongatum. The sequence continues at coordinate 145,027,448 of CM022302.1, read as the reverse complement.
TTGGAATGGCAAACATTGTTGCCTAAGGAAGTTTTCATTTTCTTTGGACGGAAATTTCATTTTCCATTTTTCGAGTGCCCAAAATGAGTTTTTTTGTGAAGGACCTACCATATAGTTGTTCAAAATTGTACCAAATTAATTTTCTAAAATACTAGGACATATTTAATGCACAATTGACCAAATGGTTGGGTGTCAAAAGTTTTCATCCACCTCTCGTGAAAAAGACAAATTTCCGCGGATTTAGTAGGAAGCGGGTCAAATTTGAACTGCACCTGCCTTATAGTTTGCTCTTTATTTTTTCCAAAAATCATTTCTAGGTACATAAGTATCTATTTAATCATAAATACATGGTTTGGTGGCGATACGTCGAGGTTTGGACGGTGGCCGAGGGCCCCAACTCCAGAGCGCGTAAACTCGCATGCCCGCCGCGTGGTCACCGCATGACTGTGGCGTTGCCACGCGTTCTGGGCGGCCTAGGCATGTCTAGTGTGTTGGGTACTCCCCTGGTAGGTGTCAGGAAGAAGAAGGCAATAGAAGAATCTCATGAACTGACTCAAACATGAAATAGCGGCCAAGTGTTTGATTAGTGGCGGGGAAAATGCACATGGTCAATGGGCCTGAGTTTTGGCCGAGGATGATCATGTACTACGGACACTGTCTTGGAAAATTTGGAGCTCAAATGGAGGAGCCTAGGTGTCACTTGCTTTGCAAAGTACCACACTGGACAGAAATATGAATATTGAAGCTGGACTCAAATGAATGAATGGATTGATCTGAAATTTGGAGGAGGATGATAATTTGGGCATATGAAGGCACTTTAAAAATTTCATACCATTTGGATAAATAAAAATGGTGCTTCTTTCACAGTGCTCTCCACTGAACAGAAAATTGGGAAAAATGTTGAGGGAAATTGGCTAGAATAAATGAGCTAAAATTTTGTGGAGGGAGGTTCTATGGGCAGGGTCATGTCGTGGTAAATTTTCAGCAATTATAAATTAACATAAAATATAGTTGCTTCACAAACTGAAAATATTACCAGAAACAAAGATTGGATGGTGAGCTCACATGGATTGTTAGATGACGCTCAAATTTTGTGGAGAGCTATGATTTGGGAATATAGAAGATGTGGCAAAAATTCAGCTCATTAGGATGCCTAGCTAGTACTTCCTTCACAACAGTTCTAGTTGAATAGAAACTTTGGAAATTTGTTGAGGAATATTTACCAGGCAAATGGAGCTAAATATTGTCATGAGGCAATGATTTGGATTGTAAAGAATGCCCAATTTTTTTGGGGAATTTTGGGAATGACAGAAATATAGGCTGCTTCACAACCTAGGGCAAAAACAGACACATGGACAGGACACATAGGCAAAACTGATGAGGTGGCACCAAGTCATAGCAATGCACCACAATTTACAAGGCTATGACCATCTATATTGGTCGTTATCAGCTAGAAATAAGGCAACAGACCAGTGCTGTTTGCTTTACGACCATTTCGTTCAAGGAAATTACGACCTTTCTGACCAAAATGGTCGTTATGGTTTAAGGTTTGGAGCCCCCCGAATAGCTTTTGACCAATTGGTCTCAAATGGTCATAGATTTATGACCAATTCTTCGAGGGTCACTGACAGAAGGTCACAAGTTGACATATTTCTTGTAGTGCCTGGCGGCATTGCTACCCCCCAAAGTACCCCGTCCCGTCTAACCCTGACACAGTTGACCGGCGGATCTAGCACTTTCAAGATTCTTATAAAAACATATAAAACTTGTCAAAATAGATGTAATTATTAATTTTTTTTATTTTAATAAAGTATAAGGACCTATATTCAAAAGAACATGAGGTCACATTATTAACATACTCGAATAAAATACAAACTACATATTCATAATCTATATATGGAAAATTCTTCACCAAATCGATAAATAATTTATGTATGTTTATGTTTAGATATGCTACATTTAAGTTAATCAAATAATAATTTTGAAAAACAATTAAAAAAATATATACATATATATGTTGTGCCCCAGACAGCTGAGGTTCATGCCTCGGATCGATGATTTGGCAAGCGCCGCAGATCGATGACATGGACGCACGCTATGCCGACGGCCGCCGTTTCTGCCGTCGGTATAGAGCTGACGACGTCAAGCGCCCGTCACACGCCGGGTCGCCGGGCCCACCTCTATGCCGATGGCCTAGGTATGCCAATGGGGGCTGTAGGCATACACCGACCTATGCCGACGGCTTATCGGTGCCGACGAGCCCCGTCGACATACCTGGTGATAGCCCGACGGCTTATGTACGCCGACGGCCTGGCCTTGGCTATCGGCATACCTCAGTGTGGGCCGACGGGGGCTGTCGGCATTGCTTAGGCCGTCGGGGTAGGGCCCTATTCCGGTAGTGGCTCTCCCTGCGCATGCCTCCCTGGCGATCCGGTCTTCTCTGGATCCTGAGCCTACCTGCTCGTCCGCACAACCTGATCGCCAGGTTGCTTTGCTGCACACTACCACGGTCGCCCTACGACCACAAGCCTGGCCACAAACTGGCTTGAACTAGGCTCACTCGATGGACACGGATGTGAGCACGAACTCACGCACCACTTGTGACACACACACAACACAAACATGAACACGGCTACGAACCGGCGCCTGAACTCACCCTAGACCTAGACAAACACTGGTCACCACGGTGAGTCATGGTTTATGCCTAACAGAAGCAAGTGCCGCGATGGTGGCCATGGGCGGCGACTCGGAGTGAGACGGCAGGCAGCTCACAACAGAAGTGAGGCCGGCTTGAGGCCACAGCGGCGAGCTTGCGCGGGGGCGAGACCCTGCACACAGAGGTGATGGATCCTGGCGCGGGCAGCTGTGAGCGAGGCTTCAGCCAAGTCCATGGTGATGAGGCCAAGGCGATTTGAATGCGGCGACTCACGATGGCGGCTCGAAGCGCAGGCAGGGTGGCCTTGGCAGCAACGGCTTGCTGCGGCCATGGCAGAGAAACGAAACAAGGCGGCGGCTCGGTGACGCCGCGACCGCGGAGGCGGGTCATTGGGCGCAAGGGCGGCTCAACAGTGCCAGCGGGTCAGAGGCGAGACGCAGGGAGACCGCGCGACCGGAGCAGCGAAAGTGAGCAGGATGGCGGAGACGAACATCGTCAGGCAAGGCCGAGACCATTGCAAAAAATGAGAGAGGCCGAGGCGGACCGCATCGGCGGCTTGACACAGGCGGCAAAGGCGGCTCCAGGCAAGGACGACGGAGGTGGGTCAGGCAGTCGGCCGGCTGAGGCGAGTGAGATGGCTCGGGGCCGCGAGCCCGGGTGGCCTGGAAGCGGTGCCAGGCCGGGGCGACTCAACGGCGGCGACTCAACACTAGCCGCGACAGAAGCGGCCCATCGCGCAGTAAGGGGCTCAAAGCAGAGACGAGGTGGGTCAACCCAGGCGGGTTTGACTCCTCGTCCGGGTCGTAGTGGTCCTAGAGAATCCACCACTGGTACAACGAGATGCTATAGAAACGGTTTTTAACCCCTTTCCGCGACGGCGTTCTGGACCATCGCCTAGTGAGTGACTGCGATAGGGGGGTCCTTCCCACATGACCAAGAAACCGTCGGGGATAGGGACCCTTGATGCATACAGTTGTCCCTATAAAACTGTTTCTGATATCTCGAATATCCCAAACGCTTCATCCTTGCTACTGGTTTGTGCTCGCATTGCCATCACAGTCGGAGTTCTGTGGTTTTACCTAAAACTAGGTGCACTCCAGGCGCATTCCAGGCACGGGATTTTTCCAGGCGTAGTCCAGGCACATTCCAGGCACGTACCAAACTGGCTCTACATTTACGATGACTGGCACATCACAAATAGTTCGTCATTGTAAACCATCTATGATAGGGTGACAATCACACACATTTAGTTTTCCCGCACCGTTTGTGATATTGTCTGACATCACACATGGTTTGCAAATGGCAACTGTGTGCATGGTTACACATGTTTCCTCTCTGTGAACCGTGTTGGATTATGATGTATATCACACACGCTGTGCTTTATAGACCGTGTGCGCTGTAATGACTTGCAGAGCGTAATTTCACCCTAATTTAATTGCTGCTATTTAAAATTGTACCTGATTTGAATTTGAAAGTAGGCTATAGCTTTATTCATATCCATCAGGTTCAAACAACCAATGCATTATTCGATTCACATGTACAGATGTTCAAGAATTACATAAGCACCAAATAAAGAATGATGAACCACAGTTGTATACTTGTACTATTACAGATGGTAAAGAAAGAGGCGAGAGACATTCTGGTTGCTGAACAAGGTGAAGCGGAATGGCCCTATTGTGCTCTCCTCGATGAAGAAGGCACGCACAACTCTAGTCCAACCCCTTGTGATGGCCGGCCGCCAATCATGTAGTTTGAGAGGTAATCTTGAGTAAACTGCTTCAGGATCCACTTCAAAGGAAAAAGATTCAGACATTGTCATCTAACACAACTCATTACGGGCAGTAAAAAGAAGGCTACAGAGTTCTTACTTTCCATCCTGCAGTTCACTGTTGTCTTGCATAAAGTGTAAACAAATAGTTCAATTGACATCTTTTGACCCATTTTAATAATAATCTTTATCAGTTTCCTCACTTGATGTTGGTTCATGAATAGCTCATTGCCCCATACGCAGAAAGGGTCGAAGTGTGGATCTTTCGTAATGGCATATGTACCTAAAAGCACCAAGTTAATATTAGAACCTAAACAACAATTGCAAAATGATGTAGTACAACACTCCCTCCATCCCATTATATAAGATCTTATTACATGTATATCTAGACATCATCAGAATATTAATGTAACACTCTTCCTTGTTGCTATGTAGCCTGGGATTGCATATTTAGTCATTGAGTACAATGCATGTTGCTATGTGGCCTCAGATATATTAGATATGGCCCTAGTAAACCTACTGATAAATGGGTTACAGATATATTCAGTGAAATGTCCGATTCGACGATTAATCCCTTATCAGCCCCCAGGCTATATTGTACCAGCTACGGATATCCTGAACAGTGAGTATATATAAGCAATGCGATGAAACTAACCTCGATGGTAAACAACAGTTGTTCTCAATATTGTCCTGTATGAGTACATATAAAGGCATGTTAAGCACAACAGGCTAAACATCAACCAAATATATCCATGGTAGACAACATAATCTACAAATGATAGCTTCAATGTGCAGGTTTAAGCACGCTAGTTAAGCAAAACAAGAAGTGGAAATGTGTGTTAACTGCAACCGGCATAACATTTAAAAACAAGCAAATATAGTCATTCAAACTGGTATTGTGCAGGTATAAAGTACACTAGTTATTGTTAAAAAAACAAAAAGGCATGTTAACTGAAAGGCATGTTGAAACTATTATTGATGAAATTGAACTACACGGCAAATAGTTGCACATATAGAGCATCACATTGAGAAGAACTGAAATAAACAAGGCATAAGGCCATCTCTAGCCGATCCTTTAAAAGTTAACAGACTAAAACCCTTAGTGGATATATATATACTCCAGCAATTTTTGGCCGTTTCTAGTCGATCCCCTAAACTTAACATTGTAAACTTCAATTTGATCAAGTTCAAAGCAGGTTCAACTGAAAGTAGCATGCATTCAAACATAAACATAGATACTTTTGCATAATCGAACATAAAACATAAATTCAAACTAAGCTAAACTACTTTCGGTCGAAGTGGAGGTCAAGCCAATCCTTCCTCGTCAGGTACGGTCTGTCGCGAGCTGGGTCCGAGCCGGTGCCATCGTCGGGGTCGTTGGGGAAGACACTCCTCCACTCGTCGACGTCGATCTCCTCGTCCTCGCCGCCCACCTCGACGCCCTCCGCACCGCCGTCCTCGCCGCCTTCGACCTCGTCATCGGAGGAGAGCACGATAACCTCACCGCCCTCCGTGCCGGCAAAGATCACCCGCTCCGCCTCCACGAGCTCCGGGTGCTGTCGGCGGAGCTCTTGCATGTAGGCCTCGTCGGCGGCCTCGGCCTCGAGGCGCTCCCATGCCTCGCGGTCCTCCCGTGCCATAGCCGAGCTCACCACCCCTGGCTCTGGTGGAACGAGGTCGACCGGACATGTGCCGAAGGGGAAATAGAGCCTAGCCACCGCGCCGTGGTAGTGGACTTGACAGCGGTCGTACTCCATGGCCGCGAGCTCGGCCGTGTGGAAGCTACCGAGCCACCGGCGGGTGTAGGTCTCCCGATTCGTAATCTCGGTGACCCACTTCCCCCACCACCGCTGCCAGACTCCGAGGTAGGACCTCGTCAGTGGCCAGGCCCGAGGGAGGACGGTGAAGTCCTCGAACCGGCGTAGGGGCGCGACGGCAGGTGGATCGGGCGACCGGCGACGGCGGATCGATAAAGAGCCCGCGGAGGACGACGGGGACACCTTGGCGGCCACCTCGCCGGCGTCGGGCAAAGAGGCTGCGATAAACCTCTTTTGGGCCATTGGCTCCTTGAGCTCCCCGGCACACAGGCAGAGGTTGAGGATGGAGGCGGCGACTGTGATGGCGGTGAACTACCGATGGTTTCGAGTGAGGGAGGGGTGGTGTGTGTCTATGTGAGCGGTGGTTTTGGGGAGTGTGTGGTGTGTGTGGAGGGAGGGCGGGGGGGCGGGGGGGGGCAAGGCGGTGTTTGAGGAAATACCGCGGCAACTGAAAATTTACTAGGCGGGAGTAAAAATGCGGCTAATAAAAATTTGGATCAAGGGCGAGCAGATATTTTTGAGATTGCGAGGGATGCAGAGGCGGGAGTAACAAGGCGGGGCTACTGAAAAAATTGAATCAAGGGCGAGCAGATATTTTTGAGATTGCCAGGGATACAGAGGCGGGAGTAACAAGGTGGGGCTACTGAAAATTTGAATCAAGGGCGAGCAGATATTTTTGAGATTGCGAGGGATGCAGAGGCGGGATTAACAAGGCGGGGCTACTGAAAATTTGAATCAAGGGATTGAAACAGAGCGGGAGTAACAGGCATCGCACATGGTCCGCACATACTAATCGTGTGCTATCAAACATAAAAACCTTCCAGGCGGTAGATATTTTCGAGATTACGAGGCAGTAGATATTTTCGAGAGCGGGAGGCAAGCCTTGTGGAGCCCAATCTACTGTGCTGATGTGAGTGACTACAGGGGCACGGGCGTGCCACACGGGTAGTCTGACCGAACTGTGTCTGTTGCAGACCCAATCGCAGACGGTTTCTGCATCGAACTCGTGTGTTGTTTATAAATTTGGCAAAAATAATAATGCGGGAAAGGGTCAGAACACGAACACACTTGCATGTGGACCAAATATATGTATGAAAAGGGTGGTTTGATGTTCGAATACCCAATGCACAACTTTGATGTGGCACCTGTCGCACAAAGCGCACAGTATTGCTAGTCAGCCACCCCCTACGAACCCCACTTCGTGTCGGTGGTAAGGGAATCCTAGCTACAAATGCATGCCCCCAGATAGTTAGGTTTGAGATCTCACCCTACCGTAACACAAAACCTATAGGAGTCCATCATATATATGGTCAAACTTCCCCTTTCGCTTCCGGACAAAGGTGGACCGTGTGATGACCCACAAATGTGTGTTTGTGGCGGGAGATGGGTGAGACCACATACAAACCACCTGCGGGTGGCCCTATAATATATGTATGAAAATGGTGTGGTGTGATATTTAACTACCATTCACAACTTTGATGTGGCATGTGTGCCTCACAAAATAGCCGAACTTCCCTGACCCCACGGAGGTTGCGGGTACTGCGAAGTAGCCCCTCCCCCCACACACACGTGTCGGGGGGAGGGCATCTCACCAAGATGTACTGTAACACGGACCAAATAGAGTCCAACTTGATCGTATAACCTCTCTCGCTCGTTGTTGGTCAAAGCGATATGGACGTCCACACGGCCCCGCAAAATGGGCTAGCTTGTCGCCGATAAACTCGCGAGGGAGTACTGTCTGAAGACAAAACCCACTCTGTGCATGTGGTCCAATTATGTATATGGAAGTGGTGTGTGTGGTGTTTGAATACGCAATGCGCAAATTTGATGTGGCACCATGCTTTGGAACCGTAAAATCCCCACACTGATCGAGGGTTCACGATGCGTAGCATGCATGCGCTCAAACATAATTAGGCCAAGAATGATCGACCTACTATACGGTAATATGAACCAAAGAAGAAGAATCCACCCTGGTAACCTTTCTCATCGTCGGTCAAAATGATGGACTTCCACGCGGGCCCATGAATATATATATATAGGCTTGCCGCCCATAACCAAGCGAGTGAGAGTGTCCAAAGACAACCATTGCATGCATGTGTCCCAAACATATTTATGGAGGTGCGTGATGCATGCATATGTGTTGAATACCTAATGCACAACATTGATGTGGTGCATGCATTCAAAATCGCACAGGTCCCCACACAGAGCACGAGGTTCATGACGTGTCGTGTGCTTGCCCCCTCCCCTTCGATCCAGCGGGATGGATTCATGTGTACACATGCGCTATTATATATGTAATCTCACATCATGACCTATATCGCGAGACAAACAAAAAATTAATCCCCTCCGAAGTCAAAATAACTAACCTCTCTCGTTGTCGGTGAAAGTGATGGACCAAGCGGGCCGACAGATGGAAGCATCGCCGATAACCACGTGGATGAGTGCCACAGGACAACCACCATCGCTTGCATCTGTGCCAAAACATATATATGGAGAGGTGTGTGGTTGTGATGTTTTGAATAGCTAATGCACAACCTTTGATGTGGCATTTGCCTCAAAAACCGCAAAGTCCCCACACAGAGTGAGGTTCATGTGTGACACCTAGTATATGTTGGTCCCATCCCCACTTCGACACGTACTATATATATACTCCTACCCTAACACAGCCCCAAAAGAATTAATCCTCCTTGTTCGTCAAATGTGCCTCCCTCTCATTGGGTCAAAGTGATGGAGGACAACCTTGCGGGCCCACAGATGGAAGCGCCGCACGCGAGTGAGTTCCTATAGGGCAACCACCGCCTGCATGGTATTGCGTGATGTTTGAATACCAATGCACAACTTTGATGCGGCACCTGCCTCGGGAACCGGAGAGTCCCCACATGGAGCGAGGTTATGACACACACCCACACCCACACACACATATATATATAGAGAGAGTATACATGTTGCCCCCTCTTTGACATGTACTACATACTCCTACCGTGCATATACATAACACAAACAAAAAAAGAACCATCCTTGTTGGTCAAATTAACCTCTCTCTCGTTGTACGTTCAATTGATCGACGAAGACCTCGCGGGCCCACAGAGAGTCACACGCGAGCGAGTGTCATAGGACAACCACCGCATGCTTGTTGTCGTGTGTTGTGTGATGTTTGAATACCCAATGCACAACTTTGACGTGGCACATGCTTCGCAAACCGGAAACGCATGCACTACACAGAGTTTCACGATGCGTAGCCCCCTCACTTCGAGCCGCTGGGAGGGACTCATGTGTACGCACGTGCCCGAACTTTGATATGGAATCTCACCATGATCCACATAACACACATGCCAAAGATGAATCCACCTTCAGTCAGATGCCTCTCGTTGTCGGTGGAAACTGAAAACCTTTGCGGGCTAACGATCTTGAGAATTGATTTTGAATGTCCTACATATATGTTTGTGCCTTTTTTTTCTTCCAGATCTTGAGAATTGATTTTGAATGTCCTACATGTATGTTTCTGCCATTTTTTTTCTTTCAGATTGGTATGTACACAGATGAGGCTCCGGCCAGCGCCGCCGCCGGATGTAGATCTTGGACCCGGCAGCACGGCCAGAAGCGGCCACGCCCCCTGGACCTGAGGAACCAGTAGAATCTCCAGCGGACCGCATCAGCGATCTCCCGGACGCCATCCTTGGGGAGATCATCTCCCTTCTCCCCACCAAGGATGGCTGCCGCACACAAGTCCTCACATCTCGGTGGTGCACTTAGTGGCGTGCCACACCTCTTAATCTCGACTATCGTCAGCTATCTGCCGATGATGATTCTGAACTCCCCGGAGCCATCATCTCCTCCCACCAGGGCTCCGTTCAATGCATCTGCATCCCGGCATGCTACCTGCTGGACATACCCTGCACGGTCGCCGCCTGGCTGACATCCCGTTAATTCGATAAACTCCAGCAGCTTGAGTTCTACCATTACTACAGCGATGGGTTACCACCCAGTGCTGCATCTGTGCCCTCACCACCGATGCCCATCTCATGGTTTTCCTCCTCTCTCCACACCGTCACCTTGTCCCGATGCCATCTAGCAGATAATCTGGTACAAATGCTTTGACTCCCACTGCTGAAAAAACTTGCGCTTGTGTTGGTTGATCTGTCGGTGGCCTCACTGCACAGCATCATCCACTCCAGCTGCCCTACACTGGAGCGTTTGGTGCTTATTTTTGGAATAGGAATCCATATCCCTTGTCTCAAAATAAAGTCACCTCACCTTGTAAGCATTGGAATTCGTTTTGAAGGACAGGAGCTCATCATCGAAGATGCCCCTTCACTTCAAAGGTTGCTCCTTCATTGTTGTTATAAACCTTCGCAAATAATTGTGGTCTGTGCGCCTAAACTGGAGACCTTGGGTGCAATTCATGATCCGTTTAAATGGTTCGAGATGGTGTTTGCCTCCACACCCATTGAGGTACTGTATATTATTCACGTACACTTTTGTAATTTGCATTTTTCATTTGTGCGCATAAGTTAAGTATCATCTTGGAGTACACTTTCAGTGCTAATATTATGTTCTATGCTCAATGAAGAGCTTGTCCATCCTATCAGTGGTGGTGGATTCTGTCAAGACCTTATATATCAGTATGTGGTGTTTTGATCTCAACATCATTATTACCTTGCTACAATGCTTTCCATGTCTGGAGAATTTGTATATAAAGGTAATGATTTCACGCACATTGAAAGCCCATATATAATGTACTATAATTAATCATTCAGCTATCACTCTTTCAACATAATCTTTTTTAGACATTAACTGTTTTCAATCTTCATCTTTATTTAGGCACTAACACATGGAGAAAAAGGTATAACCAATCGATGGTTCAAGAAGCACCGGGATTTTCTCAGATCTCATGACATTCGTTTGAAGACAGTAACGCTGGAAGGATATGCATCCAACAATGCAAACACTAGCTTTGTCACATTCTTCATGCTGAATGCGAGGGCACTATTGTCTGTGAGGATTAAGTTTTTCGACAAGAAATTTCTCACGGCTGTAAGTGTTGAATAGCATAAAAAGAAGTTTCAGGTGGACCTAAGGGCTTCTGATCGTGCTCGGCTTCTATTTACAATAGCTTGTCGCCATCATGGAGCAATAGAAATTTTGTACTGGGATCTTGATTTTATGGATCAGACCGATCCATTTGATTGTGACTGCCGAAAACTTTGGTTGAGTTAGATGTCATTGTCCTGTTTAATCTGGATTTTGTCTAAACCTGATGAGCAATTAATCCTCATGCTTTTGTACTGTTTGTAAGCTAGTGTTAGATATTGTTGCCCTTTTCAACTCGGCTTTGACCCATATTTTCTTTCATACTAGGCCAATGGCTTGCCATTTCTTTAATTAAGACATAAATATTATAAGCATTCATAACATAGGGAAAGAACATCACTCTTGCGGGATCCTTGAGATCTTTGTTCATTACAGAACCCGCAAGTTCTTAGCGCCCACCAGCACCCACAAACTTATTTTCAGCTAGCACACCAAATGGGTTGTAATTTTTAATAAGAAAAGTTACATGGTAGTGACAGATTTGGATTTGTCAGGTGGGACCCATGAGGAAAAAGCCTATCCAGGGCGGTGCCGACTCGACAGTAAACATTGAGAAACCTGGTTTTAAAATTACTGTAAATCCAAAACTCGCCTCAAAATCATGAAACTTGGCATGGTGTTATGACATGGCACCAACATGCTGTGGTAAAAAATTAGTCCAATTCTGGAAAAGTTTTGTTATAAACTTCTTACAAACCAGAGCTTCTCTCAAAAAGGTTCTTTGTTCCGAGAGGGAACTTGTCACCTATGTGTGCGAAACGACATACGCTGTCTCTTCCCGCCTTGATTTATTTTACAGAGGCAACATGCAACTATAGGAGCGTCGTCCTAAAAATATGAAATTATTTAGGGTTTGTTTTGCCTTTTTATACATTATTTGAGTTTTCTAGGCATTTTGGAACATACTTTGGTGTGTGCAAAGGTCATGTGTGTACTAGCCACCTATGTAATTGGATGTTCAATCTGTTTATGGAATCAAGTCCTTATAAGTTATAAGTACATATGCTATTGTTCTCTGTGCAATGACATCGCACAAGGACCATACTAGGGAACTCGTCGGTGATGATTTCATCAATCACTGACAATTGTATACCAGCAAGCGTTTGCCACAACACACACGGCTTATTAGTAGCAATCGTCTGTATTATTATCGGTCTTCGCACACATTTCTGATTACAGACTTGTTTATCGCGTATCAGACACATCATGTTAAATTGAACCGTTTCTGTTCTCTTGGCTCAAAGCTAACAGTTCATCCGAGTGAACCGTATGCCTTATATCGCAGACACCTTGATATGGCTGACCGTTTCTTTTGTGTTGCCTAATCAAAAACAGCTCATCTGAGTGAACTGTATGCCATATATCGCACACGCCTTCATCTGGCTGCCTGTTTCTGTTGTTCTGCCTCATCGCAAACAATTCATTGAACTGAACCATATGCCTAGCATCGCACACGCAACTAAAATCTGAACCGTGTTTGATGTATCCGCCATCGCAAATGTTTTGCACCTTTTTTGATGGTTTTTTACATCACCGTTTGCGATTAATGCATCGCACACAGTTTCGTCGAAGGGTCTCTGATTGTAGTGTCACATTAGCAGCATCCTGCAGTAGTGCATGCCCGTCCTTTTTTTTGGTCGACCATTGCACGTGAAGGCCTGATGGCATGCTTGTTCTGTTTGCCTCTCGGGAACTGATCCGATCACGGACTATTTTTCTTCAAAGCATAAGATCACCTCGTGTTAGCCAGCGAAGCCTTATCCGATTTAGGCCGGTGGCGATTTTGCAGTAGCGGTGCTCCCCCCATCGATTTCGACTCAAAAAAGCTGAGATATGACGATGCTGTTGGCTCCTTGCACTGACTGATCTGCTGATGTGCTATACGCTTGCAGACTGCGGCTGGCTCATGCTCAAAACTTTTACTGATCGGATTTCTTGCACTCCGCGCAGGCAAAAATAACTCTCCACTGTTAATGAATTTCTAAATTGGTAACACAGAATTTCTATGCAGCTAGTTACACCTTGAATCGTACGGAGACTTGTGTCAGTGGCGGCGCACAGGCGCAACCCTAACTTTAGATCTCAACCTCATATTCGCCGCCGCTGAATATTTCTTCAATCTTGACTGATGAAGTCGTAGTTGATGTGAGTTGTTCCACGCCGGCTCTTGTTCAGCCAGAAAATTGCGAACTTCTCGATCCCTGGGAGATATCCCTCCAAGCACTCAACACCACCATGTGTGGCCCCACGGTGGGCGCCAACTGTCGTGGTTTTGTCATGGCAGATGTCCTAGTGTGAGGACTTAGTCGTGAGGCCAACGCATCTAACTGGTAGCTTGAGAGGGGTTAAGCGGGACAAGAGACGCGAGATTTTTCCCAGGTTCGGCCCCTCACGGTGGAGGTAAAAGCCTACATCCTGCTTGATTGATATTGATAATGATGATGATCTCGGTTACAAGGGCGAGGTTTCGCTCCCTCTATCTCGAGAACATCTACTTCGATCTTATCTAAGACTTGTCTGTCTAAGACCTATTTATTGAGACGTCTAGAAACTTGTCTATTGAGACCTTTCAAACCTTGACCCTCTTGGGGTGACCTGCCCCTCCTTATATAAGTTGAAGGGGCGGCTTACATGTAGAGTCCAAGTCAGACTAAGACTTGACTTATTCTGACTTCTCACCGTGGGCTTCTTAACGCCTTGGGCTTCTCTCCGTGGGCTACTTAACGCCTTGGGCTTCTTAACTCCAGGCGACTCATCTCTAAGACTCATCTCCGTGACTCCATGCAACTGCCGGGTCATAATCTGTCTACCGAGTCATAATTGTGTGCCGGGTCATAATTGTGTGCCGGGTCAAAATCTGCTGGGTTAAAAACTATCTATCGGCTTACAATCTATCGCGTCACAATCTGCCGGGTCACAATCTGCCGGTTTACAATCTGCCGGGTCATAATCTGCCGGGTCACAATCTGCCGGGTCTCACCTGCCGGGTTTGGATCTGAGATGACTGAACGGGCTTCTTAAGTCCAGAGATGACTTAACATCAGGGCGACTTAAACCCAGAAATGACTTAAGCCTTAGGGCGGCTTATCCTTATGAGCCGGGTCTTGGGCCGTGGATGGGAATATAACCACCCAACATCTCTCTTCTCCTCTCTCGGTGTTCCAACTACGCATTCCTGCCTCTCCAAGGGTCTCGTCGCCTCCCCTCTAGGACTTCGTGACGGGCGTCTCCCAAGGGGGGGGGCGCGGAGGGGGGAGAAGCGGTCGGAGGGGCGCTCCTCCGGCGATCTCCTGTCCCGGTCGCACTTGGCGGCACTGGGCAGGGGTGCGGGATCGGGGGTCGGGGGGGATGGTCCGTATGGCCGGGTGGGGATGGAGCTGCTCGGGGAAGGGGGGGAAGGAGAGGTCGGGGGGGATCAGAGGGTTCTCGCTCCTGGCGTAGGGGACTCACGTCGTGAGTCGCAGTTGGGGGGGCGTGGTCTGGTCGGGGAGGGGGTGGGGTCTTCCAGGTGAGGGGGGGTGCGGGAGGGGTTGCGGTGGGAGCGGGTCTCATCTCTCCCCTCTCCGACGGGGTGTACGGTCCCGCTCCTTCAGGGGGGGTGCTGTGTTCTTGGGGCAGATGCGGTTCCGGACGGGGGTCTTCTTTCCTGCGTCTTCGGGCTGGGGCGTTGAGCGGAGTTCAGGAGCGAGGGTTGTGCGGGGTCTGTCTTTGGTGGCGGTGCGGTGTCGTTGGTTGGGCTACGGGGGGGGTCTGGGCGGGGTTCGTCTTCTCGCCTCTTGCGGAGGGGCGGCGGGCTTCTCGGGGGTCGGGGGATAACGTCTCGTCGGGAAAGGGGCGGTGCGTGGGGGGTTCGGAGTGCCGAGCGGGGAGGGCGGTCGTCGGGAGTTGAAGCTCTTTTCCCCGTTGGCGGGGGGATGGACTTATCTCCGGATGTCCTCGGTGGGTCTCTCTTCCTCCGAGGCTCCTCGAGTCTTCGTCGGTCTTCGTCGTCCTTTGGTTAGGGTGGCGGGGGGTCGTTTGAGGGGCTCTGATGCTTGCGAGTCGTCTGTCGTGGGGGTGCTTGATGGGACGGGGTTCTTGCCTGGGCAGTGTCGGTCCTTGTCCCTCTGTTCCCGTCCTCGGAAACTCCTCTTCTCTCTCTCTGAGTTCTCATGCGCCAGCACAGGTTTCGTCTTCATCATTCCATACAATGTTCTCTTTGGAGATCGGTATGATGTAATCATTTTGTGCGGTGTGTTTGTTGGGATCCGATGAATTGTGGGTTTATGATCAGATTATTCGTTGAAACTAATTGAATTATATAGTAAACTTTATTATGTGTGATTATTAGAGCTATGTAATGGTTTCTGATTTATGGGTTATCTTTGGCCAAGTTATTGATTAGATTTTCATTGGAAGTGGTGCATAGTAGTAGGCTCAATCTTGTGGTGCCTCACCTAGTGACAGAAGGGATAGTGAGGCACGTATTTGTATTATTGCTACTAAGGGTAAAACAATGGGGCTCAATGATATTAGTTGATCTTATTTTGTCTACATTATGTTATCTTGCTTAAAGTGTTACTCTGTACTTTATGAACTTAATACCATAGTTGCATCCTGGATAGCGGTCGATGGGTGGAGTAATAGGAGTAGATGCAGATGGATTTCGGTCTACTTGTCATGGACGTAACGCCTATGTAATGATCATGCCATGAATAACATCATGACTATGCGCTATTCTATCAACCGCCCAACAATAATTTGTTCACCCACCGTATCGTTATGCTTATGAGAGAGATGCCTCTAGTGAAAACTGTGGCCCCCGGGTCTATTTAAATCATATTAGTAAAACAGTAGGATCGAAGAAGATAGGTCTAGAGTGGGGGTGGGTGAATAGACACTTAACTAACCAAAGGTGCAGTTTTTAGTTTTCTTGAAACTTAGGCAGATTTTGGCACAAGTTAAGATAACACCAAGACTTTCTACACATGCATATCTAGAGATAAAGCAGCAGAAATAATAAATCATGCAATTGTGTGGAAAGTAAGGGGTAGAGTCAGAAGATCAAAAGCAATGAAGACACGATGATTTTTGGCATGGTTCCGATAGGTGGTGCTATCGTACGTCCACGTTGATGGAGACTTCAACCCACTGAGGGTAATTGTTGCGCGAGTCCATAGAGGGCTCCACCCACGAAGGGTCCATGAAGAAGCAACCTTGTCTATTCCACCATGACTTTTGTCCACAAAGGACTAGCCCCACTCGGGTAGATCTTCACGAAGTAGGTGATCTCCTTGCCCTTACAAACTCCTTGGTTCAACTCTACATGATTTTGGAGGCTCCCAAGTGACACCTAACAAATCTAGGAGACACCACTCTCCAAAAGGTAATAAATGTTGTGTTGGTGATGAACTCCTTGCTCTTGTGCTTCAAATGATAGTCTCCTCAACATTCAATCTCTCTTACACAGATTTGGCTTGGGTCGGAGAAGGATTGGAGTGGAAAGCAACTTGAAGAGGATAGAAATCAAGGTTCAAATGGTAGGAATAGAATCTCTTGATCTTAACACATGAGTAGGTGGTTCTCTCTCACAAAATGAATGGTGGAAGTTGTGTTTCGTTCTGATGGCTCTCTTTAAGGGTAAGTGGTGGTGGAGGGGTATAAATAGGCAGCACCAAAAATCCAACCGTTACAAGCCTTTTACCCAACTCGGTGGCACCAATATGATAATCTCAGTAAGACTGACTAGTGCAAAAGACTTGACCGTGAGGCTTTTCGGTGAAATTGATTATACCAACTCGGTGGGACCAAAGTGCAATGGCTAGGGCAGAACCGCGTCTCGGCAATTCCGATCGATTCATCTCGGTGATTCCAAAATGAAGCAACTTCATTACGGAAGTTGGCAAGGCCGTCTCGATGGGACCGAGAACCATTTTGGTCAGACCAAATTGTTAGGGTTTTGGCTATGGCAATGGAATGATCATCTCGGTGGGTCCAGAATAAGTGATATCTGTGGGACCGAAATGATGAATTAGGGTTTGGACAAATGTGTTTTTTGGGAAAGTGATTGAGGGTTTTTGGAGCAATATCACTAAGCACTTTGAGCAACAACCTCATCCCCTTTTAATAGTATTGGCTTTCCTAAGGGACTCAATGTGATCTTGGATCACTAAACCAATAATGAAGAGTCTTGGGGTAGCCAATTCTTGTCCTTGACATTTTGAAAGGGTCCACATCCTCATGTCCTTGCCATGCCACTGTTGAACTTATGTGAAATATTCTAGGTAAAAGTATCAGTTCAATAATATGTATGTTGACATTAATTACCAAAATCACCAAGGGAGAAAATGTGCTTTCAAAAACCTAAATATCTTGCTGCAATTTACTTACTTTTATTTTACTTTGCAATTTATATATCTCCTACTATCAGATTTGATCCTTACAATTAATGAGTACAAGGGGATCGACAACCATCTTACCCGCGTTGGGTGCAAGTATTTGCTCTTGTGTGTGGGTACAGCTAAATGTGGTTTGGATAACTCTCCTACTGGTTAAATAAACCTTGGCAGTCGATGGGTACCCTAGATGCATGCTGGATAGCGGTCGATGGGTGGAGTAATAGTAGTAGATGCGGGCAGGAGTTAGTATACTTGTCTCGGACGTGATGCCTATGTACATGATCATTGCCTTGAATATCTTCATAACTATTCGCTTTTCTATCAATTGCCCAAGAATAATTTGTTCACCCACTATATGTTATGTGCTCGAGAGAGAAGCCTCTAGTGAAAGCTATGGCCCCCATGTCTACTTTTATCATATATAAAAACACAAAAATACCTTGCTGCACTTTTATTTTTCTTATTTTTTCTTGCAATTTATCTATTTACCTACCACTACGAGATTTGATCCTTGTAGATAACCGCCGAGGAGATTGACAACCCCCATGTTTGCGTTGGGTGCAAGTATTTGCTTTTGTGTGTGCAGGTGCTGCTAACGAGGTTCTGTGTGGTTGTCCTACTGGATTGATAACCTTGGTTCTTAACTAAGGGAAATACTTATCTCTAATATACTACTTCATCCTCTCCTATTCGAGGAAATACCAACGCAACTCACAAGTAGCATTATGCTATCCTTATTGATAACAGACAAAAACAGAAAAAAGACATATGGATCCTCATCCACTTGCCAATCTATTCAAACTTGTTGCTTATTGTAAACCAATAGCTAATAATGAAGAAGTGATAAAAGAAAATGCTATTGTGATACATTTATTGAATGAAAAGCATGATTGCAATGTTGTTAATATAAATTCTATGAATATCAATTGTGCTATTTATCATGATTGGGGTAATAATCATGATGTTTCTTATGATCTTGAGAATTCTGAGCCTCATAATGAATCTATTATTGATGATGAAATTTGCAATACTATTAAAAGTGGGTTCGGAAGAGCACCAACTTTAGGTAATAATGATCCCACTACTTTGGAGTATTATGAATCTCGTGATTTTTGTTAATAAAAGTGGGTTTGGAGAGGTCATGACTTTACTTGATGTTAATCCCACTATCTTGTATGATTATAAAACTTTTATACATGTGGATCATGAAGAGAATATTTTGTGAGATAGCTATATTTTTGAATTTGATCATGATCCTACATGTAATTATTATGAGAGAGGAAAATATGGTTGCAGCAATTTTCATGTTACTCAATTACCTCTCTAGATGTTCAATTTATTAATGTTTCATCCTTCTTCCTTGATTATGCTAAATATTGCTTGATTTAATAGTTTGTTTAATTATGAAATGCCTATGCATAGGAAATATGTTAGATTTAAATGTGTTTGTCACATGTTTTATGATGCTCTCTTTGTGCTTCAATTCTTGTCTTTCATGTGAGCATCATTGAAATCTCAAAGCCTATCTTAATGGCTATGAAGGAAGAGCTTGTTGGGAGACTACCCAATAGTTATCATTTCTGTTTTGGTGTGAGATGAAATGGTTATTGCAATTGTAATGATTATGTTTTCATCTTTTAGTTAGTTTTTGTGCCAAGTAAAGCATTTGGGATGATTCGGATGATAGTTGAATTAATTCTGTTCAAAAACAGAAACATTTGGGCCTAGTGCAGGAATTTACATTTTTTATTGGAACATGATCTGGGTCTGAAATTTTACACAATATTAATATAGAAAATTTCTATGTTTTCCTAATTTTTTAGACTTTTTTGATTTACAGAAGTATGGTTTTAGTTCAGATCATTACAAACTGTTCTGTTTTAGATAGATTTTGTTTTTATTGCATAGTGTGCTTATTTTAATGATGTTATGGATTATATCGGGGGGGGGGTATAAGTCATGAAGAAGCTAGAGTATATTAGGTATTATGCAAGAATAATTTTGAATGGGTTTATAACAATACCTAAGTTTATGGTTTACCAATTATACTAATGGATCTCACGAGGTTATGTTGAGTTTTGTGTGCTGAAGTTCTGAAGTTTTGGGTCAGATCACGATGGAAGAAGGAATAAGGAGTGGCAAGACCCTAAGCTTGGGGATGCCCAAGGCACCCCAAGGTAATATTCAAGGAAGACCCAAGCGTCTATGCTTGGGGTTGCCCCGGGATAGCATCCCCTCTTTCGTCCACAATTCATTAGTATGTTACTCGGACCTATATTTTTATTAATCACATGATATGAGTTTTACTTGGAGTGTCTTGTGCTATAGTTTTATTTTGTTTGTTAGTTTGCCACCAATCATTGTTTGCTGGATACACCTTTTGAGAGAGACACCCATTCATCATGAGTTGTTAGAATTCTCAAGGTAGTTCACTTATATCTTTTGAGTTATGTAGTTTCTCATCTGCTTCAATTGTATCATTAGAGCAAGGTGGTGGTTATATTTTGTAGAAATGATTTACACTCTCATGCTTCACTTAAACCTTTTTGAGAGTGTATTAATAGGAAGTGGTAATATGCACTAATTATGAGACTAGTTCAAGAATGATAGGTATATAAGAGTGATATACCAGAAACTTTCATGTAGAACACTGAATATGAAATGTGTGATTTAATTATATTGATGCAGTAATATGAAAGGGTGTTGGTTCATGATCATTGGTTACTAAAAATATCGATATTAAAGCTTGTTATGTATTACTCATTTAACTGTCCGTCATGGCATGACGGGGATGTTGGAGCATTTTTATTCCTCGTTGAAATCATTTGTGTTGTTTGAATCGGGGGCGCGCGATGGTTAACTCCTACCAACCTCCTCCTTAGGGGCATGCGAGTAGTACTTTGCTTCGAGGGCTAAAAAAACTTTCACAATAAGTATATGAGTTATTTATGTTTAGTGCGAGTTCATGGCGTAATATTTCACTCCCACCTATCCACATATTGATAGCCTCTCCAGTACTGTGCATTGCCCTTTTTAACCACGATAATTGGTGCGAACTCCACCGGTACATCCAAACCCCGTGATATGATATGCTCTATCACACATAAACCTTATTATATCCTTCCTCAAAACAGCCACCATACCTACCTATCATGGCATTTCCATAGCCATTCTGAGACATATTGCCATGCAAGTTCCACGGTTACTATCCACATGACATGTGTGTTCATCGTCATATTGCTTTGCATGATCATATAGAGCTAACATGATATTTGTGGCAAAGCCACTGTTCATCATTGTAATACATGTTATGCTAGATCATTGCACATCCTGGTACTGCTAGAGGCATTCACATAGAGTCATATTGTTTCAATTTATCGAGTTGTAAGTAAAAAAGAAGTGTGATGATGATCATTATTAGAGCATTGTCCGAGTGAGGTAAAGGATGATGGAGACTGATGAGTCCTCAAAAAAGTGGGGATGAGGTTCATGATATTATTATAAAAAATGAGAGAAAATAGAGAAGGGACAATGCTACTATCCTCTTATCACACTTGTGCTTGTAAGTAGCACCATGTTCTTCATAAAGACAGTCTCCATGATTTGTCATTTTCACATACTTGTGGGAAATTTTACATTATAGAACTTGGCTTGTATATTCTGACGACGGGCTTCCTCAAATGGCCGAGGTCTTCATGAGCAAGCAAGTTGGATGCACACCCACTTAGTTTCAGTAGTGAGCTTTTATACACTTATATATAGCTCTAGTGCATCTGTTGCATGGCAATCCCTACTCCACGCATCGATATCGATTGAAAGGCCTCTCCATTTCCTAACAATCCGCCGAGTTGATGCGAGACTTTCTCCACTTTTGTCTTCCCTTATGCACCTCTACAAAAATATTCTATTCCACACATAGTGTTAAGTCCATGACTCATGCTCACGCTGGGCATAAAACCCGAAACCCGAAGCCCGAACCCGAACCCGGAAAACCCGAACACTATATTGGGTAGCAGTTTCCAAAAACAGAATTTTATTCGGGTAATTTGGATTACAGCCCACGTTACCCGATCTGCCCGAATTACCCGAAATAATTGACCAACATAACAGCCTACCTGAAGATTTGCAGTTTTTGACAAGGGAAAGTTCCGCATGGGCCATCATATTAGCCCAATAAGCCCACACTTGCGCGCACCACACTTCCCTCATTCCCCGCAAGCCTGTACCAGCACGTCCTCAACCCTAGCCGCCGCTGAGGCCATGTCCATACCAGCATCTTCCACACTCTCGCGCAGAGGCACAATAGAACAGCCACACATCGGAATCTTCCCTTCCCCGGCCACCGCTCCCGCATGCGACGTGGTCAGACGGCCCCTCATTCCCTGTCGCCATCGCCTGAGAGCAGCAAGGTGCTGCACCGCTGCATCGGCAGCCTCCCGTGAATCTCTCTTTTCCTAGCGGCTAGGCCACCACCATGACAGCGACCAGACCCATGATGGTGTGGAGCTATGCAGTGCCATGCTAGCTACCTCCGTATTCCATCGCTCATCACTAGCTGGAAGATGCTCAGCGTCGTGCTCGAAGAATTTTGAGACACTACTCCTGTTCGGGAAAATCGGGTAAACCCAAACCCGAACCCGAAATGTCAGGTACCCGAATTATCGGGTACTTAAAATTATGACTAAATTTCGGGTATCATTTCCAATAACCCGAATTTTTTAAAACCCGAATTACCCGACCCGAACTTTCGGGTAAACCCGAACGCCCACA
Organism: Thinopyrum elongatum; assembly: GCA_011799875.1. Lineage (NCBI taxonomy): Eukaryota > Viridiplantae > Streptophyta > Magnoliopsida > Poales > Poaceae > Thinopyrum > Thinopyrum elongatum. The sequence continues at coordinate 145,004,969 of CM022302.1, read as the reverse complement.
CTGAACTCACGCACATATATTTAGTGAAGTTGAAAATGCTGAAGCGAGAAAAAGTATGATACAATTGCTTGGTTTGACACCGAGGTGCTCATGATTTGTACTTATGTTAGGAAGATGGAGTCATGCCATGCTTACATAATTCAATGAGTAGGGATAACATTGGTTAAGCATCGTATATTCTGAAGAGTAATGATTATGTTCTAGTATTCATGGATATTATTATGTTGATATCAATTACTTCATCGTTTGTCAATATTCATACTATAAATAGATTACATGATAGACATGCTCGGTAGCATTCAACATCAAAAATTCTGTTTTTATCATTTAACTACTCGGGGACGAGCTGGAATTAAGCTTGGGGATGCTGATACATCTCCAATGTATCTATAAATTTTGATTATTTTATGCTATTATATTATCAATCTTGTATGCTTTATATGCAATTTTTACTTCGCCCATCTTGCTGGATCAAGAAGGCGAGGACGTCATCGAGCTGAACGTGTGCTGAACGAGGAGGTGCCATACGTTCGGTACTTGATCGGCGGATCATGAAGGTGTACGACTACATCAACCGCATTGATAAATGCTTCCGCTTAACGGCCTACGAGGGTACGTAGACACACTCTCCTCTCTCATAGCTATGCATCTCCATTGATAGATCTTGCGTGTGCGTAGATTTTTTTTGTTTTCCATGCAACGTTGCCCAACAGTGACATCATGAGCCAGGTCTATGCGTAGATGATATGCACGAGTAGAACACAAAGGAGTTGTGGGCGCTGATGTTCATACTGCTTACCACCAACGTCTTATTTTGATTTGGCGGCATTGTGGGATGAAGCGGCCCGGACGAACCTTACATGTCCACGCACATGAAACTGGTTCCACCGACTGACATGCAACTTGTTTTGCATAAAGGTGGCTGACGGGTGTCTGTTTCTCCTACTTTAGTTGAATCGAATTTGACTACGGCCGGTCCTTGAAGAAGGTTAAAACAGCAAACTTGATAAATCACCATTGTGGTTTTTGCTTAGGTAAGAATGGTTCTTGCTAGAAGCCTGTAGCAGCCACATAAAACTTGCAACAACAAAGTAGAAGATGTCTAACTTGTTTTTGCAGGGCATGTTGTGATGTGATATAGTCAAGACGTGATGTGATATACGCTGTTGTATGAGATGATCATGTTTTGTAATATCGACAACTGGCAGGAGCCTTAGGGTTGTCTCTTAATTATTGTATGAAATGCAAGCGCCATGTAATTGCTTTACTTTATCACTATGCGTTAGCAATAGTTGTAGAAGCAATAGTTGGCAAGACGACCCCAACGCAACGATGGAGCTCAAGGTGTCGAGCCAGTGACGATGGAGATCATGATGATGCTTTGGAGATGGAGATCAAAAGCACAAGATGATGATGGTCATATCATGTCACATATTTTGATTGCTTGTGATGTTTATCCTTTATGCATCTTATTTTGCTTAGAACGACAGTAGCATTATAAGATGATCCCTTCACTAAATTTCAAGACAAAAGTGTTCTCCCTGAGTATGCACCGTTGCTAAAGTTAGTCGTTTCGAAGCACCTCGTGATGATCGGGTGTGATAGACTCTATGTTCACATACAACGGGTTTAAGCCAGTTTTACACAAGCAGAATACTTGGGTTAAACTTGACGATCCTAGCATGTACAGACATGGTCTCAGAACACTAGAGACCGAAAGGTCGAACGTGAGTCATATAGTAGATAGGATCAACATAGAGATGTTCACCATTGATGACTACCCCATCTCACGTGATGATCGGACATGGGTTAGTTGATTTGGATCATGTATCACTTAGATAACTTGAGGGATGTTAATTTAAGTGGGAGTTCATTAGTAAGCTGATTAATTGAACTTAATTTATCATGAACTTAGTCTTAACTAGAAAAAGAGCCTGTGTGTTGCAACGGGAGAAAAAAATCACTCGTCCGTAACACAATAACCATGAGTGAAGACCTCAATAGGTCCACGTGCATCTCATCTGTGTTTCCACTTATCCTCCTTCCTACCCTTGTCAACGGTGACCTCAGTACTCACACAATCATAATGCGTTTGAATATGGTCAATTCTAAGGTGTCTCTCTCTCTCTCTCTCTTCGCATAAGATGAGAAATCTATTTTTTATCTAGATGTTTTGTCGAGGCGTGCATGCGTGGTAATAGATGATTTCTTTCGTCTTCAAACCTATTTTGCTGATGTGTTGATTTCCAATCCGGATATACATAGGTACAAAAGAAAGATGGATCATGCACTATTGATTAAAGTTGCATCCCAAATAGCATTAAAATGTTTAACATGTAACACAACATCATATTCATATTCTACATATTTTCTATTCAATTTCCATATATAACATATCAAAATGGGAGTTAGGTTGAAAAGATATGGATATTTTTTAAATCATTTAATCTACCCAAAAATAGTGGATGGACCGCGGGTTGATTGACCCAAATATTAGGGGCTTTTTTGAAAAAGAGCAAAGGCAGAAGCACTTCTCCCTTTATGATTGGGCATAAATTAAAATAGGATTGCGAATTGATTTCAAAGAATGACAAGGGGGTTTTTGCCAAAATCACGATGGATGGGCAGAATTATTTCTCCTATATTAGTAGGTATAGGAAAAGAGGATATGCGTTGCAACGGGAGAAACAAATCCTTACACACCCCTAACGACCCAAACCGTGGAGATATTATGAAACTCAGCCTGGAAAGCAAACTTTGCCTGAATAGATATTGTTGACTTATCTTTTTTTATGTGACGCCCCCGGCTCAATCGTGCACTAATCATACACGCAAATGCACACGATCAAGCCTAAGGACTCACTTGAAGATATCACAACACAACTCTAAAACATAAATAAAACCATACAAGCATTATATTACAAGCCAGGGCCTCGAGGGCACGAATACATAAGCTTGATGCCGAACAAGCATCGACGGAAGCGTTAGATATCTGAGTACAGACATAAGACAGAGAGATATGCCTTTAACAAGGCGGGACAAAACAAAAGCTACGATCGAAAGGTGCAGGCCTCCTGCCTGGGACCCTCCGAACCTACTCCTGGTCATCGGCCAACTCGTAGAAGTAACCACCCTCAGGGTAGTAGTAACAATCGTCGGCGGGGGCAGCTGTCTCAGGGGCTCCGACATCTGGTTGCATCAAAAGGATATGGGGAGAAAAAGAAAGCAAAGCAACCATGAGTACTCATCCGAAGTACTCAGCAAGCAAGGATCTACACTACATATGCAACATTATCAAAGGAAGGTTGTATATGTGGACTGGGCTGCAGAAATGCCAGAATAGAGAGAAGGCCTAGTCCTATCGAAGACTAGCATCTTCAGCGGTCTTGCAGCAATAGAAGAGAGTAGATCAGCACAGTATAATGTAGTAGTGGTTGTGTCAAGTAACAGTCTCGCCCAGAGATCCTTCCTCGACTCCCTGCGAGAAAGTAATCCCAGAGCCATATGGTCATCAACCTCGCCCAGAGATACTTTCTCGACTCCCTGCGAGAAAGCGATCCCAGAGCCATATATCCAGGTATCCAGTTCTAGTTGTACCGATCGGGATACAAATCCGAGTGTCCTTTACCATAGGACCGGCTATCGATAGATGTGTTCTTCCCTGTAGGGGTGCACCAACTTACCCACCACGCTCGCTTCACTCCGGCCGGACACGCTTTTCCGGGTCATGCCCGGCCTCGGCCAAATGATACACCACAACCGTACCTACAGCTCAGCAGAGAGGTCCCCGTTGGTCTATATCCTAAGCGCTCAGGGGTCTTGGGCCATCGCCCTGTGCACTCCGGGTCAGTGTGTGCAGGGTCGGGATGAGCACCACCTCAGTCCTGGATGGCACTGGCCCGGCACGGCCACGAGGCTGAACTGGACGTCTGACAGAGCTTTCGGCTGATGCTACGATGCAGAGTGCCCATAACTCTTCCCACGTGATGGTTAGTGCTATCAGGCCAGTGGCCTGCTCGGATCAAATATCCAAATCTTTGGCGGACTAGGGGCTTGCGGTAACAAGCAGAGACTCACGATCGATGTGACCCCGTCGCCCCGTCTCGAGGACTTGCTGCAAGGGCTAAGAATGCCCGGCCGCGCCTCGTATTCATATCTCGGGCAACCTCCAGGTTAACCCGTCTCCACAACACTCGCCACTGAGGCTCACGCGGGTACCCCTCATGGTCGACCCGCCTTTCCAAGTAGCAGTGTAAAGTCCAAGTATCCGTGTGTCCATAACATCAGGGGAATCCGAGGTATCACCCTCATTGGATTCCTACTTGATGTATCCGTCAAGGTGAACTCGGAGGAATCACCCTCGATGGGTTCACACTTGATGTGTTGCACGAGAGGGTCGTATCGGAAGTGGAGAAGGAGGAATCACCCACGATGACAACGACCAAATAGCTACTCTACAGAGTTAACATCAGGAGTGCTATACGAGGTATCACCCTCGGCACTCGATGGTAACGATGCAGTGTCGTACAACCAAGGGGGTGATGTGCGGTGCCGGGGCCTGTCTTCGATCCTGTTGATCGGGTCTTCTGATAATCCAGCGGGGCAGTTGGGTCAAAGTGGGTCTCTGATGGGTCACTAACCAGCCTATACTAAGCAGTTTGAAATAGGCAGGTAAGGTAACAATAAGCAAGTTACAAAAGCATGCTATGCATCAGAATCGGATAAACAGTAGCAGCAGCAATTCTAATGCAAGCATAAGAGAGAAGAATAGGCGATATCAGTATGCTCAAAGGGGGGTGCTTACCTGGAAGCTTTGTTGAAAAGGAAGAAGAGTCGTCGGTGACGTAGTCGATCACAGCGGCATCAGCAGCGGTCTCGGGGTCTACCGGAGAGAAGAGGGGGAAGAAACTGTAAACATAAAGCAAACAAGAGCATGACATGACAATACGAAGAGCTAGGGGTGTTCTGACGCAGTGCTACACGATATAGGTGAAGAGGCAAAACATCCGGGAATGTTTTCCCGAAGTTTGACGTTTTCGGACAGATGAAACGGAGGTGGAATGTTGCATGTTCACTGTGCTAGGGACGTGCGGCGGACGAACGGACTGCGTATTCGGATTCGTCTCGTCGTTCTGAGCAACTTTCATGTACAAAGTATTTTCATCTGATAAACGGTTTATTTTCTATTAATTTTAAAGTTTTATTAAACATTCAGAATTATTTTAAATCAGAAAATGTATTATTGCATCAGCATGATGTCATGCTGACATCAGCAGTCAACGTGACTGTTGACTGGTCAATTTGACCAATGGGTCCCACATGTCAGTGACTGTTTAGTTTAATTAACAAATTAATTAAGTTAATTAAACTTAATTAGTTAATTTTAAACAGACTTAATTAAGTTAATTAATTATTAAACTAATTAATTAATTAATTATTAATTATTATTAATTATTTTTATTCCTTTTTCTTTTTAAATCTTTTTTTAAACGTTCCAGGGGCGGGGCCCCACTTGTCATTGGCCCCTAGGGCCAAATGGGGCTGGGCGCTTAAACGGGCGCGGGCGCCCGCCCGAAAGGGCACGGCCGTGCGGGCGCGCCTGGGCGCCGGCGCAGCGCCAGAGGCAGCACCGAGGGAAGGAGGGGCTGGGCACGGCCCACGAGCGCGAGGGGCGGCAGCAGCCGCGCACGTGGGCGCGGCCAAGGGCGTGCAGGACGGCGGCGGGTAGGCAGCAGAGGCGGCGCTGGCAGCGAGGCAGGAGGGCAGCGCGCAGCGCTAGGTGGCTGCGGGGCAGCAGCGGCAGCGGCCGCAACGGTGGTCGTGGGCGAGCGATGAACGGCGGGCAGCGACGCGGTGGTGGACGGTGGGCGCGCGGCTAACGCGGTGACGCCGGGATGAGGGAGGCAGGGCGAGGCACAGCAGGGCGACGATGGCGTGGGAGCTGGGCGTAGTGCAGGGGAGGCGCTCGGGGCGCGGTGAGTTTGGCCCAGCGCGGTGGACGGCCAACGGGCGCGCACGGCGTCGGGGTTGACCGCGGGCGCGGACGCGGGATGGCTACAGTGGGGCGGTGAGCGCACGTGCGCGGCAAAGAGAGGAGGGAGTGGAGGCCGGAGGTGGCCTCACTAGCATTAGAAGAGAAGACAGCAGCGAGGCTCGGTGGAGCCTTTGGGGAGTTGTTGGGGAGGCGAGATCCGGCGACGAGGCGGCGAGGTAGCTCCGGCTACGTCGGCTGGCTTCAGGTCGACGACGGAAAGGACGGCGACGATGGCGTAGATGAGCGGCAAGGGGGGACAGGGCCGGGGCGCCGAGGAGCGGCGTTCGGCGATGGGGATCGATCCCGGTCCAGAGCGGATCGGGAGGGGGAGAGGGAGAGCGATGGGGCGGAGTGGGGGTCGGTTGGGCTAGGGTTTCGAGAGGGAATGGGGTTAAGGGGGAATGGGGTGGGCCGGCCTGGCGGTCTAGCTGGGCCACGACCCAGTGGGGGGGGGGGTTCTATTCCTTTTTATTTTTGTTTTAACTTTTGTTTTTTTTCTTTTACTTATTTCCTATTTTATTCATTTTCTATTTTATTTCCTATTTATTTTTGTTTTTAAAAATATCTAAGTAGCACCTAAATTAGTGCTGCTAAATATGCTGCTGCCATAAAAAGTTTTACCCTTTATTAAAATAGTTTTCTAACTTATAATATTAGAAAACGCATTTAATTAATTGTTAACGCCACTGTTTTATTTATTTTATTGCATTTATACCTTTTATAAAAATATGGTTTCAACACCATAATTACCTATGCATTATTTGACACAACCCGAACATTTCAGTTTCCAATTTGGAACAACTTTTATTTTCACTTTTAGTTTGAATTTCCATTTTGAATTTGAATTGAAAAGAGATATGATCCAAATGATGCTTAAGCACTGTTGATCATGATGACATGGCATTATCAAAAGGGGGATTACTATAGCTAACCACTGGGGTGTTACAAATCTCCTCCTCTAACAAGAATTCTCGTCCCGAGAATTAAGAGGTAGAAGAAAAGAGGTCGGGGTATTCCTTGCGAAGATGATCCTCGCGTTCCCAAGTGGCTTCATCTTCAGTATGATTCGACCACTGCACTTTGAGGAACTTGGTAACCTTCTGACGGGTTCAACGTTCAGCTTTATCGAGAATGCGGATCGGATGCTCCTTATAAGAAAGATCATCCTGCAATTCGAGCATCTTGTGATCCACTGCTCGGTGCGGAGACTCCTTGAAGCAACGGCGAAGTTGCGACACATGGAAGACGTCGTGGATATGAGAGAATTGCGGCGGCAACTCCAATTTATATGCCACCTGACCACGTCTAGCAATTGCGGAAAGGACCAATGTAGCGGGGAGCTAACTTGCCCTTGATCCCAAAACGGTGAGTGCCCTTCATAGGGGTGACACGCAGATAAGCTTGATCACCAGGTTGATAAGTCAAACCCCATCGTTTGCGATCGTAGTTGCTCTTCTGACGGTCCTGAGCCGCCTTGAGATTTTCCCGGACAATTTGGACTTGTTCTTCGGCGTGTTGAATAATGTCCGGTCCCACGAGTGGTCGTTCCCCAGTTTCTGACCAATTCAGAGGGGTTCGACACTTACGTCCATATAGTACTTCGAAGGGGGCCATTTTCAAGTTGGCTTGATTGCTGTTGTTATAAGAGAACTTGGCATACGGGAGAGATTCTTCCCACTTCTTGCCGAAAGAAATAACACAAGCCCGCAGCATGTCTTCAAGCACTTGATTGACTCGCTCAACTTGGCCATGGGATTGGGGATGATAAGCTGAACTCCAGGTAATATGAGTTCACATAGCTTTTTGGAAACTTTCCCAGAACTTTGAGGTGAAAAGACCGCCACGGTCCGAACTGATCTCCTTCGGAATACCGTGGAGTGATACAATTCTAGAGATATATAACTCTGCTAACTGACTAGCAGTGATTGTCTCCTTGATAGCCAGAAAGTGTGCAACTTTTGAAAGTTGGTCGACGACGACAAGAATAGCATCGTGACCCTTCTGTGACTTGGGAAGGCCAGTAATGAAATCCATCTAAACCTTATCCCACTTCCATAAAGGAATAGGGAGGGGTTGCAGAATTCCAGCAGGCTTCTGATGTTCAGCTTTAACGTGACGACATACATCACATTCAGCAACATATCGAGCAATATCCTGCTTCATTCTAGACCACCAGTACCTTTGTCGGAGATCACGATACATCTTGGTGCTACCCGGATGAATAGACAGTGGGGTATCGTGTGCCTCCTTCATGACCTTGTGGGTCATAAGCTCAAAGCGAGGTACCACAATGCGGTCTCTGAAATACAAGGTTCCATCTTCATATAGCGAGAAATCCCTGTACTTTTCTAGGTGAAGGTCTTTCTTCATCAGATCAATGTCAGCATCTTTAGCTTGCGCATTCTTAACAGCTTTCTCAAGATCTGGTTGTATCACAAGGTTATTAAGAGAACCCTGTGGAACAATACGCAGATTCAGCTTGCACAGTTCTTCAAAAAGACGAGGTTGAGCTCGCTTAACCATGAGGTTGTCGCAATAGGACTTGCGGCTTAAGGCATCAGCCATCACGTTAGCCTTGCCAGGAGTATAAGAAATACCCAAATCATAGTCCGTAATGGCCTCCATCCATCTTTGCTGACGAAGGTTCAGAGATGGCTGAGTGAACAAGTACTTCAGACTTTTATGATCCGTGTAGATCTCCCAACGATTACCAAGTAGGTAATGTCGCCATAACTTCAATGCATAGATGACAGCAGCTAGTTCTAGATCATGGACAGGGTAGTTCTCTTCATGCGGGCGCAACTGTCGAGAGCCATAAGCAATCACTTTACACTCTTGCATTAGGACACAGCCCAATCCTTCACGGGATGCGTCACAATAAATCACAAAGTCTTTGCGAGAATCTGGAGGAGCAAGCACTGGGGCAGATGTTAGCTTGTCTTTGAGTGTTTGAAAACTTGCTTGACATTTGTTTGTCCACTCAAACTTAACGCCCTTGTCAAGCAGATCAGTCAAAGGCTTAGCAATCTTAGAAAAGTTCTCAACAAACCGACGGCAATAGCTTGCAAGGCCAAGAAAACTTCTCACTTGCTTGACGTTCTTCGGCGGAGTCCAGTCAAGAATATCCTGAACCTGTTCCGGGTTAACAGCAATGCCATCCTTGGAAATCACATGTCCAAGGTAGGTTACTTCAGAAAGCCAAAATTCACATTTGGAGTATTTGGCATACAACTGGTGTTCTCGGAGCCTTTCCAGTACAAGACGGAGGTGTTCAGCATGTTCTTCTTTATTCCTTGAATAGACCAGAATATCATCTAGATATACCACGACGAACTTGTCGAGGTAATAAATAAAGATGTAATTCATCAGACGGGAGAATGTGGCTGGAGCATTTGTTAAGCCAAATGACATTACAGTGTACTCATAAGAGCCATAGCGAGTTACGAATGCTGTCTTCGGAATATCCTCTTCACGAACTCGGATCTGGTGGTATCCCAATCTCAAATCAAGCTTAGAGAATACTGAGGAACTAGCAAGTTGATCATACAGATCGTTGATTCTGGGAAGCGGATACTTGTTCTGAATTGTTGCTTGGTTGATAGGTCGGTAATCCTGAACCAATTGGTTAGTTCCATCCTTCTTCTTAACAAAGAGTGAAGGTGCTCCCCAAGCAGAGGAACTAGGGCGGATGAAACCCTTCTTAAGTGACTTGTCGATTTCTTCCTTAAGCTCGAGAAGGTGGTGCGGAGGCATCTTATAAGGACGCTTCGCAATAGGAGTTGTGCCTGGTTTCAAGTCGATGACAAACTCGACAGCTCTAGCAGGGGGTATTCCTGGAAGTTCCTCTGGGAAGACGTCTTGAAAATCATGAACAATGGGAACGTTCTCGATGCCTCAAGAGGTGAAGCATTCAGAGCATAAATCTGGCTCTCAGCATTCTGTATTATCTTGGCTGAGTAGTTGATCACCTGACCAGAAGGGTGTGTGAGCTGGACTGTCTTAGTAGCACAGTCAATCAAAGCATTATGGGCTGTCAACCAGTCCATACCGAGAATGATGTCTATGTCGGAAGGTCCAAGAGCAATAAGGGAAGCAGAGAACATCAACCCTTCAATTTTGATCTGATTATTGTGACTTACCATCTTGGTTTGCCACCTGGAACGGGGAGTGATAATCTCTAATGGTGTGGGCAATAACTCTAGAGGTAGCTCATGCCGCTGAGCAAATTGTTGAGACACAAAGGAATGTGATGCTCCCGAGTCGAAAAGGACAGAAGCTGCAACTGAATTAATCGGGAGGGTACCCATCACAATGGTTGGTTCTTCCTGAGCCTCTTTTGCATTGACATGGTTGGCATGGCCCAGTACAACAGCAGACGGTCTGGCATTGGAATTCCTGGGCTGACGAGCCCGGGCATTTCGATTTTGGTTCGGGCGGCAATTGGTAGCATGGTGCCCTGGCTGACCACACTTGAAGCAATTCCCATCATTATGGGGAGGAGCTACAACATTGGACTGTCCACCCTGAGTCATTAGCTGTCTCGGCGGTGGAGGCAGACGAGGTGCAACATAAGATGGCCTTGGTGTTGGAGCAGGTCGGTGATGAACATTGTGTGGGATCCAGACTCGACATTTCTGAGCAGACTGACTCGAAGATGGACCAACATCTCGAGTACGCTTGAGAAACTCCTGGCATTTAGTCAGTGAAGTTTTGACTCGGAAAGATTGGCTGACAAGCATTGCGAAGTCTGTGCAATCATGGGCAGCAAGGGCGAGGTTTATATCAGTACGTAGTCCCTCACGGAATTTTTCCTGCTTGCGTGCGTCAATGCAGACATCATCTTCAGCATAGCGGGACAATTCGAGAAATTTCCTCTGATATTCATCCACAGTCATTTTGCCCTGTGTGAGTTTGCGGAACTCCTGCTTCTTCTGGTCGATCAGACCTGGAGGAATGTATCATGCACGAAAAGCTGACTAAAATTCCTGCCAAGTGGCTACAGTTCCAGCCGGCAACATATCCTTGTGGCTTTCCCACCATTGAGCAGCTGAACCCCTCAGGTGATACGTCGCATAGGTGATGTAACTGTCAGGGTTAACACTAGCCGACTTCATCTGAAAGGCAATGTCACGGAGCCAATCATCAGCATCCATTGGATCAGTCGAGCTGCAAAAAGTGGACGGATTGAGGCGCACGAATTCTGGCAGAGTTATTGGAGCAGACTGTTGCTAAGCATTCAGGTTTGGAAATTGAGCCATTAGTCCGGCAATAAACTGCTGCATCATTGCGGCGATATAGGGTGGAGGTGGAGGATCGTCAGCCATCCTGCCAAATCAACAGGGGCAGTTTAGCAAGAGAAACTGTGTGTGTACGGAGTTATTCATGATATAACTTGGGAAATGAGCAAGAAATCATCAGGCGCATATTAGTAGTCCTTAAGGACATACAGAACGATGCACGAAATTTGGATACAAACGGCGGTACGAGTTCGGAAATGCACGCAGCTAGACAAGCTAGGCGGTGCGCAGGCACGCGGTAAGGAAGTACACAATGAGACTTAGCAAAGGCTACATCAACGTCGGAGAAAACTGTTGGAGCGAGGTATCTATAAGTGTCAACATAGGGTGCCCTCAATAAAAGGATCCTGTAAGCAGAACCTGGCCCACAATCTTGAAGTAAGGGGGAATATTTCAGAACACTGGGTGGATGTGATCACGAGAACCTAATGTTGGAGTTAGTAAAATTTTAACCCGAATAGAAGAGAGATCAGAGTCCTAGAGTATAGACGTGAAATAAAAGACCCTAATACCACCCAGTTGGTGACGTGGGCCCGTAAGCCACACAGCCATGTTAGTAAAATAGTTTTGGAACACTAGACTCAACTTCGGACAAGGGGTCGGAAAGGGGGGGTTCCTACAGGCAGTCGGCTCTGATACCAACTTGTGACGCCCCCGGCTCAATCGTGCACTAATCATACACGCAAATGCACATGATCAAGCCTAAGGACAAACTTGAAGATATCACAACACAACTCTAAAACATAAATAAAACCATACAAGCATTATATTACAAGCCAGGGCCTCGAGGGCTCGAATACACAAGCTTGATGCCGAACAAGCATCAGCGGAAGCGTTAGATATCTGAGTACAGACATAAGACAGAGAGATATGGCTTTAACAAGGCGGGACAAAACAAAAGCTACGATCGAAAGGCGCAGGCCTCCTGCTTGGGACCCTCTGAACCTACTCCTGGTCGTCGGCCAACTCGTAGAAGTAACCACCCTCGGGGTAGTAGTAGCGATCGTCGGCGGGGGCAGCTGTCTCAGGGGCTCCATCATCTGGTTGCATCAAAAGGATATGGGGAGAAAAAGAAAGCAAAGCCATCGTGAGTACTCATCCGAAGTACTCAGCAGCAATGATCTACACTACATATGCAACATTATCAAAGGAAGGCTGTATATGTGGACTGGGCTGCAGAAATGCCAGAATAGAGAGAAGGCCTAGTCCTATCGAAGACTAGCATCCTCAGCGGTCTTGCAGCAATAGAAGAGAGTAGATTAGCACAGTATAATGTAGTAGTGGTTGTGTCAAGTAACAGTCTAGCCCAGAGATCCTTCCTCGACTCCTTGCGAGAAAGTAATCCCAGAGCCATACGGTCATCAACCTCGCCCAGAGATCCTTTCTCGACTCCTTGCGAGAAAGCGATCCCAGAGCCATATATCCAGGTATCATCACAGGTATCCAGTTCAAGTTGTATCGATCGGGATACAACTCCGAGTGTCCTTTACCATAGGACCGGCTATCGATAGATGTGTTCTTCCCTGCAGGGGTGCACCAACTTACCCACCACGCTTGCTTCACTCCAGCCGGACACACTTTTCCGGGTCATGCCCGGCCTCGACCAAACGATACACCGCAACCCTACCTACAGCTCAGCAGTGAGGTCCCCGTCGGTCTATATCCTAAGCGCTCAGGGGTCTTGGGCCATCGCCCTGTGCACTCCGGGTCGGTGTGTGCAGGGTCGGGACGAGCACCACCTCAGTCCTGGATGGCACTGGTCCGGCCTGGACAAGAGGCTGAATTGGACATCAGACAGAGCTTTCGGCTGATGCTACGATGCAGAGTGCCCATAACTCTTCCCACGTGATGGTTAGTAGCTAGCAGCGGGGCGGCGGGTAGGCAGCAGAGGCGGCGCTAGCAGCGAGGAAGGAGGGTAGCGCGCAGCGCGAGGCGGCTGTGGGGCAGTGGCGGCGGCGGCCGCAGCGGTGGTCGTGGGCGAGCGACGAACGGCGGGCAGCGACACGGTGGTGGACGACGGGCGCGCGGCTGACGCGGTGACGCCGGGATGAGGGAGGCAGGGCGAGGCACAGCAGGGCGACGGTGGCGCGGGAGCTGGGCGCAGCGCAGGGGAGGCGCTCGGTGCGCGGTGAGTTTGGCCCAGCGCGGTGGACGTCTAACGGGCGCGGACGCGGACGTGGGACGGCTACGATGGGGCGGTGAGCGCGCATGCGCGGCGAAGAGAGGAGGGAGTGGAGACCGGAGGTGGCCTCACCGGCGTTTGAAGAGAAGACGTTGGCGAGGCTCGGTGGAGCCTTTGGGGAGGAGTTGGGGAGGCGAGATCCGGCGACGGGGCGGGGAGGTAGCTCCGGCTACGTCGGCTGGCGTCGGGTCGACGACGGAGAGGACGGCGATGATGGCGTAGACGAGCGGCGAGGGGGGACGGGGCCGGAGCAACGAGGAGCGGCGTTCGGTGATGGGGATCGATCCCGATCCAGAGCGGATCGGGAGGGGAAGAGGGAGAGCGATGGGGGGGGAGTGGGGTCGGTTGGGCTAGGGTTTCGAGAGGGAATGGGGTTAAGGCTGAATGGGGTGGGCTGGCCTGGCGGTCCAGTTGGGCCACGGCCCAGTGGGGGGGGGGGGGTTCTGTTCCTTTTTATTTTTGTTTATTTTTCTTTTACTTATTTCCTGTTTTATTTGTTTTCTATTTTATTTCCTATTTATTTTAGTTTTGTAAAATATCTAAGTAGCACCTAAATTACTGCTGCTAAATATGCTGCTGCCATAAAAAGTTTTACACTTTATTAAAATAGTTTGCTAACTTATAATATTAGAAAATGCATTTAATTAATTGTTAACGCCACTGTTTTATTTATTTTATTGCATTTATACCTTTTATAAAAATGTGGTTTCAACACCATAATTACCTATGCATTATTTGACACAACCTGAACATTTCAGTTTCCAATTTGGAACAACTTTTATTTTCACTTTTAGTTTGAATTTTCATTTTGAATTTGAATTGAAAAGAGATATGATCCAAATGATGCTTAAGCACTGTTGATCATGATGACATGGCATTATCGAAAGGGGGATTACTGTAGCTAACCAGTGGGGGTGTTACATTTTAATTCCCCCAATGATAAGGACTCCTGTGCAGCGGATTTTTTTCTTCCTTATTATGCGGCTGCTCATTTATATGTACATCAGAGAGCCGTGCATGTCCCCTGAGTCCTCCTTTTATTCGTTGTCTCTTTTTTTTTACTGGCTCCTTCATTCTCGTACGATTCGGTGGCCTATATAAACTGGTGACGTTTGATGTACAGGACTGAGGTGGGACTACTTTAAAGACACAAACCCTTCTATAGCACAGGTAATAGATAGCTTAGTTGGTTGTAGGCTAAGAGATTGAAGGAAACGCCCTCAATTCGATCCCCACCAGCAGATCAAAAGTTTTTTTTAGAGGACTCAGGCCAATAATTTTGTCGTGATGAAAGGAAGCCTAGGAGGAGGCCCACCAGGACTTTCTTTGGCAGGGTTGCTTGATGGGCTGAGGCCCATGCTAACTGGTTGTGGCCAAGTTTCTTCGCTGCTTTTGAACGATGTACAAAACTTTGTATAGACAGACAAAAATTACCATAGGTACGGATGAAAATTAGGGAGCAAGAAGCAATAGCCCCTTTATTATTAGGGATAGATAGTTTTTGCATATCTATGTTGTAGATCAATGGCCCGTGCTACCGTTCCCCTGAATTTTAATGCGTTCCTAGAGAAAGCTAAGTTGAAAGATGATGGTAGCAACTACATAGACTGGGTCCGTAACTTGATGATTATCCTCATTGCTGCACAGAAGAATTATATCCTTGATGCACCGCTAGGTGACAGACCAGCTACAGGAGCTACTGAAGATGTTATGAATGTCTGGCAGGCTCGATCTGATGACTACTCAATAGTTCAGTGTGCCATGCTTTACGGCTTAGAACCGGGACTTCAAAAGAGTTTTGAACGCCACAGAGCATATGAGATGTTTCAAGAGCTGAAGTTGATATTTCAAGCTAATGCCCGGGTTGAGAGATATGAAGTCTCTAACAAGTTCTATAGCTATAAGATTGAGGAGAACAGTTCTGTCAGTGAACACATACTTAAAATGTCTGGGTATCATAACCACTTGACTCAACTGGGAATTGAGCTCCT
Organism: Thinopyrum elongatum; assembly: GCA_011799875.1. Classification (NCBI taxonomy): domain Eukaryota; kingdom Viridiplantae; phylum Streptophyta; class Magnoliopsida; order Poales; family Poaceae; genus Thinopyrum; species Thinopyrum elongatum. The sequence goes on along the minus strand of CM022302.1, from coordinate 144,989,465 downwards.
AGATGAGTGTGTTATTGATAGAGTTCTTCAATCACTACCACCAAGCTATAAAGGCTTCGTGATGAACTATAATATGCAAGGGATGACGAAAACAATTCCCGAGCTCTTAGCGATGCTGAAATCGGCGGAGGTAGAAATCAAGAAGGAGCATCAAGTGTTGATGGTTAACAAGACCACTAGTTTCAAGAAAAAGGGCAAGGGAAAGAAAGGGAACTTCAAGAAGAATGTCAAGCAAGTTGCTACTCCCGTGAAGAAGCCCAAAGTTGGACCCAAGCCTAAAACTGAGTGCTTCTACTGCAAGGGAAATGGTTACTGGAAGAGGAACTGCCCCAAATATTTGGCGGATAAGAAGGATGGCAAAGTGAACAAAGGTATATTTGATATACATGTTATTGATGTGTTCCTTACTAATGCTCGTAGTAGCGCCTGGGTATTTGATACTGGTTCGGTTGCTCATATTTGTAACTCAAAACATGAGCTGCGGAATAAACGAAGATTGGCTAAGGACGTGGTGACGATGCGTGTCGGAAATGGTTCCAAGGTTGATGTGATCGTCGTCGGCACTCTACCTCTACATCTACCTTCGGGATTAGACTTAGACCTCAATAATTGTTATTTGGTGCCAGCGTTGAGCATGAACATTATATCTGGATCTTGTTTATTGCGAGACGGTTATTCATTTAAGTCAGAGAATAATGGTTGTTCTATTTATATGAGTAATATTTTTTATGGTCATGCACCTTTGATGAATGGTCTATTCTTGTTGAATCTCCATCGTAGTGATACACATATTCATAATATTGATGCCAAAAGATGCAAAGTTGATAATGATAGTGCAACATACTTGTGGCACTGCCGTTTAGGTCATATTGGTGTAAAGCGCATGAAGAAACTCCATGCGGATGGACTTTTGGAATCACTTGATTATGAATCATTTGATACTTGCGAACCATGCCTCATAGGCAAGATGACTAAAACTCCGTTCTCCGAAACAATGGAGTGAGCTAATGACTTATTGGAAATAATACATACCGATGTATGCGATCCGATGAGTGTTGAAGCGTTAGATATCTGAGTACAGATATAAAAGAGAAACAGGTAAGCCTTTAAGAAGGCGGGGCAAAACAAAAAGCTATGATCGAAAAGGCGCAGGCCTCCTGCCTGGAACCCTCCGATCCTACTCCTGGTCGTTAGCTAACTCGAAGTAGTAACCACCCTCGGGGTGGTAGTAGTAGTCATCGGCGGGGGCAGCTGGCTCCGGGGCTCCATCATCTGGTTGCATCAAACGAAGGAAAAAAAAGAGGAAGCAAAGCAACCGTGAGTACTCATCCGAAGTACTTAGTAAGCAAGGATCTACACTACATATGCAACATTATCAAAGAAAGGCTGTATATGTGGACTGGGCTTCAAAAATGCCAGAATAGAGAGAAGGCCTAGTCCTATCGAAGACTAGCATCTTCAGCGGTCTTGCAGCATTAGAAGAGTGTAGATCAGTACAGTATATAGTAGTAGCAGTATTAAGTATCAACCTCGGTCAGAGATCCTTCGTCGACTCCCTGCGAGAAAGCAATCCCAGAGCCCTAGTATCCATTTCTCATCTCATCATTCAGTTCTAGTTGTATCGATCGGGATACAACTCCGAGCTTCCGTTACCGAGGATCCGACTATGCATAGATTAGTTCTTCCCTGCAGGGGTGCGCCAACTTACCCACCACGCTCGATTAACTCCGGCCGGACACACTTTTCTGGGTCATGCCCGGCCTTGGCCAAACGATATGCCGCAACCCGACCAAAAACTTAACAGAGAGGTCAGCACGCCGGACTAAACCTATGCCCCCAGGGGTCTTGGGCCATCGCCCCGGGAACTCTTGCACGTTGCGAGGGCGGCCGGTGAGCAGACCTAGCAACCCACACTATCAAGGCGGTTGTGTTACGTGGTCCAACCCGGCGCGCGCCGCTCAGTCGCTGACGTCTATTAAGCTTCGGCTGAAGCTTACGACGCAGAGTGCCCATAACTGTTCCCACGTGATGGTAGTGCTATCGGGCCAGAGGCCCACTCGGATCAAATATCCAAACCATTAATGTATTGGGGTCCTGCTGTAATGAGCAGAGACTCATGATCGATGTGACCCCGTCGCCCCATCTCGAGGACTTGCAGCAAGGGCTAAGAATGCCCGGCCACGCCTTGTAATTATATCTCGGGCACCCTCCAGGTCAACCCATCTCCACATCACTCGCGGGTACCCCTCAAGGTCGACCCGCCTTTCTAAGTAACAGTTGCAAAGTCCAAGTAACCGTGTGGCCATAACATCAAGGGAATCTGAGGTATCACCCTCGTTGGATTCCTACTCAATGTATCCGTTAAGGTGAACTCGGAGGAATCACCCTCGATGGTTTCACACTTGACGTGTTGCACGACAGCGTCGTTATTGGGTGTGGTGAAGGAGGAATCACCCTCGATGACCACGACCAAATAGCTACTCTACAGAGTTAACATCAGAAGTGCTAAACGAGGTATCACCCTTGGCACTCGATAGTAACGCTGCAGTGTCGTACAACTAAGGAAGTGATGTGCGGTGCTGGGGCCTGGTCGTCGAGTCTTTCGATGATCCAGCGGGGGCAACTGGGACAAGTGGGGTCACTGGGGTTCACTAACCAGCCTATTCTAAGCAGTTTAGGATAAGCAGGTAATTATCAAGAGCAGGTTACAAAATCAGGTCATGCATCAGAATAGGTAAAGCAGTAACAACAGCAATTCTAATGCAAGCACAAGAGAGAAGAGAATAGGCAATATAGGCATGCTCAAGGGGGGGTGCTTGCCTGGTTGCTCTGCGGCAAAGGCAAGGTCGTCAGCGGTGTCGTCGGGCTCCTGAGTTGCGTCGGTCCCGGGGTCTACCGAGAGAGAAGAGGGGGAGGAAACAGATAAATACATAGCAAACATATGCAACACAGAGCATGCTATGCTAACATGCAGTGCAGGGTTGCCTAAAGACATGTCTAAATCATATTAGTTATTTTAGGATTAAAGTTGGATTTATCAACCGGTATGTATGCACTATTCATCTACCGGAATCAGGCTAAAAGTTGTGGGTTCACCTCCGTAGAGGGTCCCGACACAGAAACAGACAACACGGTTGGATTCGTCTCATCGTTCTGAGCAACTTTCATGTAGAAAGTTTTTCGATCCGAGCTATGGTTAAATTTCTACGAATTTATAAAGATTTTTGCATTTTCAGAAACTATTTGAATTAACAGAAATGAAATATGACATCAGCATGAGGCAAGTGTGATGTCAGCAGTCAACAGACTCGCTGAGCAGGTCAAACCTGACCAGTGGGTCCCACTGATCAGTGACTGAACTAACTAAACAGGGTTTAATTAATCTAATTATCCTAATTAACTAGTGGGCCCACACTGTCAGTCTCAGATTAAACTAATTAATTTCTATTTAAATTTAAACAGGGTTAATTAGGCGCGGGACCCACACGTCAGTGGGCCACGATGAACAGTGTGCGCATGTTGACCAGGTCAACTGGTCAACGGGACCCACCGGGCCCACCCGTCAGCCTCACAGGGGAGGCCACGTGGGCGCCACGTCGGCGGTGGATGCCGGAGTTGCGCCGGCGACCATTCCCACGGCGGGGCGTCACAGGAATTGACTGGAAATCCACTACGGGTGGCTGTCCGCTACGGTTTCGGTCGCAATCGAAAGCTGGAGCTGGGCCGCATCGATTGGGGGCGGTGGCGACGCCGGAGACGCACCAGGGCGGCGACGGCGAGCACGGAGGCGGACAGCGTTGCTCGGACGTGATGGCAAACGGCGATACGGTGCGCGCATGAGCTAACTAAGCAGCTAGGGAGGGCCTACTCGACGCGGTGAAGACGATGGGCACGAGCGTGGGGTCGTTTGGTCGCCGGAACGGCGCCGGCGACGAGCACAGGCGGCGGTTGGTTCGGGAGCTCGACGGAAACGGCGAAACGGGCGCGCTCGAGCCAAACGGCTAGGCCAGAGGGCATCTATGCGCGCGGGCGAGCATGATGAGCATCGCCACATGACCATTTGTTCATCGAAGGCTCGCCGGCGACGAGCTCCGTGGAGACGAGCTCGGACATGAGGGGAACGTCGCTTTCGAGCGGCTAACGGCGATGAAAAGGAAAGGGGAGGAGGTAGGGGCTCACTGCGCGGCGCAAGAAAGGCCCATGGTCGGTTTAGTAGCTGCAGACATCGCCGGAGACGGAGAAGATTGCCGGAGCAGAGGCGGAAGGGGGTGGCGGTGTTCGGCAGCTGCAGGGGCCCTCGGCTCCAACGGAAAGCGCCAGGCGACGTGTACGAGCACGGCGCTCCTCCCAGGCATGGTGGTGGCCAGCAGGGACGCCGGTGGCCGTGAGGTCGATGGAGGTGCGGCGGCGGTGGCGCTCAGGTTCGCGCAGATCCGAGTGAGGAGAGACGAGGAGGAAGGGGTAGAGTGGAGGAGGAGGCCAGGGGGAGTGGACGAGGGGGTCCTTATCCCCTCGGCTATCGGTGGGCGTCGGCGTGTCGCTGTTTCGCCGGCGCTCGCCGGCGCGGCCAGACGCGCGGTGACACACACAGGAGAGAGAGAGGGAGAGGAGGGAGAAACGGCCGGCTGGGCTGGGCCAGGTGCACTGTGCACTTAGGCCCGGTCCTCTGTAGTTGCTTAGGCCTTTTTCTATTTTCTTTTCTATTTTGTTTTAACAGCAGGCTTTTACATTATTTTGAGCTACCAAATGCCTCTGTAAAAATGTGAAACTTGGTCACAAAAATACAGTGGAATATTCTGTTGTGCCACAAAAAGTTTGGGCAGGTTTTGAATCCATTTGAATTTTTCAAAAATGGAAAGGCATTTAAAATGCTTCTTTTGGCACTGTTTTAAATGCTTTTGCCCACTTTGACTTGATGATGATGTTTTTTTCCAATATCAAAGAAAGAAAGCAAAGCCCTCAACTCAAAACTAATCTTTATTATATAACTCTCACACTCAATTACATAGATAGATCAAGAGGCAAAAACTTAAAGACTAGATCCTACCAAAACTCTTATTCTACTAGATAACTATATGACCAAAAGGATTGAACTAAGATAAACGATAAAGATAAAGGAGTGATGGTGATACAATACCGGGGCACCTCCCCCAAGCTTGGCACAAGCCAAGGGGGGTGCCCATACCCGTGCACTTAAGTCTCCGTCAGAGGGGGAGGTGCGATATTCTTGGCAATGATTCCCCTCAGAATGCGATTTTCCTTCTCGAGCTTATTGATTTGCTGTTTGAGATCCATTATCTCCTTATGTAGCTTTCCGATGATAGTTAAGTCAGCGTCCACCCATGGGTGCATCCTTGCAGCAGAGGAAGAAGCAACACTCTTTTTCAAGTTATTGTAAGATATAAATTTAGCACCGGGAGGTTTGACCAAATTTGGAAGGATCGAGTCATCGAGTTCCACATGCATGGCTCCAGGTTGAGGGAGAGAAGTGACTTATTGATCCTCTTCCATGGCATCCACTCTTTTCAGGTTGGCTTCTATCTCTTCCTCCGTTGACCACCCAAAGGGATTAGCTTCGCTGTATGCTCTTGGATCCGGTGTTGGGTGAGAGACCCGACTCTCCTCAACCGACTCTTGCAAAGACATCTTGCTCTAAATTTGGTGCAGAAATAGCACAAAACAAGAGCAGAGGATATTGTCGTAATACGGTGGTCAAAACATTAAGGAGATTATATAATGAATTTTTACCATGCAAAACAAGTAATCGGGAAAAAAATGGAGTTCGGAGGGCACACGAGGTAGACACAAGCTCGGGAGGCGCGCCCAGGGGGGTAGGGCGCAACCCACAGGCTTGTCACCTGCTCGTGCACCTTTCGGACTGCATATTATTTTCCTAATTTTTTAAATATTCCAAAATGGAGTAAAATTGCTTTTGGGAAACTTTTGGAGTCGGTTTACTTACCGTATCACATACCTATTCCTTTTCAGGGTTCTGGAGTGTTCTGGAAGGTTTCCTTTATGTACTCCTCCGGTGTTATGGTGTGAATAATATTAGTTTCAATATTTATGGTGTGAATAATGTTTAATTCGTTGCCCATTCACCACCTTTGGGTTATTGCCTTCGCCGTTGTTGACTTTGATGGCACCGGAATGATAAACTTCTTCTATAATGTAAGGTCCTTCCCATTTGGAGAGAAGTTTTCCTGCAAAAAAATTTAAACGAGAGTTGTATAGCAAGACTTGGTCACCTACATTAAATTCCTGCTTTTGTATTCTTTTGCCATGCCATCATTTGACTTTTTCTTTGAACAACTTGGCATTTTCATAGGCTTGGGTTCTCCATTCATCAAGTGAGCTAATGTCAAATAACCTCTTCTCACCTGCAAGTTTGAAATCATAGTTGAGTTCTTTAATTGCCCAATAAGATTTATGTTATAATTCTAGAGGTAAGTGACATGCTATCCCATAAACCATTTTATATGGAGACATACCCATAGGATTTTTATAAGCAGTTCTATAGGCCCATAATGCATCATCAAGTTTCTTAGACCAATTCTTTCTAGATCTGTTAACGGTATTTTGCAAGATCAATTTTATTTCTCTATTACTTAATTCTACTTGACCACTAGACTGAGGATGATATGGAGATGCAATTCTATGGTTAACATCATACTTAGCAAGCAACTTACGGAAAGCTCCATGAATAAAGTGTCAACCACCATCAGTCATTAAATATCTAGGGACTCCAAACCTAAGGAAAATAACTTCTTTAAGCATTTTAATAGAAGTATTGTGATCAACACTACTAGTTGGCATAGCTTCTACCCACTTAGTAACGTAATCAACAGCAACTAGAATATGAGTATACCCACTAGAGGAAGGAAAAGGTCCCATATAGTCAAATCCCCAAACATCAAATGGTTCAATAACAAGTGAATAATTCATAGGCATTTCTTGACGTCTACTAATGTTACCAATCCTTTGACATTCATCACAAGACAAGACAAACTTACGAGCATACTTGAAAAGAGTAGGCCAATGAAAACCATATTGTAATACCTTGTGTGCAGTTCTGCACTACTAGGGAAAACCTTATACACGGAGTCTTATCAGTAGCGCCGGTTAAATAGACACGCTACTGCTACTTATTAGTAGCGCGTTCTAGTGTCAAGCGCTACAAGTAGGTGGTTAGCAGTAGCGCATTTTGTTGAACCGCGCTGCTGTTATGGCCAACCCGGGCCCAGCTGCCAGTCCCCATTTAGCAGTCGCCCTTGTCATGGACTGGCGCTACAGCTAATGACTTTAGCAGTAGCGTTGGGCCGAGACCCGCGCTACTACTAAGCCCATATTATCATCGTCCTCCCCGCATGATCTCTCAGTCTCCCTCCTCACTCTCCATCTCCACTCCCTCTCCCACGCACCCTCATCGGCCCTCCCCCGCACTGCTCCGGCCGCCCTCCCCCACGCCTGCCCTCCCCACGCACGGCTGCCCTCCCCCGCGCTGGCCCTCCCTCGCACTCTGGCCGCACGGCCTGGCGCCGGCCCTCCCCCGCGCCTGCCCTCTCCATCCCCTTCTCTGCCCCGGGCTGCCTACCATGAGTACCTCCTTCTCCTCTCAATTCACCCAAAAGCTAGGTATCTCGGAATCTGTTGGATGAATTAGCAAATGCAATATGTTCAGATTTTTTACTAATTTTGTTCATATATATGAACCCTAGGTGTTCATATATATGAGCCCATTTCATCATTAGAGAACTAAATAGGTTTTTTTAGTACAATAGAATGTACATATATGTAACCCTAGGTGTTCATATATATGAACCCACTACTAGTAGAAAGCTTATAGATAAATGGGTGGATGAAATTAGGTTTTTTTTATGCTTGGATAGATAGATGGATAGCCAGATGGATTAAACTAGGTTTTTTTTAGTAATGCTTTGGATAGATAGATGGATGGATGGATAGCTGTTAGGGTTAGAACTAGGGTATTTTTGATAATACAAATTTTTAGTAAAAAACTAGTAATACAAATTTTTAGTAAATGTAGGTCTTTTGAATCAGCATGGTAATGTTTAGTTGATAGCTTATAGGGTTTCACTAATTCCTAAGATCAGGATAATAATGTTTTTTCTATATTTTATTTTTACAGAAATCAAGGGGCCCCTGCATCATCCCCACCGTCGTCCCTGTCACCGACCCCCTCCGACCTCGAGGTGAGAGCAGCCCATGTTGTTGATGTCGATGATGATGTAGATGTTTTCATAGATGTAGTAGAGTAGTAGATGAGTAGCTGTGACAATGTGATGAAGCTAGTTTTTTTTTAGAAAGTATCCGTGAGGCTACTCCCTGTTATATGCACTTTTGTTTCATTATCAACGCAGAGAACACCTCCGAGTGGCCTATGTTTTGCCGGAGTGTTGATTAATTTCTATTCCGGCAAGTTTCAAGTCCTCGAAATGTCCTTTTTAGCAAATGTCTTGCTGCATTTTTTGTGAATTTTAGCACGGCTTGTGCTAGAATGTAGGAAATATCAAGTGCCTTGGATTTGCCGGAAAGATAATTAAACAACTTTTTAGGTTGACTTTAAGTCTGTCGGGGCTCCATACATGACAGTCAAAAAACAGTGAGGGAGAGTGTCCACCATATATGAGAGAAGAAGAATCCCGATGTTATGTCTTGGAGAAGCTGGATTTCGAAGATCATGAGAATATGGAGATAAAGAGAGTTCACCTCAGGACCCATCTTGGTTATGCTTTTAACATAAAGCTATACAATGCGTTGACCTACTCCCATTTTGGTTGCTCGAATTGGGCAGCACTATGCAAGGCGTATGGTTTTCAGGAGGGTATGCATGTCACCTTCGATCTTGGTGATCCTGAAGATGACATCGACGAAGATAATGTCGAGGAAGATAATATCGACGAAGAGAATATCGACATTTGGGTCGATGTTGATACGCTTCCACTTCTACCTCTATGTGAGTTTCTCAAACATATTTATTAAGTATTTTTTTTTTATAAAAATAGTTAACAGCTTATATATTTCCATTGACAGCTTATTTCCAGTCTTCAAAAAATGTTCGGAAAGTAGTAGACAAAACCTACTACACTGATGGCTCTGAACTAACTTACGAGAAGAAATATCATCTTGTCTCCTTTATTATTGATGTTGAGACTCTCAATAAGAATTATGAAACTCCTCACATTATGGTCAATCCGTGCCACTAGTCCACGTGTTGAACTACGACAACATCCATGGAAATGGCATGGTAAGCTATTTTATTAATATGACACTAGTGCATATTTTGCATACATTCTTCTAAAGCTAAACTACATTGCTATTATGCTCTTCAACAGAAAATCTCGAAGGATTGTGTGCCTCATCTAATGCATACCAAAGGTCACATGGATGTTGTTAGCTTACGGCCAAGTCCGCCTACGGGTCACCGTTATTCATGGGTGGAGCCAATGCCCAGCGATCCTGGGCACTTGCCCGGGCTCGCTGCGTACGCGATGCTGCACGACTCGATGCTACAACTGGCCGAATCCACCTGCACGTCACTGTTTCTAGGGCAAAATTGTTTTGGGCTTATTTCGATAATGGGCCTCATGAAAATTATCTACAGGCCTTGTCAGTGTGGAACATTCGGGTTACTCAATAGCTACGAGCCTGCCACTCCACCTCCCAGCATGTTCAGCAGTTCCGATGTTCACCCCACGACTGCCTATAGCAGACGCAGAGACCGACTGGCGACGAGGAGCTGCGATTGGCTTGCATACTCTACTACTCGCCCTCTCCTTCATGATTAGGTAAAATTGTGAACCGATCTGGCCATTCGGGGCATAGACTTCGGGATTAAAATTTGATGTAAGTACGAGGTGAATTATCTATTGGGAATTATCACAACTTAATAACCTAGTCTTTGATTTAGATATTTCATTCTTGATAGTTGAATGTTAACTTTAAAATTTGAATCAGTAAATTTAGAAAATGAAGAGGTTTTTGGTTAATAGAGAAAGTAATAAAATGTGAATGTTGTGCAATCAGAAACAAAAGTGGAGTCACATCAATGGCCTAACGTTGCCAATGAGTTTAATCCAAATGAGATTGATCATGATCCGAGAAAGAAGAAACAAAATTCGTGAGTATCATCCTGATATTCAAGAGCAAAGGGGACGAGCATATATTCAAGGGTACAATGCAACCAAATTCAGAAAAATTTCACAAATCACAAAACTTAATTTATTTGAACTAATCCATTTATTTTACATTATGGTGTCTTCTGTGACGTTTGGATGGACAGGATGGTAGATTGCATAACTATAATGTTGTCAACAGGGCGAGTTTAGTTCTATGCATGGCCTAGTTTTATGTCTTTTGTTGTCAAATCTCAACTTTATTTTAAAATACAAAATAGAATATTGGCATATTATATATTAGTTTACTTTAGAATCACAATTGTATTTTAACTTCATTTTCAGTTTAGATGTTTGATTCAAAGTTTGGGGCAATTTTATATGTTGTGTATGCAAACACCTGATTGTGATTTTCATATTAGAAGGCTCAAGTTTGCCCAGGCTTCACAAAATTTCTGGCTCCGCCACTACCGCTGTTCATACAAGATTTCTCGAACAGATGAAGACCTCACGATCAAAGAATGGAAGAAGGTTAAGATGATTGTAGGGAGGTACTTGAAGCAACATTGTGCGAAGCCCACGAATTGGAGACAGGATAATCTCCATTCTCCATAATGGAGAGTCAGAGGCTATGTTGTTTTATGCTATTTTACCTTAGAGAGGGGTAGGTCCTAGCTAATACTCATGATCATGTGCTAAGAACAATTAACTAGGGTTGGTTATGACTATGATGATGATGAGTATGACTTGTTATTATGATAATGAGTAGAAGTTGTTAGATGACTATGATGATGATGAGTATGACTTGTTATTATGATAACGATGATGAGTTATTATTATTATTTGTCTGCTGAGTTGTTATACGAGCATGATGAGTTACTATATATATCAGTGGGTGAAATAAACATGGATTTGATTCAAGTGGAGGCAACATGGTGCAGATCAAAAGTACTGCTAATCCAAAGTAAAGTGATCAAGTTTGGATTAGTAGTACTTTAGATATGCACCATGTTGCCTCCACTTGAATCTAATCCACGTCTCTTTCACCCACTGATATAATAACTCATCATGATCATAAAATCATATGATGATACTACTATATAAAAGCTATACAAATACAGCGCCAATATGCTGCAGAAAAAAAATACAGGAATAGTTAGCAGTAGCGCGGGCATGCACGTAGCAGCAGTGTGCTTTTATCAACAGCGCGCTCTGGTGAGAGGCGCTGCTGCTATAGGGGATCCACAAGGTGCTTCACTCCTCGGCAACGGCGCCAGAAAAGAGTCTTGATGACCCACAAGTATAGGGGACCTATCGTAGTCCTTTCAATATGTAAAGAGTGTCGAACCCAACGAGGAGTAGAAGGAAATGACAAGCGGTTTTCAGCAAGGTATTTTCTGCAAGCACTGAAATTATCGGTAACAGATAGTTTGGTTGTAAGATAATTCGTAATGGGTAACAAGTAACAAGTGTAGCAAAGATGCAGCAAGGTGGCCCAATCCATTTTATAGCAAAGGATAAGCCTAGACGAACTCTTATGTAAAGCAAAGCGCTCCCGATGACACATCGGAATTATCGTCAAGTTAGTTTTCATCATGCTCATATGATTCACGTTCGCTACTTTGATAATTTGATATGTGGGTGGACCGGTTCTTGGGTGTTGTCCTTATATGGACAAGCCTCCCACTTATGATTAACCCCTCTCGCAAGCATCCGCAACTATGAAAGAAGAATTAAGATAAATCTAACAATAGCATGAAACATGTGGATCCAAATCAGCCCCTTACAAAGCAACACATAAACTAGGGTTTAAGCTTCTATCACTCTAGCAACCCATCCACTAATTATTACTTCCCAATGCCTTCCCCTAGGCCCAAATCATGGTGAAGTGTCATGTAGTCGACCTTCACATAACACCACTAGAGGAAAGACAACATACATCTCATCAAAATATCGAACGAATACCAAATTCACATGATTACTTATAACAAGACTTCTCCCATGTCCTCGAGAACAAAAGTAACTACTCACAAAGCATCTTCATGTTCAAGATCAGAGGGTTAATAAATATCATTAAGGATCTGAACATATGATCTTCCACCAAATAAACCAACTAGCATCAACTACAAGGAGTAATCAACACTACTAGCAACCCACATGTACCAATCAGAGGTTTTGAGACAAAGATTGAATACAAGAGATGAACTAGGGTTTGAGAGGAGATGGTGCTGGTGAAGGTGTCGATGAGGATTGGTCCTCCCATGATGAGAGGATCGTTGGTGATGATGATGGCCTTGATTTCCCCCTCCCGAAGGGAAGTTTCCCCGGCAGAATTGCTCTGCCGGAGCTCTAGATTGCTTCTGCCCAGGTTCCACCTTGAGACGGCGATGCTTCATCCCGAAAGCCTTCTTCTTATTTTTTTTCTAGGTCAAAACCCTCCATATAGCAGAAGATGGACACCGGGAGCTGGCCAGGGGGCCCACAAGCTCGGGAGGCGTGCCCTGGGGGGTAGGGCGCGCCCCCCAGGCTTGTGGCCACCTGGTGGGTCACCTTCTGTTGTTTCTTCACCCAATATTTTTTATATATTTCATAACTATTCTCCGTAAAGTTTTAGGACATTTGGAGTTGTGCAGAATAGATATCTCAGATTTTCTCCTTTCCGGTCCAGAATTCCAGCTGCCGGCGTTCTCCCTCTTCATGTAAATCTTATAAAATAAGAGAGAAAAGGCATAAGTATTGTACCATAATGTGAAATAATAGTCCATAATGCAATAAATATCAACATAAAAACATGATGCAAAATGGACGTATCAATGGTCTTCAATACAATGTTCTCTTGGAGATCGATACGATGTAATCCTTTTGTGCGGTGTGTTTGTTGGGACCGGTGAATTGTGGGTTTATGATAAGATTATTTATTGAAAGGAATTGAATTATATTCTGAACTTTATTAAGTGTGATTGTTGTAGATATGTAATGCTTTCCAATCTATGAGTTTTCTTTCGCCAAGTTGATGATTAGATCTTCAGTGGAAGTGGTGCATAGTAGTAGGTTCAATCTTGCGGTGTCCTCACCTCGTGACAGAAGGGGTAGCGAGGCACGTATTTGTATTGTTACTACTAAGGGTAAAACGATGGGGTTCGATCATATTGATTGGTCTTATTTTCTCTATATTAGGTCATCTTGCTTACACTACAGGAATCAGCTAGTTTGCCGTCTGCTATGGCAGACGGCAAAGGACTAGAAAGCTGACGGCAAAGGTATTTGCCGTCAGCCGCGGACGGCAAACAGGTCTGGCACTGTAGGCTACGGTAATGAGTCTCTTTGCCATCAGCCGCGGATGGCAAACATTTGCCGTCTGCTTTCCTAGGGAAGCAGACGGCAAATAAGATTGACGACAAAAAAATAGACATTAGCCACGTTAGGTTGGCTAACGGGGGCTTCGCCGTTTGCCAGCGGACGGCAAACATGCCGTCCCCTTTGCCGTCTGCCATCTGACGTTAGTAGACGCATCAGCTCTAACCCGCTCTTTGCCATCTGCCACAGACAGCAAAACCACCCAAGCCTTTGTCGTCTGCCACAGACAGCAAAGTGACCAAATGGGTCAGCTCCCAGGTTGCACATGTTGCTGCCATGTGGCCACTTTGCCGTCTGTGGCAGACGGCAAAGAGCCTGCATTGCCTCTTTTTATTCTGTTTTTTCTTATATCCAAGCATTTTCACAGCAAATATAAGATATATATATATATGTCACAGGGCAATTTCACAGCAAACATATGAGGTATCCAACACATAAGTTTCATCATACATACATAGTTCCATCCATACATATTACAATAGTTTCATCCATATAGCAAGTTCCACATTGTTCATCGAAACAAAATCAAAACAGAAAGGGAAAACAAGCACTCCATCAATGCAAGCTTTCGTGAAGTGAATGAAATCTGCAAAATGGGAAATAAGAAAGTTAGGAGAAGAAGACTTGAAGAAGAAGAAGAAGAAAATGAAGAAGAAGAAGAAGAAGAAGTATATGACATTTATGAGCTAACTTAGGTAAAATGGATCATTTATGAGCTAACTTAGCTAAAATGGATCATTTATGAGTTAACTTAGGTAAAATGGATCATTTTGGAGATAACTTAGGTAAAATGGATCATTTTGGAGCTAACTTAGGTAAAATGGATCATTTTGGAGCTAACATAGGTAAAATGGGTCATTTATGAGCTAACTTAGGTAAAATGGATCATTTTGGAGCTAACCTAGGTAATTATGCCATTATTGAGTTAACTAAGAATATTATGCCATTTTTGACATAAGTAAGCTAAGTATAGGTCATTATTGAGCTAACCTAGGTAACTAAGCATATTAGAGCTAACTTAGCATATTAGAGCTAACTTAGGTCGTTTTGGAGCTTACTTAGGTGAAATGGATCATTTTGGAGCTAACTTAGGTAAAATGGTTCATTTTGGAGCTAACCTAGCTAGTTACACCATTTTTGAGTTAACTAAGCATATTATGCCATTTTTGACATAAGTAAGCTAAGTATAGGTCATTATTGAGCTAACCTAGGTAACTAAGCATATCATAGCTAACTTAGCGTATTAGAGCTAACTTAGGTCATTTTGGAGCTAACTTAGGTAAAATGAATCATTTTGGAGCTAACTTAGTTAAAATGAATCATTTTGGAGCTAACATAGGTAATTATGCCATTTTTGAGTTAACTACGCATATTATGCCATTTTTGACACAAGTAAGCTAAGTATATGTCATTATTGAGCTATCCTTGGTAACTAAGCATATTAAAGCTAACTTAGCATAATAGAGCTAACTTAGCTCATTATGGTAAGCATATTGGAGGAAATAAAGCTAAGTCTAGGTCATTATGCATTTTTTAAGCAAAACACTACAGAAAACTTACCGTCATCACGGAGGTGAAGCACCGGGGTTGCTCGTGCCGGCACTACAAGAAATATGTCAACTTGTGACCTTCTGTCAGTGACCCTGAAAGAATTGGTCATAAATCTATGACCATTTGAGACCAATTGGTCAAAATCTGTTCGGGGGGGGGGGCCCTAAGCCCTAAACTATAACGACCATTTTGGTCAGAAAGGTCGTAATTTCCTTACACGAAATGGTCATAAAGCAGACAGCACTGGTCCGCTGCCTTATTTCTAGCTGATCACGACCAATATAGATGGTCATAACCTTGTAAATTGTGGTGAATTGCTATGACTAGGTGCCACCTCATCAGTTTTGCCTATGTGTCATGTCCATGTGTCAATTTTTGCCCTAGGTTGTGAAGCAATCTATATTTCTGTCATTCCCAAAATTCCCAAAAAAATTGGGCATTCTTTAGTATCCAAATCATTGCCTCATGACAATATTCAACTCCATTTGCCTGGTAAATCTTCCTCGGAAAATTTCCAAAGTTTTTGTTCAGCTCGAACTGTTGTGAAGGAAGTACTAGCTAGGCATATCCTAATGAGCTGAATTTTTGCCACATCTTCTATATTCCCAAATCATAGCTCTCCACAAAATTTGAGCCCCATCTAACAATACATGTGAGATCAGCATCGAATCTTTGTTTCTGGTGATATTTTCAGTTTGTGAAGCAACTATATTTTATGTTAATGTATAATTGCTGAAAATTTACCACGACATGACCCTGCCCATAGAACCTCCCTCCCCCAAATTTTAGCTCATTTATTCTAGCCAATTTCCCTCAGCATTTTTCCCAATTTTCTATTCAGTGGAGAGCACTGTGAAGGAAGTACCATTTTTATTTATCCAAATGGTATGAAAATTTTAAAGTGCCTTCATATACCCAAATTATCATCCTCCTCCAAATTTCAGATCAATCCATTCATTCATTTGAGTCTAGCTTCAACATTCATATTTTTGTCCAGTGTGGTACGTTGCAAAGCAAGTGACACCTAGGCTCCTCCATTTGAGCTGCAAATTTTTCAAGATAGTGTCGTTAGTAGATGATCATCCTCGGCCAAAACTCAGGCCCATTAGCCATGTGCATTTTCCCCACCACTAATCAAACACTTGGGTGCTAATTCATGTTTGAGCTCAGTTCAGTCTCCTCGTGAGATTCTTCTATTGCCTTCTTCTTCCTGACACCTATCGGGGGAGTGCCCAACCCACTAGACATGCCTAGGCCGCCCGGAACGCGTGGCAACACCACGGTCATGCGGTGACCATGCGGCGGGCATGCGAGTTTATGCGCTCTGGAGTTGCGGCCCTCGGCCACCATCCAAACCTCAACGTATCGCTACCAAACCATGTCTTTCTGATTAAATAGATACTTATGTACCTATAAATGATTTTTGGTAAAAATAAAGAGCAAACTATGAGGCATCTGCAGGTCAAATTTGACCCGCTTCCAACTGAATCAGCGGAAATTTGTCTTTTTCACCAGAGGTGTATAAATACCTTTGACGACCAACCATTTTGTCAATTGTACATTAAATATGGCCTAATATATTATAAAAATGACCTGGTCCCATTTTGCAACAAATATATGGTAGGTCCTTCACAAAAAAAAACTCATTTTGGGCACTCGGAAAATAGAAAATGAATTTTTCATCCAAAGAAAATGAAAACTTCCTTAGGCAACATTGTTGGCCATCCCGAGATGCACCCTTGTGCACAATATGAGATCATTTGAACAAACTATGCCATGAATGTGGCCATAAGATTGATCATTTGGCTTGAAAGCCATGCATCTTCACACATGATAGCTCGTTTCTGAGAACACTTTTGAAAAATAATTACCGTATTACAAGTTTATTATTTTTCCTGGTAACTTGGTCACATATGATGACACAATGCGAAGGTTTTCCAATTTTTTTATTTTTTTGAATTTTTTATGCTCGTTTAAAATGCGGTCAAAACGGCGAGAACGACCGTTCCTAGCTAGTAGTTGAATCTTGGAATTTTTTTTGTGTTTCTCTGATTAAATAGATACTTATGTACCTATAAATGATTTTTGAAAAAAATAAAGAGCAAACTATGAGGCAGGTGCAGTTCAAATTTGACCCGCTTCCTACTGAATCGGCGAAAATTTGTCTTTTTCATGAGAGGTGGATCAAATCTTTTGACACCCAACCGTTTGGTCAATTGTGCATTAAATATGGCCTATTATTTTATAAAAATTATTTGGTCCATATTGCAACAAATATATGGTAGGTCCTTCACAAAAAAAACTCATTTTTGGCACTCGAAAAATAGAAAATGAATTTTTGGTCCAAAGAAAATGAAAACTTCCTTAGGCAACATTGTTTGCCATTACAATATGCACCCTTGTGCACAATATGAGATCATTTGAACAAACTATGCCATGAATATGGCCATAAGATTGATCATTTGGCTTGAAAGCCATTGATCTCCACACATGATAGCTCGTTTCTGAGAACACTTTTTTAAAATAATTATCTTATTACAAGTTTATTATTTTTCTTGGTAACTTGGCCACATATAATGACACAATGCGAAGGTTTTCCAATTTTTTTTTTGAATTTTTCATGCCCGTTTCAAAATGCGGTCAAAACGGCGGGCATGACCGTTCCTAGCTAGTGGTTGAATGTTGAAAAAAAAATTGGTGTTTCTCTGATTAAATAGATATTTATGTACCTAGAAATGATTTTTGGAAAAATAAAGAGCAAACTATGAGGCAGGTGCAGTTCAAATTTGACCCGCTTTCTGCTGAATCGGCGGAAATTTGTCTTTTTCACGAGAGGTGGATCAAATATTTTGACACCCAACCATTTGGTCAATTGTGCATCAAATATGACCTAGTATTTTAGAAAATTGATTTGGTCCAATACTGTAACAAATATGTGGTAGGTCCTTCACAAAAAACTCATTTTGGGCACTCGAAAAATGAAAAATGTATTTTTAGTCCAAAGAAAATGAAAACTTCCTTAGGCAACATTGTTTGCCATTCCAAGATGCACCCTTGTGCACAATATGAGATCATTTGAACAAACTATGCCATGAATGTGGCCATAAGATTGATCATTTGGCTTGAAAGCCATGAATCTCCACACATGATAGCTCGTTTCTGAGAACACTTTTTTTGAAGAATTGCCGTGTTACAAGTTTATTATTTTTCCTGGTAACTTGGTCACATGTAATGACACAATGCGAAGGTTTTCCAATTTTTTGATTTTTTTTTATTTTTTATGCCCGTTTCAAAATGCGGTCAAAACGGCGGGATGACCGTTCCTAGCTAGTGGTTGAATCTTGAAATTTTTTTGGTGTTTCTCTGATTAAATAGATACTTATGTACCTAAAAATGATTTTTGGAAAAAATAAAGAACAAACTATAAGGCAGCTGCAGTTCAAATTTGATCCGTTTCCATCTAGATCAGCGGAAATTTTTCTTTTTCATGAGAGGTGAATCAAAACTTTTGACACCCAAGTATTTGGTCAATTATACATTAAATATGTCCTAATATTTTAGAAAATTGATTTGGTCCAATTTTGCAACAAATATATTGTAGGTCCTTCACAAAAAAACTCATTTTGGGCACTCAAAAAATGGAAAATTGATTTTTCGTCCAAAGAAAATAAAAACTCCCTTAGGCAACATTGTTTGCCATTCCAAGATGCACCCTTGTGCATGATATGAGATCATTTGAACAAACTATGCCATGAATGTGGCCATAAGATTGATCATTTGGCTTGACAGCCATGAATCTTCACACATGATAGCTCATTTCTAATAACACTTTTTTTAAAGAATTGCCTTATTACAGGTTTATTATTTTTCCTGGTAACTTGGTCACATATAATGACACAATGCGAAGGTTTTCTAATTTTTTTATTTTTTTTGAATTTTTAATGCCCGTTTCAAAATGCGGTCAAAACGGCGGGCATGACCGTTCATAGCTAGTGGTTGAATATTGAATTTTTTTGTTATTTCTGTGATTAAATAGATACTTATGTACCTATAAATGATTTTTGGAAAAAATAAAGAGCAAACTATGAGGGAGCTGCATTTCAAATTTGACCCGCTTCCTACTGAATCGGCGGAAATTTGTCTTTTTCACCAGTGGTGGATCAAAACTTTTGACACCCAACCGTTTGGTCAATTGTGCATTAAATATGGCCTAATATTTTAGAAAATTGATTTGGTCCAATTTTGCAACAAATATATGGTAGGTCCTTCACAAAAAAACTCATTTTGGGCACTCAAAAAATGGAAAATTGATTTTTCGTCCAAAGAAAATGAAAAATCCCTTCGTCGATATTGTTTACCAATACAAGATGTAAACTTGTGCAAAGTATGAGATCATTTTTTTGAATTTTTCATGTGAAGAAATAGAAGAAAAACAAAAAAAGAAACACAATTATATGTGCTCTATTCTCATTTGTGGAATTCGTAGTCACACGGATCGATGACATGGCGCCCATCCATCCATCCATCTCTCCATCCCACATCCATCCATCCATCTATCTACAGAAAAGAAAAAAAAGAAAATGAAAAAGAAAACCCCACCCGCAACCACCTACCCAAACCCTAACTCAGATCCTCGACCCCCTCCTCCCATCGCACTCCTCCTCCCCCCATCTCCTCGCCGCCGCCACCGACGGCGCCCGACCCTCCCCTCGATCCCCGTCTCCAAGCCTCTCCCTTCCTCAGATCCGCCGCCGTCCGCCTCCGCGCGGCCTCCACCTCCAGCCTCCACGCGCACCCCATCCTCGCCCGCCTCCGCGCGGCCTCCACCTCCAGCCTCCGCGCGCGCCCCAACCTCGCCCGCCTCCGCGCGGCCTCCACCACCAGCCCCACCCTCGCCTTCCACTCCCCCGCGCCGCAGCTCGCCCTGCGCGGTCGACTTCGACTCTGCCCCAACCTCATCTCCGGCGGCCCCTTCCCTCTCCTCCTAGGCCGACTCGAGCTGCTCATGTCGTGGCCAGATCCGACCAGCCATGGCGGCAGCGGCTGGAGAGGCCCCGCGGGCGCTGTCCCAGAAGGAGCAGGACATACAGATGATGCTCGCCGCTGACGTCCACCTCGGCACCAAGAACTGCGACTTCCAGATGGAGCGCTACGCCTACAAGCGCCGCTCCAACGGTACGTCCACGCTCAACCCCTCTTGTCCTACCAAGCGCTTGTCCTCCTCATGGATCTAGCTTTACCTGTGCGCCCCCGATCTGCCGTTGGACGGTAGAACTACTGCGGATCGTGATGCTTGCTGGTGTAGTTGTCGCAAGTGTTCATGCTTCTGTACTTCTTTGAGATGGACTATGGAATGTGATGCGTTCTTTCTGGTTTGTGATTCCTAGGCATCTACATCATCAATCTGGGCAAGACGTGGGAGAAGCTCCAGCTCGCGGCGAGGGTCATCGTGGCCATCGAGAACCCCCAGGACATCATCGTCTAGTCCACCCGCCCCTACGGCCAGCGCGCCGTCCTCAAGTTCGCGCAGCACACCGGCGCCAACGCCATCGCCGGGAGGCACACCCCTGGTACATTCACCAACCAGATGCAGACCTCCTTCAGCGAGCCCTGCCTGCTCATCCTCACCGACCCAAGGACCGACCACCAGGTGAATTTCTTTGCCATGCCAAACTACTCCAGTAGTAGTATATACTAGTAGTGTGCGTTAGATGCGGCTATGTTGATGACGGAGTCATTAATCTGGTGTGTTATGTGCAGCCCATCAAGGAGTCTGCTCTGGGGAACATCCCTACCATTGCCTTCTGTGACACTGACTCTCCCATGTGATACGTCGATATCGGCATCCCAGCAAACAACAAGGGGAGGAACAACATTGGTTGTCTCTACTGGCTCTTGGCCATGATGGTTCTGCAGATGCCCGGAGATTGGCCGTCCTTGCATGATGTATGGCTCTGTTAGATGATATTCTGAACTTCTTTTTGCTGTGTTTTGCTGCAGGTGAATGGAGCTGCTGCTTTGGGCATTGCATCTCAGCATTTGCTCAGTGGGTTTGACGCACAGTTTCAGTCAATCCAAAGTTAGTAGCTGCTTCTCTGAAGCAAAGCTTGCAGGGTTACCTTGTACTGCTATCCTAGTCCTACCAGCATAGAAGTGAAGTGTGTAGGATTGGTATTATGCCCCTGTGTTATTTGTTCAGTCCTAACAAAGCTCATATTCATTTGTCCCTTGCACCTGGTTACTATTGATTGCTTAGAACTAGCTGTTGTGGTTGACCAAGTTACTTAAAGTCAGCTGATTGAGCATGCCAAATGATATTTCTGCAATATATATGACATTTTTATCGCATCTGTCTCTAGTCAAACTATTGATTCATAAACTTGTTATATTTGACATGGATAGTTCCGTCGCTATCTAGATCCAATGCATATAGCTGAAACAAGCTGCTTATGAGGGTTAATACCACCTATTTACTGGAAATTTCTTGTTACACATGCTCTGTGATGCCACCTGTGGTTGTCGTTGCCACCTTATCATGAAAAATATGTTGGTAATGGAATAGTAATTCAATATAATGGATGATGTTTGTAAATTGCATTGTAACACAACAGTAAAAATTGTAAAATCTTACTACTGTAATTAAACTAATGATTTACACTATTGTAGTTTACACTGTAACTCCACTGTAAAACTGTAATATACTAGTGTAATTCAACTGATTTACTACTCCTGCTGCCCATTTTTTGTTTCCTTCCTGGACATTTCTTGGTTCAAGTGTTGCTGCTGCTGTTTACTACTCCCATTGTAAAGAAATATAAGGGCATCTAGATCGGTACTTTAGTGATCTTAATGCTCTTATATTTCTTTACAGAGGGAGTACATGGAACTATTGCTAGCTATATATATACTTGCTGCTGATTGATGCTCTTGTGGTGTTCTCGTGGGCTTCTGATGGTAATTTTGCTTCTTTGATGGTGTTCTCGACGTGTTGATCCATTGCTCGGTCTAGCTTCTAGATGGTGTGTCTTTGGTGTTAGTTAATCTAATCCTTCTTTTCTGATGGGAGCCCAATTCAATCTAATACTTTTTTTTCTGATGGTAGTCCATTTCAATCTAATTTTCCATTATTTGTGTTGTTTGCTTCCTTTGGTCATGTGTGGTTATACAGTTATGTGCCCCCATGGCTTGAAATGCATTGAATTGTGGACGTGTGTTTGATATCCGTCACACATCCCTTTTCCTCATATGGATTTCCTCTGTTGTACCAAAAATGTTATGAACTCTCATATATGCTTGTAGTGAAGGATATAGTTATTAATTAACCAGTTCTTATTTTTAGCATTTGTTGTGCTTCCTAGGGCCGCAGATCTCTACTTTTCTTTATAATCCACACTAATCTTTATTGTTTGATTGCCTGGAAGAAGTTTTGATGTAGTTTTTTTAATCATGCAGGTGTTACTTTGGACGACAAATGTGTTTAGATCATCCACCTCCTCAGCGACGCTGACCAAATCAGATCATCGTCAACACTATCATCATCAGCCCCCATTCCCTTTATTCTCTCCTGCCTTGTTATGTTAGTCTCTGTGCACTTACTAGTATTGTTAGATGTTGCTGGTTGAATGGATGGTCGGGGTAGTAGAATAGGAATTTTCTTCAGGTGAGTGTGTTATAGTGATGTTCATTTCGTTGCCTACACTTGTACCAATGTACCATGCATGTACGTATAGGTTACTATTGTAGAACAACATCAGGTTAATCTGTTGCATTCAAGTTGTTGGAAGTTTTGTTTGTTGGGGAACGTAGTAATTTCAAAAATTTCCTACGCACACACAGGATCATGGTGATGCATAGCAACGAGAGGGGAGAGTGTGTCCACGTACCCTCGTAGACCGAAAGCGGAAGCGTTATGACAACGCGGTTGATGTAGTCGTACGTCTTCATGATCCGACCGATCCAAGTACCGAATGCACGGCACCCCCGAGTTCAGCACACGTTCAGCTCGATGACGTCCCACGAACTCCGATCCAGCAGAGCTTCGAGGGAGAGTTCCGTCAGCACGACGACGTGATGACGGTGATGATGATGCTATCGACGCAGGGCTTCGCCTAAGCACCGCTACGATATGACCGAGGTGGATTATGGTGGAGGAGGGCACCGCACATGGCTAAGAGAGATCAATGGTCAACTTGTGTGTCTATGGGGTGCCCCCTGGCCACGTATATAAAGGAGTGGAGGAGGGGAGGGGCCGGCCCGAGTCCTCCTCCCACCAGGAGTAGGATTCCCCCCCTTCCATGTAGTAGGAGTAGGAGAGAAGGAAAGGGAAAAGAGAAGAGAAGGAAGGAGTGGGCGCCGCCCCTCCCCCTAGTCCAATTCAGACTAAGCCTTGGGGGGGCGCGCAGCCTCCCCTCTCTCTTTCCCCTAAAGCCCAATAAGGCCCATATACTCCCCGACGAATTCCCGTAACTCTCCGGTACTCCGAAAAATACCCGAATCACTCGGAACCTTTCCGAAGTCCGAATATAGTCGTCCAATATATCGATCTTTACATCTCGACCATTTCGAGACTCCTCGTCATGTCTCCGATCTCATCCGGGTCTACGAACTACCTTCGGTACATCAAAACACATAAACTCATAATACCGATCGTCACCGAACGTTAAGCGTGCGGACCCTACGGGTTCGAGAACTATGTAGACATGACCGAGACATGTTTCCGGTCAATAACCAATAGCGGAACCTGGATGCTCATATTGGCTCCCATATATTCTACGAAGATCTTTATCGGTCAAACCGCATAACAACATACGTTGTTCCCTTTGTCATCGGTATGTTACTTGCCCGAGATTCGATCGTCGGTATCTCAATACCTAGTTCAATCTCGTTACCAGCAAGTCTCTTTACTCGTTCCGTAATACATCATTTCGCAACTAACTCATTAGTTACAATGCTTGCAAGGCATATAGTGATGTGTATTACCGAGTGGGCCCAGAGATACCTCTCCGACAATCGGAGTGACAAATCCTAATCTCGATATACGCCAACTCAACAAGTACCTTCAGAGACACCTGTAGAGCACCTTTATAATCATTCATTTACGTTGTGACGTTTGGTAGCACACAAAGTGTTCCTCCGGTAAACGGGAGTTGCATAATCTCATAGTCATAGGAACATGTATAAGTCATGAAGAAAGCAATAGCAACATACTAAATGATCAAGTGCTAAGCTAACGGAATGGGTCAAGTCAATCATATCATTCTCCTAATGATGTGATCCCGTTAATCAAATGACAACTCATGTCTATGGTTAGGAAACATAACCATCTTTGATTAACGAGCTAGTCAAGTAGAGGCATACTAGTGACACTCTGTTTGTCTATGTATTCACACATGTATTATGTTTCCGGTTAATACAATTCTAGCATGAATAATAAACATTTATCATGAAATAAGGAAATAAATAATAACATTATTATTGCCTCTAGGGCATATTTCCTTCATTGTTATGCCATGCTTAGTGTTTACTGAACTGGGGCATTTGGTCTCTTGAAAGATTATTATTTACTTCCAGTGTATTTCACTAATAATTTATCTAGATCAGGATCTAATGTCGTCGGGGCTGCTGCTGCTGCTGTGACAGAAGATGAAGAAGCTTGGAGATGCGCGCCATAGTTTTAGTTGACGTATCTCTACTGATGTACCTGTTTAATTGTATGTGCCCTTGTTTAAGTTGCTTGAAGATGAACAACATCAGTAGTGCTTGTGTATCTCTGTTTTTGATTGTATGTGCACTTGTGAGTATGTTCTCTTGTGAGTATTTGGCTGGATGATTTCTGGATTTAATCAGTTAATTGAGATATTTATTGATTTTTTGCTATTCAAATGTGTAAATTTAAATCTGTGAATGAAATAGACCAAATGTTCTACTTGACAAAATAACATTTGGGCTCTAAAAAGGCTGCGGCCCAAACTATAACGGATCAGAATATTATTCATTTTTTAAAAACCAGAAAAATAGGCTTAATGAAATGATTTGCAAAAAGGCGACAACCCAGGAAAATAGAAAGGCCAAATTGTTGGGCCTGGCCCATGTGGCTGATCAAAATTAATAGGAAAAGAATATATAAAAAAGGCTGAATTGTTGGGCTCGGCCCATGTAAAACACCGAACTGGACCGGGCTGATTCTAAGCAATGACCTTTTCACTTGGTCGCAAATTTGCCATGTCGGCTTGCCACGTCGGATCCAACGTGGCCTGGGCAGACAGCTAGCGACCCAAGCAAAAGGTCGTTGAACCAATGACCTTTTGTTTTGGTCGTTGCCTTCTACGACCTTCTCACAGAGAAGGTCGTTAATTTCCATTAACGATCGTCAGCTTTTGACCATCTGTTTTTGGTCACAAAAAGGTCGCAAATGAAAAACAATGACCTTTCAGTGACCAATAGTGATGGTCGCAAGTTGACATATTTCTTGTAGTGCGGTACCAGCTGGAGAAGGATCGTGCGATGCTTGTCTGGAGTTATGCTGCACCAAAGATCATTTGCAATGTCTCGTTAGCATGATGACACTCAAATGTTAAGACTAGTAACTAATGACCATTCAAATGAAACTCACCGTGGTCCCCGGAGCAATGACTGGCATCGGCGGAGGGGTCTGACCGGTCTTCTCGCACACAGACTTCACATAATGAAATGAACATTACGTGCATGATTTGGCTAATATGCAGAAGAAACTTACCACAAGGAGCTCGTACATGGCCCGGTTCTGCATGTCATTCCGTGCCCTCTCCTCCTCCAACAACTTAGCAGTCCTCTCCTCGAACTCCCGGTCCTTCTCAGCCGCCTGTCGGTCCCTCTCGGCAAGAAGCGCCCTGGTTGCGTCTCTCTCTCTCTCTAAAGAGCAGCCTGCAACATCACTCCTCATTATAAATGTATCGATGGCCACACACACAATGTAATGGAGGAAAGAAATATGAGTCCGTATAACTAACCTCGATGGCAAGATCCATTGGCCGTGGACGAGGCCTTATCTCAGGGGCGGAGCTCGTTTGGCGCGCCTTGATCTCCGGGAGAGTGCTAGGACAGCGTATAAGTCCATCTCCAATGGCTATCGAGCCATGGGACCTCCCGCCACCAGATATCATCACTAGCTCTAGATCAATGGGTCCCTGGCTCAGGTTAAAGTCCTCCCCTTTCCTCGCCTTTCCCTCATCTTTGTACCTCATGAGCTTGTTGTGGGAGGAGATGTTGGTGAAGTTCTCTGGATGATCGAGGTCAGACACAGAGAATGCCTTGACCTTCTTGTACGAGGCAGTATGGGGCATGGCATAGAGGTCGTACACCTCTGGCACCTCCGCCTTATTGTGTTTTGCCTAAAAGAGAGGAACAGAGTAAATTAGTAATTAAAAGGCTCAAGCTAGCATGAAGAATGAATTGCATGAATCATGAAGCAAACCACATACCCATTTCCGCCCGTACTGATATAAGTTGGCGCTGCCTTGATGGTGTGGCACACCTTCCATTTGGGCACGCCGGTCCTTGGCATTGTTGTGGAGGGCTAGCCATTGGTCTGAGCACCACTCATCCACCAACACCTCCCAACAATCCATCTGATCCACACACCATCTCGGGGGCACCTAAGCTAGTAAAGAGAAATTTGAGCGCTATGCCTACGAATCAAATCAAGGAAACTAAGTACAAGGCCTTAAGAATAAGTAATTACCATCATGTACTGCTCCTTCTTCAGAAACTTGTCGCGGCACACCGGCTTGGTCTTCTTAATACCACGCGAGGCATAGTAGTCTCGAACAGCCTGCACCCGAACCTCGTGCCATAAGTTTTGTAGTAGGCGCCTGCACTCAGCATCGATAACCTTTGCCGCGGCCTCCTCATATCCCTCCTCACACTTGTAGAAGGTCTGCAATCAAACGAGACAACATTGATTAGTACAATAACTAGCTATTTGAAGATTTTTAATTGTGTAAAGGATAAATTACCCAAAACATTCTGATCACCATGTCTGCCCTCGTGTGGCACAAGACACCGTCGATCATCTCCTTCGGCGGGGCCGGGGTAGCCAAGTAGTGCTCCTAGCTCAACCCTAGCTGTGGAAGCTGACCCTCCCGGGCAACGTGACAAACCGCGGGAAGTTTTGCCGGCAAAGCACACCAAGGACGATGTTGGGCCTGTGGACTTCCTGAGCGTGGTCCCAACCCCTGCAGTATGACAAGGCCAACGCATTTGATATTTGAAGAAACATGAAGGCAAAAGGTACAAAAAGAGTAAATGCACTTACCTCTCCCCATCAGGGAAAATCAACCACCTCTGCTCATGGGTCGCTGGCACGGGCGGGAGCCGTGTACAACCACGCTGGTAGATGGTGGCCCCCTCAACCACCTCGCCCTCGCTATCAGTCGGATCCCCGCCACCATCAGCATGGCCACTCGGCCCCTCAAGCGGATCTGGCCAGGTACCCCATCCAGACGTCTCCTGGGACGTATCCTGGTCCGGAGTCTCGTGGGCCGAAGGCCCGTCGACCCGAGGCTCGTGGACCGGAGTCCGCGTAGCCTCCTCCTCAGACGTGTCCACCCTAGCAGTCCTGTGCTCGGGTGAATCAGCTGGGGGTGTCGGCGAGGAAGGCTTAGGAGCCTGCCTACCTCTCCCACGTCCTCCCCGACCTCCTCTCTTCTTCCCTCCCCGACCTCCTCTCCCGGTGGCCAACGACGCCGACGAAGAAGCGCCCAGCGGTGTCCCCAAACTATCGTACAACACTCTCCGGAGAGGTGCGGGTGGAATGGTGGAAGTACCCCTCCCACCACGCGCCAACGAAGAAGGAGCCTCGGAGCGGTCCGGACCCGCACCCACCATCTTTCAACACCTTCCATGACAAAGAGTAAACGAAATTAGTACAACATAAAAAAAATTAATACCGACATGAATAATATAATATGTATATAACTTAAGTGTATCATCATCAAGTACACCATAAAAAAAATTGAATACCTAACATGAACTAACAATATATATATGTGTATAATACAAATTGAATTCCTGACATGAACTAATAATAATCTTGATCGTCTATATATGCTCCGGGATCAATAAATGCATCATCATCATCATCACTATCATGAATGACGTGCTCATCGGGTTCAGCGGCATCAACATGTGAAAGGCCACCTTTATGTAATCAGTCAAGCATTGATAGGTCATCCGCAGCAGTAACCACTTCTTGTTTCGGCTCTTCTTGTTCCGGCTCAAGGGTGAAGTCGGATTCACTATCGCTGTCTACTTCAATGTTCTGGGTTGAAGTAGACTCCTGAACATAATGTCGGATTCACTGTCGCTGTCTATCTTGGAAGAATTCACCTTCATATGTGTCTGGGTTAATGTGAGGTTCATAATCCTCTTCATTGGGGGGAGGTGGTCTAACACGTGGCGGCACTTCATAAACAACATCCCAACCATTCAGGTTTGGATCAGTTTGGCAGGCCCACGGTAGATAGAAAACTTGGGTTGCCTGTTGAGCCGTAATATAGACATCGGAAACATCTAAATGGGTGCTTTGTTTGATTTCGACTAGCCCTATATGTTTATGAGTCCTTCTAGTCTCCTTCAGCTGGAACCAATAACATTTGAAGACTACAACGTTCGGTGAGTTTTCACCATAGAATAGAAGTTCATAAATTGCTTCAACTCTCCCATAATACTCGGTACCTCCTTCGCCGATAGCAGAGACGCAACAATTTGTAGACTTTCGGTCAGCCATAGATAGCTCTTTGCCAAAGGTACGAAAGCGATACCCGTTGATGTCGTATGTATCAAATGAACGGACCTTATAGTCAAAACCATTAGCGACTTGTCTCAATTTGGCGTCCATAGACTCTGAATTATCCTACACGTTTAATATGAAAGGATTGTTGCATTAGCCGCAAATTAGACGAAGACATGAGAATGGTCTAATGGAAATTACCGTTTGTTTGAACCAAGAGATGAAACCGGGAAAGCCGCCTCCATGCTTTGCCAGAAACTCATACTCTTCGATTGATTCCTTTTGGATCACCGCTCCATCCAAGAATTTGGCAACGTATCGACTGTATCAAATATCCGGGAATAAGAGCAGTTCAAAGGAATTAGAAGTTGCGAAACAATGTACCGAGAACTTACTCGATGTACGGCCGCACTTCTGTTAGGTTGTTGAAGATATACAACGAAATGGTCCGCCATTCTTCGACATCCAACGATATTGGTTTCGAAGCACCGGCTGGTGCAAGATTCCCTTTGAATAGGCTGAGGTTGGATCCACCTTTTGTAGGGTCGCCAGCATTGTACCGAGGCTTCGGATTATGCAAATGACGATTTTTGGCTTCGTAGTGTGCTGTCACGAAGTTTGCCGCCTCCTCAGTAATGAATGCCTCGGCCATCGATGCTTCAATTCTACGTTTATTTTTACATTTTTCTCGAAGCGTCTTCTGCATCCTCTCAGTTGCGTAGCACCAACAATTTTGCACCCCCCCCCAATCTTGCCTCGGTTGAGAGATGCAAAATCAAGTGCTGCATTGGATTAAAGAAGCCCGGCGGAAAGATCTTCTCTAACTTGCAGATCAACTCCGGCGCCAACTCTTCCATTTCTACTAGCACGCTAGGAGATAGTTCTTTCGCACAAAGAACACAGAAGAAATAGCTCAGCTCTGCCAGTACTAGCCATTCATCCTCAGGGATGAAGCCACGCAACATCACCGGCATTACCCGCTCAATCCATATGTGCCAATCATGACTCTTGAGACCAAATATTTTCAATTTTTCATGACTCGCTCCCCTCTTTAGATTTGCTGCATACCCATCGGGGAACATCAACTGCATTTTCACCCACAAGATAATTTCCCTCATAGCTGGCTTTCCAAGATTGAACCATGCCTTTGGCTTCATCCAAATCGACTTTCCTTTCGGTTCTTGCATGTTTTGTAATGGTCTATCACCTAGCGCCTGCTGATTGACTCTAGCCTTAGTATTATCCTTTGACTTCCCCTCTATGCCGAACAATGTACCAAAAAGGGCCTCGGCGATATTCTTTTCAGTGTGCCTCATGTCGATGTTGTGTGGGCAAAGGAGGTCTTTGAAGTAAGGCAGATCCCACAAGCATGTCTTGTGAGTCCAGGCGTGTTCTGAATTATACCCCTTGAAATACCCTGGATGCTCTAGATCTGGCTCGAGAGCGTTTAACTGATCCAGGGTCTCTTGGCCTGTCGACACAGGTGGTGCAGAGTTTTTGACAACTCTACCTTCGATGAACTTATTGCGTGGATCCAGAAACTGTCTATGCAAGTAGAAGCAAGAAAACTTGCGACCCGCCTGCAGCCAATGAAACTGAAGAGCTGCCTTGCATGTGGGGGACGGGAACCTTCCATGCACACAGCAGCCAACGAATAGCGCATACGCCGGCAAGTCATGCATCGAGTACATGTACCAGACACGCATTACGAAGTTATGTTTGCTAGCGGCGTCGTATGTGTTGAACCCATTATCCCAAGCTTCTTGCAATTCATCCTTAAGAGGCTGCATGTACACATTCATATTCTTCCCCAGATAGTTGGGCCCTGGAATTATCAAGGTCAGGAAAATGTTCTTTCTTTGCATAATCTGACCGGGGGGGGGGGATTGAGTGGAATGACAAATATGGGCCAACAACTGTATTGGGTTGCTATCAGACCAAACACATTGAACCCATCCGTGCTGATGGCGACTCGAGGATGCCTTGGATCTGCCCTTTTTTGCTCATGTAATGCATCGAAGCGCTTCCACGCAGAACCATCTGATGTGTGTACCATCATCAGATTCCCATCTGCATCTAGTTTGGTTCTTTTGCCCATTTTGTGCCATGTCATCTGTCTGGCTGTCTCTTCGACCATTAAAAGACGTTGAAGTCTTGGTACGATTGGCATATACTGAAGAACATTGACGGGGATTTTGGTCTGCGTCTTCTCACCCATACCGTTATCTACCACAGCATAACTGGAAGACTTGCAAATGGGACAATAGTTCAAGTCCGCATACTCAAGCCTAAATAAGGCACATCCTTTCTCACAGGCATGTATCTTCTCATAGGGCATCTTAAGTGCACGGAGGATTTTGTCCGACTTGTACAGGTTTGCAGGCATTACATGGCCTTTGGGTAGAAAGCATCCAAATACTGTCATCATCGCGTCATAGCATTCTCTGCCCAAGTTGAATTGAGCCTTCAGAGCCATTACTTGTGAGATGGCATCCAGCTGACAAAGCTCAGTGTGCTCGTGGAGAGGACGTTTTGAAGACTCCAACATTTCATGGAAGGCCTTTGCAGATTCCTCCATCTCATCGTCCGAATCCCGAGCATCATCAAAGTCTTGCACCATGTCTTCCATCCCGGTACCATGCTCGTCGGTCCGACGACGAACCACCTCAGCTCTGGCACGTTGGGCAGACTCACCATGAAATGTCCAAACCGTATAACTGGGCGTAAAACCACTCTTCTGCAGGTGTTTGCCCATTTCATCCTCTGACCTCTTGTGCCAATTGTCGCACCGGACACAGGGGCACCAGGTTTTCCTCTGGCCATTTGCAAATGCGACTCTAACAAACCCCTTGCTTTTTGTTAACCATTCATTGGTCATGTCTTTCTGACTAGTGTGACCGGTGTACATCCACGCACGATCACTCATCTTGCCTAGCTACTGGACACATAAGAAATATATATATAATTCACCATGTATATATTCATCAGTTAATCTAGTTTGTCAATTCTATTACGTCCATACAACCTACACTCTAATAGGTAAAGATAGGTCCTAATCCCACCCGAGTATGTGTAGATTGGGTTCATTTTCCCATGCTCTGCTCCGGATCCAACACAAAATTTCGGCAGCACCTACCCGCTGTTCTCCTGATACACGTCTCTGCAATAAACAGAGAGGATGTGTACCCGGAGAACAACAGGGAGGCACTGACGAAATTTATGCGTCGGATCCGGAGCAGAGCATATGGGAAAACGAACCCAATCTACACATACTCGGGCTGTCCATGGATAACGTTGGACAATTCGAAAGAATCACGGTTATAAATATGCAAATGCATGCATATTTATAACTGTAACCCTTTCGAACAGGAGACGCATACTGGTCACGCATATTGATGATTGAAGACACCTATAGCTAGCAAGTTTCATCGGCATGAAGACCGGAACAAAGCAAATAATTAAGGGGGGAGGAGGAGATGTCATTTGTGCTCACCCACGAACGCAGGGGCGGAGCTCCTCGAACACCAGACCCTCGCAGCGATGAAACAACTGCACATTTAAATCCAAAGATGAGTAACATAGCATTATTGTTTTTGCCATCAATCTAACTAAATATTTATAACAGTATGCCACCGCCAAGTCCTAAAAAATGATTCGCACTACTCGTTCCTCGACCCTCGACCCCTCGACCCTCGCCCCTCGATCCTCAACCCCTCGGTGATCCTCGACCCTCGACACCTAGGCTACCCTCGACCCTCGGTCCCTCGATGATCCTCGACCCTCGAACTTCGACCCCTCGGCGACCCTCGACCCCTCGGCGACCCTCGACCTCGACCCCTCGGCAATCCTCAACCCTCGACCCCTCGGCGATCCTCGACCCTCGACCCCTCGACGGCCCTCGACCCCTCGGCGATCCTCGACCCCTCAGCGACCCTCGACCCCTCAACCCTTGACCTTCTTTTCCTTCTTTTCTTTCTTTTTCTACTTCTTTTTTTCATCTTCTTCTTCCTTCTTTTTCATCATCTTCTTCTACTTCTTCTTTTTTTTCATCTTCTTCTTCCTTCTTTTCTTCTTCTTCTTTTTTTCATCTTCTTCTTCCTTCTTCTTTTTCATCTTTATTCTACTTTTTCTATTTTATATATCCTACTGATTCTAAAAAAAGAGAAGAAAAAAAAGAGAAAATAAAAAAACAGAGAAGAAAATGCTCACCGGGGGAGTCGGGGTTGTCGGGGTCGGGGCGGCCGGGGTCGTCGGAGTCAGGGTCGGGGGAGTCGGGGGAGTCTAGGTCGGGGCGGTCGCGGCGGCAGCGGCGACGGGCCGGGCCGCGGGGCGCTGGGACGGCGGGGGCGGGCGGCGGGCCGGCGCAGCGGGGCGTCGGGGGCGGGGGCCGGGGCGGCGGGGGGTCGGGGCCAGCGGTGCGGTGTGGGCGGGGCAGAGGGGCGCTGGCGGGGCCGGTGGGGAGAAGGGTGAGGGGGGGAGGGAAGGCGGGGAGAGGGGAGGGAAGAGGCGACAGACGGGGGGGTCGGGGACGGCGACGGGCGGCGGGTGCGGTGAATGGGGGAGAGAGAGGAGTGCAAGGTGGGGGTGGCCGTTAGGGCCGTTTGTAGGCATTTTATTTGCCGTCTGATAGCGGACGGCAAAGAATCTTTGCCGTCAGCTAGCAGATGGCAAAGAGGGGGGATGGGCCAGTCTGCAGGTGCTGGCCTCCAGTGGACCCCACCCACCTCTTTGTCGTCTGCTTCTAGGCACTTTGCCGTCAGCTAGCAGACTGCAAAGAACTAGCTGATGGCAAACATCCTATTTGCCATCAGCTTGTTCTTTGCCGTCTGTTTTTTATAAGCGGACGACAAAGACCTTCTTTGCCGTCAGCTAGCAGATGGCAAAGAACTGGCTGATGGCAAATTCCCTGATTCCAGTAGTGTTAAAGCGTTACTCTGTTTTTTATGAACTTAATACCATATATGCATGTTGGATAGCGGTCGATGGGTGGAGTAATAGTAGTAGATGCATAATTGTCTCGGTCTACTTGTCACGGACGTAATGCCTATGTACTGATCATGCCATGAATAACATGATAACTATGCGTTTTTCTACCAATTGCCCAACAGTAATTTGTTTACCCACTATATGCTATGTTCTTGAGAGAGATGCCCCTAGTGAAAACTATGGCCCCCGGGTCTATTCACCATATTTACTAAAACCCTAAAAAGCTCACTGCAATTTACTTTCTTTTATTTTCTTTTGCAATTTATATATCTATCTCTATCAGATTTAATCCTTGCAATTAACGAGTACAAGGGGATTGACAACCCTCTTGCCCGCGTTGGGTACAAGTATTTTGTTTGTTGTGTAGGTACTGTCAACCTTTGTTTGTGTGAATCTCCTATTGGTTCGATAACCTTGGTTCTCTACTGAGGGAAATATTATCTGCTACTATATTGCTTCTCCCTTCCTCTTTAGTAAAAACCCAACGCAGCTCACAAGTAGCAGCCCTCAAAGCAAAGCACAACTCACATGCCCCAGGGAGGAGGTTGGAGGAGTTAACCATCGCGTGACCCCGATCTGAGGAACACAAAGGATATCAATCAAGGATAAACATGCTCCAATTTCCTCACATACCAAAGACTGGACTCATGAACTTTAACACCAATATTCTTACTAAACAAAAATCATTCACTAATACACTCACATATCATCATCCCAATATCGCAAAACTATTGCAAGGAATCAAACACATCATATTCAATGATCTATAAGTTCATGCAAGTTTTTATTATACCACAATTGTATACCTACCATTTTCTGACCAACCATAAAACACATGCAAATTACCACTTCCTATTTAACTCTCAAAATGATATAAGTGAAGCAAGAGAGTGCAAATAATTTCTATAAAATATAACGCCATGCAAAAACAAATACAAGTGAAGTATTAGAGAAATTGCCTCAACTCAAAAGATATAAGTGAAGATCAATGAGCATTCTATAAATTTTAGATGAATGTGTGTCTCATAATAAGTGTGATCAGGAAACAATGATTTTGGGAACAAGGAACCAAACTAAACAAAAACAGAAGACGCTCCAAGCAAAACACATATCATGTGACGAATAAAAATATTGCTCCAAGTGAAGTTGTTGATAGATTGAAGATGAAAGAGGGGATGCCTTCCTTGGATATTGTCTCGGGCTGCCTTGGGCATGTTGAGAAACATAGTAGAAAACCAAAAAAATCGTCCTATGACCACGATCCAGGAACTATGAAGATGCATTAGAGATCTAGATCTGATCGTTACCAACTTTGAGTTGCAGCGGAAGAAGAGTTGGTGTAGATCATTGATGAATTCCCTCGAACCGAAGAGCAAAAGCACGACCTCTCTACAGATTGTAGGCGTACATGCTTCACGATCCGGCAGCACTTCACTGTCCAGAGCTTTGCGTTACCGGAGAACTAGAGGAGGGAGAAGAGAACCTCGCGACGCTTCTCTATTATGAGGACTAGAGAACTAGAACTAGATCAAGTCTAGAACATACTTAGAACTAGAGAAGGAGAGAGGGGGCACCCGAGACAATGGGAGAAACTTGTGTCTCTTGGGGGCGCCCCTCCTCATATAGGTGTAGGGAAGCGGGGGCAGCCGACTTGGGGAGGGATCCTGCCCTTGGTGCGCCCCATGGGAGAGGGAGTCCCTCTACCAATCCAATTTGGCCCCCTCTAGCTTGTCATACAAGCTAGGAGGCCCCTCCACTTGTTATTGGGTCCTAAGGCCCAATAACTCTCCATTACTAAGCCTTTTAGTATTTTCTTTAGCCTGTTGACATTAAGTATATTCTAAAAGTCTGCTAGTCAATATTAGAACCTTTTATCATTTATTTAACATCTCCGGAAAACATTTTCAACCTATATATCAATTCCCGGTATTACCGTGTAAACCCTAAAACTCTTTTGGTAAACCCAAAACGCTACTTGTTTCTCTCGAAATTATGTGTTATGTTCCGAAACTATTCCGGGAATATTTTCTCATAACTCTCAATCCACTGACACTCAACAGATCGTGATTCCCTTAAGCGTGTGACCCTGTAGGTTCCGTAAAACATATACATGAACGTAACTCCCTTTCGTTCAATGATCAATTGCAGAAACATGGACATCCATATTGACCCCTATGAATACACGAATGATATTCGAGTGAACATTTGGTTATCATATGCTATTCCCTTTGCTTCGTGATACTTTAGAAAACCCTAGGTGAGATATATCGGTATCCTCTTGAGTCATTCTCATGCTCATTATACCGGTCTCCTCATTACCGGTTTTGTTCTTCTTTCTCGTTGACATGTTCCGGCATCCCTATGACCTAGTCACCTGTGTCTGGCCAGACGATGATGGATGCCGTCACACCGAGAGGGCCCTAAGAATACCTCTCCATCGTTGGAGGAACAAATCCCACTCTTGAGCTATCTAGCCCCTTGTCATACTTTCCAATGAACCTGAAAGTTGTTGTTATGATCACCATATTACAGATGACGTTCGAGCAACCCCAAAGTCCATCGTCCGATATGAAGTTACTACGATACTCTCATGGTCTAAGGAACTAAAGCATACGTCAACTCTCCGTGTTATATAAATAGATTTGTGACAATTACATCTCAAAGTATAACAAACTAGTTGGGTAAATTCATTTTGGGATTATTGTTACACTTAACAAAATCCCAAGATCCGGAAAGCACGATCACCATGCAACACTTGAGCTAGTCCTAGTCTCCTAGAGGCAAGACTAGGAATCAGGTTTTACCGTTTATCATTCCACACGTGCTTATGAGTTTTCCTTTGAATCACATATTCCAGAATCATAGCAGTTATAACATATAATATAAATGCTTAATTACAAACATGGAAATAAATAATACAATATTATTGCCTCTAGGGCATATTTCCAACACGTATTGCTTTGGGTCTAGTGTAATTAGCTTTTGTTGACAATGGTGACGTCCTGTGGAGGGGGTGGCATTGCGGCTTGTTTTATTCTCCAGTTCCATCTTCGTACGACGAAGCTCGAACAGATACGACTTCATCGGGAAACTTGTATCCCCCTCTTGTGTTTGGCTGGTATTGGGATTATCTTCTAGCCCTCAATGGTGCCAGCTTCTCCAGGACAATGATCAATCCAGATCGTGGTCGGTGACATTTTCTAGTCTACATCGACGACTTTCAGGTTGCTGCTACTACATGCTCTTGGGTTTCAACAAACTTGCTTCGGCAAGACGGATGACAAGGGGCGGCAATGCAGAAGGAAGACAATGATTATTTCTTCAAGGACTTGTCTATAATTTCATATTCTTATAAGGTAGTTCTTGTAAATACTAGTACTATTTAATACATGACAATAATGGGCTATTTCCCAAGAAACCTTAAAATATATTTTTGGGTCATTAAATGTTTTCTTTTAAAGCAAAAAACCAGAATGGGCAAGCGGTAATTACGGATACTAGCTATAGATGTGGGCCCATGTGTGACATGTCAAATGCCACGCTGCTGCCCCGATCGGCATGCCACGACTTAGAACAAGTCAAAGGTTTATTGTGTTCTCCCTAGGACTGGGTGGCGGACATCGCCCTTCATGTGGGGCTATTAACATGACGCGTGACAAGCCCGCAGTCCCGTGGCCGTCCGTCCGATCACTACTCTCCCAAGCATCTCCCCCTCACTTTCTTCCTGCATTTCATTCACTTTTCTTAAAAGCGTAACCGTTTCCGCTTCTTCTTTTTTTTTTTTGCTCCGCGTTAGGTCTTTTGTTCTTCTTTTCTAGATCAAGCATATCGTTTCCATGAAATTATTCATGCACCTACATCTTCGTTGAGCGCACATCCTACCTTCTGCACAAAGGTCCATAAGACCACTTGAAAAGGGGGGTGGGGGGTCCATAAAAAGACGATAAAGGAAAGTAAAATTGCAATATACAGTCATTCATAATTTCTGACTTTATCAATTCCAATCTCCAAATATAGTGGTTCTCAAATTATTTAGTCCTTTGTTATTCTTTTCCAAAGATACGTAAATGGTAGGTTTATTAACAGGCAATTTTTTTAAAGGAGGACCTCCGGCCTCTACATTCGCGTTAATTATTTTGTCTTTAACTTTCTTTGTTTTCTTTTTTGAATCATACAGTTTTTTTTATCAAGTTTTGGCTGCAAACCACGTAATCATACGGTTGATGTGTGAATTGTGATGAGTTGTTGCCGTTGTAGCATACAGATCAGCACTGTTTTGTACAACTGTACAAGCCATGTTTTGAATGGCTGGTGACGTGTCGATTCTATTTTGGCGTCGATTTCCTCTAGTAATTGTATTTGTATCCCGCAATTTAAGACGATGCGTACGAGGGATACACACACACTTCACAGAGATATTTGACAATTATATAAAAGAAGTAATTTTCATCCAAATATTAAATGTGAAGATCTATATCGGCCGATTTGCAAGAATGAATTGACGAGGATGGATATCTGTTCTCACCGAATCAGTTAGCTCATTTATTTCCTTCCTAATTTCGAGCCTCTACGCTTTAACTTACTTCCTTATTTTCCTATGTCCTTTCCTGAACCGCCTGCAGCTAGCCAGCCAAAAAACGCCTCTATACCCAGCAGCACATTAAAAGTACGTGCGCTGATTCTTGGAACGCATGCAGTGCATGAACGAACGTAAGAGATAAAAATGCAATTTCCCTTTGCCAAGTCTAGTCTAGAGGTTAATTTGTTTTGTTTAATTTGGGTTTCCATACACACGCACCCCAGGATCCATGCAGGTTGAAGCAACTACTCCTCAACGATGCACGCTGATTTGGCGCCAGAACACACACACACACACACACACACACACACACACACACACACACACACACACATATATATATATATATATATATATATATATATATATATATATATATATACCGTAAACGAGTATACACATGTAATCTCGGCATCTATCTAGGTTTTCCTTGGGGTTTTGCAAGTCAACCGGATCGAGCCAACTATTTCTGTGCATAACTGCATATGTTGCAGATTTATAAAGAAAGAAACACGGTGAATTCTTGGTTTCTACTCCAAATTTAGGAAGATTGAAATGCAAATCCATCCTGAAAAGGAGAGGTATTATTTGGGGTCAAATCTAATCTTCAGTTGCTCTTCTCGCTCGACGCCAACCAAAGGCCATTAATACCCCCGCTCGCTGCCAACCTTGCGTCGTTTGCCACCCCACCGATCGATGACCCCACCCGTCACATCTGACTCCTGGAACGCGCCGCCTTGGCTCTATATATAGGACGTGTCATGGCCATGGCCGGACGACCAAAGCTTAGAGCACATGATACTCGGAACCGGCCACCACCAACCTGCCGCTGCTCACGGGCTCGCCGCGGGTGCCTCCGCCGCTGCTATGCCTATGAGCAGTGGGCCTTTGTATGGCTCTGCGGTGCCGAGCCAGCAGGGATACCACTCGGGACTCATCGCGGCGCCATCTCCGTCGCCGACGTTGGGCGTCGAGGTTGACGCTGCTCAGGAAATGACCACCAACAACAAGCGGAAGCGCGAGGAGCTGTCGTCGGCGTTTGGCACGGCCCAGGCGCAACAGCAGCCAATCGTCGTCGACCGCAGCCTGCGCAACGAAGTAAGTGCCCAGATCAAATCGCCACCATGCATGTACTACAGATCCATACTTTGCGTTTGATGCTTATCTAGCTTTCGTTAACCGTAATGGATGATGCAGGCAGAAAGGTTTTGTAATACTTTGGAGGAGGAGATGCGGAGGCAGGAGACGCTCATGCTCTCGACCGTGGAGGCCATGGTGGAGAAGCGGCTCTTGGCCAAGGACCAGGAGATCATGCACAACTGGGGCGTGAACTGTGCACTCGGGGAGCGCCTCAAGACCCTCTACATGGAGGCTGAGGCGTGGCGCATGGACGCGCAATCCAAGCAGACCGAGGCCAACATGCTCCGCACCGACCTAGAGCGGGCGCTTGCCCAGCAAGCAGTCCGTTACCGTGGCAGTGGCAGCGGTGAGGGTGAAGGTGAGGACGACGCCGAGTCATGCTGCTGGGGGGGCTACCACGTGGCATTCTGCGGGGGGGAGGAGGTGGAGATGCCGGTAGTGGAGCCTCCGGTGACAGGAGCCGGAATGTGCAAGGGGTGCGGTGAGAACGCGCCGGTGGTGGTGCTACTGCCGTGCCGGCACCTCTCCGTCTGCGGGCCATGCGCGGAAGCAGCGTCGGGGTGCCCATCGTGCGGATGCGCCAAGCAGGGCAGCATCTATATCAACTTCTCGTGATGCAAGGGTGTAATAGTTCTTGGAACGCATGAACCGGCCGGCGCCAGGCATCAGACGACGCGCATCGTCGACGAAACGCCGAACATTCATGCGTCATTATTTCCGTAGTTTTAGAGTCGACATTTTGTTTCATTTTGAACCTTTTTCGAGTCGACTTTTTAAGTTTTGTTCTCTTCTACTTAGTTTGTTCTCGACGGGGATGCTACCGTGACAGTTTGATGACCTCAATATGAGCGGATGAGTACCCCCTCTTTTGTCCGGTTTAGGTTTGTTCTTAAGCTATTGTACCATTCATTCAACAAGAAGAAAAATAGTTTGTACTACGTCCGAGCGTTTGCGGTGAGTTACGTGATCGCCGCATCAGAGCGTTGCGTGATGGTGGAGATAGTGTATCCGGTTGTGTCGAAATATTGGAGATGAGACAGATGACATGTATGACTATGGTGGTACAGAAAAGTGATTGCACGAAGGACAGAGGGTGTGCGGCGCCCGGCGGCGCATGGGAGGAGTGGGTAGGTGGCTAAGATTAGGTTTTAGCAAGGAACCGAAATGAACAGACCAGATTTAGATCCAATGGTCCACAAAGATTGGTTGGATTTATAGAAAAAATTGCTCGGCTGGCAAAGTTGGGTTTGTATAAATTAATAAAATCGAATATATAGTAGGAAATGTTTTAATCGCATTCATGAGTGATGAAGAGAAGGTTTGCCACAAAGTGGCACATGTGAGGAAAGGCTGACCAGGGCTAGGGCTTAGATATCTAACAAAAGGGAGCAGATAGGAACTGGTTTTAGATCTAACAAACCAAAAGATTAACTAAATTTTGCATAAACAAAACACTCAGATTCTACATTCAAACCATCAACAGGTACAAGGATATGCTGGAGTACCCGCCTCCTATGGGCATCCTTGCTCGCGAGTGCCTCTCACATGATCTGATCCGCACGCGCTAATGGTGCTCGTCGGCCAGGAAGCCCGATACGGGGCCGGCCTCAGAGCCTAGAAGGCTTGGTTGCAGGCTTGCCTCGGAAATCGATCAAGGGCCCAGCTTATGAGAAAGCTTGATCTTGGCGTGCAAGCCAATAGTTCCCCTGGCAATGCCGGTCAGGGCCCCTATAAAACATTAGCTCTCGTCCCCTCTATAAAGCGACGCTAGGGGTAGGTCAAGGGCTTATGTTCCATCATTCAGACCTCCGTAGATTTTATCATCTTTCAATCTATAACCCCCTCACACGAGGCGTTCTCACCAGTAATCCAAAACAAAGTAGGAGTAGTGTGTTACCTCAGCCACGAGGGATCGAACCTGGGTAAAACCAGTGTGTGCAATCCCCTCTGGTACTTCCGGCTCTGCTCTACACCCTACAGAGGACATTGGTTATTTTATGCACCGTCAGTTGGCGCACCATTCGGCCATTGCGTCGATAGGAGACCGACTCTAGATCGAATCTACGATCATGCATGGTGACTTCGTGCTAGGCCAGAGCTTTACTTTGGGCTCTCTCATGTTCATCACAAATGGGTCAGTACTGCTCCACATCGACCAGCCGCCGACCCCCGTTCGAACCTTCTTCTTTGGCATGCTGGTGTTCGTCATCGGCTGCTTGGGCGACTTCAGACTCTATGTTCCACCGCTTCTTCAAGAAGCAAGCATGTCTTCCATGAACCCGCGCCAGTAGCCACACCGACCTCCAACCCAGAAAATAACGAAACTTCTCTGGCAACCCCTATGATCAAGGTTCTGATCACGACCACAAGGCCGAAACGCTGCGCTGACCTAGCAACAACCCATGTGCACCCCCTTAAGTTACATCTCGTCGCAATGGTCTTCGTCGACTGCATCGACGACTGATCACGACCACAGGGCCGAAACGCTGCCCTGACCTAGCAACAACCCATGTGCACCCCCTTAAGTCACATCTGGTCGCAATGATCTTCGTTGACTGCATCGACGACCACGATCCAGAGGATTGCATCTGGAGCGGCTACATTTCGGATGATGATGTCACCACCAAAAGCCTCGTCTTGCTTCCGGAAATTGAAGCCGACGAAGATAGTAGGGCAACACTAGTAGAGGACCCCCCTCATTAGCAGCTTTTGATATGTCTCCAATGTATCTATACTTTTTGATTGTTAAATGCTATTATACTATCACTTTCGATGATTTTATACTATTTCATATTATTTTTCTAGACTAACCTATTAATTTAGTGTCCATTGTTAGTTTCTGTTTTTTGCATGTTTTTTGTTTCACAGAAAATCCATACCTACAAAGTGCATATACGACGAACCATTTTGACGATATCTTTGGACAACAAGAGACCCTATAAACTTTGGGAAGAGACCAGAAGACCCATGAGGGGGCCACAAGCCAGGGAGCGTGCCCTGGGGGTAGGGCGCATCGAGGTGGCTTGTGGGCCCCCTGATGCTCCATTGGCCCTAATTTCTGGTCTATAAATTCACATATATTCTAAAACCCTCGGAGCAAACCCAAAACAATTTTGTCGCTGCCGCAAGGCTCTGTTCCGACGCGATCCCATCTAGAGCCCTGTTCTGGCACTCTGCCAGAGGGAGGAATCATTGGGAAGATCATCTTGATCAAACTTGTTGCCTCCATGATGATGCGTAAGTAGTTCTTTCAGGACCTACGGGTCCATGGTAGTAGCTATATGGTTCTCTCTCTCTCTCTCTCTCTCTCTCTCTCTCTCTCTCTCTCTTGATCTTCAATACAATGATATCTTTGGAGATCAATCCGATATATTCTTGTGGCATGTTTGTTGGGGATTGATGATCACATTGTTCATTGATTTATATTGATTCTCTTGAAGTCTCTTCTTGTTTAATTTTATAGCTATGTATGCTTTTCAATCTATGAGTCTTCTTGGCCAAGATTGATGAGTAGTTAGTGGTGCATAGTAGTGGGTTCAATCTTGCGGTGATCTTGTCCAGTGACAGAAAGGATGAAGGCACATATTGTGTTATTGCCACTAACGATAAAATGATGGGGATTAATCTTATTGCTAGGTTTCTTTGTGTCTACATTATGGCATATTGCTTATTGTGTTGCTCTGTTTCTTGCAAACTTAATAAATTGAGATGCATAATGGATAGCGGTCTTGGGGTGGAGTAATAGTAGTAGACGTTAGTAAGTTTAATGCTCTACTTATCATGGACATAATGTCTATGTGAGATTATGCCATGAATGATCATAGTTATAATTGGCACTATTCTGTCAATTTCCCAACAGTAATTTGTCTACCACGCAACTACATGCTTTCGAGAGAGATGCCACTAGTGAACCTATGGCCCCGGTTCTATTTTCCATCAATACAAAGACTCCTACAATTGCTTTTATTCTCTTTTACTTTCTTGCCATTTTACCCTATTGTCGGTGTCAAAATCGGCATACCTCGGGTAGGGGGGCCCGAGCTGTTAGATCAGATCGATGGCTAACAATAGAGAACACACACGAAGTTGACCCAAGTTCGGGCCATCTCTATGGAGGTAAAACCCTACGTCCTGCTCTTGCTTATATTATAGAAGTATCAAGGTATAGAGTTGATCTACCATGAGATTGTGAGTTGTGGTCTAAACCCTAAGGGTATGATGATGAATGAATGGGTGTATGGATGGCCTCTACGGACTAAAACCTCTGGTTTATATAGGCACCAGGGGTATCTAGGGTTACGCATGGTCGGTTGCCATCTAAGGATTTACATGCCAAATCTAATCAGATATGCTTGAAGTACGCGCCAACTCTTTGGTCGCTGCATTTTGAAGGCCTCCGGAGTCTTCCTTCCTTAGCGGGCTAGTAGTCCGGCCCATATATATTCCTGCTGGGCTAGGACCCCCTAGTCCAGGATACTATCAGTAGCCCCCAAACTTGTCTTCGAAGCCGAGGATGATAATCTTCTTCGAATACTGTCTTCGGCCGGACGATGTTCGGCTTAGCAGGCAAGTTCCCATCTCCTCTTTTGAGTCTTCGTCTTGAGTTGCCGAGCTCCTATTCGGCCCAGTCGCCACCTCATGTCACTTCGTGCACCATGCT
The DNA here is from genome assembly GCA_011799875.1 of Thinopyrum elongatum. Lineage (NCBI taxonomy): Eukaryota > Viridiplantae > Streptophyta > Magnoliopsida > Poales > Poaceae > Thinopyrum > Thinopyrum elongatum. The sequence continues at coordinate 144,945,288 of CM022302.1, read as the reverse complement.
ATCTGGGGAATCGCGCTGCCTTTATGACCGGACGTCAAAGCGTCACTCCAATTGGCTTTATTTAACCCGCGATGGGCCCAAATTGACGGTCAAGCGCGTCCTGGACCTCTCCCCTTCCATCACGCAATACCATTCCCCCTTCCAGAATTCGAGTTTGAGAAGTTCCATCATTGGCGAATGAAGCTGGTTCTTCCAAGCGCCTACACGGTCCCCTCAAGGGAGACTGGGGAAGTTTGTTCCGTTATGCGCCTTCAGTTGAATCAGCTCTCAACGCAAGTGTACCTGTCGGATCTAGATTTGGCCTCCACCCAGCCGTGCCTAGTATCCATCGACAAATAGACACACACCGACTGTTATCCCATCCCTCACGGGGATGATCTGGTATGCTTCGTTCCTTTCCTCCTTCGTGGGCTAGGGTTCCCAATCCATCCCTTCCTTCGTTGTTTGCTCGAGTTCTACGGGATTCAACTCCACCATCTGACTCCCAACTCGATTTACACATCACGGGGTTTGTCGCCCTGCTGTGTGAGATGTACCTTGGGTGTGAGGCCCACTTCGGGCTATGGAGACGATACTTCTGCGCGATGCCCTGCTCCTGGGACAAGAAATTACATGAGGTAGGAGCTGCTGAGGTGTGCAGAATAGCCGAAACCGGCTACCCCATCGGCACTCGTTGGGAAGATGACATGTGGGTGTCAGAATGGTTCTACATGGCCGGTGTTCCATTACATGAACCAGCTCGGCCTAGGCTTCCGCCCTTCTCTTTGGATCCTCCAAAGAATCTCTATAGCTGGAGGCCACGGAGCAATGCTCAACAGGACGATGCCGATGCGGCTCGTCTCGCAGCGAAGGTGAGGTGCCTGACAAATACGGGCCTCACCATTATAGTTGTGATGGCAACGGCCATTGACCGAAGAATCCAACCCCTTCGGCAACGACAACATCCATTGTGTATGTACAATGGAACCGACGACGCGACCCGATCGATCCGGAGAAGCTTTGCTAATGACGCAGCCTTCGTCGCGGTCATAGCTGGCTTATATAATGGTGAAGCTAAGGATTTTTCTAAGAGGGAGTTTGTAGATGGCTTGTCTTACTACAATCCCGGCGACAGAGTAAGTCTCCTCCTACCCTTTCATTTACCGAGAAGCACGACTCCGCCCTTTTCTAAATATCCAATGTATTCAACCAGCAATGGAGACTCTGGGCGAGGAGTTGAAGTGTCCTGCGCCTGAGCCCGACCGCCGAGGCGCCGACCCCATCTTTCATGAAGACGAGGAGTTGTCCATAATATACGAGGAAGGGACATTCTTCCAAGAGAGCCTTGACGGCTCCAAAGTGACAATCACTCCGGACCTGCCAGGGACACGGCCATCTTCGTCGGTAAAACCTCCCCCTGTTTCATCCAGAAATAGAACTTCTACCCTGAGCACCCTGACCTCTCTTCCTAAGGGTCGATGATACGTCTCCAACGTATCTATAATTTTTTATTGTTCCATGCTATTATAGTATCAATCTTGGATGTTTTATGTGCAATTATATATCATTTTCTGGGACTAACCTATTAACCTAGTGCCAGTGCCAGTTGCAGTTTTTTGTTTGTTTTTGGCTTTTCAGAAAATCAATATCAAACAGAGTCCAAACGGAGAAAAACTTTGGATTAATTATTTCTAGACTAGAAGGGACCCATGAAGGTTCGGGAGAAGACCAGACGAGCCATGAAGGAGCGACAATCTCGCTAGGCATGCCCTGAGGGGGGAGCCCCCGATCTTATGGGCCCCTCATGGCACCTCTTGACCTAATTCCACCTCTATAAATTCCCAAATATTCCCAATACATCAGAGAGCCACCCAAAATATTTTTTCCGCCACTGCAAATTTTTGTTCTTCTGCGATCCCATCTAGAGGGCTTCTTCGGCACCCTGCCAGAGGGGGAATCGATCATGGAGAGCTTCTATATCATCCTTGCTACCTTTCCGATGATGCGTGAGTAGTTTACCGCAGACCTACGGGTCCATAGCTAGTAGTTAGATGGCTTCTTCTCTCTCTTTGAACTTCAATACAATGTTCCCTTGATGTTCTTGGAGTTCTATTCGATGTAATCTTCTTTTGCGGTGTGTTTGTTGGGATCCGATGAATTGAGTGTTTATGATCTGATTATTCATAAATATTAATCGAGTCCTCTCTAAATTATTTTATGCATGATTATTATAGAATTGTATTTCTCTCCGATCTATCCATTTAGTTTGGCCAACTAGATTGATTTTTCTTGCAATAGGAGAGGTGCTTCGTGATTGGTTCAATCTTGCGGTGCTAATTCCCAGTGATGGAAAGGGACATAACACGTATTTGTATTGTTGCCATTAAGGATAAAAAGATGGGGTTTATTCATATTGCGTGGGTTTACTTTGTCTCCATCATGTCATCTTGCTTATGGCGTTACTTTATTTTTATTAACTTGATACCCTAGATGCATGTTGGATAGCGGTTGATGGGTGGAGTAATAGTAGTAGATGCAGGTAGGAGTTGGTCTACTTGTCTCGGACGTGATGCCTATATACATGATCATTGCCTTGAATAGCATCATAACTATGCGCTTTTCTATCAATTGCCCAACTGTAATTTGTTCACCCACCGTACGTTATGTGCTCGAGAGAGAAGCCTCTAGTGAAAACTGTGGCCCCCGGGTGTACCTTTATCATATATAAAATCCAAAATTACCTTGTTTCTCTTTTATTTATTTTTATTTTATTTTGCAATTTATCTATTTGCCTACCACTACGAGATTTGATCCTTGCAAATAACCGCCGAGGGGATTGACAACCCCCTTGTTTGCATTGGGTGCAAGTATTTGCTTTTGTGTGTGCAGTTGCTGCTAACGAGGTTCTATGTGGTTCTCCTATTGGATTGATAACCTTGGTTCTTAACTGAGGCACATACTTATCTCTACTATACTGCTTCATCCTCTCCTCTTCGAGGAAATCTCAACGCATCTCACAAGCAGAAGGAAGAATTTCTCCCGCCGTTGCCAGGGAGACATCACCAAAACCTATCAAGTACCTTCGCATAAACTATCATCTACTTGCTCTTATTTTTATTTGCCTTTGCCTCTCATTTTCATCTCCCCACTTCTATTTTTTTTGCAAAAACACAAAAATATTTTCATTTTCTTGTTTGCTTGCTCCATCGTTATGGCTAGTTCTTCGCTTGTTGCTTGTACCCCCGAGAATGAAGTGCTTAATTTTAAACAAAGGGGAGGAGAAAGTTTAACAGATGCTTGTTATAGTATTTGTGATACTCAAAATAGATCAACTCGTAAGCAATCCACTACCGTTCTTCTTCGCAATTTCTATGTGGGTGTTACTACATGGTATAGATTTGTGCTTGACACTATTACCGAGGGGAGTTTCTTGAGTAGTCACCCTATGGATGCTTTCAATGCTATGAGAAATTTAGTAGGATCACCACCTATTACCATTAATGAAACAACATTGACGTTAGAAGATGTTATGCAAAGATAGGAAGCTATTGAAAATAAAATGCCTACCATAGAACATATTCTTAGATAAAAAGATTCATAATCATATTACTCAATTTGGATCAAAGGTAGAAACTACTTTGAAAGTACTAAAAGAGAAGGAACCAATAATTAATGAGAGGATAAAGCAAAGTCCCACTAGAATTGATAAGTTGGGAGAAGTTATTAATAATTTGGGTTCCGTTTTTTCTTTCGTTAAAACTATTGAAAGGACTCCTCCTAGTAAGAATTACAAGTTTATGTATGTTCCTAAGAACAAGGGTATGATACGTCTCCAACATATCTATAATTTTTTTATTGTTCCATGCTATTATATTATCATTCTTGGATGTTTTACAATCATTTTATAGAAACTTTATATCATTTTTTGGGACTAACCTATTGACATAGTGCCTAGTGCCAGTTGCTGTTTTTTGCTTGTTTTTTACTTCACAGAATATCCCTATCAAATGGAGTCCAAATGGAGCGAAACTTTTTGGAGATTTTTTTGGACCAGAAGACAACTTGGGGGCCAAGAAAGGACCAGAGGGGAGGCCCGTGGGGACCACAAGACACCAGGGTGCGCCCAGGAGCCCAGGCGCGCCCTGGTGGGTTATGGGGCCCACGGGGGTCTCCTGCACTACCTCTTTGCCCTATAAATTCCCAAATATTCCAGAAACCCTAGGAGAGTAGACGAAACACAATTCCAGCAGCCGCAAGTTCCAGAACCACGAGATCCAATCTAACACCATCACGGAGGGGTTCATCATCCTCATTGGTGCCTCTCCGATGATGCGTGCGTAGTCCACCATAGACCTAAGATTCCGTAGGCAGTAGCTAGATGGCTTCTTCTCTCTTTTTGATTCTCAATCAAATGGTCTCTTGGAGATCTATTTGATGTAATGACTTTTTACGGTGTGTTTGTTGGGATCCGATGAACTTTGAGTTTATGATCAGATCTATATCCATGAATATTATTTGAGTCTTCTTTGATCTCTTATATGCATGATTATTTATAGCCTCGTATTTCTTCTTCGAATCTTTGGTTTAGTTAGGCCAACTAGATCAATTTTTCTTGCCATGGGAAGAGCTGCTTTGTGATGGGTTCGATCTTACGGTGTCCTCACCCAGTGACAAAAGGGGTAGCGAGGCACGTATGTATCGTTGCTATTAAGGATAACAAGATGGGGTCTATTCCTACATGAATAGATCTTGTCTACATCATGTCATCGTTCTTATTGCATTACTCCATTTCTCCATGAACTTAATACACTAGATGCATGCTGGATAGCGGTCGATGTGTCGAGTAATAGTAGTAGATGCAGGCAGGAGTCGGTCTACTAATCTTGGATGTGATGCCTATATATTGATCGTTGCCTTGGATATCGTCATAATTATTCGATCTTCTATCAATTGGCCAACAGTAATTTGTTTACCCACCGTATGCTATTTTCTCGAGAGAAGCCACTAGTGAAATCTACGGCCCCCGAGTCTATCTTTTATCATATTGTTTTCAGATCTATTTTGCATCGCATTTGTTTTCAGATCTATTATTCCAAAAAACCAAAAATACTTTGCTGCAGTTTTTATTTGCATCTTTTATTTCATGATTTATTCAGATCTATTTATCCAAACACATATAAACCGATCTATCTTTTTATCGAGGAGGGATTGACAACCCCTCTTACGCGTTGGGTTGCGAGGATTTGTTCTTTGTGTGTAGGTACCATTTACATAATGTTGCTTGGTTCTCCTACTGGATTGATACCATGGTTTCATAACTAAGGGAAATAGCTACCGTAGCTGTACTGCATCATCCCTTCCTCTTTGGGGAAATACCGACGCAGTTTCAAGCCGCGTCAAAAGGAATTTCTGGCGCTATTGCCGGGGAGACATCATCAACATCTATCAGGTTCCTAAACATAAATCTCATCTCCTTGCAATTTACATTATTTGCTATTTGCCTCTTGTTTTCATCTCCCCCACTTCACAAAATTTGTCGTTTTATTTGCCTTCTCTTTTTCGTTCGCCTTTTTCTCGTCAGATCTATTTTTTGTTTGCAATCTTGTTTGCGTAGTCACGATGTCTCAAGAAAACACCAAGTTGTGTGATTTTTCCAATACTAATAACAATGATTTTATTAGTACTCCGATTGCTCCTCCCGCCACTAGTGCGGAATCTTGTGATATTAATGCCGCTTTGTTGAATCTTGTTATGAAAGATCAATTTTCCAGTACTCCTAATAAGGATGCCGCGTCCCATCTAAACACATTCGTAGAATTGTGTGATATGCAAAAGAAAAAAGATGTGGACAATGATATTCTGAAGTTGAAATTGTTTCCTTTCTCTTTGAGGGATCATGCAAAAATTTGGTTTTCTTCTTTGCCTCGCAATAGTATCGATTCTTGGGATAAGTGCAAGGATGCTTTTATTACTAAGTATTTTCCGCCCGCGAAAATTATTTCCGTTAGAACTCAAATCATGATGTTTAAGCAACTTGAGCATGAACATGTTGCACAATCTTGGGAAATAATGAAGTTGATGCTAAGAAATTGTCCTACTCATGGTTTAAATCTTTGGATGATCATACAAAAAAATTATGCAGGATTGAATTTTGTTTCTAGAAATCTTATAGATTCCGCCGCGGGTGGTACTTTTATGGAAATTACTTTGGGTAAAGCTACTAAATTGATAGATAATATCATGGCAAATTATTCACAATGGCATACCGAAAGAGCACCTACTAGTAAAAAAATTAATCCGGTTGAAGAAATTAGTACTTTGAGTGAAAAAGTTGATGCTCTTATGAAATTGGTTGCTAATAAAAGTAATCCTATTGATCTTAATGATGCGCCTTTGTCTACTTTGATTGAGCAAAATAATGATCCCGTAGATGTGAATTTTGTCTCACGAAACAATTTCAATAACAATGCTTATAGAGGTAATTTTAATCCTAGGCCTTTTCCTAGAAATTCCTCTAATAATTATGGTAATTCCTATGGTAATTCTTCTTACAATAATAAAAGGAACCCCTCTGATCTTGAGAGTAATATTAATGAATTTATCAATGCTCAAAAGGTTTTCAATACTACGATAGAAGAAAAATTGAATAAGATTGATGATATGTCTAGAAGCATTGACAGAATTTCTCATGATGTAGAAAATCTCAAGATTAAAATTTTTCCACCCAAGGTTGATATTAATTAATCAATTAAATCCTTATATGTTTCTATGGATGAAAATAAGAAAAGAACCGCTATGCTTAGAGCTAAAAGAGAATTCTTAGAAAGAGCGTTTTCTAGTGATTGCTTTCATAAAAATGATGAAGATCTTAAGGTGATTGGTGTTTCTTCTATTGATTCCTTGTTTAGTAAAATTAAAACTAATGATAAAGGGGCTGAAGAAGAGTCAACTTTAGCTAGAGGGCATCCCAATAATTCGGAGGGTGAAATTCTTGATGAAAAAATTGATAAAAGTGGGTTTGGAGAGTTCAAAACTTTAACTAGTGATGTGCCCACTCTTTTGGATTACAAAGACTTTAATTATGATAATTATTATTTGATTGAATGTATTTATTTTTTGCAATCCATGATAAATTCACCCCATGCTTATGAACAATATAAAGCTTTTACTAAACATATTGTGGATGCCATGATGAAAGTTTTAGAAGAAAAGTTGGAGTTAGAGATTTCAATTCCTAGAAAATTACATGATGAATGGGTACCTACTATTAAAGTTAAGATTAAAAATCATGAGTGTTTTGCTTTATGCGATTTGGGTGCTAGTGTTTCCACAATTCCGAAATCTTTATGTGATGTGCTTGGTTTTACCGATATTGAAGAATGTTCTCTTAATTTGCACTTGACGGATTCTACTATTAAAAAGCCTTTGGGAAGAATTAATGAAGTTATTATTCTTGCAAATAGGAACTATGTGCCCATATATTTTATTATTCTTAATATCGATTGCAATCCATCTTGTCCAATTATACTTGGTAGACCGTTTTTACGCACTATAGGTGCCGTGATTGATATGAAAGAAAGGAATATTAAATTCCAATTTCCACTGAGAAAGGGTATGGAACACTTCCCTAGAAAAATAATTAAGCCACCATATGAATCAATCATGAAGGCAACTTATGGGGCAAAAACCAAAGATGACAATACTTGAATCTATGAATTATGCCTAGTTAGGGGCATAAAACGATAGCACTTGTTGGGAGGCAACCCAATGAATAAAATTTATTTTTGCCTTTTTCTTTCTGTTCTTGAGTGTTTAAAAAATTATGCTACTGTTATGATTGTGTTTTTAATGTTTTAATTAGTGTTTGTGCCAAGTAAATCCTTTGGGATCATATTTGGTGATAGTTGATTTGATCTTGTTGAAAAACAGAAACTTTTGCTCCCAGTAGCAGAATTGGTAAAAATCACAGAAGAGTGATAAATTTCTGAATTTTTTATACAAGATTTATATACAAATTTCCTACGTTGTAATAATTTTTCAGAATTTTCGGAATTACAGAAGTATTGGACAAAGTCCAGATTACTACAGACTGTTCTGTTTTTGACTGATTCTGTTTTCGTTGCATTGTGTGCTTATTTTGGTGAATATATGGATTGTATTGGAGGGTATAAGCCATGGTAAAGTTGGAATACAGTAGATATAATGAAATAACAAAATATGAATGGGTTTGGAACAGTACTTAGAGTGGTGATTTGCTTTATTATACTAACGGATCTCACGAAGGTTTTGTTATGTTTTGTGTGATTGAAGTTTTCAAGTTTTGGGTGAGATCACGATGGATGAAGGAACAAGGAGTGAAAAGAGCCTAAGCTTGGGGATGCCCATGGCAACCCAAGTTAATATTCAAGGAGAACCAAGCAACTAAGCTTGGGTATGCCTCGGAAGGCATCCCCTCTTTCTTCTAACAACCATCGATAATTTTACTTGGAGCTATATTTTTATTCATCACATATCATGAGTTTTGCTTGGATTGTCTTGTATTATATGAGTCTTTGCTTGTCATAAAATTTATTTTTGCCTTTTTTAGAATATTGGTGTTAAGGTTTGTGATTCCCTATGCAAGCACGAAAGTCAATAGTTATGCAATGAAATTTCATCCTACTTGTGGTGCATTATTCGGTGTGAGTTATGCTTAATGCTCGTTTATGAGAATTTTTCATTTCTTGGTTGGTTGCTTCTCAATCTTTGTGCTAGCCTCCACTTGTACTAAGTAGAAATACTACTTGTGCATACAAAACCCTTAAACCAAGTTTTGCCATATGAGTCCATCATACCTACCTATATGCGGTATTTCCGTGCCATTCTAAGTAAATTTGTATGTGCCAACTCTAATTTTCAAAATGAATTTCCTTTTTATGTGCCCCTACCGCTCATGAAGCGGCAGGGGGTGTCCAATATTTTCCATGCTAGATGTGTTATTCTCAAGATAAGTGTTTATTCACTTGTCATTGCACGAGAGTATGACGGTAATAGGGATGCCTAGTCCCGAAATGAAAAAGAAATTTACTTTATGTTTTCAAATAATAAATTCCTTGAAAAGTGTTGGTATGGACGGTACCCATGAATACGGCTAGCCATGGAATGTGAAAGTATGGTGGAAAAAGGAATAAACTTTATTTTATGTTTGGGAACCGCCTATGAGATATCTAGCATTGAAAGTGTTGGGAATTACTCGGTCGTTTTCGTTGACGGGAAAAGCATGCCTCTCAAAATATTTTATCTCTCAATTTAAGCTTTGAGCTCTAACACCTCTACAAATCTCTACTTCCCTCTGCGAAGGGCCTATCTATTTACTTTATGCAATTTTTATTTTTATTTGAGTCTCCATCTTCTCTTATAAAGCACCAACTAAGGAGCACTATGATCGTACTTGAGCATTGGATGTAGCTAATATTCGAGTGTGTTTCATGAATGGATCAATGATTGAGCATGATGGGCTAGGGATAACTTTCTTTAGTGTTGATATTTTGAAAGACATGGTTGCTCATTGATATGCTTGAGTATTGAAGTTATCATGTCAAATATAGACTATTGCTTTGAACCATCTAAAAGTCCAAATGTCCATGCTACAAAAGAAAATAATTTGTGATGAACATGTTAGGCAGCATTCCACATCAAAAATTTTGTGTTTATCATTTACCTACTCGAGGACGAGCAGGAATTAAGCTTGGGGATGCTGGTACGTCTCCAACGTATCTATAATTTTTTATTGTTCCATGCTGTTATATTATCATTCTTGGATGTTTTACAATCATTTTATAGCAACTTTATATCATTTTTTCAGTCTAACCTATTGACATAGTGCCCAGTGTCAGTTGTTGTGTTTTGCTTGTTTTTTACTTCGTAGAATATCCCTCTCAAACGGAGTCCAAACGCAGCGAAAATTTTTGGAGATATTTTTTGGACCAGAAGACAACTTGGGGGCCAAGAAAGGACCAAAGGGGAGGCCCGTGGGGGACCACAAGACACTAGGGCACGCCCAAGAGCCCAAGCGCGCCCCGGTGGGTTTTGGGGCCCACGGGGGTCTCCTGCACCGCCTCTTCGCCCTATAAATTTCCAAATATTCCAGAAACCCTAGGAGAGCAAACGAAACACAATTCCAGTCGCGCTACAACAAAACATATTTTAAGTAACACAATGATGTAACAAATGACAAAACGTGTTACAAGTAAAACATTAGTAACATATTATTTGTGTTGCAAGGATTGACCGTAACAGATAGTCGGTCCGATCTGAAAATGTGTTACAAGGTTTTTACCTCAGTAACAGATAGGTTTATGTTGCTGAAGATGTGTTACGAAATATAATTGTAGTAACACATAATTGTATGTTGGTAGTAGTGTTACAAGTTCTTAAGGGAAAAGCATATAATTACTAGTAGAATGCCCGTGCGTTGCCACGGGCCTTTTCAGATTGCACCTCTGAATACAATGCATATATGTCCCTCGCTTCCCCACTTTGTCTACCACCCTCCATCTCTCTCTCTCTCTCTCTCTCTCTCTCTCTCTCTCTCTCTCTCTCTCTCACACACACACACACACACACCCGCTCCTCTTCCTTCCAACGACTCAAAACTTAATTTTAGCTCAACTAATTTTACTCAATGTTAACATTCGATAGCTACAGTATATCCTAGAAGCATAAACACTAAAGGGAAATCTTAAATAAGACAACTTTTCAAACTTCATGTACAATAAGAGGAACAAAGAAGGATGTTTTTAAGATCTCACATCCATAAATATCCAAACGATTTTTGTGCATCCATTCTATAAACATTATGAAAGATGAGCATCTCACATTGAGAGTTCAAAACCAAAGTGCATGTTTTCAAATGTAAGTTATATCAGTGCACAAGTAGATTGCCTCCAAACTGAAGTCTGAATTTGGACAACACCGAACGAGATATTAGTGGTGACATTCACCATGTAGATGGCAATATCACATTGTGTTATCCTCTGCATCACACGATCACAGTAAAGCTACAATAGACATGGTTGAAGATTAAGCTTCCAACTTTATTTAACCCCAATGGTTTTCAACTAATAAGTAATGATTTTAAGGAAGACATCATGAAAATGACATACAATCTGAACCATGAAATAAAATAATATTGAAAGACATTTAGGAAGGAATTTCTTAAAACTTGATCATTGCATCATGAAAATGTCATTGCAAGAGCTAACTTTGCCCAGTCTGGCAAGAGATTCAAAGCAAGAAGCCCTAGCTGTTTGGCTTGTGCCTGAAACCTCTAGTTCAAGTTTGCTTTCTTCCCCTTTACTCTATGTGTGCCACCTCCCAATCAAATCAACAACTGAGTTGATTACCCATCCAACCACTTCTCTGTTTCTTGTCAAGTAACCGACGGTGTGTTGGGAAAACATCATAGAACGTGTAAGCATCACATCACTGGCATAGACCCTACAATTCGAAAATTTACACTAAAAATACATCACATGTTGTAAGACTGCTTTCAACATAAAAACTCTTAAATTCATCATAAAAAGGAATAATCGACTGGTTTTAATATTGCAACAGCACTCCAATGCACAACAGTGTATGCAAATAATAAAAGCACATGAGAGAAAATATCTCTTTGGACTAAAAACAAAAAATCATATAGAACGTTCCATTGGAGATGACTGATAAAAAGGAACAAACAAACCAATCAACTCTGGTATGATGAGAAGGAATAAACAAACAACCATTTCTAAATCTCCCCTTCTACATGGCTAGTTAAAATACAAATTCTTTTCAGTGTTTGGCGATATGCAAACAATACAACCGTTTAGAAGGTGCGTAAACAGAATCCATGATAACTTCAAAGAGGTTCCCAAATTCATCAAATTTTCCAAGATGATTAAATTGAATCATGCAACTTCTCTTGAAACCATACATCCATTTTCTTGAGAAACAGTGACAAGAGCTTTAACATAGATTTTTTGTTGCAATAAAATAACAGTTAGCCTAGTTGCACTTCAACCAATTATAATAGGCATGGTTCCTAGCGAATGAAACTGATTAAAAGTATGAAACATATAAAAAAAGAAAACCTTCTAGAAATATGAAATGGTACCATTGGAATGTCAGGAGTTTGAGTCACGTCGGTGTTTCGTCTGGGCTAGGCCGGTTGAGGCAGTTGCATTGTCTAGAGGGTGAAATAGGTGGCAGTGCGGCCCAACTTACGAAGGTGGGAGAGGGAACCCGTGAACAAAAATTAACCACCAAAACATCACTGCGATTCGGCATAAATGCGGAGCTGGGAGAGGGAACCCGTGATGTAGTGGCCATCCAGAGGTGATGGAGATTCTAACCAGCATTACATACATACAGAACAAGTCGAAATGAGGTGAAACAAATGATGACAGAAGCCTTAACTTCGATAGCAGTCTGCACCTAGCAAAAAGGTAGCAAACTATTTTAGACTTATAAACCCAAATGTCACAGACTCTGATATTCCATGGTTGGAAGATAGAAATTGTTCTCATGAAAACACTAACAAAAACTTGAAAATGAAATGGAAAGAACTAAAATACACACTGCAGAGGAAGCAATGGTGGACTCCAAGTGATTCATGGTTCTTCCACATATTTCACAGCCCGCTTGAAGTATAAAACATACAACCCAAGAGAGTCTGAGCACCAGGAAAATATCATCACTACCTGAACAAAACAATTGCAATTCATGTTACGACTTCTGTAATAATAGTTTATTCGGGAGTACTACTGATTAGTAGTACAGGAGAGCCAAAGTATGTGAAGATCTACAAGAGGCAATTAACACTGTCAAAAACACCTTGTGATGCATGATGTTGCTGCTGTATTTAAGAAGTCTAAAAGGACCCCTGTGCTGGTCATATTCTAGAGTAGTATAAGAACTTCATATTCTTGAGTAGAAAAAAACTTGACTGCATTTTCCATGGAGCGTGGAGATCTTAATCTTTATACCTTTGTTCATAGCTGTTTGAAGAGAAATTCATGGTGGCGCACATTTAGAGATGAATTTAAAGAACTGCAACCAACTGGCGTGTTAGTATAGTCTATTAAGAATATCATCAACAAGATATTAGTATCTTCGTGCATATGATATTTTATTAGATTATCGATGTATTGCTTAATTTAAATGTGTATTTCTAAACAAATATAACCATGTATTGCTTAATTAGATTATCGATCTAAGCACATCACAAATCCTTCCATCCAAGTATGTGAATTCCACCCGTTCAAATAGAAGATCAAACCCGAGATAAGAGAAACTAAAAAAAGGAGAAGAACACATGTCAGTTGCATCCAATTAGTGTATAGAACATGACAAATATCATGTGATGACACCTTTGTAATGCACTGGACCGTGTGGGGCATAAATGCTTCTTCTTCTCCGCTTTGATTAACCGGCGATCAAGCAAGCGGTAAGAAAGATTCTGACTGTCATGTTCTGCATACACGCCGGTCGTCGGAGTAGGACACCGCAGCCGGTCACGCCAGCAAACATAAGGAAATTAATGCCACTTAATTTCTCAATCGATCAAACCATGCGTACTATGCCTAATCACCCTGTTTAACAGTTAGCAACTTAGCATTGGTCCGCCAAGAGGTGGACTCGATGAATTGATGCATACCTTTATCAGTGTCCATCCTTTCATTCAGCAGCTCCTTTCCATCAATTATCTGCTTACAAGGTTTCTCGACATCACATTCTGGTCTTGGTTACAGTTATATAGGGGAGTGAGTACCTCGACGGTACAATTGCTGTAGCTGCCCTCGCAGCCGCATTTCATCAGGTTACCCTGCATTGCACACACCAAGAACCATTAACCAATAGTGTCAGAGGAAGCTAGCGTCTCTGGCACCACCAACAAAATTTGAACAGAGATTTAAGACAAATAAAGTGAGGTATAATTACGGAGGCTCAAATAGAGTATGTCACGGAGGGGCTTCTCGCCACTGACCGCCGCCACCCTGTGCTGTCGCCTGCCTTCCCTACGGCTGCACACACATACAACACACAAATCAGCTGCACACACATACAACACACGAATCAGCCCCACAGGTATGTATAAAGCATAGGAAATAGATTACACATGCCACGCCTGGAGATCGGAGCCAGCGGAGACCACCGAACGAACTTGAGCTGCGTATGCGTCGAGGCGTGGGACGACGCACTGGAGCATCTGATGGAGGATACGGCTGCGGCTGAGCGGGTGGGTCTGTGGCGGCTGCTAGTCCATCCAGAGGTTGTGGTCATCGTGGGCAGGGGTTTGGACGGAGAGGAACGCCACGGAGCTCATGGCCGCCATGATCTCAACTCTTGCTGGTGGAGGAAGCGAGGGGGCGTAGGGGATTGATTTGTCCGAGTGGACTCCAGCTTGGGCCGCGGTACCACGTCTCAGGCGAAAAAGCCGAGCAAGGTGGAGGCAGGACCAAGGTTTTGGCTACCGAGGGGCACTTTTTTCTCGTGGGTCACCGAGAAACACGGTTACCATGGTTACCGTGAAATTCCGAGCAAATTTCGAATGGAATTTTTTGAATTTTTTGAATACAAACAAAATTCGTCAAAAATCCAGTCAAAATTCATTCAAATTCAAAATTTCAGAATTTTTTGCTTGGGAAGTTGATTTCTCGCAGGGTATTGGGAAACACGGTATCCGCCCGGTAACCGGTTTTCTCGGACGGTACCCAAAACGCTGGGCAGGACGGGCGCCCCGACCAGCAGCACGGCACCCCTTGGTCCGCGGAGCAGCCAGCAGATCGGGTGCTTCTCGGCGGCATCGGCGATTCTAGCTTTAGTGAAGGGCGGGACCCAAGGGAAGGCACACGATGCGGTGGGATGTGGGCGGCGGCCTGGAGTGGCGCACGCGTGATTGGGAGAGGTTTCGCGTGAAGGAGAATATACACGGGAAAGAAGCGAGGGCGGGGAGGTCGATTAGCGAGAAATAAGGAAGGCCCACGCATCACGGCTGAGATACATAGGACCCGTATAGAACAAGAAATTCAAGCGGCAGAAAAAATGATAATTGCAGAAATCGAACCACGGAGAAATGGTTCAGCACCTAAAGAGCTAACCATCAGACAAAGTAACTATTCCTGTTGAATTGCCACGTTACAACTTTCTTTACCATTCAGTAGGGCAGTTGCGCTACGCATTTTTCATCTACTAATGGGCCAGTGGCCTAAAAGCTAGTCCGGCCTAGAAGTTTGGCCCGACCCAGTGCGGGGCCTGGAACCAAACAGGGCTCGCCTGGCAAAAAACAACGCACGCGGTTTGGGCCAGCCCTGTGTGGGGCGACGCGTTTTTTTCTTTCATTCCTTTATTTCTTTTCTTTTTTTTCATTTTCATTTTCACTTTCTCTTTTTTTTCCTTTCTTACCTTTTCATTTTCAAAGAAGTTCAAAATATGTCGGGAAACTTTGAAAAATCTTAGCGAATTCATAAAATAGAAGGAAATTCACAAAATATTCACTAATATGAAAAAGAGTTTGTGAATTTTAGAAATGTTTGTGAATTCAAAACAATGTTCGTAGATTCCAAAAATATTCATGAATTTCAAAATATTATTTGAAACTTGAGAAAAATGTTTGTGGATTTAAAAAGATTTGATGAAATCTACTTTTTCATGAATTAAAAATGTTAGGCAGTTAAAAAAATTCATTACTTCCAAAAAATTTCATGAATTCAAAAAATAATCATGAATTTCAAAACAATTTCATGAGTTCGCAAAGTGTTCACTAATATCAAAAATTGTTTGGGAGTTTGAAAACCTTATGATTTTCGAAAAATGTTCACAAGTTTGAAAATATTGCTGAAAACTCAAAAAAAATATTTGTGGATTCAAAAAGTTTTCATGAAACAAATAATGTTCATAAATTTCAAAAAATATTTGTGAGTTCAAATTTTTTTCTCGAAATTCAAAAAATATTCATGAATTCAAAAAATAATCATGAAGTTTAAAAAATGTCCATGAGTTTGAAAAGTGTTAACTAATTTCAAAAAGTGTTCGGGAGTTTGAAAAATTCTTGTGATTTTAGAGATGTTCAGGAATTTGAAAATATCATTCAGAAAAAGTTTCTGGATTCAAAAAGGTTTCACAAAATCAAAAAAATGTTTATAAATTTTAAAATGTTTGTGAGTTTGAAATGATATCACGATTTTCAAAAAATGTTTATGAATCCAAAAGATAATCATGAAGTTCAAAAAATATTCATGAGTACGAAAAGTATTCACTAATTTCAAAAAATGTTCAGGATTTATAAAAATATTCAGGAGTTCGAAAAGTGTTCATTAATTTCAAAATTAATTGTAATTTAAAAAAAAAATTGATCCTTTATTGCGACAGCATCTAGGGTTCCTCGAATAATGCGATATCTCACACCGAGTAAATCCTTAATTGTCTTATTTCTTTCGATTCCATAAGTGGATATTCAAGTTATTAATCGCTTATGATATGAATAATATAGATTCAATATCTAGTGGAAGTAAGAAGTATAAGTAGTAGGCTATCGATTAGTTTTTTCTACTTAATTAAGCTGCTTATGCAAAGTTTTAGAATTTCTTCACATAGGCAGCGTGATTGGGAAATTGTTCATTATTTGAAAAAAAAATACTAGTTTTTAAAATTTTGTGAATTTGAAAAAAGAAGAAGATAAAACGGGAAAGATAAAATAAAAAACAAGAAAAAACGGAAGAAGACAAACTGACAAAACATAGAACAATCTAACAGGGGGACACATTCACGTCGGAGGCTCGTATGTGTAGGGTCTTTGTGGAGTGTCCAAATCATGCTCTGAATCACCACAACTTTATATCCATGATTTAAAGAATTTCCCCATCATTTTTTTGTGCGACCGTTAATTGATACATCGCCAATCACAATTTTATTCCCCTCGCTAAAATAGAAAATTAGGTAGTATCGTTTAGTTCAGATGGCCATTTTACCACCCCGAGGCCTTCTACCAAGCCTCCATCGACACTTTCCCAATATAGGACTAAGTCACGCTCCAACGAGGTGACGAAACCTGTGTAAGGAAACATCGTGTGTCGATGCTTGTTGGTGTACGACCTTCTCTATAAGGTGAAGTCAAGGTCGTAATACACACCATCTACTCATATTATGTTGCAGCTACGTGTGTATCGTTGTTTCTATGTACAACAATAACATGATGTATCTCAAATAATATTTAAAAATACATAAAATAAATATATTATAGGACCTAGGTGCAAGCTTAGGTCATATGCACAAGATAGTTGGAAAATCAATTGTTTGTGAACGCAAAAATTCTGACTCTAAATTTTCTATGGTTTTCCAAGATTTATTTAAGTGTTTTTTTACTATAAGTATATGTAGTGTAATAAAACTAGGAATTCTAATCAAATGTTGCACAAATTATGTCACGTCGGACCAGCAACCGCCAGTGACGGACAAAATATCAATGTGAACGGTGCGTTGGGAGTCGAGAGGCAAAATTTACAGTTTCGTACGCGGGGTGTCAAATTTTGTGATCGATTTAACCATGCATCGAACGGTGAGACCTAACCCGTGCCATCTCCCACTTCATGTGCCACCCCTCCCACTAGTGCAGAATCAGGCTTTAGTGCCGGTTCGTAAGGGCCTTTAGTGCCAGTTCAGCAACCGACACTAAAGGGTGGGGACTAAAGCCCCCCTCCCCCCTTTAGTCCCGGTTCAACACGGCCCGGGACCAAAGGCTCACCACGTGGCACAAGCCGGCGCCGGGGGCTGGGGGACCTTTAGTCCCGTTTGGTAACACCAACCGGGACTAAAAGGATTAGGGGTTTATGAATTATGTTTATTTTTCCTTTTAATTTTGTGTTTTCCATTTAATTCTTTTTCATTTCAAACATATTTTACGCTACTACATACTGTACATGTTATGCATATATATATATATATATATATATATATATATATATATATATATATATATATATATATATATATATATATATATAATTTCTTGTAGAACCGATCATATATATATCATCGAATTTCTCATACGACCATTCATATACACACATATATATATACAATTTGGTACATACAATTTCTCCTACAATTTACAGACCATTACATGCAGGCATTACAGCTTGTAATGGTATTCTCCTTTGGGATCTATGACCTGGTCGACCAAAAATCCCTCTATTTCCTCTTGAATTGCTCGTATGCGGTTCTCTGGTAGGATCTTATCCCACATCTCATGCATCTTTATTAAAAAGGGAGATCAATATAAATATATTAGTTGTGTGTATATATATTAGATCATGAAAAAAAGATTTGTGAATTGTGTTCTGGTAAACATACCCAAAGTTGTCTTCAAGATGTGCTCCTTTCGGACACCATCATGCGAATGTTCTCGCAAACGTAGTACGCACATAAATTATTCCCCGGCGCCTGCCTTAGGCACTTTACGAGAATAAAATTCAATTAGATAATAATTAATCAAGCATCATAATGGTATTGAAATTAGAATTAAAGAGATGCATGGACGTAGCTAGCTAGTACTACTTAATTACCTTGGGTCGCACCCATTTCAGTTGTTGTTTCCATTCGCCTTCAACCTCTTTGATAAACTTTTGCCAAGCCCTGCCCGCCGGCAAAGAAAGTGAATAAAGGAGTTATTAATTAGTTGATATCAGGAAATAAACTAAAGAGGCCGACATAGTGCGATAATGATTGAAATTACCTGTCGACTATCCCCCTCACGATTGCGTATTTGGATGTTTCTTTATACAGTGAGTCCAGTACTTGAACTTTTCCCTCATCAACTTCAATGATTAGCAGGATCCAGTGGAAACTGCATGCACACATATTTGTATCATTAAGCAGGCATGTGCATAACTCATCAACTACACTACTTATCAACATCTAATAATCAAAAACAGAATTTGTAGTCCAAGACAGTGTCACTCACCCGAAGTTGTAAGGAAGTAGTATTTCTGGTTGGGTGTTTAGTCGCTTCAAAAACTGTAGCAAGCTTTTCTCTGTGTCTTTTCTCGACCATTCTTGTAACCATGTCTCTTCATTAATGGTATTTGAGTCAATGAACCCAATGTCATAGCGTCCAGCTCTTTTCATTTCATACATCTTCATTCTGCAAATACCACAGAAAAGAATATAGTGAGGATAATTACAGGTAATGAACGAGCACAACTAGCTAGAGACTTAAATTACAGAAAGAAATCACTTACAGACAATAGCAACTGACGATAGATTTATCGAGTGCGTCTTGATTGAATAACTGAAACATTTCTTGAAACTCAACCCACAGATCTTTTGCATGAAAGTAATGCTCTGCCTTGACTTTCACCATGAGGGACTCTCGATCGGTCTTTACTTCTCTCATGTACCACTCATGCAAATTGTACATTCTCGTTGATAGAAGCCGGATCTGCTCAGGCTTGACCAGAGGTTGGCCGCGGACATATTTCCATCTTAATTCCTTTTCTTTAAACTCGGGGAGTTCCTCGATGCCTAGGAGTTGTTCAACAGTGATACCGGCCTCTTTAGCCTGCCTTCTATGATCGTCGGTTATTACCAGCTGATCGGCGGTACTCACATGTGTTTGTACAATGAGCAGGGGGATCGATTGCACTGCCTGTTCTCCCAGCTGGGGAACAGTTTTCCCGCTTTTTTGCCAACTGCTTGGCTCGAGCTCGAGATCGACTCCTTCTCTTTTTGTGCCTGATATAACTTCTTGACAGAGCGCTTATAGTCTGAGTCCTTATACTTGATGGCCGATTTAGCATTATCAATAAAGTGTTGTATGATGTGCTCAGGTATTTTCTCCTTTGGCGGCGGGGGCGGTTTCGGTCCAAAATGGGCCTTCACTTGGGCAGCCACTTCGGCCTTATTTTCCTCCTTAGTCAGGCGGTAAGGCAACTTCGGAAGAGGCTTGAGGCTTGGACCATATTTGTATTTCTTGCCTGTTGTACCGCTAGCCGCCGTAGCTGCGGCGCCTCTCTTCCGCTGTTGCTGAGGCAACAGAGCCCGATGAGGTGGGCGGAGACGGCTGATGCGCTGCCGGACTTGGAGGAGGAGGAGTCGGCTGACGCGGTGCCGGACTTGGAGGAGGAGGAGGAGGCTGACGTGGTGCCGGACTTGGAGGAGGAGGAGTTGGCTGACGCGATGCCGGACTTGGAGGAGGAGGAGTCGACTGACACGGCGGCGGACTTGGAGGAGCAGGAGTCGGCTGACGCGGTGGCAGACTTGTTGCAGCAGGAGTCGGTGGCCTTGGAAAGACGATGCAATACTTTTTCCATAGAATGATACGATGTATGGCCTCTCCCAGTGTGCTCTCGTCGTCACCTCCAGGAATGTCAAGCTCTAGCTCGTAATATCCTGACATCACTTCATCAAGCCCGACACGAGCATAGCCAGCTGGAATCGGATTGCAATGGAAGGTTGCTTCAGGGGGATTTGTTAAAGCATAGCCGTCCGCCACCTTCATGGATATGTTCTTCACTTTCATGTGTAGCTCACAAGTAGTCCTATCTTTGATATCATCCACAGGGTATCTAGCCAGCAGTGCATCATCGGCCGGGGCGGAACCCACGCTGCTTCTCGGCATAGATGGGACAGTGCTATCCAATGCTGGATCGATCTGCTCCTGCTGCCGCTGAGACGCCCTTTCCTGGCTAAGTGAGTCAATATGCTCCTGCTGCCGCCTGAAAGCGCGTTCCAACTCCAAGTGCTTTGATTCTAGGCCTTCAAGGCAGAGTGCTTCCTCCTTCCTTTGCTCCTCCTCCAGCTTCCTCTTCTACTCGTCCTGCTGCTTCTTTCTTGCGCGGCTTCTATAATCGGCGTTCCAATCCGCAAACCCCTCAAACCACGGAACAACGCCTTTACCTTGTGTTCTTCCCAGGTGTTCAGGATTCTTCAGGGCGCGCGTAAGCTCGTCGTTCTCTTTGTTGGGCGTGAACGCCCCCGTTCGAGCCTCTTCTATTGCAACAAGTAAAGCGTCGGAGGCTTCTTTAAGACTAGCCCGCTTCAAAACCAACCCTGTCTCTGGGTCCAACTTCCCCCCATGCGCATAAAACCAAGTCCTGCACCTGGGGGGCCAGCTCAATGTAACTGGAGTGACCCCTGCAGCCATCATCTCTTGCTCAGCGAGATCCCACTTAGGCAGGGCCACCTGGTAGCCACCTGGCCCCAGAGTATGGTGCCACTTCTTTTTTGCAGCATTAATCTTATTTTTTCTCGACCGTTCCTGAGCTTTCCGATTCCTTGAACTGCACAAAAGCGTCCTAGTGATCTCTTGCCTTCTCCAGTGTTCCCTTAAATTCTGGAGTCTGCTTTCCTGCTTTGACGTACGCGGCCCATATATTTTTCTTGTGGGTGTTGAATGCTATCGCCATCTTCTTAAGAGCACTCTTCCTGACTTTCTCCAGATTTGCATCCGTCAAATGATCTGGTAGGGTGAAATGTGACATGAGCGATTCCCAAAGTAGATCTTTTGCTCTTTCGTCGACAAAAGTAACTCATGGATCTCCCTTTGTTGGCTTTTTTCATTCTTGAATGGAGATCGGGATTTGGTCCCTGACAATAACTCCGCATTGACGAGTGAACTTGTTCGCATTCTTCTTAGGTTCAAGCGGTTCGCCATTTGGTTTGATGGCATCAATGTTGTACTTCACGCCAGCCTGCAACCTTTTGGCTGGGCCTCGAACTGCCCTGTCGCTTGTAGAAGATTTGCTCGATCCGGAGGGCTAAAAGAAGAAAGATCGATTCGTTAATATATATATATATACACACACACACAAATCAATTAATACATGTAATGATCACCGGATGGCTTATATAATAAATATACCTCGCCGGTCTTTGTTATTTGAAGAACATTTCCTTTGTCATCATTGTTGCCGCCTTCATCTATTCGTCCGTCTTCATCAAACATCATACCCTCACCGGAAGTGTTTAGATATTACGAGCCGTTGTCATCTGGGCTCGGGGAGCGTATGATGTCGAACAGAGCCTCTTCTCCTTCTCTGCCGGTATTGTCCATAGCTTTTATTTAACTAATCCAGAAGAAAGATAAAATAATTTAGTATTCAAATTAGAATGCATGCAATCAATAAGGAAAAACTGAATCATAGTAGATAACCCAGATAATTAATATGCATCATCGAATATAATCTCGAATACATCATCTCGAATATTATCGAATAATATAATCTCGAATACATCGTCTCGAATATTATCGAATATAATCTCGAATACATCTCGAATATTATCACTAATACATCTCGAATATTATCATATATATAACATCACTAGCTAATTAACATCACTCGCGGTGGACACCCAAAGAGAAGGAACGATCACAGGATCATAGCTCGGGTGAGATCCCTGAAGAACCTGCCAGGTATTGGAGAACCTAACGTCCAACGCAACCATGTAGCGACGGACATGCTCGTCCTCCTCCCTGACACGGTGACGTACTACCTCCGCGGGGGACGCCAGCCTCCGTACCGAATGTGGCCCACGCGCCCGCCACCAAAGAAGCTCCGAGTCGACGACGGGACCCGGGTTCCTCACCAAGATGCGCGCCTCTGAAGGTAGCACCTCCCAGTGCCAGCCCGGCGGAGCCCAGTCCCGGACATGACGCCTCTAAAGCAGGACGTCGTCGCGAACGAGTCGACGACGAGGATGCGGGCCGGGCATCGTTGACGTCGAGAACAAATTCTATGCAAATTTAACATTTTTTAAATGCTTGATTGTCAATACATGGTCAGCTTTTTTCTATGCAACTTTTTCCTATGCAACTTTTTTCTATAAGTATAAAAAACTAAAAAGCAGAAAATCTATGTAAATTCCACCGTTCATCTATATATACATATATACATACATACATACATACATTGTATAAAAAAACTAGTGAAAAAAACTAAAACATACATACATATAGTGAAAAAATAATCATCTAAAACATCTAAACTAATTAATTTCTATACATACATATATAGTAATATACTAATTAATTCCTCGAATGTCAAAATTCCTCAACTTTTTTCTATACATACATATATACTAATATACCAACATGTATAGTGAAAAAATTTCTATAGATACATATATACTAAATAATCATCTAAAACAACTAAAACATCTAAATAAAACATCAAACATTCATACATGTATAAAAAAACTAGTGAAAAAAAAAATCGCCGGAGGAGGTGGCGCGAGCTCACAGCGGACGGACGGCGGCGTCGAGGTGCGGCAGGGGCGCGGACGGACGGACGGCGATGTCGAGGGGCAGGGGCGCGGACGGACGGCGACGACAACGGCGAGGTGCAGGGACGCGGCGGCCACGACGTCGAGGTGTGGCAGAGGCGCGGACGGACGGCGGCGTCGAGGTGCGGTAGGGGCGTGGACGGATGGAGCGACGTCGAGGGGCAGGGGCGCACGGACGGACGGCGATGGTGAGCTCCGGCAGCCTCGCGGCGTGGTGGTGTTTGGCGTCGTCGAGAAGAGAATGGATGATTTGGGGGACATTTTCGAAGTGTTTGCTTATATACAAACACCTTTAGTCCCGGTTGGAGCCACCAACCGGGAATAAAGGTCACTTTTGGCCAGGCCAAGCGGCGGAAAGGGGGGCCTTTAGTCGCGGTTGGTGGCTCCAACCGCGACTAAAGGGGTGCCTTTAGTCACGGTTGGAGCCACCAACCGCAACTAAAGGCTGGTGCTCGCGCAGGCGCGGTGCAGGGCAAGTTTAGTCCCACCTCACCCAGCGAGAAGCGCCCGCACCAGCTTATAAGCCCCGCCGCGGCATCTCCCTCGAGCTCCTCTCTAAGCAGGCCTTTGTGGGCCTATTGTACTCGTGCTGCCCTGTTGGGCCTACTGGGCCTTACGGGCCTGCATCCTGGCCCAACTAGAGGTTGGGTTTCTAGTCGTATGCAGGCTGTGGCGGCCCAGTAGGCGGGCTTTTTTTATTTACTTTTCAGTTTTTTATTTATTTATTTTCTTTTGTTTCTGAGTTCTTTTTTGCTTTATTTAGAGTTTCTGAGTGAATCTTTTTGCTTTAGGTAAAAAAAATATAAACTTTCTGTTAGTGCAAGTAGTTTTTAAATTTGAATAGTTTAAATTTGAATTATTTGAAATTTGTGTGAATCACTAGTTTGTGAATAACTTTACTTTAAAAATAGATTTTTGAGTCATTCTTTTTCTTGCTGTTTAATATTAGTGTGTTTTATCATTATATTCAATTTGGTAATTTTTACGTCATTTAAAAAATGAAATGCCTTTGTAACAGATGAGTTTTCGTACGAAAACCTGATACTTCGAGAGAGATTGTCCATTTTGTACATGAAGTGCATCCAGTTTCTGTCGTAACCCGCTCAACTTTTTAGCACATGCTACGTGGGTGAAATGATGATACCATGCCAACTTTCAACCTTTTCAGAGTTCATTTGTAGTGCTTTTCAATTTCAGTGTCATTTAGCTCAAAAAAATCAGTAAATGCATGAAAAATAGCAAATGAAGTCAGAAAGGGTTGAAAATTGATGACGTGACTTTGAATGGTGCATACTGAACGCACAAAAAGTCTGGAGTTGAAATACATTTAAAAAAATGAAATGCCTTTGTAACAGATGAGTTTTCGTCCGAAAGCCTGATACTTCGAAAGAGATTGTCCAGTTTGTACACGAAGTGCATCCAGCTTTTGCCGTAACCCTCTCAACTTTTTAGCACATGCTATGTGGATGAAATGATGATACCATGCCAACTTTCAACCTTTTCAGAGTTCATTTGTAGTGCTTTTCAATTTCAGGGTCTCATTTAGCTCAAAAAATTTAGTAAATGCATGAAAAATAGCAAATGAAGTCGGAAACGGTTGAAAATTGATGACATGGCTTTGAATGGTGCATAATGAACGCACAAAAAGTTTGGAGTTGAAATACATTTAAAAAAATGAAATGCCTTTGTAACTGATGAGTTTTCGTCCGAAAGCCTGATAATTCGAAAGAAATTGTCCATTTTGTACACAAAGTGCATCCAGCTTTTGCCATAACCTTCTCAACTTTTTAGCACATGCTATGTGGGTGAAATGATGATACCATGCCAACTTTCAACCTTTTCAGAGTTCATTTGTAGTGCTTTTCACTTTCAGGGTCATTTAGCTCAAAAAAATCAGTAAATGCATGAAAAATAGCAAATGAAGTCAGAAAGGGTTGAAAAATGATGACATGGCTTTGAATGGTGCATACTGAACGTACAAAAAGTCTGGAGTTGAAATACGTTTAAAAAAATGAAATGCCTTTGTAACAGATGAGTTTTCGTCCGAAAGCCTGATAATTTGAAAGAGATTATCCATTTTGTATACGAAGTGCATACAGCTTTTGCCGTAACCCTCTCAACTTTTTAGCACATGCTATGTGGGTGAAATGATCATACCATGCCAACTTTCAACCTTTTCAGAGTTCATTTGTAGTGCTTTTCAATTTCAGGGTCATTTAGCTCAAAAAAATTAGTAAATGCATGAAAAATAGCAAATGAAGTCAGAAAGGGTTGAAAAATGATGACGTGGCTTTGAATGGTGCATACTGAATGAACAAAAAGTCTGGAGTTGAAATACGTTTAAAAAAATGAAATGCCTTTGTAACAGATGAGTTTTCATCCGAAAGCCTGATACTTGGAAAGAGATTGTCCATTTTGTACACGAAGTGCATCCAGCTTTTGCCGTAACCCTCTCAACTTTTTAGCACATGCTATGTGTGTGAAATGATGATACCATGCCAACTTTCAACCTTTTCAGAGTTCATTTGTAGTGCTTTTCAATTTCAGGGTCACTTAGCTCAAAAAAATCAGTAAATGCATGAAAAATAGCAAATGAAGTCAGAAAGGGTTGAAATTTGATGATGTGGCTTTGAATGGTGCATACTGAACGCACAAGTAGTCTGGAGTTGAAATACGTTTAAAAAAATGAAATGCCTTTGTAACCGATGAGTTTTCGTTCGAAAGACTGATTCTTCGAAAAAGATTGTCCATTGTGTACACGAAGTGCATCCCACTTTTGCTGTAACCGTCTCAACTTTTTAGCACTTGATATGTGGGTGAAATGATGATACCATGCCAACTTTCAACCTTTTCAGAGTTCATTTGTAGTGCTTTTCAATTTCAGGGTCATTTAGCTCAAAAAAATCAGTAAATGCATGAAAAATAGCAAATGAAGTCAGAAAGGGTTGAAAATTGATGACGTGGCTTTGAATGGTGCATACTAAACGCACAAAAAGTCTGGAGTTGAAATACGTTTAAAAAAATGAAATGCCTTTGTAACAGATGAGTTTTCGTCCGAAAGCCTGATACTTCGAAAGAGATTGTCCATTTTGTACACGAAATGCACCCAGCTTTTGCCGTAAACCTCTCAATTTTTTAGCACATGCTATGTGGGTGAAATGATGATACCATGCCAACTTTCAACCTTTTCAGAGTTCATTTGTAGTGCTTTTCAATTTCAGGGTCATTTAGCTAAAAAAATCAGTAAATGCATGAAAAGTAGCAAATGAAGTCAGAAACGGTCGAAAATTGATGATGTGGCTTTGAATGGTGCATACTGAACGCACAAAAAATCTGGAGCTGAAATACGTTTAAAAAAAATGAAATGCCTTTGTAACAGATGAGTTTTCGTTCGAAAGCCTGATACTTTGAAAGAGATTGTCCATTTTGTACACGAAGTGCATCCAGTTTTGGCCGTAACCCTCTCAACTTTTTAGCACATGCTATGTGGGTGAAATAATTTGTTTGGACATAATATTTCTTCGTGTTTCAAATGCCAAAACACATAAGTACCCTAACTATTACAAAGATTCCCTCTGATTTGTCCGAAGTGGGACTTTCCAAATATATAAGTCCGGAAACTCACTAGAGAAGAAAGTGATGACAGTGAAGCCGGTCACATCCCAGAGTGGGATCTTTGGGTACAAAACTTTTTCTTCGCGTGTGTCCCTTTGCGCCGTAACCATGGACAATCTTCATCGTTTAACTGGATGCTCGGGTCAATATTCACTATGAAGGGAGCAATTTCATGAAACTTTTCATAATCTTCTGACATGTCTGTCTTGTCCTCCACTCCCACGATATTTCTTTTCCCTTAAAGAACTATGTGGCACTTTGGCTCATCGTATGATGTATTCACTTCCTTATCTTTTCTTTTTCTCGGCTTGGTAGACATGTCCTTCACATAGAAAACATGCGCCACATCATTGGCTAGGACAAATGGTTCGTCTGCGTACCCAAGATTGTTGAGATCCACTATTGTCATTCCGTACTGCGGGTCTTCCTTTACCCCGCCTCCCGTCAGATTGACCCATTTGCACCAAAACAAAGGGACCTTCAGGTCACGTCCATAGTCAAGTTCCCATATCTCCTCTATGTAACCATAATATGTGTCCTTTGGCCTATTGGTGTTTACTGCATCAAAGCGGACACCACTGTTTTGGTTGGTGCTCTTTTTATCTTGGGCGATCATGTAAAATGTACTCCCATTTATCTCGTACCCTTTGAAAGTCAATATAGTCGAAGATGGTAACTTGGACAGCAAGTACAGCTCATCTGCAACAGTGTCATCATGCATGAGACGTGTCTGCAACCAATCGCCGGCCGAAAGTCCCCATTTGTTCATGTGTAATCCAGTCGTCAGACTACTTCGGGTGTTTGGAGCGTAGAATATTCTTGTGTTCCTCGATATACGGAGCCACCAAGGTGGAACTTTGTAGAACTGTGTAGTGTGCTTGCGCCCAAGAATGCCCGTCCATACATATTACTTGGTCCCTTCCTAGCGTGCCTTTTCCACCCAGTCTGCCCTCATGCCGCGATTCAGGAACACCAATCGACTTAAGGTCAAGAATAAAGTCAACACAAAACTCAATGACCTCCTCTGTTTCATGGCCCTTGGAGATGCTTCCTTCTGGCCTAGCACGATTATGAACATATTTCTTTAAGACTCCCATGAACCTCTCAAAGGGGAACATATTGTGTAGAAATACAGGACCCAGAATGGCAATCTCTTCGACTAGGTGAACTAGGACGTGTGTCATGATATTGAAGAAGGATGGTGGGAACACCAACTCGAAACTGACAAGACATTGCACCAAATTATTCTCTAACCTTGGTATGATTTCTGGATCGATTACCTTCTGAGAGATTGCATTGAGGAATGCACATAGCTTCACAATGGCTAATCGAACATTTTCTGGTAGAAGCCCCCTCAATGCAACCGGAAGCAGTTGCGTCATAATCACGTGGCAGTCATGAGACTTCAGGTTATGGAACTTTTTCTCTGCCATATTTATTATTCCTTTTATATTCGATGAGAAGCCAGACGGGACCTTCATACTGAGCAGGCATTCGAAGAAGATTTTCTTCTCTTCTTTGGTAAGAGCGTAGCTGGCATGACCCTGATACTGCTTTGGATCCATGCCGTCTTTTCCGTGCATACGTTGCTGGTCCTCCCGTGCCTCCGGTGTATCTTTTGTCTTCCCATACACGCCCAAGAAGCCTAGCAGGTTCACGCAACGATTTTTCGTCACGTGCATCACGTCGATTGCAGAGCGGACCTCTAGGTCTTTCCAATAGGGTAGGTCCCCAAATATAGATTTCTTCTTCCACATGGGTGCGCGTCCGTCAGCGTCATTCGGAACAGATTGTCCGCCAGGACCCTTTCCAAAGATTACTTTTAAATCCTTGGCCATATCAAGTATATCATCACTAGTACGGTGGCGAGGCTTCTTCCGGTGATCTGCCTCACCTTTGAAATGCTTGCCTTTCTTTCTTACGGGATGCCTGCTCGGAAGAAATCGACGATGTCCCAGGTACACATTCTTCTTACATTTATCCAAATATATACTGTCGGTATCATCTAAACAGTGTGTGCATGCATGGTATCCCTTGTTTGTCTGTCCTGAAAGGTTACTGTGAGCAGGCCAATCATTGATGGTTACAAACAACAACGCATGTAGGTCAAATTCCTCCTGTTTGTGCTCATCCCACGCACGTACACCTTTTTCATTCCATAGCTGTAAGAGTTCTTCAACTAATGGCCTTAGGTACACATCAATGTCGTTGCCGGGTTGCTTAGGGCCCTGGATGAGCACTGGCATCATAATGAACTTCTGCTTCATGCACAACCAAGAAGGAAGGTTATAGATACATAGAGTCACAGGCCAGGTGCTATGATTGCTGCTCTGCTCCCCAAAAGGATTAATGCCATCTACGCTTAAACCAAACCATACGTTCCTTGCGTCATCTGCAAAGTCCTTCCACTTTCTCTCGATTTTTCTCCACTGTGACCCGTCAGCAGGTGCTCTCAACTTCCCGTCTTTCTTACGGTCTTCTTTGTGCCATCGCATCAACTTGGCATGCTCTTTGTTTTGGAACAAACGTTTCAACCGTGGTATTATAGGAGCATACCACATCACCTTGGCAGGAATTTTCTTCCTGGGGCGCTCGCCCTCAACATCACCAGGGTCATTGCGGCTGATCTTATAGCACAATGCACCGCATACTGGGCATGCATTCAAATCCTCGGACTCCCGCGGTAGAGGATGCAGTCATTAGGGCATGCATGTATCTTCTGCACCTCTAATCCTAGAGGGCAGACAGCCTTCTTTGCTTCATACGTACTGTCGGGCAATTCGTTTTCCTTTGGAAGCATCTTCTTTAACATTATCAACAACTTTTCAAATCCCTTGTCAGATACATCATTCTCTACCTTCCATTGTAGCAATTCCAGTGTGGTGCCCAGCTTTTTCATGTCATCTTCGCAATTTGGGTACAACAATTTCTTGTGATCCTCTAACATGCACTGCAACTTCAGCTTCTCCTTTTCACTTGCGCAGTTTCTCTTTGCATTGGCAATGGCCCGACCAAGATCATCAGCGGGCTCATCTGATGCCTCTTCTTCAGCTTCTTCCCGCATTGCCGGCTCAACTTCTTCCCCCATTGTTGTACCATCGTATTCAGGGAACCAATGGCCAGGATAGCTGTCGTCATCCTCTTCTTCTTCATTCTCTTCCATTAGGACCCCTCTTTCTCCTTGCTTGGTCCAACAGTTATAGCCGGACATGAAACCGGACTCAAACAGGTGGACGTGAATGGTTCTTGAGTTAGAGTAATTTCGATCATTCTTACAGCCAGCACATGGACAATACATAAAACCATCCGCCCGCTTGTTTGCCTCAGCCGCAAGCAGGAAAGTATGCACGCCATTAATGAACTAGGGAGAGCATCGGTCATCGTACATCCATTGCCGGCTCATCTTCATTACACAACACCGAAAAGACCAAATTAATACAAGTTCGTACAAACTTGTTCTCATAAAACAACATACAAACTCTCTAGCTAAAGCATTTAAATGCAACAACAAATGCGATCAAGATTGCAACTAAGGTAACAATTGATCCAACAACATAGTGATACCAAGCCTCACTGTCAATGGCATATTTTTTAAATTTTCTAATCTTCAAGCGCATTGCATCCATCTTGATCTTGTGATCATCGACGACATCGGCAACATACAACTCCAGTTTCATCTTCTCTTCTTCAATTCTTTTCAATTTTTCTTTCAAATACTCGTTTTCTTTTTCAACTAAATTTAACTTCTCGACAAGAGGGTCGGTTGCAATTTCCGGTTCACATACCTCCTACATAAAAATATCTATGTCAACTTGATGGGCATAATTGTCATAAACACGAAATGCAACAAATAGTTATAAAAGAGAATGTACCACATCCGAATCATAAACCGGACGAGGGCCGACGGGGATGGATATCAAAACTATGCCACTATGTATAACAAACAACGTACGAGTAAGAAAATTATTATACAAGTAACTATCTAAATCGCACAAACATGATTTTCTTTTTATAAAAAGGATAAGAACAAGAGGCTCACCAAGGTGGTGCCGGTGACGGGACGGTGCGGGCGATCGACGGTGGTTAGGACAGGGACGGGAAGGCACTAAGTAAACCACACCTACACATGCAAACTAAGAAGTTAATTTGAGCTCAAATTGCATATAAATCAAATAAACTATCAAATATAAATACTCCCAAACTAAAACCCATAAATCACTATACTTATAGAGCATTGCAAGAGCTAATCTAGCAATGAGAGATGAAAGGACAAAGTTGCTAACCTTTGTGAACACTTGGATGGATGGGGTGCCTCCAAATCTTGACAAATTTTGGCAAAAATGGAGGATGAGCTCGAGGAAGAGGGGAAGAACAGAGAGCTCGGGCTGGACGAAGGGTTTATATAGGTGCATCTTTAGTCCCAGTTTGTGTCACGAACCGGGACTAAAGGTGAGCCTCTAGTACTGGTTCGTGACACGAACCGGGACCAGCCTGCCACCACCCCTTTAGTACCGGTTCGTGTCACGAACCGGTACTAGAGGTTCAACACGAACCGGGACTAATGATGCCCGCCTCCTAGCCGTTGGAACCGGCACTAATGGTCACATTAGTACCGGTCCGTTTCCAAACCGGGACTAATGCGGCTCACGTAAAGTCCTTTTTCTACTAGTGTCCCATCGTCGTCGCCCCGCATCCTCACTCTCCTTCTCCTTCGCGAGGCTCCTGCATCATCGCCGCCCCGCAAGTTGCCATCCAGGTCCGTCAAAGACGGTGAGTCACACTTCTCCCATAACAGCGCAGCGCCGGCAATATCTTCTTCCTCGTTCTCAATAGACGCGACCTAGATCTCGAGAGATGGCGCACTGGTGACACGGGTCTTGGCGAGGAAGGCGGCATCGGTTGCCTTTATCGAGGCCAAGAACTCATGGGGGTTCAGATCTCCATGTGTAATGGAATACGGTGAGTCAAAAATCATTTTTTTTTTGCCTTTTCCATCTACTGTTGCGTGCCTATTGTCACATAGTTGCAGGCTTTCGATCTTTGTTTTCCTCCTATGTTGGTGATGTTTGGCTTGTCCTTGTTTTGGCGACGCTCTTCGGAGCAACAATGCGAGAACGCCAGAATATAGGGAGTAGGTTGGCGCTCCGCCTCCGTTACCACGTTCACGACATGGATGTCAAGATGAGTCCGCACTTAAGCAACTAGTCCTAGATGAGTATCTCTGTTCATTGTCCATAATTTTTTTTGATAGAATATATGAATAGGGATGGGTATAAAAACCGACCAATAAAAAAATGAACCGAAGGCGAATAAACCGAATTTCGTTTTTGTACAGAAAAATAGGGGTGGTCGATCCGGTATTTTACCCTGTTAACCAAAATGGCCAAAATCATCCCAGCCCAAACTCTTGACGCCTCTGGCCCAGTACAAGCCCACCCACCCGCACCGCACGCACGCAAGACTACAAGACCTAACCTCCTGCGGTACCACCCCGACTCAGCCGCCGCCGCAGCTACTCATCTGAGCGGCTGAGACACCGCCGGCGCCACTGCTCACTGCATCTTCTACCCCGCCCGGCCAGCCCCGACGCCGACTCCCGTGGCGGCTGGCATCTCCCGCATCTCCGCCCTCGCCTTCTCACTGACCACCGACCGTCGCGCCGTTGCTGGACTCGCTGCACGCAAGGAAGGAGAGGACCAGAGGAGGACATGGACCCGCCGTCGCCCATCCGTCCGCCCAGCGCCCACCCACCTTCGATTCGAGCTTCGAGCCTTCGACTTCGTCCCATCTCTCCACATCGGCAACTCAGCGGGCGACCGTCGGTCCACCTCGGCATTTCGGCGGTGTCTTCTCCAGTTCGCCACCATGTCTTCCATGGCAGAAACTGAGCAATCAGTCAACGTAATAAGCCCCCCTCTTCCATTAGTTGTCTCGAATTTTTTGTTTCATTCTTTGTGCATTTTTCTGTATGTACATGGTAACTTGGATGCACTGTCTGTATTATTGGTGACTTTTTGTTTCATTTTTGCTTATTCTGCATAGATGTTCATATGATGTTAGTGCAGAATCAGGGTTCTACAAGTATTTGTTATTAGTATTTTACTGATGTTAATTGTAACTTGTATTTTGGAATTCTTGTTAATTCTTATTGCCTTGAATCAGTATAGAAGAATGATCCCATTAATTCTAATTATGTTACTGATTTTTAGATGGTTGAACCTGGTGGAGTTGGTGATGTTGAGATGACTGAAGAGGACATGCAAGTTTAAGAAGAAGAAGAAGAAAGAAAGAAAAGAGGAGCATCAACAGAAAAAGAAGGAAATGGATGAACGACCTAGAAGAAGGCAGATGAAGAAAAGATCACAGGTGTGGGATCAATTTTCTGAGGTACTAGTAGTCAGCTCAAACAAGCCGCTTAGGCTTCTTCCACTTATGCACAGCTTTGAATCACTTAGAAGCAGCTATGGTTGCCAGTCTGGAATGGTACTTTAATGCACACTGAACTGTTTTGCAATTTTATTTTTGAAAATTACGTGCTCTTAATTAGAGGTGTTACTATCTTAATCAATAACATAATCTTGAAGGTTTAACATTTTAGTAAATTGTGTATGTATTGTTCTTCATCGTTGTACACATGAACTTGTTATTGTTGTGAGTATGCCAAGAAAAGCATGTTTCTTCCTTCTAGTTTATGATATTTCTGATTTTCATTGTGTTTTCAAAGTTTCAGTTGTGTATTTGTGTTGCTCTGACAGGGGATATTAATGATGCGAATGATTGTTGGTTCGACCGGAATTTTCAGGAGGCGGCAGAAGTTGTGGTTATAATAGCAACAATCAAATGGAATATGTGGACTGGACAACTCTGTGGCAGAGGAAGCTAATATTCTTTTAATGTTGTGGAAGATACTGATGTATACGAAGTAGATTTGATATGCAAGATGATGTATCCGTAGCACTCTGTTTGATACTGATTATTAAGTTTGAAAACTTGTTTATGTAAATTAGCGTTCAAATCTGATTCTATTATTAATAGTGCACTTGTATTGTTTTGCCTTTCAACTCTAATCTTATTATAATGTGCAATGTGTCTGTGTATGTGGATTTGATCTCTGGAATATCCTTATGAATTGTAAAACCTACTTTTATCTTTGTCTGAATGAAGTGGTGACGTGTCTCTTCCTCACTTTCTTACGTGGGAAATTTAAACCATGACCTGTCTATATTTACTGAATGCAAAATGGTAGCTATGTGCTCTATAATACATTATGCCCGCTATTTTGTACTATCAAATGTGTTACTAGGGTGATTGACCACCATCAATTATTGTGTTACAGTTTATGGGAAATTATGTTACTAAATGTGTTACTAGAGCTAAAATAATATGTTACCAATTATGTTACTGGAGTTAGAAAAACGTGTTACTCTTGTTACTATATCCATGAAAATATGTTACTTCGTGTTGCTATAGTAATAAAAATGTGTTACTGGTCATTTAGTAACACAGATGATACATGTTACTATAACAGAAGTGTAACACAATTTTTAATGTATTGGAACAAATATCATGTGTGACAATGGATACATCTTAGTAACACGGCCTAACGTAACACATCTCAAAACGTGTTACTATATGGCGCAGTAACATGTTTTTGGACATGTAGTAACACAACTGCATGTTACAAAAGCTCTGTCCTCCTGTAGTCCGCCGCAAGTTCCAGAACCACGAGATCCAATCTAATACCATCACTGAGGGGTTCATCATCCTCATTGGTGCCTCTCCGATAATGCATGAGTAGTCCATCATAGACCTAAGGGTCCGTAGGCAGTAGCTAGATGGCTTCTTCTCTCTTTTTGATTCTCAATACAATGGTCTCTTGGAGATCTATTTGATGTAGTGACTTTTTGCGATGTGTTTGTTGGGATCCGATGAACTTTGAGTTTATGATCAGATCTATATCCATGAATATTATTTGAGTCTTCTCTGATATCTTATATGCATGATTATTTATAGCCTCGTATTTCTTCTTCGAATCTTTGGTTTAGTTTGGCCAACTAGATCAATTTTTCTTGCCATGGGAAGAGGTGCTTTGTGATGGGTTCGATCTTACGGTGTCCTCACCCAGTGACAGAAGGGGTAGCGAAGCACGTATGTATCGTTGCTATTAAGGATAACAAGATGGGGTCTATTCCTACATGAATAGATCTTGTCTACATCATGTCATCGTTCTTATTGCATTACTCCATTTCTCCATGAACTTAATACACTAGATGCATGCTGGATAGCAGTCGATGTGTCGAGTAATAGTAGTAGATGTAGGTAGGAGTCGGTCTACTAATCTTGGACGTGATGCCTATATATTGATCATTGCCTTGGATATCGTCTTAATTATTCGATCATCTATCAATTGGCCAACAGTAATTTGTTTACCCATCGTATGCTATTTTCTCGAGAGAAGCCACTAGTGAAATCTACGGCCCCCGGGTCTATCTTCTATCATATTGCTTTCAGATCTATTTTTCATCGCATTTGTTTTCAGATCTATTATTCCAAAAACCCAAAAATACTTTGCTGCACTTTTTATTTGCATATTTTATTTCACGATTTATTCAGATCTATTTATCCAAACACATATAAACCGATCTATCTTTTTACCGAGGAGGGATTGACAACCCCTCTTACGCGTTGGGTTGGGAGGATTTGTTCTTTGTGTGCAGGTACCGTTTACATAGTGTTGCTTGGTTCTCCTACTGGATTGATACCTTGGTTTCATAACTGAAGGAAATACCTACCGTAGCTGTACTGCATCATCTCTTCCTCTTTGGAGAAATACCGATGCAGTTTCAAGCCGCATCAGGGTACCACATCTAGTAATGGGAGTGAGGATCTTAAAATGATTAGTGTTCACCCCGACTTCATTGGATTACTAAAGGAGCCTATCTATGAGAGTAAATTCCTCAACTTTGTCCCTAGGAGTGTGTTATTTAAAAATATTCATGCTAAGTATCCTAGGAAGTGCAGTTCTGTAATTGAGGAATTGGAAACTAAGGACGACAACACTTGAAACTATGCATTATGCCTAGCTAGGGGCGTAAAACAATAGCGCTTGTTGGGACGCAACCAAATAGTTATCTTTATTTTTCCTTTTCCTTTTTTTTGTGTTCTCACAATTATGCTAGTATTATGATTGTTTTTTTATGTTTTAGTTAGTGTTTGTTCCAAGTAAAGCCTTTGGGATGATTTGGTTGATAGTTTATTTGATTCTGTGAAAAAACAGAAACTTTTGCGCTCAGTAGAAGGATTGTCTAAATTCACTGGAACGTAATAAAATTCTGACATTTTTACACCTGATTTATATACAAATTACCCATGTTGTCCTAATTTCTCAGAATTTTTGGAGTTAGGGAAGTATTGCGTTTGTTCAGATCATTACAGACTGTTCTGTTTTTAACAGATTATGTTTTTGTTGCATAGTTTGCTTGTTTTAATGAATCTATGGATTGTTTTGGGTGGTATAAGTCATGAAGAAGTTAGAATAAAGTAGGTATTACGCAATAATAAAAATATGAATTGGTTTACAACAGTACCTACAGTTTATGATTTGCTTGTTATACTAACGAATCTCACGAGTTTTCTGTTGAGTTTTGTGTGCTGAAGGTTTCAAGTTTTGGGTGAGATCACGATGGATGAAGGAATAAGGAGCGGCAAGACCCTAAGCTTGGGGATGCCCAAGGAACCACCAGTGAATATTCAAGGACAACCAAGCATCTAAGCTTGGGGATGCCCAGGAAGGCATCCCCTCTTTCGTCTACAATCCATCGGTATATTACTTGGAGCAATATTTTTATTCATCACATGGTATGAGTTTTGCTTGGAGCGTCGTGTATTATATGAGTCTTTGCTTTTTTGGCTTTTTAGTTTGCCACAATCATATTTTCTGCACACAACTTTTAAGGGGGACACGCATTTATTCGTGATTTGTTAGAATACTCTATGTGCTTCACTTATATCTTTTGAGCTAGGCAGTTGCTCTAGTGCTTCACTTATATCTTTTAGAGCACGGCGGTGGTTATATTTTAAAGAAATAGGTGCACTCTCATGCTTCACTTGTATCATTTTGAGAGTCTAATATATAGTAATGGCAATATGCATGGATTATGAAATTGGTCCTAATATGATAGGTATTCAAGAGGGATATAATAAAAACTATCATGTAGATCACTGAATATGGTAAGTTTGATTCCTTGCAATAGTGGTGAGATATAGAGATGGTGATATGTTGGTTGTGCTAGTGAGTAATTGTGGCTTAGTAAGAATATTGGTGTTAAGGTTTATGATTCCCGAAGCATGTACGTATAGTCTCATGTTATGCTAAGAAGTTGGAGCATGATTTATTATTGAGTGTCTTGCTTTGCGTGAAGGTCTGGGGCGTGCGACGGTTAACTCCTACCAACCTCCTCCATAGGGGCATGCATAGTAGTACTTTCCTTCGAGGCTAATAGACTTTCGCAATAAGTATGTGAGTTCTTTATGACTAATGTGAGTCCATGGATTGTACGCACTCTCACCTTTCCGCAATTTGCTAGCCTCTTCGGTACCGTGCATTGCCCTTTCTCACCTCGAGATGTGGCGCAAACTTGGCCGGTGCCTTCAAACCCCATGATATGATACGCTGTATCACAAATAAGCCTCCTTATATCTTCCTCAAAACAGCCACATACCTACCCATCATGGCATTTCCATAGCCATTCCGAGATATATTGCCATGCAACTTCCACCGTTCCGTTTATGTGACACACATCATCATTGTCATATTGCTTTGCATGATCATATAGCTGACATAGTATATGTGGCTCAGCCACCGTTAGTCATTTTTATACATGTTACGCTAGATCATTTCACATCCTGGTACACTGCCAGAGGCATTCATATAGAGTCATATTTTGTTCTAGTATCAAGTTGTAATTTTTGAGTTGTAAGTAAATAGAAGTGTGATGATCATAACTATTCATTATTAGAGCATTGTCCCAGTGAGGAAAAAAATGAGGGAAAAAGAGAGAAGGGGCAATGTTACTATCTTTTTCCACACTTGTGCTTCAAAGTAGCACCATGTTTTTCATATAGAGTCTCCTATGTAGTCACTTTCATATACTACTGGGAATTTTTCATTATAGAACTTAGCTTGTATATTCCGATGATGGCTTCCTCAAATGCCCGAGTTCTTCTAGAGCAAGCAAGTTGGATGCACACCCACTTAGTTTTTAGTTTGAGCTTTCATATACTTATAGCTCTTAGTGCATCCGTTGCGTGGAAATCCCTACTCCTCGCATTGACATCAATTGATGGGCATCTCCATAGCCCGTTGATTAGCTACATCGATGTGAGACTTTCTCCTTTTTTGTCTTCTCCAAATAAATCTGTACCACCGCATTCTATTCCATCCATAGTGCTATATCCATGGCTTGTGCTCATGTACTGCGTGGGAGTTGAAAAATCTGAAGCGCGTTAAAAAGTATGAACCAATTTCTTGGCTGACACTATGGTAGTGCATGATTTATACTTTCTATTAAGAAGATGCAGCATGACAGAGGCTATATGATTTTGTAGGGATAGTGTTCTTTAGCATTTATATTTTGAAAGAAATGATTGTTTGTTGGTATGCCTGGGTATTAATGTCTTTATGTCAAATTATAGACTATTGCTTTGAATCATTCTGATTTAAATATTCATACCATAAAAGAAAGATTACATGATAGACATGTTAGATAGCATTCCACATCAGAAATTCTGTTTTATCATTTACCTACTTGAGGACGAGTAGGAATTAAGCTTGGGGATGCTTGATACGTCTCCAACGTATCTATAACTTTTGATTGTTCCATGCTATTATAGTATCAATCTTGGATTTTTTATATGCAATTATATATCATTTTTTGGGATTAACCTATTAACCTAGTGCCCATTGCCAGTTGCTATTTTTTGCTTGTTTTTGGCTTTTCCAAAAATCAAAATCAAACAGAGTCCAAACGAAGAAAAAACTTTGGATATTTTTTGTCCGCACCAGAAGGGACCCACGAAGGTTTGGGAGAAGACCAGACGAGCCACGAGGGAGCGACAAGCCCCCCAGGCTTGTGGACCCCTTGTGCCACCTCTTGACCTAATTCCACCTCTATAAATTCCCAAATATTCCCAATACATTAGAGAGCCACCCGAAATACTTTTTCTACCGCTGCAAGTTTTTGTCTTTCGCGATCCCATCTGGAGGCCTTTTCCAGCACTCTTGCGGAGGGGGAATCGACCACGAAGGGCTTATACATCATCCTTGCTGCCTTTCCGATGAAGCGTGAGTAGTTTACCACAGACCTACGGGTCCATAGCTAGTAGCTAGATGGCTTCTTCTCTCTCTTTGATCTTCAATACAATGTTCTCCTCGATGTTCTTGGAGTTCTATTCGATGTAATCTTCTTTTGCGGTGTGTTTGTTGGGATTCGATGAATTGTGGGTTTATGATCAGATTATTCATGAACATTAATTGAGTCTTCTCTGAATTCTTTTATGCATGATTAATATAGCATTGTATTTCTCTCTCATCTATCCGTTTAGTTTGGCCAACTAGATTGATTTTTCTTGCAATGGGAGAGGTGCTTTGATACGTCCATTTTGCATCATGTTTTCCTACTGTTATTTATAATGTTTTTATGCATAATAATGCATTTTGGAGTATTTCTAATGCCTTTTCTCTCATATTATGCAAGATTTACACAAAGAGGGAGAATGCTGGCAGCTGGAATTCTGGACCTGGAAAAGCTACGTCAGAGTTACCTATTCTGCACATCTCCAAATGAGCTAAAAATTTACGGAGAATTGTTTTGGAATATATGAAGAATATTGGAGCAAATAACTACCAGAGGGGGCCCACCAGGTGGGCACAACCCACCTGGGCACACCAGGGAGCCCAGGCGCGCCCTGGTGGGTTATGCCCTCCTCGGCCCACCTCCGGTGCCCCTCTTCTGGTATATAAGTCATTTTGACCTAGAAAAAAAGAGGGAGAGGACTTTCGGGATGAAGCGCCGCCGTCTCGAGGTAGAACTTGGGCAGGAGCACTTTTGCCCTCTGGCGGAGCGATTCCGCCGGGGGAACATCCCTCCCGGAGGGGGAAATCATCGTCATCATCATCACCAACAACTCTTCCATCTTTGGGAGGGCCATCTCCATCAACATCTTCAACAACACCATCTCCTATCAAACCCTAGTTCATCTCTTGTGTTCAATCTTTCTACCGGAACCTTAGATTGGTGCTTGTGGGTGACTAGTAGTGTTGATTACATCTTGTAGTTGATTACTATATGGTTTATTTGGTGGAAGATTATATGTTCAGATCCATTATGCTATTTAATACCCCTCTGATCTTGAGCATGATTATCATTTGTGAGTAGTTACTTTTGTTCTTGAGGTCACGGGAGAAGTCATGTTGCAAGTAATCATGTGAACTTGATATGTGTTCGATATTTTGATGATATGTATGTTGTGATTCCCTTAGTGGTGTCATGTGAACGTCGACTACATGGCACTTCACCATAATTCAGCCTAAGGGAATGCATTGTGGAGTAGTTATTACATGATGGGTTGCTAGAGTGACAGAAGCTTAAACCCTAGTTTATGCGCTACCTCGTAAGGGACTGATTTGGATCCAAAAGTTTAATGCTATGGTTAGATTTTACCTTAATACTTTTCTCGTAGTTGCGGATGCTTGCGTGGGGGTTAATCATAAGTTGGAGGTTTGTTCAAGTAAGAACATCACCTAAGCACCGGTCCACCCAAATATCAAATTATCAAAGTAGCGAACACGAATCAAACCAACATGATGAAAGTGATATGATGAAATTCCCGTGTACCCTCAAGAACGCTTTTCTTATCATAAGAGACCATTTTGGCCTGTCCTTTGCCACAAAAGGATTGGGCTACCTTTCTGCACATTATTTACCGTTACCGTTACTTGCTCGTTACAAATTATCTTGCTATCAAACTATCTGTTACCGACTATTTCAGTGCTTGCAGAAAATACCTTGCTGAGAACCACTTGTCATTTCCTTCTGCTCCTCGTTGGGTTTGACACTCTTACTTATCGAAAGGACTACGATCGATCGCCTATACTTGTGGGTCATCAAGGCTCTTTTCTGGCACTGTTTCCGGGGAGTGAAGCGCTCTTGGTAAGTGGAAATTGGTAAGGAAAAATTATTACTACGTGCTGAAATTTATTGTTACTTGTTACTATGGAGAATCATCCTTTGAGGGGTTTGTTCGGGGTATCTTCACCTCAACCGGAACCACAATTAGCTACCCCTCAACCAACTGCACCTACTGAAAATATTGGTTATGAAATTCCTTCGGGTATGATAGAACAACTGCTAGCTAATCCTTATGCAGGAGATGGAACTGAACATCCTGGTATGCACTTGATATATGTGGATGAAATTTGTGGATTATTTAAGCTTGCAGGTTTATCCGGAGATGAAGCTAATAAGAAGGTTTTCCCTTTATCTTTTAAGGGAAAATCATTGGCATGGTATAGGCTATGTGATGATATTGGATCTTGGAACTGGAATCGATTGAAATTGGAATTTCACCAAAATTTTTATCCTATGCATCTAGTTCATCGTGATCAGAATTATATATATAAGTTTTGGCCTCGAGAAGGAGAAAGTATCACTCTAGCTTGGGGGAGGCTTAAGTCAATGTTATATTCATGCCCCAATCATGAGCTCTCTAGAGAAATTATTATTCAGAATTTTTATGCTCGGCTTTCTCGTGATGATCAATCCATGCTCGATACTTCTTGTACTGGTTCTTTTATGAAGAAGACTATTGAATTCAGGATCTTTTAGAAAGAATTAAACGCAACTCTGAAGATTCGGAACTCGACGAAGGTAAAGAGTCAGGTATTAAGCTTGAATTTGATTGTGTTAAATCTTTTATGAATACTGATGCTTTT
This sequence comes from Thinopyrum elongatum, assembly GCA_011799875.1. Classification (NCBI taxonomy): domain Eukaryota; kingdom Viridiplantae; phylum Streptophyta; class Magnoliopsida; order Poales; family Poaceae; genus Thinopyrum; species Thinopyrum elongatum. Next base: position 144,903,404 of record CM022302.1, on the reverse strand, counting down.
CACAAGTTTAGCACTAATTATGGCCTTGACTCTGAGATAGTAGCCTGCTTTTGTGAATCATTTGCTACTCATATTGATCTCCCTAAGGAGAAGTGGTTTAAATATCACCCACCTATTAAAGAAGCAACTAAAGAACCCGACATAGCTAAAGATGAAACTATTATTTACAATGTTGATCCAGTTGTGCCTACTGCTTATATTGAAAAACCACCTTTCCCTGTTAGGATAAAAGAACATGCTAAGGTTTCAACTGTGGTTCGCAAAAGCAATATTAGAGCACCTAAACCTGCTGAACAAATTAAAGTAGAACCTAGTGTTGCTATGGTTAAAGATCTCTTGCTAGAAAATATTGATGGGCATGTTATTTACTTCTACGATGAAGCTGCTAGAATTGCCAAACCCGATGAAAAAGATAAACATAGACCTGTTGTTGGTATGCTTGTTGTCTCAGTTAAAATGGGAGATCATTGTTATCATGGTTTATGTGATTTAGGTGCTAGCGTGAGTGCTATTCCTTTTACCTTATACCAAGAAATTATGAATGACATAGCACCCGCTGAAATAGAAGACATAGATGTCACTATTAAACTTGCTAATAGAGACACCATCACACCGCTTGGGATTGTTAGAGATGTTGAAGTCTTGTGTGGGAAAATAAAATACCCCACTGATTTTCTAGTTCTTGGTTCCCCACAAGATGACTTTTGTACCATTATCTTTGGTAGACCTTTCTTGAACACTACCAATGCTACTATAGATTGTCATAAACAAACCGTCAGTGTTAGCTTTGGTGATGAGTCTCATGAGTTTAATTTTTCCAAGTTTAATAGACAACCTCACAAGAAAGAATTACCTAGTAAGGATGAAATAATTGGTCTTGCTTCTATTGCCGTGCCTCCTACCGATCCACTAGAACAATATTTGCTAGACCATGAAAATGATATGCATATGCATGAAAGAAAGGAGATAGATAAAATTTTCTTTGAACAATGACCTCTGCTCAAACATAATTTGCCTATTGAAACTCTAGGAGGTCCTCCTCCACCTAAGGGTGATCCTGTGTTTGAATTAAAACAATTGCATGACACTTTGAAGTATGCTTATCTCGATGAGAAAAAGATATATCTTGTTATTATTAGTGCTAACCTTTCAGAACATGAAGAAGAAAGATTATTGAAAATTCTGAAGAAGCACCGAGCTGCTATTGGATACACTCTTGATGATCTTAAGGGCACTAGTCCCACTCTCTGTTAGCACAAGATTAAAATGGAACCTGATGCTAAACCCGTTGTGATCATCAACGACGTTTGAATCATAAGATGAAAGAAGTGGTAAGAACTAAAATATTAAAGCTTCGTGAAGCAGGTATAATCTATCCCATAGCTGATAGTAGATGGGTGAGTCCCGTTCATTGTGTCCCTAAGAAGGGAGGTATTACCGTTGTTCCTAATGATAAAAATGAACTCATTCCACAAAGAATTTTTACTGGCTATAGAATGGTTATTGATTTTAGAAAATTAAATAAAGCAACTATAAAAGATCACTGCCCCTTGCCTTTTATTGATCAAATGCTAGAAATATTATCAAAACACACACACTTTTGCTTCCTACATGGATATTCTGGTTTTTCTCAAATACTTGTTTCACAACCTGATCAAGAGAAAACCACCTTTACTTGCCCTTTCGGAACTTATGCTTATAGACGTATGCCTTTTGGTTTATGCAATGCACCTGCTACCTTTCAAAGATGTATGACTGCTATATTCTCGGATTTTTGTGAAAAGATTATTGAGGTTTTCATGGATGATTTTTCTGTTTATGGAAGTTATTTTGATGATTGCTTGAGCAACCTTGATCGAGTTTTGCAGAGATGTGAGCAAACTAATCTTGTCTTGAATTGGGAGAAGTGCCACTTTATGGTTAATGAAGGTATTGTCTTGGGACATAAAATTTCTGAACGAGGTATTGAGGTGGATAAAGCTAAAGTTGATGCAATTGAGAAAATGCCATGTCCTAAAGATATTAAAGGTATTCGTAGTTTTCTCGGTCATGTTGGTTTCTGTAGGAGGTTTATTAAAGACTTCTCTAAAATTTCTAGGCCTCTTACAAATCTTTTACAAAAGGATGTTCCATTTCTTTTTTATGATGATTGTGTAGAAGCCTTTGAAACACTTAAGAAAGCCTTAATTTCTGCACCTATTGTTCAACCGCCTGATTGGAACTTGCCTTTTGAAATTATGTGTGATGCTAGTGATTATGCTTGGTGCTGTTCTAGGACAAAGAGTTGATAAGAAATTAAATGTTATCCATTATGCTAGCAAAACTCTAGACAGTGCCCAAAGAAATTATGCTACCACTGCAAAAGAATATTTAGCAGTTGTGTTTGCTTGTGATAAATTCAGATCTTACATTGTTGATTCTAAAGTTACTGTTCACACCGATCATGCTGCTATTAAATATCTTATGGAAAAGAAAGATGCTAAACCTAGACTCATTAGGTGGGTTCTCTTGCTACAAGAATTTGATTTACATATCACTGATAGAAAAGGAGCTGAGAACCCTGTAGCTGATAACTTATCTAGGTTAGAAAATATCCTTGATGACCCACTACCTATTGATGATAGCTTTCCTGATGAGCAATTAGCTGCAATAAATGTTTCTCATAATACTCCTTGGTATGCTGACTATGCTAATTATATTGTTGCTAAATACATACCACCTAGTTTCACATACCAACAAAAAAAAGTTCTTCTATGATTTAAGACATTACTTTGGGATGACCCACATCTTTATAAAGAAGGAGTAGGTGGTATTATTAGACGTTGTGTACCTGAGCATGAACAGGAACAAATCCTATGGAAATGTCACTCCGAAGCTTATGGAGGGCATCACACGGGAGATAGAACTACTCACAAGGTATTGCAATCTGGTTTTTATTGGCCTACTCTCTTCAAGGATGCCCGTAAGTTTGTTTTATCTTGTGATGAATGTCAATGAATTGGTAATATTGGTAAGCGTCAAGAAATGCCTATGAATTATTCACTTGCTGTTGAACCATTTGATGTCTGGGGTTTTGATTATATGGGACCTTTTCCTTCCTCTAATGGGTATACACATATTTTGGTTGCTGTTGATTATGTTACTAAGTGGGTAGAAGCTATTCCAACTAGTAGTGCTGATCATAACACTTCCATTAAAATGCTTAAAGAAGTTATTTTCTCGAGGTTTGGAGTCCCTAGATATTTAATGAATGATGGTGGTTCACACTTTATTCATGGTGCTTTCCGTAAAATGCTTGCTAACTATGATGTTAACCATGGAATTGCATCACCCTATCATCCTCAATCTAGTGGTCAAGTTGAACTTAGCAATAGAGAAATAAAATTAATATTACAGAAAACTGTTAATAGGTCCCGAAAGAATTGGTCTAAGAAATTGGATGATGCACTTTGGGCCTACCGAACAACATATAAAAATCCTATGGGTATGTCCCCCTATAAAATGGTTTATGGAAAAGCTTGTCATTTGCCTCTAGAGTTAGAACACAAAGCATATTGGGAAATTAAAGAACTCAACTATGATTTCAAACTTGCCGGTGAAAAGAGGCTATTTGATATTAGCTCACTTGATGAATGGAGAACCCAAGCCTATGAAAATGCCAAATTATTTAAAGAAAAAGTTAAAAGATGGCATGACAAGAGAATCCAAAAGCGGGAATTCAGAGTTGGAGAATATGTTCTTTTGTACAACTCTCGTTTCAGATTCTTTGCAGGAAAACTTCTCTCTAAATGGGAAGGACCATATATCATCAAAGAGGTTTACCGCTCTGGAGCTATCAAAATAAATAATGCCGAAGGTACTAACGCGAAGGTGGTCAATGGGCAAAGAATTAAACATTATATTTCAGGTACGCCTATAAATGTTGAAACAATATTATTCAAACTATGACACCTGAGGAACACATAAAAGAGACCTTCCGAAACACTCCAGAATAATTAAAAAAGAGGAGGTACGTGATACGGTAAGTAAACGGACTCCAAAAATTCCGCAAAAATATTTTCTGTCATTTTTGGAATATTTTAAAAATTAGGAAAATAAGAAACAACCAGGAAGGCACCCGAGGGGGGCACAAAACACCAAGGCGCGCCAGGGCCCCCTGGCGCGCCCAGGTGGGTTGTGCCCACCTCGGGAATCTTCCTGACTCCGTTTTCCTCCCGTTTGCTTGTTTCCCAAGATAAAAAATATTTATATACCCCTCAAACGTATTGACCACCGTATCACAGAGAAATCTTCTGTTCTGCTTTCTTGCTGTTTTTAGCAGATCTGAAAATATGTCATCTCAAGATTCCGGAGAGGATTGCCCAGTTTCTTATCAGCCTTTGGATAAAAATATCTTCAAGGACACCTATTCCAATATATGGTTCACCGATGAGGAAGATGAAGATGAACCAGTCCCCCCTCATTTCAAGCAGGAAAGCAAGGAGGCATTATGCAAGAGGATAATAAAGCTTGAGATGGAGAATGAGGAGTTGAGGATAGATAATTTTACCCTTCGATGCAAGCTGGAGAAGAAGGATACTACCTCATCACCACCACCGCCTTCTTCATCACCAAAAGGGACTTGAGTTCATGGTATGGACACTCCCCTTAGCTTGTGCCAAGCTAGGGGGAGGTGTCCCAGAATCGTATCACCACCACTATCTTTGCTTTCATCTATTTTAGTTTGATTTTTAGTTTTCCTATGATTTAGTTGAATAAAAGTTTAGTTCTATCCTTTCTTTTCGAGTGTTTGCTTAGTGATCTATCTATCGATGTAATCGTGTGCGAGATATATAATAAAGAGTAGTTTGAGTTTTGTTTCTTTACTTTTATGTTTCAATAAAGGAAAGAAAAATAAATGAAAAATATCATATGCTAATCTTTTGGTAAGTAATGACATCACATAAGGAAAAGTATAAGTGGTAAAATTTGTTGGAGATTGACAAACATAGCATTGGTCAATGATGCAACTCATGAAAGAATTAATAAGGGAAGAGAAGATTCACATGCAAATACACCATCTTGGACATCTTTTATGATTGTGAGCCCCCATTAAATATTTTTTGTCAAAATAGTTGACATTGGACAAGGAAGACAACTTAATGATTTATGTTTGTTCATATTCACATAGAAGTTATATTGGCATAGATCCTTTAACATGTGGTGCGTGCTCAATATCTTTTCTAGCCAAAAATTCCGCACTAAGTAGAGATACTACTTGTGCATCCAAAAACCCTTAACCCAATTCTTATTTTGAGAGTCCACCATACCTACCTTTGGATTGAGTAAGATCCTTCAAGTAAGTTGTCATCGGTGCAATAAGGCAATAAAAATTGCTTCTAAAAATGTGTTGGATCATTTAGTGTAAGAGAAAATTGAGCGTTGTACGAACTTGTGATGGCAAAGTAATAAAAGCGATGGACTGCATAATAAAGGTTGCTATCATAAGGGGCAATATAATGTTACATTCTTTTGCACTAAGGGATTTGGCATACAAACAAATAAGTGCATGACAACCTCTGCTTCCCTCTGCGAAGGGCCTATCTTTTACTTTTATGCATTTACTTTTATGAAGAGTCAAAGTTTTCTTCCCTATTCCTTTTTATTTCTCTTTTTGCAAGCATCATGTGGTGAGGAAAGATCGAGGCACATATATCCGGTTGGATATGAGTAGGCATGAGTTATTATTGTTGACATCACCCTTGAGGTGAATACGTTGGGAGGCAAAACTATAAGCCCCTATCTTTCTATGTGTTCGGTTGAAACTTTTTGTTCATGGGTACGCCGTGAGTGTTAGCAATCATAGAAGATTAAATGAATGGTTGAGTATGTGTGGACTTGCCTAAAGGCTCCGATACGTGACCCTTCCTGAAAATATGATGAATTGTAGTTGCAAAGTTGACTGAGAACATAGTTTGTTGGTTTTCAATAAGGTTTATGCTTTATACTTCAATGTTGTGATGAATTATTACTTGTTCATGAGAAGTTATATGATAAAAGTTATTTGACAAAGTTTTATGTTAAAGTTCTTTGCTGTTATAATAATATGCATGATGCTTCTATGTCCGTACTTTGTTTTTATCGATACGTCTCTCTCTAAGCATGTGGGCATGTTTTTCGATTTCGGTTTTCGCTGGAGAACAAGTGATGTCTAAGCTTGGGGGAGTTGATGCGTCCATTTTGCATCATGTTTTCCTACTATTATTTATAATGTTTTTATGCATAATAATGCTTTTTGGAGTATTTCTAATGACTTTTCTCTCATATTATGCAAGGTTTACACAAAGAGGGAGAATGCCGACAGCTGGAATTCTGGACCTGGAAAAGCTACGTCAGAGTTACCTATTTTGCACATCTCCAAATGAGCTGAAAATTTACGAAGAATTATTTTGGAATGTATGAAGAATATTGGAGCAAATAACTACCAGAGGGGGCCCACCAGGTGGGCACAACCCACCTGGGCGAGCCAAGGAGCCCAGGGGCGCCCTGGTGGGTTGTGCCCTCCTCGACCCACCTCTGGTGCCCCTCTTCTAGTATATAAGTCATTTTGACCTAGAAAAAAAAGGGAGAGGACTTTCGGGATGAAGCGCCACCGTCTCGAGGCAGAACTTGGGCAGGAGCACTTTTGCACTCCGGCGGAGCGATTTTGCCGGGGGAACTTCCCTCCCAAAGGGGGAAATCATCGTCATCATCATCACCAACAACTCTCCCATCTTTGGGAGGGCCATCTCTATCAACAATTTCAATAGCACTATCTCCTCTCAAACCCTAGTTCATCTCTTTTGTTCAATCTTTGTACCGGAACCTTAGATTGGTGCTTGTGGGTGACTAGTAGTGTTGATTACATCTTGTAGTTGATTACTATATGGTTTATTTGGTGGAAGATTATATGTTCAGATCCATTATGCTATTTAATACCCCTCTGATCTTGAGCATGATTATCATTTGTGAGTAGTTACTTTTGTTCTTGAGGTCACGGGAGAAGTCATGTGTAACACCCTGGATTTTGCCCATTTCTTTTTCTTTTGATTTTGGTTTGGATTTGCCTGTTTGTGGCTTAGTAGTCTTGCAACCTGGAGGGATCACTCTTCATTCTTCTTCCCGAGTGGCTTGCCAACCTCAAAACCATCCCAGGACCATGTCATTTCCATCTTGGACCAATCCCAATATTCTTTTTCTTGGGAATATTCCTTTTTCTATTAAAGGAATAACCCTGTCTGTCCCGGGATGTGAAGCAACCCACATTTCTATCATTCCATAGATGCCCAAATAATTCTCATAAATTGTTTGGGTCAGATCTTCCACAAATATGTCAAAACCCTTCCTTGCCATGTTCGAAAATATTTCACCAATATTCCTTTTCTGATTCTGCCCTAGCTGTCAAGTTGAGAAGCAAGTACTCTTTATATTTGCTTGCTTGATCTCAAACTTTTTGGGCATTCTTTCCTATCCATATCATTGTCACATGCCAAAATTCAACTTCATTTGGCTATTAAATCTCCCTTGGCTAATTTCCAAAGTTTCTAGGCAACTGGAATCTTTGTGAAGCAAGTGCTAGCTAGGAGTATCCAAATGAGTTGAAATTTTTCAAGCATCTTCATATGCTCAAATCATGACTTTCCACCAAGTTTCAACCCTATCCAATCATCTATGTGAGCACAGCCTCAAATCTGGGTTTCTGGTCAGATTTTCACATTGTAAAGCAACCATATTTTATATTGCTCCGTAATTGCTGAAAATTTACCAGAGCATTCTCCTACCCATATAACCTATCTCCACAAAATTTGGGGTCATTTCATCTTCCCAATAATTCCCTAGATTTTCTCTAAGATTCTGGTCAGAGAGGATATCTATGAAGGAAGTACTATTTTGGCATGTCCAAATGGTATGAAAATTTTACAGGATCTTCATATGACCAAATCATCATGCTATACCAAATTTCAGCTCAAGTTGCTACTCCATGTGAGTGGCACATCAAGATTGTGCTTCTCGACCAGATTGGTCAATTGTAGAGCAACTATATTAAAACTTGGTCCATTTCTCTCAAAACGTCCCAGGACTGTAGTCCTTCCTACCCTAAACCTCCCAGACATCACCTTTGGTTCTTATCACCTTCCTGTTCATCACAGAGGTGTGGTCAACTTTGCCACAGCAAGCTTCAAGTGACCACTCCCATCCAACCATAGTTCCTCTCATCGAACCATCACCTCCCTGAGACTGTACCTTGGAGGGACTACCCACTGGACATGATTTGGCTGGTCAGGGTGCACCGCGTGTGCCAGTTCACGTGCTGACCACGCGTCTGGCATGCCAGCCAGCGTGCCCCGGTGATGAAACCTCTCGGATTCGTCGCGTTCCTCCTCTCCCTCGCCACCTAACCATGTCCAGCAGCTTCCCCTCTTCATCGCTTTCGCTCTGGAACCCTCTCCCCCTTCGGATTCTTCCTCCTTGAGCCACGGCGATCGCCGCCACTGTTCGGCCCGTGACCGCCGTCGTTGTTTTCCCCTGTCTCTATCTCCCTCGAGTTCTCTCGAGCACGCCCGATCCCTCTACACCTCTCCGCGAAGCCTCCCGACGCCAGAACCAGCCAGCCACGCCACCCCTCAAGGTCCAGTATGGCGATAAGGCCACCACGGCGGCGTGCTCATCCTATCCGCGCCGCCCGCCTATTTATAGGCTGCCCCCGAGTCCCTCGACCTCACCACCAGCTCCACCTCGCTCTCCTACCCCTCCCTAGCCATCTGCTCAAGCTCCAGTAGCCCTCCCCACTGCCCATTGCCGCCACGACCGCCAGAGAGCTTCGCTCAAATTCCGGCGAGCCCGCGCTTCCCTTTCCACCCCGCCACCAGCAGAGCACTCCCTCGACCCCCTCGCGCCTCCCCATGTCCTCTGTTCTTTTCCAAGGAGCCTGTGGGCACGGCTCCGAGTTTGGCCGACGGCCTCTCCCACCGCCACTCAAGCCGCTGTCGGCGTGGTTGTCCTAGGCATCCGTGCGGTGGGAGGACGGATGCGGCGCTCCTCCCTGAGCTCGCTGGTGCCTCCAGCTCCGCCAAAGGTGGCCGGGGACGGCCGGACGAGCGCCAACGCTGGCGACTCCCTCTGTTCTGCGAGCAGACGCGCGAGGAGGAAGATGGCCCGACAGGTGGGCCAACCTTGTCGGCCTCTGGCCGTTTTTTTAGAGAGGAAGCAGTGCAGTGTGCCGGCCCAGCAGTGGCAGCGGCTGCGCGGCCCAGCTAGTGCCCCGAGCTCCAGCCACTTTCCGGCCCAGATAAGCAGCAGTAGCCGTAGCGCTTCCGGCCCAGAGCGGCCCAGCTGCACAGTGTGCTCTATCATTTCCCAGGAAAAAAAACTGCTGAGGACCTGAATGTAATAATTTTATTCACAGCAAGGTCCTTCTGCAGTCAAACACTCACAACTGTTTATCCGTAACTCCGATCGAGGTGATTCCAAAGCCCACTTCTTCATATCGTCGAGCCTGTTCTGTTGATGTCATTTTCACTATGTGGTCCCACTGTGGAAATGACCATTTTTCCCTTGCCCGTAAACAGCCCCCTTCGAGAGAGAACTGTTTCCGGCAGTCAACTCCGCGGACTCTCCGCACTCCTTCCCGATGGTTTCTTCACCCCAGGCAAGCCACAACTCTCATCTGCATAATCGCATTGCAATGTCATAGTTTAACTATTCACTTTAACCGCAAGTATGAGTTACTCGTGAAATGGATTGGATCACACAATGCTCGAGTAAATTCTTGGATAGGTGACTACCATGTTGAGATTACCGTCTATGATTATTTTGGATTTCATCCGGCAGTTCATGGAGATGAGTTAGTGGCAGTGGCCTAAGCATACTGGTTACCGGATTTCTAGCCAGATATCGTTTGGACTTGGATTGCTATGATATCGGAGTGTCAGCCATGACAGAGATTGTTCGGAGACTAGATACTTCATGGTTGATCCTGAGTCACGTGTCCGGACTTATCCGTGTAGCCACATTTGCCGGTATGGGACGGCCTTGACTTGGTCTGATCACGTGCTCTTTCACCGGTACCGCCCGACAGGGAAGGTTATGCGTGCGCGCTACCCTGGCCCAGTAGGCGGCGATAATCTTGTGAGCCCAGTTGAGTTGTATGGTACCAGGTCCCCGTTTGGGACAGTTTGTTAGCCACGATGGTGGCAGGTGTCACGCGGTGACACAAGGACCACCCAGGGTAGGACTCCAGGGGAGAATGATTGCCGGTGGTACGATGGGAGAGTCACGGGTCAGGCGGGTTTCGTTGGAGCAACGCTGGTCCACCCGAATGGGATCACGAGGTTAGGTGCTCCATGGTGTGGGTAAAGTGCGCAACCTCTGCAGAGTGTAAAATCTATTCGAATAGTCGTGTCCAAGGTATTGGACAGTCCGTCCAGACCTCACTAGGTGGTCTACCATAGTAGTGATAATGATGGAAGAACTCGTCGTAAGATCAGAAGTACTCGGTGGATCGTGAGTATTCTGAGGGTTGTGAGACAACCCGGAAGAGAGTAAGTTTGTCAGACTTGCAGTGCAGATGGTATCAGGAGTATGACATGTTAGCCATGGGATGGCTATGAGGTGAGTGGTCGGATGACCACATGATTGGGATTGGACTTGGAGCAGGTTCAGATTGTTTCCTAAGATTATTCAGAGTATGGATTAAATATGTTTTACCTTACTGCATCTACTTCAATAGCTACCTTGCTATGATGTTGTCTTGCCTTAATGCTGATGTTTGCTGTGAGCTTGCGAGTACATTCAAAGTACTCACCTGGCGTGTCATGCCAGTTTGCAGGTCATGCCGTGATTGCTTGCTTGTCGAGGATTCCGAGTTTGCGACCTAGGATACGCGTTCTAGCCAGAGTCCCTGTGGAGTGGGGTCCATCACCGCCGTCGCTGTTCCGCTGCCGAGAGAGTTACTCCGCTGTTAGCATGGAGCTACCCCGGGCAGGCGTAGTGTTGCCGTGCTGATGTAATCCATATACCCTTTGTAACCATATCCATTGTAATAAAGAGCTGATTTGTTCTATGCCAACAGTGCCGTATTCCAGAGGACTTGTCCCTGGGCTGGAATACGGGGCGTTTCGGTCTTCTCTGAGTCGGGGTGCCACATCATGTTGCAAGTAATCATGTGAACTTGATATGTGTTCGATATTTTGATGATATGTATGTTGTGATTGCCTTAGTGGTGTCATGTGAACGTCGACTACATGGCACTTCACCATAATTGGGCCTAAGGGAATGCATTGTGGAGTAGTTATTACATGATGGGTTGCTAGAGTGACAGAAGCTTAAACCCTAGTTTATGTGCTACCTCATAAGGGATTGATTTGGATCCAAAAGTTTAATGCTATGGTTAGATTTTATCTTAATACTTTTCTCGTAGTTGTGGATGCTTGCGAGGGGGTTAATCATAAGTAGGAGGTTTGTTCAAGTAAGAACAGCACCTAAGCACCGGTCCACCCACATATCAAATTATCAAAGTAGCGAACACGAATCAAACCAACATGATGAAAGTGATATGATGAAATCCCGTGTACCCTCAAGAATGCTTTGCTTATCATAAGAGACTGTTTTGGCCTGTCCTTTGCCACAAAAGGATTGGGCTACCTTCCTGCACATTATTTACCATTACCATTACTTGCTTGTTACAAATTATCTTGCTATCAAATTCTGTTACCGTCTATTTCAGTGCTTGCAGAAAATACCTTGCTGAGAACCACTTGTCATGTCCTTCTGCTCCTCGTTGGGTTCGACACTCTTACTTATCGTAAGGACTACGATTGATCCCCTATACTTGTGGGTCATCATGCTTTGTGATGGGTTCAATCTTGTGGTGCTCAATCCCATTGACAGAAAGGGACAAGACACGCATTTGTATTGTTTCCATTAAGGATAAAAAGATGGGGTTAATTCATATTGCTTGGGTATACTTTGTCTACATCATGTCATCTTGCTTAAGGCGTTACTCTATTTTTATTAACTTAATACCCTAGATGCATGCTGGATAGCGGTCGATGGGTGGAGTAATAATAGTAGATGCAAGCAGGAGTCGGTCTACTTGTCTCGGACGTGATGCCTATATACATGATCATTGGCTTGGATATCGTCAGAACTATGCGCTTTTCTATCAATTGCCCAACAGCAATTTGTTCACCCACTGTACGTTATGTGCTCGAGAGAGAAGCATTTAGTGAAAACTATGGCCCCGGGGTCTACCTTCATCATATATGAAATCCAAAAATACCTTGTTGCACTTTTATTTATTTTTATTTTATTTTGCAATTTATCTATTTGCCTACCACTATGAGATTTGATCCTTGCAAGTAACCGCCGAGGGGATTGACAACCCCTTTGTTTGCGTTGGGTGCAAGTATTTCCTTTTTTGTGCGCAGGTGCTGCTAACAAGGTTCTATGCATGTAACACCCCGAGAATCATGCTACACTAATCTCCCCCTAATGGTGGCCATGTCATCATAATTACCATGCAAATTGCCACTTGTCCTGAATCAAAGCGAAATTCAAATTGCAAGTCAGAAATTTACATCTTCAAAAATGCGAACAAAAATGTTCATAATATTCCTAATAATCGTTGAGTAATTGTCTTGGAGAAACCAACATTATTTAAAGTATTTAAATGCCCTTAACCTATTTAAAACAGAGCCAACAGTATGTAGTTGAACCACTTCAATTTAAACAAATATTTAGACTTTTCAAAGTAAATTGTAACTGTTTGTGCTAACTCAAAATATGGCCTAGTATTTACGTGATAGTTTTCATATGCCACAAAAATCATTTAATATTAAATTAAGTTGCAAAATAGTAAAGAAATAAAAGAAACAGAAAAAGAAAATAATAAAAAAACACTGTGCACTTGGGCCAGTGCAGCGATAGTGCAGCCTGGCATGGCCAAGCTCGGCCTTTGTCCTTCCTCCCACCCCCAGACACAGCGCGCGCGCTCCCGAGGTCAGTCGCCGTCTCCACCGCACCCACTCGCCTCCCTCGCGTCGCTACAGTGCTACAGAGGTGGATAAGGCTGCCCCCGCACCCCCTGCTAACCGTAGAACCCCCACTTCCCCTTCCCCTCGCTCGCTCTCTCTCCCCTCTCAAGCCCGACGCCACTGCCGTCATTGCAAACCTCGCCAGCGTGGCCACCGACATCCCCGTCGCTTGAGACCGCGCCAGGAGGTCCGCCCTCCTCCACCGCTTCCTCTACGCTGAAGAACACGAACCGAGCCCCTCTGCTTCGCGCCGATCGAGCCGCCTTTGGCCTCGGTGCTAGGAGCTCGCCGTCGTCGATTCACTCCACCCCGAACCTATCTATCTTCCCCGAGCTGCTCGTTGCCTCACTGTGAGATCCTATGAGTTTCTCCTCGACCTCCTCTCGCTCCTCCCCGTGCCCCGTCAGCTTCTTTCCGCCGTGGCCGAGCGCCGGAGCTTGCGCTCCTAGCCGCGCTCACCACGCCACGGCTGTGCCCTCCCCCGTGTGCCCCTATGTACACCGCCCGTGCCTGTCCTTGGTCCTCGCGCGTTGTCCGCGCTCCCGCACGCCCCCTGGCTGCGTGCGCCGCCCCGTAGTCCCCTAGCCGCCACTGCCCCCTACCGCCACTCACCGCTGTCATCGGATGTCGATGTGCCACTCAGGCCTGACCATCCCCGCACCTACCGCTGCTTTCATCCCATGTGTGGCGAAGCCAGCTTTCCAACGCGCCCGTTCGCTCCTCTCATCATGCCTCGTACACTCGAGTTCGTCGAGCTCCATCTCTGGCCACCGCCTGCCATCGTTGCAGCAGCCACCTCCGGTCACACCAGCTCCGGCTGCTACCCCAGTTCGCTGCACCACACCATCGGTGTTCTAACGAGCCCAGGTGCACCCCAAATGGACGCCTCTGGCGAGGCCGAGCCCCATCCGTCGTATTTTGGGCCATCGGCGCATCGCCCCCGGCATGCCACTGGCCTGGGCCACTATCAGGTGGTCCCAGGCCAGTAACCACCTTGCCACTGACCCACTGACACGCGGACCCCGCCGCCTAATTAATCTTTGGTTTAGTTTAAAACATTGGATTAACTTTAGTCACTAACTTATGGGCCCCACATGCTAATTAACTCAACTAAATTAACCTAACTCTGTTATAACTATAATAGTCACTAACAGCTGGCTCCCATTGGGCCCTGTTGACCCTGTCAACTGGTGACTAGGCTGCCTCTGTAGATGACATGTGGGTCCACCGGACCCAGTTGACCAGTCAATGGTCTCAACTGGGTCCCACTGTCAGTCACTGTGCATTCTGGCTGGGTACACTTTCGGGTGTACTTAGCATTTTGGCCCTCTTTTTTTGAATTTAATTAAATTTTAGAAATTGTTTAAAACTTTGAAAAATCATATAAAATAAACTATAACTCGGATTAAAATAATTTATGTATGAAAGTTGCTCAAAAAAATATAACGAATCCAAATACGCCATCCACATACCTATCACATGCCTCTAACATAGCAAACATGGAACCTTCCCCTCCGGATCGTCTGTTCGATAACTGCTTAAAGCTGGGGAAATATGCACATATATTTTCCCGCTCCGTCTGTAATGCGTAGCACTGCAATAGGTCACCCCTAGCACATCATATTGCCATGTCATGCATCGTGATGCATTTGATTACTTTATATTTACTGTTCCTTTCCCCTCTTCTCTCCGGTAGACCCCGAGACAGACGCTGCCCCCGAGTTCGACTACACTCCTGACGACCAGTCCCTTTCCGTAGAGCTTCTAGGAAAGCAAAACCACTTGATCTTTCCTATATCGCCCATTCCTTCTCTCTCATGCTTGCATTAGATTTTGCTACTGTTGTTCGATAGCTCCTATTCTTATGCATAGCCTGCTTTTGTAACCTACTATTGTTACCATATCTGTTATCTTATATGCTTAGTATATGTTGGTTAGTGATCCATCAGTGACCCCTCACATTGTCCCTGTTGCCCCCGCTTTATTACCGGTGACTCAATCAACGTGATCGATGTGCAGAGACCGACACATCACCGGCACCCTCCTAGTTGTACGACTCTGCAGAGCTACTATCGAGTGTTGAGGGTGATACCTCGTAACACACTTCTGATAATATCTCTGTAGTGTAGTGATACATCTCCGTCATATCTATAATTTTTTATTGTTTCATGCCAATATAATACAACTTTCACATACTTTTGGCAAAATTTATATGGTTTATTGGACTAACATATTGATCCAGTGCCAGTTCCTGTTTGTTGCATGTTTTTTCTTTCACAGAATATCCATATCAAACGAAGTCCAAACGCGATAAAAATTTACGGAGAATTATTTTGGAATAAATGTGATTTTTGGGAGGTGGAATCAACACAAATGGAGGCCCACGGCCTCCACAAGACACCAGGGCGCGGCCCAGCCCCCAGGCGCGTGGTGGTGGGTGGTGGCCACCTCGTAAGGCGGTTGCTGCTATACTTCGGGTGCAAGGAAGCTTATATCCGGAAAAAACATGTTAAAATCTCAGCACAACCAAAGTTACAGATCTCCAGGAATATAAGGAACGGTTTTCGGCCAGAAAATAGGAACGCAAAACAGAAGAGAGCAGAGAGGGAGATCCAATATCGGAGGGGCTCTCGCCCCTCTGCTGCCATGGAGGCCATGGACTAGAGGGGGAACTCTCCTCCCATCTAGGGGGGAGGCCAACGAAGAAGGAGAAGAAGGAGGGGGCTCTCTCCCCCTCTCTCCCGGTGGCGCCGGAGTGCCGTCGGGGCAAGGATCATGACGGCGATCTACATCAACAATCTTGCTACTGTCAACCCCAACTTTCTCCCCCTCTATGCAGCGATGTAATCTCTCTATTCCCGCTGCAATTCTATACTTAAACACGGTGCTCAACACTATATATTATTTCCCAATGATATGTGGTTATCCTATGATGTTTGAGTAGATCTATTTTGTCCTATGGGTTGATTGATGATCATGGTTGGTATGAGTTGTATATTTTATTTTGGTGCTGTCCTATGGTGCCCTCCGTGTCACGCAAACATGAGGTATCCCCGCTGTAGGGTGTTGCAATATGTTTATGATTCGCTTATGGTGGGTGGTGTGAGTGAACAGAAGCACAGACCCGGGTAAGGGGGTTGTTGCGTATGGGAAGAGGACTTGATAGTTAATGCTATGGTTTGGTTTTACCTTAATGATCTTTGGTAGTTGCAGATGCTTGCTAGAGTTCCAATCATAAGTGCATATGATCCAAGTACAGAAAGTATGTTCGCTCATGCCTCTCCCTCATATAAAATTGCAATAATGATTACCTGTTTAGTTATCGATCACCTACGGACAAATGACTTTCTTGTGTGACAAAGGCTATCTACTTTTATTATCTTTCAATTTATTCGTAGTTTTATTCTCGCAAAGTACTTCTAGTTTCATACTTGTTGTAGGTAAAGCAAACGTCAAGTGTGCGTAGAGTTGTATCGGTGGTCGATAGAACTTGAGGGAATATTTGTTCTACCTTTAGCTCCTCGATGGGTTTGACACTCTTATTTATCGAAAAAGGCTACAAATGATCCCCTATACTTGTGGGTTATCAAGACCTTTTTCTGGCGCTGTTGCCGGGGAGCAATAGCGTGGTGTGAATATTCTCGTGTGTGCTTATTTGCTTTATCACTAAGTAGATTTTATTTTCTGTTCTAAGTTGTTCTCTATATTTAGCAGTGGATATGGAACACGAAACACCAAAAAAATTAGTTGTACTTGCTACTCATGGAGATGGGGAACCTCCTAAAACCCTCGATGCTCATTATGTGAAAAATATTAAATGCTACTTTGATAATCCTGAGAAAACCCCGTTCAACTTGATAATGGGAGACACGTTGGATCAACGTGAATACTTTAGGGATTATCGCTTGACTCAAAAAGGGAAACTGTTATGCGATCAAATTCATATGTTGCATTGGTATGTTCGGGATCTATGCTTGAGATATGATTATACTTGTTGCTCTAGGATGAAGGCTCCACACCCTCCCTTTTCATGCAAATTTAATGATAACTAAACATTGGCTTCTTATGCTAATGGTAGATATGATTACTATGATGTGGAACAAATAGAAGAATTTGTTACTTTTATGGGTGCTTATGAAATTGAATCTTTGTTTGAAAAGTATGAAGATTTTGGTGATGTTGTTTATAGACCTGAAAACTTTGCTATACTTAAATATTGCTATGAAAATTATAAATAAAATTCCGATATTGATGTATTTCTTGAGAAAGTCTCCGCTGTCCAAGAAGAGACTAATATTTTGCAGGAAACTATGGAGGAAGAAATTGACGACACTTTGAGCTCATTGGATGAAAAAGGTGATGAGGAAAGTGAAGAACAAAAGGAGGAACAGCGGATTAGCTACCCATGCCCACCTTCTAATGAGAGTCACTCTTCAACTCATACATTGTTTAATGTCCCTTCGTTCTTAGCGAAGGATGAATGCTATGATAATTGCTATGATCCCGTTGATTCTTTTGAAATATCCCTTTTTGATGAACTTGATGCTTGCTATGCTTGTGGCCAAGATGACAATATGAATGATGCTTATGGAGATGAACTTGCTATAGTTCCATATGTTAAGAATGAAATTGTTGCTATTGCAGCCACACATGATAGTTCTATTATCTTTTTGAATTCTCCAAACTACGCTATATCGGAGAAGTTTGCTTTTATTAAGGATTATATTGATGGGTTGTGTTCTACCATTACACATGATGATTTTGATGAATATAATATGCATGTGCTTGCTGCTCCTACTTGCAATTATTATGAGAGAGGAACTACATCTCTGCCTCTCTATGTTTCCAACATGATAAAATTGCAAGAAACTGCTTATGCTATGTATTGGCCTTTACTTGATGTGCATGAATTGTTCTTTTATGAAATGCCGATGCATAGGAAGAGAGTTAGACTTCATCATTGCATGATATATGTTGCTTTGTGCTCACTACTAAATTATAAATCATTGCTAATTAAAATTGACTTTCATATACCTTGGGATCCGGGTGTATCCATTACTTGAGCACTTTATGCCTAGCTTAATGGCTTTAAAGAAAGCGCTGCCAGGGAGACAACTCGGAAGTTTTAGAGAGTTATTTTATTCTATTGTGTTCTTTTATAAAGTTTAATAACAAAAAAATATAGAGGGGAACTTAAAACTTTTCAAAAAGAAAAGTGAAAGTAAGAAAGACGAGCACCGTTGAAGTGGGGGAGCTCCTTGAACTTTGTTCATGCCCACGGAAACTTTGCAAATCTTGAATTACATAAACTTTTCAACAAAAATAATTATCCCCTAGTATAAATCAATTGTATTATAAAAATAATGTGCCAAGATTTGCCTTTAGGATGATTAGATTGCTTGTTGGTATGTGCGGTGCAAAAACAGAAACTTTGGCTATAATGCGTGATTTTACATTTTTTACTGGACCGTCAAAAGTTTCTAAAATTTTTACACAGTACTTATATTAAAAACAAATTATTTTGTCCTAATTGTTCAGAATTTTTGGAGTTACAAAAGTATGGTCAATGTTCAGATTACTACAGATTGTCCTGTTTTTGACAAATTCTATTTTTGATGCATTATTTTGCTTGTTTTGATGAAACTATCGATTGTATCGGTGGTATAAGCCATGGAGAAGTTATAATGTAGTAGGGATAATGCAAAAACAAAATATTACTGGGTTTGCAATAGTACTTAAAGTAGTGATTTGCATTATTATACTAACGGATCTCACCGAGCTTTCTGTTAGTTTTGTGTGGATGAAGTTTTCAAAGATCAAGGAGGTCTCGATATGAGGAGAAGGAGGAGAGGCAAGAGTTCAAGCTTGGGGATGCCCAAGGAACCCTAAGTAAATATTCAAGGAGACTCAAGCGTCTAAGCTTGGGGATGCCCTGAAAGGCATCCCATCTTTCTTCAACAAGTATCGGTATGTTTCGGTTTTCGTTTCGTTCACGTGATATGTGTAAATCTTGGAGCGTGTTTTGTGTTTAGTTTTCACTTTTCTTTTATGCACCATGCTGGTATGAGATAGTACATGGTTGATTTATAGAATGCTCATTGCACTTCACTTATATCTTTTGAGTATGGCTTTATAGAATGCTTCATGTGCTTCAATTATATCATTTGAAGTTTGGATTGCATGTTTCTCTTCGCATAGAAAATTGTTATTTGTAGAATGCTCTTTTGCTTCGCTTATATTTATTAGAGCATGGTCTTTTGTAGAAAGAATTAAACTCTCATGCTTCACTTATATCTATTTAGAGAGTCAACAGGAATTGGCCATTTACATGCACTACTGCAGGATGCTGCTAACGCGACACTACAATCAAAGACCCTTCGACGAAACTGTGTGCGATGCATTAATCGCAAATGGTGATGTAAAAAAACCATAAAAAAGGTGCAAAACATTTGCGATGGCGGATAGATCAAACACGGTTCAGATTTTATTTGCGTGTGCGATGCTAGGCATACGGTTCAGTTCAATGAACTATTTGCGATGAGGTAGAACAACAGAAACGGGTAGCCAGATGAAGGCGTGTGCGATATACGGCATTCAGTTCACTTGGATGAACTGTTTGTGATTAGGCAACACAAAAGAAACGGTCAACCATATCAAGGTGTGTGTGATATAGGGCATATGGTTCACTCGGATCAACAGTTTGCTTTGAGCCAAGAGAACAGAAACGGTTCAATTTAACAAGATGTGTGTGATATGCGGCAAACAGGTCTGTAATCAGAAATGTGTGCGAAGACCGATAATAATACAGACGATTGCTACTAATAAGCCGTGTGTGTTGTGGGCAAACGCTTGCTGGTATACAATTGTCAGTGATTGATGAAATAATCACTGACGGGTTCCCTAGTATGGTTCGTGTGCGATGTCATTGCACACAGAACAACATCATATGTACTTATAACTTATAAGGACTTGATTCCATAAACAGATTGAACATCCAATTACATAGGTGGCTAGTACACACATGACCTTTGCACACACCAAAGTATGTTCAAAAATGCCTAGAATTCAAATAATGTATAAAAAGGCAAAACGAACCTTGAATAATTTCATATTTTTAGGACGATGCTCCCATAGTTACATGTTGCCTCTGTAAAATAAATCAAGGCGGGAAGAGACAGCTTATGTCGTGGTATTCTCACGGGGGGGGGGGGCGGGTTGTGTGGGGTGGGGGGGGGTGTTTGTAAGACGACATATGCCACAAGGTGGCTTCGTGTGAGGGCAAGACTGCTGCTGATAGGCCCGGGAGCGGGTATGCGAATAGCACGCGGTAGTTTACCCAGGTTCGGGGCTCTCCGGAGAGATAACACCCCTACTCCTGCATGTCTGAGTATATCTGGTATATCTGGTATAGAGTGCTCCTGGAGCTGTATCTAAAAGCAGTGCCACAGACATCTGGTTTCATATAGGCATGTATATGGCATGCTCTAGTGGCCGGCCATGCTCATGGCTCATGGCCGTGAGCATGTGTATGCTCATGCGTGTGTGTCTTTCTTTGGATGAATGGATGTGTGCCCTTTATATAGTGTTGGCTAGCTTAGAGAGTAAGCTAGGTAGTGGCATGGGCAAGGCATGGTGGGTGTCATCCTTGTCCCCTGGGTCACTTCATAAATAGTGCCCAGGGACAAGGGACACTGTACATGATGGCTGGGGTGTCGTGTGTACAGTGCTCAGGTACAACCGCCCTATCGGTGTCTTGTCGGTGTCGAGTCGGGCTGCAGTTGGCAGCCGGCTGGTTGGCGCAGTCGGCAGCCGGCTGGGCAGAGCAGTCGGACGGAGAGCCGGCAGGAGCGGCCGGGCAGTCGGACCGAGGGGCTTTGCTAGCCCCGATGTCTTGAATTATTGTCTCGCCGTCTTTGGGGTACCCGTGGCCAATTACTCCGACAGTAGCCCCCAAGCCTCCGGGCAACTTGGCAAAGTTGGGCGGAGGTTTTTTGGCGGGTGTTCGCGGAAATGATCATGCAAAAGACAAAGTTAGTCCACACAGATATATCAAATGAATGCTTTTAGCATTGCAAGTTTTATGCGGAGGGTGCCGACTCGGTTTCGTCCGAGCCCCCTTCAATCTTTTTCGTGTTCCCTACGCTTTTTGGCTTGTGCTCTCGCTCGCCAGACAGCCGCTCTGCGGTCTGTGGCTGAGAGTGGGCCGCGAAGTGAAGTGTACAATACTCGGACTCTGGGAGCGGATTTAACCGAGCAGATACTCATAAAGCAAACGGTCGGGTCGCCCGAAGCGTTTTTCTTCCCGGACGTTTTTCGCGTGGGTGGCCTCCAGCGTTCACTCTTGCTAGCCGGACAGCCGCTCTGCGGTCTGTGACTATGATTGGGCCTTTGGTACCGCGCACGCTACTAAGCCGTCTGCGGGAACTAACGTCTCAGGCCAAGCGGCCAGCCCCCGGGCCAACTCTGGCTAGGCCGGGGCAAATAGTGATGCAACTGTAATAAAATGCGGAGATAGCCCCCGAGCATCGTTCGGAGTTATCCGTGCTTGCGTGATGCAAAAAATATGCGGGTGAGGAGCTCACAATGATTTTCGTGTAGTCGCGGTCGTCGAAGACAGCCGGCGCGACTCGGCGCTCGCGGAGCGCGTCGGCGCACCCGCTGGGTGTAGCCCTCGAGCCTCCGGGTGCTCGAGGAGGGTCCAGCCGGTCGGGCTTGACCAGCCAGGCGTCGAGCGGAACGCGGCCGAGCCGGCTTGGCGCAGCCGGCCAGGCGGCGAGGAGTCTGGCAGCGCCCTCTTCTTCTTTTATCTCTTCTGCCGGCTGCTGGCAGCCGGACAAAACTCTTCTTGTTTTTGCTTCTTGCAATCTTCCGTGGGGGCACGCCAGCGCACCCACTGGGTGTAGCCCCCGAGATTCAGGCCGACTGCTGAGCAGTCGGGCCGGATCTTCCGGCAACTACTTCGTCTTCTTCCTCGTGGGGGCGCGTTAGCGCACCCGCTGGGTGTAGCCCCCGAGATTCGGGCCGACTGCTGAGCAGTCGGGCCGGATCTCCCGGCAACTACTTCGTCTTTTTTGTTGAAGTTGATGCTTTTTTCTTCTTCTTTTTGTCCGGTAGGGAAGCCAGACGCACATTTCTTTTTCATCCGGCCGGGCAGTCGGTCTCCTTTTCTTTCTTTCTTTCTTTCTTTCTTTCTTGGGGCAGCAGGCGGCTTGAGCGGGAGTGCAGCACTCGGCGGCTGGGGAGGCCGGCTGCGGAGGAGGAGCGCGCGAAGCAACGGCCAGGGCGGAGCGAAGGGCGCGGCAACGGCCTGTCGCGCGTGGGCGCTGCAGGCGACACGGGAGGCAACCGGCGACCGGGTTGTGGAGCAGGCGGCAACAGCAGCACCCGGCGAGGGCGACGCGGGAGGCGGCCGGGGGAGCAGTCGGCCACAGGTGGACCCGGCGGGGGCGGCGCGCACAGGCGGACCCGGCTGGGAGCTGGCTAGCGGCGAGGCCGGCGCGGGCGGCGGGCCGAAGCCAGCAGTCGGCCACGGGCGCGGAGCGGAGCAGCCGGCACGGGTGCGGAGGAGGCGGTGGCCGGGTCGCGCGGATGGCGCGGAGCAGTCGGCACGGGCGCAGAGCGGAGCAGTCAGCCGCCGGGTTGCGGAAGGCGGCCGGGCCGCGCGGACGGCGCGGAGCAGTCGGCACGGGCATAGAGTGGAGACGGCAGGCGGCACGGGGCGAGGAGCAGCTGCCGGGTCACAGCCGGACGCGGCCAAACGACGCGAGGGCGAGGGTGCGAGGCCGGAGACGTGGAAGCGGCAGGCCGGTAGGCCAGGACCGCCACGCGGGGACGGAGGACCGGGGAGCCGGTGGCCCGGGATGACGCGGGCGCGTCGGCGGAGCAGCCGGCCGTCCACGGAGCAGCAGCCGACCGCGGGGCGGCGACCTGACAGGCGACCGGCAGGCGGCGCTGGAGGCCAGGGGCGGCACAGCCGGCGCGGGCTGCGGGCTTGCGATACTAGCGGCCACGGCTGGCTGCAGCAGCGAAGACGGCAGGAGGCGATGCGGGGGTCCGGCTGCGCGGGGGCGAGGACAACGCGACCAGGCGGAGGCGACGCAACGAGGCAGGGGCAGAGGAAACGGCCTGCAGCAACGCTGTGTGGAGCAGAGGTGGAGCTAGCATCTGTCCATTATCTGATGAATATACAGATAATATCCAACTTGCCTCTGGCAAGTGTACGAGGAGTATCTGACTATAGTCTGATTAGTATCTGACCATTATCTGGTTGCGATACGAGCAGTGTTCTAGGCATATATTGCTTGTGTCTGGGAAGTGTACAGGCTATATATGCCCATTATCTGGCTTGTGTATGGAAGTGAGCTGGAGCAAGCGCAGCGTGGGCACTCTTGTACGAGGATGAGCAGGGAGCAGTAGGAGGAAGACGAGAGCGCACTGGCCGGACTCGGCAATGACGCTGAGCAGCGCCGCTGCTGCCTGGACAGCGGGACGTGGGGCCGCGGACGCTCGCGAGGAGCTGGCAAGGCGCGTAGTGCGGAGCGTCCGCGGAGAACAGAGCGAGGCCGCCGGCGCCGAGGTCGACTACGCGGACGCGCCGTCCCGTGCGGCCACCCCGGGGGCGTGTCGATGTCAAGCCCTCGAGCACGGCCGGAGAGGCAACGGCGATGTCACGACGGAGGTGACGAAGATGGCCGCCGCGGCCGCCGACGAAGGCGCGCCGCAGCGACGATGACGAAAAAGGGTCCCGCCCGGACTGCGAAACCAGCAGCAGCTTGCCCCACGGTGGGCGCCAAATGTCGTGGTATTCTCACGGGGGGGGTGGTGTAAGACGACATATGCCACAAGGTGGCTTCGTGTGAGGGCAAGACTGCTGCTGATAGGCCCGAGAGCGGGTATGCGAATAGCACGCGGTAGTTTACCCAGGTTCGGGGCTCTCCGGAGAGATAACACCCCTACTCCTGCATGTCTGAGTATATCTGGTATATCTGGTACAGAGTGCTCCTGGAGCTGTATCTGAAAGCAGTGCCACAGGCATCTGGTTTCATATAGGCATGTATATGGCATGCTCTAGTGGCCGGCCATGCTCATGGCTCATGGCCGTGAGCATGTGTATGCTCATGCGTGTGTGTCTTTCTTTGGATGGATGGATGTGTGCCCTTTATATAGTGTGGGCTAGCTTAGAGAGTAAGCTAGGTAGTGGCATGTGCAAGGCATGGTGGGTGTCATCCTTGTCCCCTGGGTCACTTCATAAATAGTGCCCAGGGACAAGGGACACTGTACATGATAGCTGGGGTGTCGTGTGTACAGTGCTTAGGTACAGCCGTCCTGTCGGTGTCTTGTCGGTGTCGAGTCGGGTTGTAGTCGGCAGCCGGCTAGTTGGCGCAGTCGGCAGCCGGCTGGGCAGAGCAGTCGGACAGAGAGCCGGCAGGAGCGGCCGGGCAGTCGGACTGAGGGGCTTTGCTAGCCCCGATGTCTTGAATTATTGTCTCGCCGTCTTCGGGGTACCCGTGGCCAATTACTCCGACAGCTTATGTCGTTTCTCACACATAGGTGACAAGTTCCCTCTCAGAACCATGAGCCTTTTTGAGAGAAGCTCTGGTTTGTAAGAAGTTTATACCAAAACTTGTTCCAAATTGGACTAATTTTTTACCACAGCATGTTGGTGCCATGTCATAACACCATGCCAAGTTTCATGATTTTGAGGCGAGTTTTGGATTTACAGTAATTTTAAAACCAGGTTTCTCAATGTTTACTGTCGAGTCAGCACCGCCCTGGATAGGCTTTTTCCTCGTGGGTCCCAAATGACAAATCCAAATCTGTCACTACCATGCAGCTTTTCTTAATAAGAATTATAGCCCATTTGGTGTGCTAGCTGAAAATAAGTTTGTGGGTGCTGGTGGGAGCTAAGAACTTGTGGGTTCTGTAATGAACAAAGATCTCAAGGATCCCGCGAGAGTGATGTTCTTTCCCTATGTTGTGAATGCTTATAATATTTATGTCTTAATTAAAGAAATGGCAAGCCATTGGCCCAGTATGAAAGAAAATATGGGTCAAAGCCGAGTTGAAAAGGGCAACAATAACTAACTCCAGCTTACAAACGGTAGAAAAGCACGAGGATTAATTGCTCATCTGGTTTAGACAAAATCCAGATTGAACAGGACAATGACATCTAACTCAACCAAAGTTTTCGGCAGTCACAATCAAATGGATCGGTCTGATCCATAAAATCAAGATCCCGGGCCATAAATTCTACTGGTAAATGAGGACAAGCTGTTGTAAATAGAAGCCGAGCACGATCAGAAACCCTTAGGTCCACCTGAAACTTCTTTTTATGCTGTTCAACACTTGCAGCCGTGAGAAATTTCTTGTCGAAAAACTTAATCCTCACTGATAATAGTGCCCTCGCATTCAACATGAAGAATGTGACAAAGCTAGCGTTTGCATTGTTGGATGCATATCCTTCCAGCGTTACTGTCTTCAAACGAATATCATGAGATCTGAGAAAATCCCGGTGCTTCTTGAACCATCGATTGGTTATACCTTTTTTTCCATGTGTTAGTGCCTAAATAGAGATGAAGATTGAAAACAGTTAATGTCTAAAAAAGATTATGTTGAAAGAGTGATAGCTGAACGATTAATTATAGTACATTATATATGGGCTTTCGATGTGCGTGAAATCATCACCTTTATTTACAAATTTCCAGACATGGAAAGCATTGCAGCAAGCCAATAATCGTGTTCAGATCAAAACATCACATACTGATATGTAAGGTCTTGACAGAATCCACCACCACTGATAGGATGGACAAGCTCTGCATTGAGCATAGAACATAATACTAGTACCAAAAGTGTACTCCAAGATGATACTTAACTTATGCGCACAAATGAAAAAAGTAGATTACAAAAGTTTACGTGAATAATATACAGTACCTCAATAGGTGTGGAGCCAAACACCATCTTGAACCATCTAAAAGGATCACGAATTGCACCCAAGGTGTCCAGTTTAGGCGCAGAGACTACAGTTATTTCTGAAGGTACTATAGTAGAATCAAGGAGCAACCTTTGAAGTGAAGGGGCATCTTTGATGATGAGATCATGTCCAAAAAACAAATTCCCATGCTTACAAGGTGGGGTGACTTTATTTTGAGACAACGGATATGAATTTCTATTCCAAAAACAAGCAGCAAGCCCTCCAGGGCAGGGCAACTGGAGTGGATGATGCTGTGCAGTGCGGCCTCCGACAGATCAACCACCACAAGCGCAAGTTTTTTTAGCAGTGGGAGTCGAAGCATTTGTACCAGATTGTCTGCTAGATGGCACCGGGCGAAGGTGGTGGTGTGGAGAGAGGAGGAAAACCACGAGATGGACATCGGTGGTGAGGGCACAGATACAACGGTTCGTGGTATGTTACATACATAGTCATGGTAGAACTCAAGATGCTGGAGTTTATCGAATTGATGGGATGTCAGCTAGGCGGCCACCGTGCAGGGTATGTCCAGCAGGTAGCATGCTAGGATGCAGATGCGTTGAACGGAGCCCTGATGGGAGGAGATGATGTCTCCGGGGGGTTCAGAATCATCATCGGCAGATAGCTGACGACAGTCGAGATTAAGAGGCGCGGCGCGCCACTGAGTGCGCCACCGAGATGCGAGGACTTTTGTGCGGTAGCCATCCTTGGTGGAGAGAAGGGAGATGATCTCCCCAAGGATGGCGTCTGGGAGATCGCTGATGCGGTCCGCCAGAGATTCTACTGGTTCCTCAGGTCCAGGGGGGCGTGGCCACTTCTGGCCGCGCTGTCGGGTCGAAGATCTACATCCAGTGGCGGCGCTGGCTGGAGCCTCATCTGTGTACATACCAATCTGAAAGAAAAAAAATGGGAGAAACATACATGTAGGACATTCAAAATCAATTCTCAAGATCTGGAAGAAAAAAAGGCACAAACATATATGTAGGACATTCAAAATCAATTCTCAAGATCTGGCCACGAATTATTAGCACGCACGTAACCCTAGTCAGATTATTAGCAAAAATCATTTGTAGAGAACAAACAATTAATCACTAACCCTATACGGATACCATTCAAACAATCAATACACTACGTGCATCTAACGGATCTTAATTACTCTGATTTCATGGACTGAGAGAACATAACCATACGATTTGTATTCGAAAACAATTAGGGAGGGGGGGGGGGAGTAACCAGAGAAAACACATGATATGTTTGCCGCCAAATGGGTATATAGATGACTAACTGGTTTTCCGTCGGAGTCGCAGTCATTGCCGGAGTTGCTGTTGACCTCCGCCCGGCTGGGGGGGGGGGGGGGGGGGGGGGGGGGGGGGGGGGGGGGGGGGGGGGGGGGGGGGGGGGGCACGACGGTGCCGACAAAGTCAAGGTCGTGCTGCTGCGTGCACGAGACCTTGTCGGCAGTGATGGCAACCTCTGTGCCCATGTGCACAAGGGGATTAATTTTTTGTTTGTCTCGCGATATAGGTCATGATGTGAGATTACATATATAATAGCGCATGTGTACACATGAATCCATCCCGCTGGATCGAGGGGGGGGGGGGGGGGGGGCGAGCACACGACATGTCATGAACCTCTTGCTCTGTGTGGGGACCTGTGCGATTTTGAATGCATGCACGACATCAATGTTGTGCATTAGGTATTCAACACATATGCATGCATCACGCACCTCCATAAATATGTTTGGGACACATGCATGCAATGGTTGTTTTTGGACACTCTCACTCGCTTGGTTATGGGCGGCAATCCTATATATATATTCGTGGGCCCGCGTGGACGTCCATCATTTCGACCGACGACGAGAAAGGTTACCAGGGTGGATTCTTCTTCTTTGGTTTGTGTTACCGTATAGTAGGTCGATCATTCTAGGCCTAATTAAGTTTGAGCGCATGCATGCTACGCATCGTGAGCCCTCGATCAGTGTGGGGATTTTACGGTTCCAAAGCATGGTGCCACATCAAATTTGCACATTGCGGATTCAAACACCACACACACCACTTCCATATACATAACTGGGCCACATGCACAGAGTGGGTTTTGTCTTCAGACAGTACTCCCTCGCGAGTTTATCGGCGACAAGCTAGCCCATTTTGCGGGCCCGTGTGGACGTCCATCGCTCTGACCAACAATGAGCGAGAGAGGTTATACGATCAAGTTGGACTCTGTTTGGTCCGTGTTACAGTATGTCTTGGTGAGATGCCCTCCCCCCGACATGTGTGTGTGTGTGGGGGGGGGGGGCTACTTCGCACTACCTGCAACCTCCGTGGGGTGGGGGAAGTCTGGTATTTTGCGAGGCACACGTGCCACATCAAAGTTGTGAATGGTAGTTAAATATCACACCAGACCCTTTTCATACATATAGTTTAGGGCCACCCGCAGGTGGTTCGTATGTGGTCTCACCCATCTCCCGCCACAAACACACATTTGTGGGTCGTCACACGGTCCACCTTTATCCGGAAGCGAAAGGGGAAGTTTGACCGTATATATGATGGACTCCTATAGGTTTTGTGTTACGGTAGGGTGAGATTTCAAACCTAACTATCTGGGACCATGCATTCGTAGCTAGGATTTCCTTACCGCCGACACGAAGTGGGGTTCATAGGGGGTGGCTGACTAGCAATATTGTGCACTTTGTGCGACAGGTGCGACATCAAAGTTGTGCATTGGGTATTCGAACATCAAACCACCCTTTTCATACATATATTTGGTCCACATGCAAGTGTGTTCATGTTCTGACCATTTCTCGCGTTATTCTTTTTGCCAAATTTATAAACAGCACATGAGTTCGATGTAGAAACTGTTTGCGATTGGGTCCGCAACAGACACGGTTCAGTCAGACTACTCGTGTGGCACGCCCATGCCCGTGCAGTCACTCACATCAGCATAGTAGATTGGGCTCCACGAGGCTTGCCTCCCGCTCTCGAAAATATCTACTGCCTCGTAATCTCGAAAATATCTACCGCCTGGAAGGTTTTTATGTTTGATAGCACACGATTAGTATGTGCGGACCATGTGCGATGTCTGTTACTCCCGCTCTACTTCAATCCCTTGATTCAAATTTTCAGTAGCCCCGCCTTGTTACTCCCGCCTCTGCATCCCTCGCAATCTCAAAAATATCTCCTCGCCCTTGATTCAAATTTTCAGTAGCCTCGCCTTGTTACTCCTGCCTCTGCATCCCTCGCAATCTCAAAAATATCTCCTCGCCCTTGATTCAAATTTTCAGTAGCCCCGCCTTGTTACTCCCGCCTCTGCATCTCTCGCAATCTAAAAAATATCTGCTCGTCCTTGATCCAAATTTTCAGTAGCCCGACATTTTTACTCCTGCCTAGTAAAATTTTCAGTTGCCGCGGTATTTCCTCAAACACCACCTTGCCCCCCCCCCCGCCCTCCCTCCACACACACCACACACTCCCCAAAACTTCCGCTCACACAGACACACACCATCCCTCCCTCGCTCGAAACCATCGGTAGTTCGCCGCCATCGCCGCCACCGCCTCCATCCTCACCCTCTGCCTGTGTGCCGGGGAGCTCGAGGAGCCAATGGCCCAAAAGAGGTTTATCACAGCCTCTTTGCCCGACGACAGTGAGGTGGCCACCAAGGTGTCCTCGTCGTCCTCCGCGGGCTCTTTATCGATCCGCCGTCGCCGGTCGCCCAATCCGCCCGCCATCGCGCCCCTACGCCAGTTCGAGGACTTCCCCGTCCTCCCTCGGGCCCGGCCGCCGACGAGGTCCTACCTCAGGGTCCGGCAGTGGCGGTGGGGGATGTGGGTCACCAAGATTATGGATCAGGAGACCCACACCCGCCGGCAGCTCGGTAGCTTCCACACGGCCGAGCTCGTGGCAATGGATTACGACCGCTGGCGGGTCCGCTACCACGGCGCGGCAGCTAGGCTCAATTTCCCCTTCGGCACACGTCCGGTCGATCTCGTTCCACCAGAGCCAGGGGTGGTGAGCTCGGCTATGGCGTGGGAGGACTGCGAGGCGTGAGAGTGCCTCGAGGCCGAGGCCGCCGATGAGGCCTACATGCAAGAGCTCCGCTGGCAGCACCCGGAGCTCGTGGAGGTGGAGCGGGTGATCTTTGCTGGCGTGGAGGGCGGCGAGGTTATCGTGCTCTCCTCCGATGACGAGGTCGAAGGCGGCAAGGATGGCGGCGCGGAGGGCGTCGAGTTGGGTGGCGAGGACGAGGAGATCGATGTCGACGAGTGGAGGAGTGTCTTCCCCAACG
Organism: Thinopyrum elongatum; assembly: GCA_011799875.1. Classification (NCBI taxonomy): domain Eukaryota; kingdom Viridiplantae; phylum Streptophyta; class Magnoliopsida; order Poales; family Poaceae; genus Thinopyrum; species Thinopyrum elongatum. Next base: position 144,873,103 of record CM022302.1, on the reverse strand, counting down.
ACCCCGACGATGGCACCAGCCCGGACCCGGCTCGCGGCACACCGTACCTGACGGGGAAGGATTGGCTCGACCTCCACTTCAACCGAAAGTAGTTTAGCTTAGTTTAAATTTATGTTTTATGTTTGGTTATGCAAAACTATCTATGTTTATGTTTGAATGCATGCTACTTTCGGTTGAACCTGCTTTGAACTTGATCAAATTGAAGTTTACAACGTTAAGTTTAGGGGATCGACTAGAAACGGCCAAAAATTGCTGGAGTATATATATATATCCAACAGGGTTTTAGTCCGTTAACTTTTAAAGGATCGGCTAGAGATGGCCTTATGCCTTGTTTATTTCAGTTCTTCACAATGTGATGCTCTATATGTGTAACTATTTGCCGTGCAGTTCAATTTCATCAATAACAGTTTCAACAATACAACTATTAATTACGATATTTGGTTGCTGTTAAGGATGTTGCAGTTAACATGCCTTTTCGTTTTTTTAACAATAACTAGTGTATTTAGACCTGCACAATACCAGTTTGAATGACTATATTTGCTTGTTTATAAATGTTATGCCTGTTGCAGTTAACACACCTTTCCACTTCTTGTTTTGATTAACTAGCATGCTTAAACCTGCACACTGAAGCTATCATTTGTAGATTATGTTATCTCCCATGGATATATTTGGTTGATGTTTAGCCTGTTGTGCTTAACAAGCCTTTATATGTACTCATACAGGACAATATTGAGAACAACTGCTGTTTACCATCGAGGTTAGTTTCATCGCATTGATTATATATACTCACTGTTCAGGATATCGGTAGCTGGTACCATATAGCCTGGGGGCTGATAAGAGATTAATTGTCGAATTAGACATTTCACTAAATATATCTGTAACCCATTTATCAGTAGGTTTACTAGGGCCATATCTAATATATCTGAGGCCACATAGCAACATGCATTTTACTGAATGACTAAATATGCAATCCCAGGCTACATAGCAACAAGGAAGAGTGTTACCTTAATGTTTTGATGATGTCTAGATATACATGTAATAAGATCTTATATAATGGGATGGAGGGAGTGTTGTACTACATCATTTTGCAATTGTTGTTTAGGTTCTAATATTAACTTGGTGCTTTTAGGTACATATGCCATTGCCAAAGATCCACACTTCGACCCTTTCTGCATATGGGGCAATGAGATATTCATGAACCAGCATCAAGTGAGGAAACTGATAAAGATTGTTATTAAAATGGGTCAAAAGATGTCAATCGAACTATTTGTTTACACTTTATGCAAGACAACAGTGAACTGCATGATGGTAAGTAAGAACTTTGTAGCCTTCTTTTTACTGCCCGTAATGAGTTGTGTTAGATGATAATGTCTGAATCTTTTTCCTTTGCAGTGGATCCTGAAGCAGTTTACTCAAGATTACCTCTCAAACTACATGTTTGGCGGCCGACCATCACAAGGGGTTGGACTAGAGTCGTGCGTGCCTTCTGCATCGAGGAGAGCACAATAGGGCCATTCCGCTTCACCTTGTTCAACAACCAGAATGTCTCTCGCCTCTTTATTTACCATCTGTAATAGTACAAGTATACAACTGTGGTTCATCATTCTTTATTTGGTGCTTATGTAATTCTTGAACATATGTACATGTGAATCGAATAATGCATTGGTTGTTTGAACCTGATGGATATGAATAAAGCTATAGCCTACTTTCAAATTCAAATCAGGTACAATTTTAAATAGCAGCAATTAAATTAGGGTGAAATTACGCTCTGCAGGTCATTAAGGCGCACACGGTCTATAAAGCACAGCGTGTGCGATATACATCATAATCCGACACGGTTCACGGAGAGGAAACATGTGTAACCATGCACACAGTTGCCGTTTGCAAACCATGTGTGATGTCGACAATATCACAAACGGTGCGGGAAATCTAAATGTGTGTGATTGTCGCCCTATCATACATGGTTTACAATGATGAACTGTTTGTAATGTGACAGGCATCGTAAACGTAGAGCCAGTTTGGTATGTGCCTGGACTACGCCTGGAAAAATCCTGTGCCTGGAATGTGCCTGGAGTGTGCCTAGTTTTAGGTAGCCACAGAACTCCGACTGCAATGGAAATGCGAGCACAAACAAGTAGCAAGGATGAAGCGTTTGGGATATTTGAGATATCAGAAACAGTTTTATAGGGACAACTATATGCATCATGGCTCCCTATCCCCGACAATTTCTGGGTCGTGTGGGAAGGACCCCCCTATCGCAGTCACTCACTAGGCGATGGTTCAGAACGCCGTCGCGGAAAGGGGTTAAAAACCGTTTGTATAGCACCTCGCTGTACCAGTGATGGTTAGTCATAAAATCCTACATAAAACTTATGGATAACTGAATATGATATGTTTGATTCCTTGCAATAGTTTTGCGATATAGAGATGATAATATGTGGGAGGTACCAGTAAACGGTTGTGGTTAGTAAGAACATTGGTGTTAAGGTCTGTGATTCCCGAAGCATGCACGTATAGTCTCTCGTTATGCTATGAAATTGGAGAATGATTTATTATTGATTGTCTTCCTTATGAGTGGCGGTCGGGGACAAGCGATGGTCTTTTCCTACCAATCTATCCCCCAAGGGGCATGCGTAGTAGTACTTTGCTTCGAGGGCTAATAAACTTTTGCAATAAGTATATGAGTTCTTTATGACTAATGTGAGTCCATGGATTATACACACTCTTACCTTTCCGTAATTTGCTAGCCTCTTCGGTACCGTGCATTGCCCTTTCTCGCCTCGAAAGTCTATGCAATCTTCGCCGGTGCATCCAAAACCCGTGATATGATACACTCTATAACACATAAGCCTTATTATATCTTTCTCAAAACAGCCACCATACCTACCTATTATGGCATTTCCATAGCCATTCCGAGATATATTGCTATGCAACTTCCACCGTTCCATTTTTATGACTTGAGCATTCATTGTCACATTGCTTTGCATGATCATATAGCTGACATAGTATTTGTGTCTCAGCCACCATTCATCATTTTTTATACATGTTACGCTAGATCATTGCACATCCTGGTACACTGCCAGAGGCATTCATATAGAGTCATACTTTGTTCTAGGTATCGAGTTGTAGAGTTGTAAGTAAATAGAAGTGTGATGATCATCATTATTCATTATTAGAGCATGTCCCAGTGAGGAAAGGATGATGGAGACTATGATTCCCCCACAAGTTGGGATGAGACTCCGGACAAAAAGAAAAAAAAGTGAGGCCAAAAAGAGCCCAAAAAAGGAAAAAAGAAAGAAAATAAAAAATGAGTGAAAAAGAGAGAAGGCGCATGCAAATTCCATACTTGTGCTTCAGAGTAGCACCATGTTTTTCATGTAGAGAGTCTCCTATGTAGTCACTTTGATATACTAGTGGGAATTTTTCATTATAGAACTTGGCTTGTATATTCCGATGATGGGCTTCCTCAAATGCCCGAGGTCTTCATGAGAAAGCAAGTTGGATGCACACCCACTTAGTTTTTATATTGAGATTTCATACACTTATAGCTCCTAGTGCATCCGTTGCATGGCAATCCCTACTCCTTGCATTGATATCAATTGATGGGCATCTCCATAGCTTGTTGGTTCGCCGCGTCGATGTGAGACTTTCTTACTTTTTTGTCTTCTCTATGTTTACCCCTATCATCATACTCTATTCCACCCATAGTGCTATGTCCATGGCTTGCGCTAATGTATTGCGTGAGGATTGAAAAAGCGGAGGCGCGTTAAAACTATGAACCAATTGCTCGGCTTGTCATCGGTGTTGTGCATGGTAAATACTTTGTGGTAAGAAGATGGAGCATGACAAGATTATATGACTTTGTAGGGATAGCGTTCTTTAGCGTTGATATTTTGAAAGACATGATTATTTATTGGGATGCCTGAGTATTGATGTCTTTATGTCAAATTATACACTATCGCTTTGGATCACTCGTGTCTTAATATTCATGCCATGATTAGATATATGATCAAGATTATTCTAGGTAGCATTCCACATCAAAAATTATCTTTTTTTATCATTTACCTACTCGAGGACGAGTAGGAATTAATCTTGGGGATACTGATACATCTCTATCGTATTATAATTTTTTGTTGTTTCATGCCAATATTATACAACTTTCACATACTTTTGGCAACAATTTATATGGTTTATTGGACTAACATATTGATCCAGTGCCCAGTGCCAGTTCATGTTTGTTGCATGTTTTTTGGTTCGCAGAATATCCATATCAAACAAAGTCCAAACGCGATAAAATTTATGGAGAATTATTTTGGAATATATGTGATTTTTGGGAGGTGGAATCAACGCAAATGGAGGCCCACGACCTGCACAAGACACCAAGGCGCGGCCCAGCCCCCAGGAGCGTGGTGGTGGGTGGTGGCCACCTTGTAAGGCGGTTGCTTCTCTAGTTCGGGCGCAAGGAAGCTTATATCCGGAAAAAAAATCATGTTAAAATCTCAGTGCAATCGGAGTTACGGATCTCCGGGAATATAAGAAACAGTTTTCGGCCAGAAAACAGGAACGCAAAACAGAAGAGAACAGAGAGGGAGATCCAATCTCGGAGGGGCTCTCGCCCCTCCGCCGCCATGGAGGTCAAGGACCAGAGGGGGAACTCTCCTCCCATCTAGGGGGGAGGCCAAGGAAGAAGAAGGAGGGGGCTCTCTCCCCCTCTCTCCTGGTGGCGACGGGGTACCGCCGGGGCAAGGATCATGACAACGATCTACATCAACAATCTTGCTACCGTTAAACCCAACTTTCTCTCCCTCTATGCAGCGGTGTAACCTCACTATTCCCGCTGCAATTCTGTACTTAAACATGGTGCTCAACACTATATATTATTTCCCAATGATATGTGGTTATCCTATGATGTTTGAGTAGATCTGTTTTGTCCTATGGGTTGATTGATGATCATGGTTGGTATGAGTTGTATATTTTATTTTGGTGTTGTCCTATGGTGCCCTCCATGTCGCGCAAATGTGAGGGATCCCCGCTGTAGGGTGTTGCAATACGTTCATGATTCGCTTATGGTGGGTGGCGTGAGTTAATAGAAGCACATACCCGATTAAGGGGGTTTTTGCGTATGGGATAAAGAGGACTTAATACTTAATGCTATGGTTGGGTTTTACCTTAATGATCTTTGGTAGTTGTGGATGCTTGCTAGAGTTCCAATCATAAGTGCATATGATCCAAGTACGAAAAGTATGTTAGCTCATGCCTCTCCCTCATATAAAATTGCAATAATGATTACCGGTTTAGTTATCGATCACCTAGGGACAAATGACTTTCTTGTGTGACAAATGCTATCTACTTTTATTATCTTGCAATTTATTCATAGTTTTATTCCCGCAAAGTACTTCTAGTTTCATACTTGTTTTAGGTAATTAAAGCAAATGTCAAGTGTGTGTAGAGTTGTATCGGTGGTAGATAGAACTTGAGGGAATATTTGTTCTACCTTTAGCTCCTCGTTGGGTTTGACACTCTATTTATCGAAAAAGGCTACAAATGATCCCCTATACTTGTGGGTTATCATGTAGCTAATCGGTCATGGATTACGGAGGGTGATTCCTCCTTCACCACTCCTGATAGCGACTCTGTCGTGCAACACCTCAAGTGTGAACCCTTCGAGGGTGATTCCTCCAAGGTCACCTTGACGGTTACATCAAGTGGGAATCCATCAAGGGTGATTCTTCGGATTTCCCCTTGATGTTATTAACACTTGGTTACCTTGACTTTACCTCACTCCTTTGTTGAAGTCGGGTCGGCCCCGAGGGGTACCCGCGAGAGTTAGCGAAGTCGGGCTGACCAGGAGGGTACCCGCGAGATAATTACGAGGCACGACCGGGCAGGCAGACCGCCCTAGAGAGGGATGGGCCTGGCCCTATTCATAACTCCTCAAGACGGGGCGATAGGATCACTGATCGTCTCTGCGCGCTCCCAAGTCACTAACGATTTGGATATGTGATCTGATTAGGCCTCTGGCCTTTTGGCACTGACCACCTCGCATGAATAAGTATTGGCACTCGGTGTCGTACAATTCTTCTGAAAGCTCTCAAACGGCAGCAGTTTAGCGGCGCACACCTGGTTGGACGGTAACCACCTACACTTGCATAAGGGGGTGGGTCTGCTCCAGGCCGCGTTCGCAACATGTAGGATTGCAAAGGACGATTGGCCCATGACCCCTTCGCATTTAGGATGTAGAATGGCGTGCTGGCCTCACTGTTGAGCCTAGGTAGGACTATGGCTTGTTAATTAGCCGAGGCCGGGCATGACCCTGAAAAGTGTGTCCGGCCAAAGCTAATCGAGCATGTTTGGTAAGTTGGTGCACCCCTACAGGGAAGTATATCTATTCGAATAGCCGTGTCCACGGTAACGGACGCTCGGAGTTGTTTCCTGATCTACTACAACTAGAACTGGATACTTGAGACCCGAAATGGATATGATGGCTCTAGGATTGCTTTCTTGCAGGGAGTCGAGGAAGGATCTCTGGGCGTTGCTACTACATACTTATTAATTATGTTATACTAATCTGCACTCTTCTAATGCTGCAAGATCCTAGTCTTTGATAGGCTAGGCCTTTCTCTCTATTCTGGCATTTCTGCAGTCTAGTACAAAGATATAGCCCCATTCCTTTGATGCTGATGCATACTTAGTTTAGATCTGATAAGTCTTGCGAGTACTTTGGATGAGTACTCATGGTTGCTTTGCTACCTCTTTATTTTCCCTTCTACCTAATTGCATTGATCAGATGACGGAGTTGAGGAGCCATTTGATCCCGCCGATGACTACTACTACCCCGACGAAGCCTACTACTACGTGGAGACCACCGACGACCAGGAGTAGATACGAGCCTCCCAGGCAGGAGGCCTGCACCTTTTCGATCAATTTATCATTGTTTTCCTAGCCTTCTTAAGGCGGACTTGTCAACTTATGTCTGTCTTGAGATATTGTTGCTTTCGCTAACTCTTAGGTATTCGAGCTTATGTATTTGAGCCCTCGAGGCCCCTGGCTTGTAATATAAAGCTTGTATTATCTTATTTGTGTCTAGAGTTGTGTTGTGATATCTTCCCATGAGTCTCTGATCTTGATCATGCGCATTTGCGTGTATGATTAGTGCACGGTCGAGTCGGGGGCATCACAAGTTGGTATCAGAGCCGACTGCCTGTAGGAAGCCCCTTTCCAACTCCTTGGCCGAAGTTGAATCTAGTCTTTGGAAAACTATTTTACTAACATTGTTGTGTGGCTTACAGGCCCACATCACAAATGGGTGGTATTAGGGTCTTTTATTCCTCTCCTATACTATGGGATTGTGATCTCTCTTCTATTCGGGGTAAATATTTTGCTAACTCTAACACTAGATTCTCGTAACTACTTCCTCCCGGAGAGCCCCTCATTCCAGATGATGGCTTGATTCACTAGAAGATTCTGAAGATACTCTTCGATGTTTTCCCGAGACCCTTGTGCCCACCGCCTTTGCAATTCCCTACCACCAATAAGGCCATATGGATAACTACATACACTTGCCATTCATACAATCATTGCCTGATGCTCTTGTTATTACAAGATACCCCGAAACATTTTCCTATATATATTCCAAGAATCCTTTGAGCTTACCACCTTGCAGTTCATTACCGCATGAAAGCCCTTACAATAATTCCTCACACTTACTGGGTGTCGGTGCAACAAACATTCATGTTTGCTGACCAAACTCATGCACAGGCATGCTGACGATCATACATCCAGCACCAATGTATGACATAAAGTCAAGCCAGAGAAGCCGCTCTTCTTGAGATCAAGGGAGCATTAAGAAGAAAAGGATAGCAGAAGGCCACCTTGGGAAGGCCTCCCTTGCTGGGCAGGAGAGCCTGGCCAGGACGAGGTCGCACCTGAGGACAGGACCAGATTCGCACCGGCAGGATTGCCGCGGCCGCCAAGGCCAAGCCCCGCCAAGCTCCTTTGCTGAGGAGCCTTCACCAAGATGCCACCACTCCACCTCATCACACCTGACTCGCTAATCAGTGCAGTGTCAAGGTACTAAGCAACTAGGTGGATCCTATCAAGCATGTGGCGGCATAGAGGAGAAGAGATTAGCTTTATTGACACCCATCCTGGAGGCATGTCAAGCTGATAAGAAAAGGCAGATAAGCGGTGCGGCAGGCTTGCCGGGCTTCACCCTCAGCACGACACCTAGCAGTGCATTTAATGCACTTTGTCCTAACTACCAGAGTTAGGTATGATAGCACTGGTAGCTATCTAATCACACCCAAATGACTGTTTTGCCACTGTGGTCACCCCTTAACCTATAAAAGGAGGCCCGAGGCAACCAAGCAAGGTGTTCGGACATTCGCTCCCATAACACTTGTACACTCACGTCGCTCTCCCCGAGGCACCTTGCTGGGCCAGAGCGCGTCGATCCTTCGTATTCCCCTAGATCAATCCACCACCATAGCAGGAGTAGGGTTTTACACTACAAAGTGGCCCGAATCTGGGTAAAAAGAGAGAGTCCATCGCCGTGGTGTCCCCTGCTACTTCTGCTCTTTGTACAACATGGTCGTCCCCAAGCCTAACCACAAAGGGGCACCCATGCCCCATAGGTGATCGTGCTTCCACGCCGACATCTTTGGCGCGCCAGGTAGGGGGCGCTGCTTGTGCAAACCTGAAGCAGTAGCCAGCACATTGATCTTCGTCAATCTTCATCATCCATGGCTCCCAAGAAAAGAAATGGAGCAGGGGCACATCCCTCCACCTCGAAGGCTTCATCACACGTGGTTGCGGGTGCTACGGGCGCCGCGGCTGCGACAGGCGGAGCCGATGAGGCGAACGGTGCTGCTAATACTCCCGCCACGGCTGGGGGAGGGACTGGGGCCGCAGGCGCAGCCCAGCCCATTCAACATGCCGCCGATCATACTTCCACCGGTGCGGGTCACGGAGATGCTCTGCTTCCTCCCGCTCACCCCACCGGCGTGCTCAACCAACACGACGTCGACACCCGCTCCCGTGAGAGCCAAAATTCACTGGCCGCGCCGCCCGAGGGGGCAGAGACAGGGCGTGCGCTCCGTCCTGCGTCGGGCGAGCGCAACAAGACTCCGAGCGGCACCGTCGACCCCCATCGACCATGCCCGCACGGGAAGAGCCCAGCTGGCCAAGGGCCCGGTTACCAAGGACAGCTCCAGTCACACCAGGTCCCTCTGGCAACGGGCCCGAGGCGGCGAGAGCCCGACAACGCTCCTTCTGGCTCATCCAGAAGTCGAACGGTATCGTGCTCCCCCTCCCACGCCATGCCAGAAACGGCGGTCGAAGCAGTAGCGAGAGCTCAATTGCTGATGGACTTTCCTCCAGTGGCAGACAAGATGGATGAGTGGAGAGCTACCATCCAAAGTCTCCTCAGATTTGCTGAAATCAACAAACCACCGTGTGTGGAGTTGTCGCAACGCCGGCAGGTAGCCCACGCCAGTGGTCAAGATGGGAGGACCACGCCCACGGTGCAGTCCCCTCCGCGGCAGCCCGATCAGGGGCGGCCACAGCGAGCTCAGCAACCCCAGGGTATTGATGATCATGATGAGGCATCAATGGCTTCATCTGATCCATGACTCCAACAAGATCAACACCAAGTGTTGAGAGACAGGAGGAAGGAGAACGCTCGCGTCACCATTGAGCGGCGTCGCGAGACATGCTGTCAATCAGACAGGCATAATGGTGCCGATGTCGACGAGCCCACTCACAGTGCTGGTGGGTACCTGCCTTATGAGGTAAGCTACCTAGCCTTCACTCGCGAGCTGCGGCAGGTCCAGTGGCCATCCTCTCGCACCTTCAAGGCTGACTTGCCGGAAAAGTATGATGGGAAGCTGAACCCGACAGAGTTTCTAGGCATCTACACGATTGCCGTTCAAGCCGTCGGGGGAAGGGATGAGAAAGTGCTCGCCAACTACTTCCCGTTGGCTCTCAGGCCAAACATGAGGTCCTGGCTAATGCACTTGCCGGAGGATTCCATCTCCTCTTGGGCAGATTTGAGCAATGAGTTCGTGGGTGCCTTTACAGGTGGCCACCAAGAACCAGGGCGGCCTAGTGACTTGCAAATCCTTCTGCAGAAAGAGAGAGAGAGTTTGCACAAATACTTGTAGTGGTTCAGTCGAGTACACCGCAACATCCCGAAGATACACCCAGCAGCTATGATTGCCGCATTTCACATTAATGTGTGCAACCGTAGGATGTGGGCCAAGATGAATGTTCGGTTGCCCAAAACCGTCAGTGAGCTCTACACACTGGCGGATAAGTGTGCTCGTGCTGAAGAAGGGAGAAGACTTCCAGGGGAAGAGGTTGGTGTGAAGTTGATTCAGAGGACGACGACGACCCTGCCACCCCCAGGAAGAAGAACAAGAAGCGCAACAAGAAGCGAAAGGAGAAAGCAGTGATGGCCGTTGAGAGTGCCGGTAATCTTAGCACCGGCAAGAAAGCGAAAACTGAGACGCCCGGCAAGGAAGTGCTACATGCGCTGATTGTCGGGCTGCACCGGCTGCTGAGAAAACCGGCAAGTCTGACGGGCCGTACTGCAAGATCCATCGGACCAAGGGTCATGATCTCCAAGATTGCAAGCAAGTCGAGCAATTGGTTGAGAAGCAGAAAGCTGAGTATGAAAAATGTGACAAGGAGGGAAACCAGAATGGTGCTGGTGGGAAAAGCCGTGTTGGTCGTAATGGGCACCGCGGTAAGTCTGATCGGCAGAAAGAGAAGTGGGAGTTGACACTGAAGTGGGAAGGCCCTAACCGGGTAGTACGCGTCACCAGACCTAGTGCAGTCCGTCTAGAGACCGAAGATGGCATCCCAATGCAAAACTCATGGAATATTGAGCATCTTCGTAAGTTCTACCCATAAGGCGCGGTTGCCGGGCCTTGCCCTGGCAGCCTGTTTTGTACAAGCATAGTCCCCTGGACTTGTAACCCTTTATACAAAGCCAGGCGCAGACTGTGTGCAAAGATAATAAAATGAAGCACTAGCACGAAACGGCATGCCTGTTTATTTTATGGCTTTATTGTGATTACAATAATCCTAGTGTAAGATGACTAATCCCTTCACTACTGGAATCTGGGTCTTTGCCATCTGCCAGCTCTTTGCCGTCTGCCAGCTGATGGCAAAGAGGCTCTTTGCCGTCTGTCTTCTCAAAGCAGACGGCAAAGAACCAGCTGATGGCAAATAGGGTCTTTGCCATCTGCCAGCTCTTTGCCGTCTGCCAGCAGACGACAAAGAGTTCTTTGCCATCTGCCAGCAGACGGCAAAGTCCAAAGTGGACCCCACGGGGGTACTGCACTGGGTAGGTCACACAGGCCACTTCTTTGCCGTCTGCTGGCAAACGGCAAAGATTTCTTTGCCGTCTGCCAGCAGACGGCAAAGAGGTAAGAGGGGCCCACAGTTTCACGGCGGTGGCGGTCTAACGGTCATCCTCTTTGCCATCTGCTGGCGGACGGCAAAGAATTCTTTGCCGTCCGCCAGCAGACGGCAAAGAGAAAAAAAAACAGACGGCAATGCGGGGGGTTAATTTGGCCCCCCGCGCGCGCGCCCTCCTCCACATCTCTTTCTCCCGCCTCCCCACCCTCTGCCTCCCGCGCAGGCCGCCGCCGCCGCCCCCTCCCGCGCAGGCCGCCGCCGCCCCCTCCCTCCACCGCCGCCGCCGCCGCCCCCCCTCCTCCACCCCCGCCGCCGCCCCCTCCCCCTCCACCCCAGCCGCCGTCCCCCTCCCCCTCCACCGCCGCCCCCCTCCCCTCCCTCCTCCATCGCCGCCCCTCCCTCCCTCCCTCCACCGCCGCCCCCTCCCTCCTCCCTCCACGCCGCCCCCCTCCCCTCACCACGTGGCCCCTCCCCTCTCCACCACGGCGCCCCCTCCCCTCCCCACTGCCGCTGCCCCCTCCCTCCTCCCCCCCTCCTCACCACCGCCGCCCCCCTCCTCCACCACCGCCGCACCAGCTCCTCTGCCCTCTGCCCCCTCTGCCCAGCCCATGGTGAGCACCGGTCCCCTCTTTGTTCTTATTTTTTTGCATGGATAGATGGATGTATGTATAGATGGATGGATGGATAGATGGATGTATGTATACAGGGGCGGTGCCAGCAATCTGTGGATGGATGTATGTATATGTGATTTTGAACAATTTGTAGTTGTTATATGCATTGCTAGATGGATGTATGCTGTGTAGATGTATGGATGGAAAGATGGATGAATGCTATATAGATGTATGGGTGGATTTATGTATGGATTTTCATTTAAAAAAATAGTGTCTTTTTATTCCGTTAGGTTAGATGTTGTTGATTATATTGTTCTGCGGTGCTTATGTTGGGTTGTTTTTCATGTGCAGGGATCTTCTCTTCACCTCCAGGAGCACTGTCGGTCCCGTTGCCATTGTCATCGTCGTTCGACTACCGCCTCTACGGTCTAAGGGTGAGCTCGACTGTCATCTCCTCCCTGACCTTCCCCTATTTGCTCTGTTCCGGTCGTTGTGTCGATGGCTGGAGTTCGGTGCGGTGTAGTCGTTCATTGGTCGAGGGATGACTTTCATTCTGATGGTGCTTCCTTTTGAAAGAGATGAGAGTGAGAGATGAGATGCTCTTGAAGGAAGGATACCGGATGTTCGTAGGTGGTCGGTCTTTCTCGTCCTCCCCCTCTGTGACCTTGGTAAAGCAGGGGGAGGACGAAAAGACCGGCCGTCACCGACGGTCGAAATAACATTGAGAGATGAGAGATGTTATAAGAGGAAAGACACCGGCTGTTGTCGTAGGTGGTCGTTGCTCCTCATCTCTTGCTGTGAGACCTTGGTAACACAGCAAGGGATGGGAGTAACGACCGTCACCGACGGTCGAAATAAACAGGCAAGGAGTGCCCCACCAGGCCACCATACATATATACCACCACTTGAGAGGTGAGAGTTGTTGAAGGGAGCATCGACGGAATGAAAGTCAACCCGACACCCCGACCCAACACTCCGTCATATATTTGTGAATTATGAGTTAGGTCATATATTTTCTGATTTAAATGTGCAGTTCTTTCGTTGCTGCGAGGGTCTGGTGTTCGACGACCTCCCCGTGCGTTCGACGAGCTCCGCCTCTACGTTCGTGGGTGAGCACAAATGACATCTCCTCCTCCCCCCCTTCATTTGCTCTGTTTCGGTCTTCGTGCCGATGAAACTTGTTAGCTGTAGGTGTCAATCATCAGTATGCGTGACCACTATGCGTCTCCCGTTCGAAAGGGTTACATCTATAAATATGCATTCATTTGCATATTTATAACCGTGATTCTTTCAAATTGTCCAACGTTATCCATGGACAGCCCGAGTATGTGTAGATTGGGTTCGTTTTCCCATATGCTCTGCTCCGGATCCGATGCAGAATTTCGTCAGTGCCTCCCTGTTGTTCTCCGGGTACACATCCTCTCTGCTTATTGCCGAGACGTGTATCAGGAGAACAGCGGGGAGGTGCTGCCGAAATTTTGCATCGGATCCGGAGCAGAGCATGGGAAAATGAACCCAATCTACACATACTCGGGTGGGATTAGGACCTATCTTTACCTACTAGCGTCTAGGTTGCATGGACGTAATAAAATTGACAAACTCTATTAACTGATGAATATGGTTTGCTGAATTATGTATGTATTTCTTGTGTGTCCAGTAGCTAGGCAAGATGAGTGATCGTGCGTGGATGTACACCGGTCACACTAGTCAGAAAGACATGACCCGTGAATGGATGAGAAAAACCAATGGGTTTGTGAGAGCCGCATTTGCAAATGGACAGGAAACAACATGGTGCCCCTGTCTCAAGTGCGACAACTTTCATAAGAAGTCAGAGTTTGAAATGATCAAAGACCTGCAGAAGTTGGGTTTCACGCCTAATTATACGGTCTGGACTGTTGGGAGGCGTTGGTGGATGAGTGGTGCACTCCCCAATGGCGCTCCATCCATGACATTGCAAAGGAGAAGCGTGCCCAAATGAAAGGTGTCCCACACCATCTAGGCAGCGTCAACCTACGTCAGTTCGGGGAAAACTGGGTATGTGGTTTGCTTCATGATTCATGCAAATTCATTCTTCATGCTAGCTTGAGCCCTTAACTAATACTCTGTTCCTCTCTTTTAGGGGCGATACAACAAGGCTCCAGTGCCAGAGCTGTTCGACCTCTATGCCATGTCCAATACTGCCTCGTACAAGAAGGCCAAGGCATTCTCTGAGTCTGACCTCGATGATCCAGAGAAATTCACCAACCTCACCTCCCACCACAAGCTTGTGACGTACAGAGACCAGGGGAAGAAGAGGAAAGGGCCGGACTTTAACCCGAGCCAACCTCTTGATCCAGAGCTGGTGATGATATCTGGTGGCGGAAGGTCCCATGGCTCGTTAGCCATTGGGAATGGACTGATACGTTGTAGTAGCACTCTCCCGCAGATCAAGAAGCGCCAGACCAGCTCCAATCCTGAGATATTGCCTCGTGCACGGCCAGTGGAGATCCAATTCAAGGTTAGTTATACGGAATCAGATACCTTTCCTCCATTACATTGTGTGTGCGGCCGTCGATTATTACAATGCTAACGAGTGGTGTTGCAGGCTGCTATTGAGGCAGAGAGAGCGAACACACAGGCGCTTCTAGCGGAGAGGGACCGACAGACGGCTAAGCTGTTGGAGGAGGAGAGGAACCGGAACATGATGACTACCCAGGCCCTATACGAGATGTTCGCGGTAATTTTCTTTTGCATGTTAGCCAAATCATGCACGTAATGTTCCTTACATTAGTATCTAATATGACTGACTCGTCAAAACCAAATGTGCAGGCCATGTGCGAGAAGACCTGCACGACTCCTCCGGCGATGCCAGACATTGTTCCGGCGGGCACGGTGAGTTTCATTTGAATGGTCATTAGTTACTAGTCTTCACATTTGAGTTGCATCATGCTAACGATACATTGGAAATGATCTTTGGTGCAGCATAACTCCCGACAAGCATCGACCGATGCTTCTCCGTCTGCCACTGGCGCGACCGGTCCTACAACTACACCTCCTTGATGACGGTAAGTTTTCCCAAGTGTTTAGCTTAACAAATGCATACTTAGCTTAAGAAATGACCTAGTCGTGTGCCTTTGGTAGCCTTCCATACAGGGAAATGCCTCCTAGTGCTTCCACTGAGCCATGGTAGTTCGCTACTACTCTGGAACACACGGATTGACCGGCATGTGTCCTTCTTTGCTCCTGTGTCTGTCCCTATGGGGAAATGTCACGCGGTGTATCACCGAAGTCCTTGTAGCTTGCTACGACTTGGTTGCACTCGCTGATGACCGACACGTGCATTGCTGGGTCATGTATGCCTATCCCTGTACGTTTGTGCCACCTTGGTTCTATGACTAGTCATGTCGGCCCGGGTTCTCTGCAATATGGATACTAGCGACATAATCATATACTTAGCATTTTTTCCTCCAAAATGACTCAATATGCTTAGCTAGCTCAAAAATGACATAATAGGCTTAATTAGCTAAAAAATGACCTATTTAACCTAGGATAGCTCTGAAATGACTTAAACTTAGCATTTATTCCTCCAAAATGACTTAATATGCTATAAAATGAATTAATATGCTCCAAAATGACTTAATATGCTCCAAAATGACCTATTTAGCTCCAAAATGACTTAATATGCTCCTAAATGACCTATTTAGCTCCAGAATGACCTATTTAGCTCCAAAATGACTTAATATGCTCCTAAATGACCTATTAAGCTCCAAAATGATCTATTTAGCTCCAAAATGACTTAATATGCTCCTAAATGACCTATTAAGCTCCAAAATGACCTATTTAGCTCCAAAATGACTTAATATGCTCCAAAATGACCTATTTAGCAACTTAAGTCATTTAGGAGCATATTAAGTCATTTTGGAGCATATTAAGTCATTTTGGAGCTTATTAAGTCATTTTGGAGCTTAATAGGTCATTTAGGAGCATATTAAGTCATTTTCGAGCTAAATAGATCATTTTGGAGCTAATTAAGCTTAATATGCTCCAAAATGACCTATTTAGCTCGAAAATGACTTAATATTCTCCTAAATGACCTATTAAGCTCCAAAATGACCTATTTAGCTCCAAAATGACCTATTTAGCTCGAAAATGACTTAATATGCTACTAATTGACCTATTTAGCTCCAAAATGACCTATTTAGCTCCAAAATGACTTAATATGCTCCAAAATGACCTATTTAGCTCGAAAATGACCTATTTAGCTCGAAAATGACTTAATATGCTCCTAAATGACCTATTAAGCTCCAAAATGACCTATTTAGCTCCAAAATGACTTAATATGCTCCAAAATGACCTATTTAGCATGTTAAGTCATTTTGGAGCATATTAAGTCATGTCCGGAGCATATTAAGTCATTTTGGAGCATATTTAGCTCCAAAATGACCTATTTAGCTCCAAAATGACCTATCTAGCTCCAAAATGACTTAATATGCTCCTAAGTGACCTATTTAGCTCCAAAATGACTTAATATGCTCCAAAATGACTTAATATGCTCCAAAATGACCTATTTAGCTCCAAAATGACTTAATATGCTCCAAAATGACCTATCTAGCTCCAAAATGACTTAATATGCTCCAAAATGACCTATTTAGCTCCAAAATGACTTAATATGGAGCATATTAAGTCATTTTGGAGCATATTTAGCTCCAAAATGACCTATTTAGCTCCAAAATGACTTATTTAGCTCAAAAATGACTTAATATTCTCCAAAATGACCTATACTTAGCTTATTTAGTTCATTTATGACATACTTAGCCTATTTAGGTCAAAAATGGCCTATTTAACTAGGTTAGACCTAAAATGACACAAGTAAGCAATAAGAAGAAGAAAAGGAAAGAGAAGAAAAATTATGCTTCTTTTTCTTCTTCTAGTCTTCTTCTTCTTGTTCTTCTAACTTTCTTCTTTCCCATTTTGCAGACTTGCTTCAGATCACGGAAGCTTGCGTTGGAGTCTACTCTTCTCATTGTCCTTCCTTTTTGTTTTGATTTTGTAGGATGAACAATTTGAAACTTGCTACGTATATATGTATGGATGGATGGTGGCTATATTGTATATGGACCTTTTGCTTAATTGTTGGATATGTTGGACTTTTCATTTGGTGTATATATGTGTTGGATGATGATATATGTGTTGGATATGTTGGATGATCCATATGGCAGGGATATGTTGGCTATATGTACTTGTTGAAATATTTTGAAATGAATATATATATATATATCTGTGAAATTGATTGAATTTAAGAAAAAACAGGGGCTATATAGCCAATTTGCCGTCTGCTAGCAGACGGTAAATTGGCCACGTGGCAGCACGCTGTTCACCTGGTCTGGCCTATTTGGCCTCTTTGCCGTCTGTCAGCAGACGGCAAAGAGGGCAAGGTCTTTGCCGTCTGCCAGCAGACGGCAAAGGAGCAGGGTCTTTGCCGTCTGCCGGCAGACGGCAAAGGAGCAAGCTCTTTGCCGTCTGCCAGCAGACGGCAAAGAGCGCCGTTAGCCCCCTAACGGGGCTGTCACCTTTTTTGTGCTGTCCACAAGCTTTGCCGTCTGCTAGCAGACGGCAAAGAACTTTCCTTCTTTGTCGTCCGCCAGCAGACGGCAAAGTGGCCTTTACCGGCATCGGCTTTGCCGGAGTGTTTGCCGTCTGCTGGCGGACGGCAAAGCCTTTGCTGTCCGCCAATAGTGCCTTTGCCGTCTGCTTTGGCAGACGGCAAAGTAGCTGATTCCAGTACTGCTTGCAAAGGATCATATGCAGCTGTTTCTCCCATGCCTTTCTTTTCTTGAAGTTGACAGCAGGGTTCTGCCGCGGACGAACTTCCCAAGAAGAAGAATGAGAACGAGCTAGCATATTGGCCCTCGATAGCTCTTTCTTATCGGGAACGATAAGAATAACAGCAAACGCAGATAAGTTCACCTCGCCATCCATGATGTATTCACATATGAAGAACTTGTACGTAGGGAAACCTTGTCGCTCCCAACATCTGTGCTCCCATCTTTGATTTCGAAATCTTTTCGGCCAAGTTGGTTGCACTGACATTTGGGGAGGGGGGGGGTTTGACAAGGGGCCAGCCTTCATCCACGCTCCTAACCCATTGACGGGGTTCAGTAGCAGCTATGGTAAGGGCCGGCAGGATGTCTTGCCGGAGAACTTTGTTTACTTGGGAGTATTGAGGGATCATTCCTCAGCATGGATATGATACATGCACAAGCACCCGGCAAACACTCTTTTTCCATTAATACTTTAATAAACAAGTGCAGGTCATACAAAATACAAACATGGATAGAGGGTTGCATAATTCGAATTAAAATTTAGTTGGTTCCTACATCTTTTAAATTGAAAAATGATAAGTGCCCCGTAATGCCTTTCTTGTCCCTCTCCTCCTAGGAGATGCATTGAGAAGGAAAGAGGGCAAAAGGAGCGCCTGGGGAGAAGCCCGGCCCGACCCTGTAGGGGCCCGTGGGACGCAGCCTGACAAGATTGGGAGGGCGCCTCCCCGGCAAGGAAGAAGAGGCTGGGGACGGGGAGAGCGGCTAGGCGATGCCCTGGTCACCCCCGCCAGGACCAGAGGAACGCGGTAAGAGGGACACCAGCAGGGAAGCCTGCCGGGGTCCAGCTGGTGGAAGCGGAGTCGACCAGGCCAAGCACCCCCGGCAAATTGCCCTGCCGGGGTCCAACTGCAGATGATGGTGCTGCTGGCGCCTAGCTGACGGTGACGGTGCGCCCGGCGCTCAGCCGGAGTCCGAGTCGTCGTCCTCATGCTTGACGACCGGTGGTTCGGCGTCGCCGTCTTCACCGTGAGTGTCCTCTTCGTCGCTGTCGCTCAAGGAGGAGCTTTTGTCATCGGTTGAGCCTTCCGCGCAGCACCCTAAGCGAGCACCCGAGCGCCCGAAGACCTTGATGGAGAGCAGATCGGCCTCCATTAACTTAAAATGGAGAACATGCCCTAGCGCCAAGCTATGGGCACGTGCAAAAGTTTTCCAGCCATGTCGGAGAAGCATGACATGAGGTGCGGGGAACTCGACGTCCACCCGCATGGTGCCATTGCAGCAACCCCTCATGTGCAACTTCAGCCCGTGCGGCTGTTTGACCTCAATCACCCTTGCAAAGGGGCCAGGAAGCCAAAGATGGCTGCACGGGGGCTCGCGCAGCCTGACAATGAATTCCAGCGCCATAACTCCAACATGGCCTTCCATAGGAGTCAGAGCGGATGGGGGAGGCACGATCGGAGCACTAGCTACCATGTCCACCTCGGCCCCAAGCACCGCGGCGGCCACGACCGTGTCCTGCGGCTCCGCCTTGCGCACTGGATCCTGCCCCTGCGTCTCCAGCAGGGGCGGGAATGCGGTGCCGAGAGGAGGCCCTCGTCGCCGCCGCCGGAGCTCGAGTGCATCCTCTTCCCCTGACCATGGTGGCAGAAGAACACAAGAAGAAGGAGGAGAAGGTGCGTGGGTGAGCATTTCCATTCCCCCCCCCCCCCGCGCTCCCTTTTATAGCAGGGCGTGGTAGGGGGCTAGCTCCCCACCATCCTGAGGCAACCACTCCACTCCGCCAATCCAGCTTATCTACGTCATCGACGACGTCCAGATTCGCCGGCTGCCCCTCTGCGCCAATCCATGGTGCCACGCATTCTTCCATGGCACTCATTCCCGCGCCCTGCGCGTCCGCCACCAACCCTGCACAATGCATGCAACGCGTGTGGCGGAAACGGCAGGCGTGGTGGGAAGGGTAACATGGCAGTTACCCCCGGATCGTGCGCGGGCACTTCAATCAACGTCCCATGAAATTGGGCATCCTCGGGCCCATTACATGGGTAAACCCACGTCGTTTGACATCGCGCGACTCGCAGGGAACCCGGGATGGATTCAATTTCAGGTTAATGAAGAAGCAAAGAAGATCTCAGAGACATGGATTCCACCGCGGCAAGGTCAGGGTGCCAGCCTGTGCATTGTTAGGGCCTACCCCAATGATGCCCGGCAACACGTGTGGGCCAGCCCAGGGGCTCCTGTCAGTGCAACAAACATTCATGTTTGCTAACCGGACTCATGCACAGGCATGCTGACAATCATACATCCAGCACCAATGCATGACATAAAGTCAAGCCAGAGAAGCCGCTCTTCGTGAGATCAAGGAGAGCATTAAGAAGAACATGATAGCAGAAGGCCACCTTGGGAAGGCCTCACTTGCTGGGTAGGAGAGCCTGGCCAGGACGAGGCCGCACCTGAGGACAGGACCAGATTCGCCTCGGCAGGATTGCCGCGGCCGCCAAGGCCAAGCCCCGCCAAGCTCCTTTGCCGAGGAGCCTTCACCAAGATGCCACCGCTCCACCTCATCACACCCAACTTGCTAATCAGTGCGGTGTCAAGGTACTAAGAAACCAGGTGGATCCTATCAAGCATGTGGCGGCATAGAGGAGAAGAGATTAGCTTTATTGACACCCGTCCTGGAGGCGTGTCAAGCTGATAAGAAAAGGCAGATAAGCGGCACGGCAGGCTTGCCGGGCTTCACCCTCAGTACGACACCTAGCAGTGCATTTAATGCACTTTGTCCTAACTGCCAGAGTTAGGTATGATAGCACAGTTAGCTATCTAATCACAGCCAAATGACTGTTTTGCCACTGTGGTCACCCCTTAACCTATAAAAGGAGGCTCAAGGCAACCAAGCAAGGGGTTCAGACATTTGATCCCACAACACTTGTACGCTCACGTCACTCTCCCCAAGGCACCTTGCCTGGCCAGAGCGCGTCAAGCCTTCGTATTCCCCCAGATCAATCCACCACCACAGCAGGAGTAGGGTTTTACGCTGCAAAGCGGCCTGAACCTGAGTAAAAAGAGAGAGTCCATCGCCATGCTGTCCCCTGCTGCTTCTGCTCTTTGTACAACGTGGCTGTCCCCATGCCTAACCACAAAGGGGCACCCATGCCCCATAGGTGATCATGCTTCCATGCCGACACCGAGGATCCGTTCATCCCCAGTTGTTCATGTGTTTCACAAAATTCTTCGAAATGCTATTCGATCTTCCGAAATCCTCAGTAGCATATTGCTCTTGATCTTTCTTACCTGCTTGCATTATGGTTAATTCCATATGTCTAGTAGTCTTCATTAACATCCCTATTCATTGCCATTTTGGGACTAATGATTCAATGTCTGCGAATGCACGCAAACATTAAGTGACCCTTAGAAATTACCTTTCTGGCTCAGACGTCATTCCGGATATGAGCTGGTTTTCAGCAAATCAAACCTTGACCTATTATGCCCTTATGTCTATTCAACTTACTCTACTTAATTAGAGCATCTGATTCTGATACACCGATCTGGATATCATAATTTCTTTTTATTTAAGCATCGAATTATTCAGATGTTTCTATAATCCGATGCCTTTGCATTCTTTCTTCCTTTGATTGAGTACCGATACTCACATCAGATCCTCTGTAGACCGCCAAATCCTTTGTTGGATTATTATCCGATAGTATCCTTCACATTCAAAATTCTTGTGAGTTCTTCCCATGATACATAATGCCTTTGACAATTTGTATCATCTCCTTTTGTCAACCATGCTCTACCTTCGAGCTTGTGTTATTTACTCTTGAAGTTTGTGGTATATGTTCCTAAGATGCCCTATGGGTTGAACCTATGTCTTCCCTAATCCATGTGAAGCCAAGAGTTTTCACGAGTCATACTCTTCTGGTGTTTTTCCAGATAAAATTTCAACACTGCAACTCCATCGAAAGCGAGAAGTGAATGAAAGGTTATGCATTGAAGAAGTGGGAGTCGACCTTGAACTTTGTGTTCATGCCCATGGAAACGATGTAGATCTTATATCTAGGATTTGGTCTTTTGCAATCGTGGTTATGACCAAATTGTTCATCTTGTATCCCATTTCTCGGACAAGTTAAAGTACTTGTCTTCTGCAGATCAATACACCTGTCTAACCTCTATTCTGCTCTACCTTCGAGTATTACCCTCTGGTATCTCGATAATATCACAGAACCATGTTGCTTATTATGAGTCTTCATCAAGTATTATTTCTCACTGATTCCAATTTTTCTTGGGTTCTGAGTTGTTAGTCGCTCGAGGACACCGATAACTAAATCGAGTCTGCACTGTGATTCAACAACTCTTAGTAATCTTCATTACTTACGAGTTTGTACTCGATCATATCATTCCTAGTCGATTGACTACGTCACTATCGTCATACTAAAGCTTGACCGTGCTACCTATGTCCTTCATCCCCGGAACACAATCCCGATAGTGTGCTAAGCTACATCAATCTTTCAACATCATATTGTTTGTATTGAAAGGCAATTTTGATTCTGAGCTTGCAATCCTATCTGTGGTTCTGATAACCTTTCACTTCACCATTCCTTTTTCTTGATGTCATTGCTGATCGATTACATCTTCATGAAACCTCTCGACAAATATGTCATGATCATCATCGACATTTTGAGCTCTTCCAGGATATCAATCGAATTCATGGTGAGAAATACCATCATTTCCCCTCGATGATTTGTGTTATCATCGACAATATTATTGCCTTCCCTCCAACACAAACTTGTTCATGTTTTGTGTTGTAACTTGAGTTCCTTGCTATCCAACTTATGTTATGTCCTACCTTGGAGTATTACCATCTTTTATGTCAAGAATGTTGTGAGAATTTCACACCTCTTAATAATTATTGATACAAGTGATACTTCTCGCCATTTCCATTCGTTTCTTGGTCCCCGTGTTGCTTCTAACCGGAATACCAACAAGTGAACGGTGATGCCTGGATTCAGTACTTCTAGCAACCCTATTTCTTTTGAGCTAATGGATGATAATTTCATGCTTTGTGTGTTGGCTATTGAATCAACATTCTAACATTGATCATGCTACCTAGTCCAGATTTCCGTGTGCACCTTTCGATCAATGTTTAATTGTGGATGTTTTCCTCGAGCATACGTCAGTATATCATTTGATCTGGAAAATGCTATCTCCTTATTCATATAATTTTCGAAATACATCCTTATTGAAATGTCAATGGATTGTTGCTGAGCCCATCAGCCACATCCTCATCTTCTCCGTGGTTCATGATGAACATTTAAGCTAGTGTTGGAAACTTTTGAAAGCATTATCTTTGTTCCTAGCTCATGAAGAGTATGTTTGATGTAAGAAGTGTCTTCTCTAAGTTCGTGTGCATTTGATGCAAGTTGCCACCGTGAATATGACAAAGTTTTGTTTCGCTTCCTCTGGAATCATCTCATATCAATCATGCATGTGCGAAGTATTCTATGGTTTGATAGATTTGCTACCTTCACTCCATATGTCTTTCCTAGCATGCCAATCCACTGATTGATTTGTTCAAGGAAAAGAAGTTCCTTCATTAGAGCTAATCCAGACTTACACATGGAACTTAGATATCCTCGATGATGGTTCCCAACCAGAACTTGATTGCATTCCATTCTAAAAACTTCCATGTGGGCACGATTGTCTTGACAGTGTGTGATATGTCTCCAACGTACCTATAATTTTTTATTGTTCCATGATATTGTATTATCCATCTTGGATGTTTTATATGCATTATAATGCTATTTTATATCATTTTTTGGGACTAACCTATTAACCTAGTGCCCAGTGCCAGTTGCTTTTTTTTTTCTTTTTTTTGTCTTTTACAGAAAATCAATACCAAACGAAGTCCAAACAGAACGAAACTTTTTGACTATTTTTCTTGGACCAGAATACACCTAGGAAGCTTCGGGAGGAGGCCAGAAGATCCACGGATTGGCCACAAGCCTGGAGGGCGTGCCCTATGGGGGCGCGCCTCCCAAGCTTGTGGACCATCCTTGGCTCCCCTAACCCTAATTCCAGCTCCATAAATACCCAAATATTACCCGTATACCAGAGGGCACACCAAAAATACTTTTCTGCCGCCGCAAGTTTCTGTCCTCATGAGATCCCATCTAGAGACTTGTTCTGGTACTCTGCCGAAGGGGCATTTGATCACGGAGGGCCTCTACCTCAACCTTGTTGCCCTTTCGATGATGTGTGAGTAGTTTACCATAGACCTACGGTTCCATACCTAGTAGCTAGATGGCTTGTTCTCTCTCTTTGATCTTCAATACAATGTTCTCCTTGATGTTCTTGGAGTTCTATTCGATGTAATCTTCTTTCGTGGTGCATTTGTTGAGATCCGATGAATTGTGGATTTATGATTAGATTATCTATGAATATTATTTGAGTCTTCTCTGAAATCTTTTATGCAATGGGAGAGGTGCTTTGTTTTGGGTTCAATCTTGTGGTGTCCTCACCCAATGACAGAAGGGGTAGCAAGGCACGTATTTGTGTTGTTGCCATTAAATAAAAAGAAGGGGTTTATACCATATTGATTGGATCTATCCCTCTACATCATGTCAACTTGCTTAAAGCGTTACTCCGTTCTTGTTAACTTAATACACTAGATGCATGCTGGATAGCGGTCGATGTGTGGAGTAATAGTAGTAGATGCAGGCAGGAGTCAGTCTACTTGTCACGAACATGATGCCTATATTCATGATCATTGCCTTAGATATCGTCATAACTTTGCGCTTTTCTATCAATTGCTCAATAGTAATTTGTTTTGTTTACCCACTGTATGTGTTCTTTCAAGACAGAAGCCTCTAGTGAAAACTATGGCCCCCGAGTCTATTTTTATCATATTATTTTCAGATCTATAAAACCAAGAACCCAAAAATACCTTGCTGTAATTTATTTACTTTTACTTAGTTTTGCACTTTTATTTATCTTTTATACCTATCTCTATCAAATGTCATCCTTGCAAGTAACCGTGAAGGAATTGACAACCCCTTTATCGAATTGGGTGCAAGTATTTGTTTGTTTGTGTAGGTGCAAACATTGCTAACTTGTGTGTTCCTCCTACTGGATTGATACCGTGGTTCTCAAACTGAGGGAAATACTTATCTCTACTTTGCTGCATCACCCTTTCCTCTTCAAGGGAAAAACCAACACAAGCTCAAGAAGTAGCAGGAAGAATTTCTGGCGCCGTTGCCGGGGAGGATATACATCAAGCCTACCAAGTACCCATCATAAACTCTCATCTCTTGCATTTACATTATTCGCCATTTGCCTCTCGTTTTCCTCTCCCCCACTTCTAAAACATTTTCAGAAAAAAAAAGTATTTGCCCTTTTAGTTGCCTTCTTTCCGTTTGCCTTTATGTCTTACTTGGTTTGTTTGCTTCTTCACTTGGTATAATTGTATGTTTATTGCAAATTAGAAAACAAAAAGCTTATGGATCCTCATCCACTTGCTAATCTTTTTAAAAGATCCTATTATTATGAACCAATTGCTAGTGAGTTGAGTGCACTAGATTATCTTTATGAAGTTTTGCTTGAAACTCGTGAATCTCAAAATTGTGATGAAGTGCTAAAAGAAGAAATTTATAAAGTGATTCACGATAGCTCCTTGAATGAAAAGCATGATTGCAATGATGTTATTATAAATTCTATCAATTTCAATTATGCTAAGAATATGCAAAACCCCAAGCTTGGGGATGCTAATTTTGCTATGTCCACTACTTATTGCAATGATCATGATTGGGGTATAATGCTTCTTATGATCTTGAAAATTTATTTAAGCCTCATGATGAATATGTTTGCCATAATATTGAAAGTGGGTTTGGAAGAGTTTCAACTTTAGCTAAAAATAAACCCACATATTTGGAGAATGATCAATCTTGTGAAATTTTTGATAAAAGTGGGCTTGGAGAGGTCATGACTTTATTTGATGATAATCCCACTATTTTGAAAGAGTGTCAACTTTGCATGCATGTGGATCATGTAGATAATATGTTATGTGATAGCTATATTGTTGAATTTGAATATGATCCCACATGTAATTATTATGAGAGAGGGAAATATGGTTGTAGAAATTTTCATGTTACTAAATTACCTCTCGTCATTTTGAGATTGCTATTGTTTCTTTCTTCTTCCTTGCATATGCTAGTTTTTGCTTGTCTTGATAAATATTTTCCCTATAAAATTCCTTTGCATAGGTAGTATGTTAGACTTAAACTTGTTTTCACATGCTATATGAAGCTCTCTTTGTGCTTCAATTTTTTTTCTTTCATGTGAGCATCATTAAAATTATCAACTCCTAGCTAAAAGGCTTTAAAGAAAAGCGTTTGTTGGGAGACAACCCAATGTTTTTATTTTCTGTTTTAATGAGTATACTCAATAATACCTCTGTTATGATTGTGTTTTAATGTTTTAATTACTGTTTGAGCCAAGTAAGACCTTTGGGATGCTTTGGAAGATCGTTGATTTGATTTTGCTGAAAAACAGAAACTTTTGCGTCCAGTAGCAGAATTATTAAAATTTTATGGAACGTGGGAAAACTCTGAATTTTTTTACACAAGATTGATATACAAATTTCCTCTGTTTTCCTAATTTTTCCGAATCTTTGGAATTACAGAAGTATGACTATAATTCAGGTCTTTATAGACTCTTCTGTTTTTGATGTGTTGTTTGCTTATTTTGATGGATCTATGGGTAGTATCGGGGGGTATGAGGCATGTAGAAGTTAGAATACAGTATATATAATGCAAATATAAAATTGGAATGAGTTCACAATGGTACCTAAAAGTGGAGATTTTGTTTTATCATACTAACGGATCTCGCGAGTTTTTTGTGAGTTTTGTGTTGTGAAGTTTTCAAGTTTTGGGTGAAGTTTCAATGGACTACAAAATAAGGAGTGGCAAGAGCCTAAGCTTGGGGATGCCCAAGGAACCCCAAGGTAATATTCAAGGACAACCAATCATCTAAGCTTGGGGATGTCCCGGAGGCTATATTTTTATTCAGCACATGATATGTGTTTTGCTTGGAGCGTCTTGTATTATATGAGTCTTTGCTTTTTAGTTTGCCACAATCATCCTTGCTGTACACACATTTTGAGAGGGACACACATTAATCTTGAATTTATTAGAATACTCTATGTACTTCACTTATATCTTTTGAGCTAGGTAGTTGCTCTAGTGCTTCACTTATATCTTTTTAGAGCACGGTGGAGGTTTTATTTTGAAGAAATTGATGAACTCTCATGCTTCACTTATATTATTTTGAGAGTATTAAAAATAGTATGGCAATTTGCTTAGGTTGTGAATTTAGTCCTAATATGATGGGTATTCAAGAGGGATATAATAAAAAAATTCATGAAGATCATTGAATATATGAGAAGTTTGATTCCTTGCATTTGTTTTGAGATATAAAGATGGTGATATTAGAATCATGCTAGTTAGTAATTGTGGTTTAGTAAGAATATTTGTGTTAAGGTTTGTGATTCCCTAAGCATGCACATATGGTCTCTCGTTATGAAATGAAGTTGGAGCATGATTTATTTTTGATTGTCTTCCTTATGAGTGGCGGTCGGGGACGAGCGATGGTCTTTTCCAACCAATCTATCCCCCTAGGAGCATGCGTATTAGTACTTTGCTTTGATGGCTAATAAACTTTTGCAATAAGTATGTGAGTTCTTTATGACTAATGTTGAGTCCATGGATTATACACACTCTCACCCTTCCACCATTGCTAGCCTCTTCGGTATCATGCATTGCCCTTTCTCACCTTGAGAGTTGGTGCAAACTTCGCCGGTGCATCCAAATTTCGTGATATGATACGCTCTTTCACACATAAGCTACTTTATATCTTCCTCAAAACAGCCACCATACCTACCTATTATGGCATTTCCATAGCCATTCCGAGATATATTGCCATGCAACTTCCACCGTTCCGTTTTATTATGACACAAACCATCATTGTCATATTACTTTGAATGATCATATAGTTGACATAGTATTTGTGGCTTGGCCACCGTTCATATTTTTTATACACGTCACGCTAGATCATTGCACATCATACACCGCTGGAGGCATTCATATAGTCATATTTGTTCTAGTATCGAGTTGTAATTCTTGAGTTGTAAGTAAATAAAAGTGTGATGATCATCATTATTAGAGCATTGTCCCATGTGAGGAAAGGATGATGGAGACTATGATTCTCGCACAAGTCGGGATGAGACTCCGGACTTAAAATAAAAAAGAGGCCAAAGATCCCAATATAAAAAAAGAGAGGCCAAAGAGCCCAAAATAATAATAAAAATTAGAGAAAAAGAGAGAAGGGACAATGTTACTATCCTTTTCCACACTTGTGCTTCAAAATAGCACCATGTTCTTCATGATAGAGAGTCTCCTATTTTATCACTTTCATATATTACTAGTGGGAATTTTTCATTATAGAACTTGGCTTGTATATTCCAATGATGGGCTTCCTCAAATTGCCATAGGTCTTCATGAGCAAGCGAGTTGGATGCACACCCACTTAGTTTTCTTTTGAGCTTTCATACACTTATAGCTCTAGTGCATCCGTTGCATATCAATCCCTACTCCTTGCATTGACATCAATTGATGGGCATCTCCATAGCCTATTGATTCGACTCGTCAATGTGATACTTTCTCCTTTTTTGTCTTCTCCACACAACCACCACCATCATATTCTATTCCACCCATAGTGCTATATCCATGGCTCACGATCATGTATTGCGTGAGAGTTGAAAAAGCTTGAGAGTGTTAAAAGTATGAACCAATTAATTGGCTCGTCATCGGGGTTGTGCATGATAAATACTTTGTGTTATGAAGATAGAGCATGACAAGATTATATGATTTTGTAGGGATAACTTTCTTTAGCCATAATATTTTGAGAAGACATGATTGCTTTATTAGTATGCTTGAAGTATTATTGTTTTTATGTCAATATTAACTTTTGTTTTGAATCTTATGGATCTGAATATTCATGCCACAATAAAGAAATATTACATGATAAACATGTTAGGTAGCATTCCACATCAAAAATTCTGTTTTTATCATTTACCTACTCGAGGACGAGCAGTAATTAAGCTTGAGGATCCTTGATACGTCTCCAACGTATCTATAATTTTTGATTGTTCCATGCTATTATGTTATCCATCTTGGATGTTTATATGCATTATTATGCTATTTTATATCATTTTTTGGGACTAACCTATTAACCTAGTGCCCAGTGCCAGTTGCTGCTTTTTCCTTCTTTTTGTCTTTTATAGAAAATCAATACCAAACGGAGTCCAAACAGAACAAAACTTTTTGACGATTTTTCTTGGACCCGAAGACACCTAGGAAGCTTTGGGAGGAGGCTAGAAGAGCCACGGATTAGCCACAAGCCTGGAGGGCGCGCCATAGAGGGGGGGCAAAGCTTGTGGGCCATCCGTGGCTCCCCTAACCCTAATTCCATCTCCATAAATACCCAAATATTCCCCGTATACCAGAGGGCACATGAAAAATACTTTTCCACCACCACAAGTTTCTGTCCTCGTGAGATCCCATCTGGAGACCTGTTCTGGTACTCTGCCGGAGGGGGATTCAGTCACGGAGGGCCTCTACATCAACCTTGCTGCCCTTCCGATGATGTGTGAGTAGTTTACCACAGACCTACGGGTCCATAGCTAGTAGCTAGATGGCTTGTTCTCTCTCTTTGATCTTCAATACAATGTTCTCCTCGATGTTCTTGGAGTTCTATTCGATGTAATCTTCTTTTGCGGTGCGTTTGTTGAGATCCGATGAATTTTGGATTTATGATCAGATTATCTATGAATATTATTTGAGTCTTCTCCGAAATCTTTTATGCATGATTAAGATAGCTTTGTATTTCTCTCCGATCTATTGATTTGGTTTGGCCAACTAGATTGATTTATCTTGCAATGGGAGAGGTGCTTTGTTTTGAGTTCAATATTGCGGTGTCCGCACCCAGTGACAGAAGGGGTAGCAAGGCACGTATTTGTATTGTTTCCATTAAGGATAAAAAGATGGGGTTTATACCAAATTGATTGGATCTATCCATCGACATCATGTCATCTTGCTTAAGGCGTTACTCCGTTCTTGTTAACTTAATACACTAGATGCATGCTGGATAGCAGTTGATGTGTGGAGTAATAGTAGTAGACGCAGGCAGGAGTCGGTCTACTTGTCACGGACGTGATGCCTATATTCATGATCATTGCCTTAGATATCATCATAACTTTGTGCTTTTCTATCAATTGCTCAACAGTAATTTGTTTACCCACCGGATGCGTTCTTTCAATAGAGAAGCCTCTAGTGAAAACTATGGCCCCCGGGTCTATTTTTATCATATTATTTTTAGATCTATAAAACCAAATATCCAAAAATTCCTTGCTGCAATTTATTTACTTTTACTTAGTTTTGCACTTTTATTTATCTTTTATACCTATCTCTATCAGATCTCATCCTTGCAAGTAACCGTGAAGGGATTGACAACCCCTTTATCATGTTGGGTGCAAGTATTTGTTTGTTTGTGTAGGTGCAACCATTGGTCACTTGTGTGTTCCTCCTATTGGATTGATACCTTGGTTCTCAAACTGAGGGAAATACTTATCTCTACTTTATTGCCTCATCGTTTCCTCTTCAAGGGAAAAACCAACTCAAGCTCAAGTAGTAGCAATGTGTTCATGTGTCTTCCAATCCAACTCATGATTCAAAGCTTGATTCTGTAGTTCATTTCCCGAGAAGCTGGCAATTCCATCTCGTCGATTTGTGTTACACCCTTTTCCTTCTTAGGCATGCTGAGTCTGAGGTATCCTGATGCCAGACAGATCTGAATCTCAGGCAGATATGATGGTTGGAACATTTTCCAAAAATTATAACATTGGTCTCTATGTGACCCAGTAAGGTGATGTCATGTCTAGCAGACCTAGCCGAAGGACCTATTGTTATAGTATCTTCTTTACCAAGGTTAGCCATTCTTCCATGAGGAAATTGGAAGACTTATTCTAGAAGTTGATCCTGATGGATCCTTGTGTTTCCAAACTCTGACCTTTACCTGATGCCCATGTCGATGCTACCCCGAAGCATGACTGTGGTACTCAAACATCAACAAGAACATTAGAAGCATAATGCTAAATGTTTCTTGATCAATTATCCAAACATCATTGTATGGGTAACATCATGAATTTCCTTGCCCCTTTTACCTAAATGGTTATCTACTTGCTATCCTGTCGTGGATATCATGCTCTACTTGTTCTTGTGAAGGATATACTCCTAATAATTGTGAATAAACACAATTTCCTTTCCATTGGTTTGTTTAACCTTTCTTATAAAAATATTGTGATCTAAGCAACAATATTTCCCTGCTTATGTAAACACCTCGATGTACAACTCGGTCAGTAATCGTACTACTATTGTTGATGACATTCCGGTAACCACCGGTGGACAAGAACTTTGCCTATTGGTCTGCCTCGCACTGCGAGCAGGAAAATGGTTCTCTTCGTTCCCTGCCCTTGGTACCAACGTTGTTGCCAACATAGCTGACTAACTTTCCTCTAACAGGCCTTGCTATCGTGACCGTGAAGGATGTCACTGCCCTTCATACTTTTAACCCACATTAACCACAGTTCCACAGGATCGAAACCTAAATCTCCTGTACATCCCTGTTTCCACGGTTATTCCTCGCGCTTGGCTTTGTATGTAATTCACGAGCCACCTTCCTAGAGATCTATTCTGGTATCAGATGCAATATTATTCTCTGTTGCTCTGAACCCTTTTCACACTCTGGTTTCGGCATAGAACGATTGCCTACCCGCTTGTAAATTCTTATTGTACCTTCTTACTTTGCTCTCGGTGTTTTTCAATTGTCCAACTCGAGAGATACCTTGTGCCTTATTCCCTGAGCTAATTATCGAATATCAGTCCTTGCAGACATCTGTCGTTATAGTTTTCCCCCATATCCTTTCGTAAATATGATGAAGATCCCGAAGAAAGGATGACGACTTTATCATGATGACCTGGAGCAGGGAAATGAAGACTTGAACGCAATGGATCAACTTCTTCATGAAGAGCAACAAGCAACAAGAAGACTCGTTAGAACTTCGTAACCAATTCCTTCCCCTTTACTCTACCTCTTAAATCTCGGGACAAGATTTCTTGTAGTGGAGGAGATTTGTAACACCCCGAGAATGATGCTACAGTAATTTCCCCCTAATGGTGGCCATGTCATCATAATTACTATGCAAATTACCACTTGTCCAGAATCAAAGCCAAATTCAAATTTAAATTGCAAGTCAGAAATTTACATCTTCAAAAATGCAAACAAAAATGTTCATAATATTGCAAATAATCACTGCGTAACTGTCTTGGAGAAACCAACATTATTTAAAGTATTTAAATGCCCTTAACCTATTTAAACAGAGCCAACATCACTTAGTTCAACCATTTCAATTTAAAAAATATTTAGACTTTTCAAAACAAATTGTAACTGTTTGTGCTAACTCACAATATGGACTAGTATTTCTATGCTACTTTTCATATGCCACAAAAATCATTTAATATTAAATTAAATTACGAAACAGTAAGGAAATAAAAGAAATAGAAAAAGAAAATAAAACAAAACACGGTGCACTTGGGTCGGTGCACCGACAGTGCCGCCTGGCCCGGCCTAGCTCGGCCTTTCTCCTTCCTCCCACCCCTGGACGCAACGTGCGCGCTCCCGAGGCCAGTCTCCATCGCACCCGCTCGCCCCCCTCGCATCGCTATAGTGCCGCGGAGCTGGATAAGGCCGCCCCCCTGATTGCTTGTATCTGCGTTGGTATTTCCCCGAAGAGGAGAGGATGATGCAGCATAGCAAAGGTAAGTATTTCCCTCAGTTATGAAACCAAGGTTATCAATCCAGCAGGAGAACCAAGCAACACTATGTAAACAGTACCTGCACACAAATAACAAATACTTGCAACCCAACGCGTAAGAGGGGTTGTCAATCCCTCCTCGGTATTGAGATAGAATAAATTGTATGAGATTGGATAAATAGATCTAGCAAAAACTCAAAATAAAATAAATAAAGAAAAAGTGCAGCAAGGTATTTTTGGGTTTTTGGAATAATAGATCTGAAAACAATATGATAGGAAATAGACCCAGGGGTCGTAAATTTCACTAGTGGCTTCTCTCGAGAAAATAGCATACAGTGGGTAATTTTTTTACTGTTGGGCAATTGATAGAAGAGCAAATAATTATGACGATATCCAAGGCAATGATCATGTATATAGGCATCACGTCTAAGATTAGTAGACCAACTCCTGCCTGCATCTACTACTATTACTCCACACATCGACCACTATCCAGCATGCATCTAGTGTATTAAGTTAATGGAGAAACGGAGTAATGCAATAAGAACGATGACATGATGTAGACAAGATCTATTCATGTAAGAATAGACCCCATCTTTTTATCCTTAATGGAACTGATACATGCGTGTCATGTCTCCTTCTGTCACTGAGAATAAGCACCGCAAGATCGAAGCCATCACAAAGCACCTCTTCCCATTGCAAGAAAAATCAATCTAGTTGGCCAAACCAAACCAAAGTTTTGGAGAAGAAATACGAGGGTATAAAGATCATGCATATAAGAGTTCAAAGAAGACTCAAATAATATTCATAGATAGATCTGATCATAAACTCACAATTCATGGGATCCCAACAAACACACTGCAAAAAGTCATTACATCAAATAGATCTCCAAGAACATCGAGGAGAACATTGTATTCAGGATCAAAAAGAGAGAAGAAGCCATCTAGCTCCTGCCTACGGACCCGTAGGTCTGTGGTAAACTACTCACGGATCATCGGAGGAGCACCAATGAGGATGATGAACCCATCCGTGATCGTTTCCCCCTCCGACAAGGTGCCGGAAAAGGGCTCTAGATTGGATCTCGTGGTTCTGGAACTTGCGGCGGCTAGAATTGTGTTTCGTCGACTCCCCTAGGGTTTCTGGAATATTTGGGTATTTATAGAGCTAAGAGGCGGTGGAGAAGCTTCCCATGGGCCCCACAAGGAATCAGGGCGTGCCAGGGGCCTCTGGCGCGCCCTGGTGCCTTGTGGGCCCCATGGGACTCCTCTGGTGCACCTCCTGGGCTCTCTGGATCTCTTCTTGGCAGAAAAAAATCTCCAAAAAGTTTCGCTGCATTTGGACTTCGTTTGATATGGATATTATACGAAGTAAAAAACAATCAAAAAACAGCAACTGGCACTGGGCACTATGTCAATAGGTTAGTCCCAAAAATTGATAATATAAAAGTTGCTATAAAATGATTATAAAACATCCAAGAATGATAATATAACAGCACGGAACAATAAAAAATTATAGATACGTTGGAGACATATCACCCCCTGCTAACCCTAGAACCGCCACTTCCCCTTCCCCTTGCTCGCTCTCTCTCCCTACTCAAGCCCTACACCATTGCCCATTGCCAGCCTCGCCGGCATGGCCACCGACATTCCCGTCACTTGAGAACGCACCAGGAGCTCCGCCCTCCTCCGTCGTTTCATCTACACTAAAGAACGCGAACCGAGCACCTCTGCATTGCGCGGATCGAGCTGCCTTCGGCCTCAGTGCTGGGAGCTTGCCGTCATCGATTCACTCCGCCCTGAACATGTCCGGCTTCCCCGAGCTGCTCGTTGCCTCACTGTGAGCTCCTATGAGTTTCTCCTCGACCTCCTCTCGCTCCTCCCCGTGCCCCATGGGCTTCTTTCCGCCGTGGCCGAGTGCTGGAGCTCACGCTCCTGGCCACGCTCACTGTGCCACTGTTGTGCCCTCCCCCGTGCGCCCCTGTGTACATCGCCCGCGCTCGTCCTCGGTCCTCGCATGTTGTCCGCGCTCTCGCTTGCCCCTGGACGTGTGCGCCGCCCCATAGTCGCCCAGATGCCACCGCCCCCTTCCGCCACTCGCCGCTGTCATCGGACGTCGACGTGTTGCTCAAGCCCG
The DNA here is from genome assembly GCA_011799875.1 of Thinopyrum elongatum. NCBI lineage: Eukaryota > Viridiplantae > Streptophyta > Magnoliopsida > Poales > Poaceae > Thinopyrum > Thinopyrum elongatum. Next base: position 144,838,223 of record CM022302.1, on the reverse strand, counting down.
CCCACCCCCGCACCTACCGCTGCCGCCATCTGATGCGCGGCGATGCCATCTTCCCAACACACCCATTCACTCCTCTCGTCGTGCCTCGTAAGCTCGAGTTCGTCGAGCTCCATCTCCGGCCGCCGCCTGCCGTCGTTGCAGCGCCCAACTCCGGTCACCCTAGCTCCGGCTGCTGCCCCAGTTCGCTGCACCACACCGCCGGCGTTCGAGTCAGCCCAGCTGTGCCCCAAATGGATGCCTCTCGCGAGTTTCCAGTGAGGTCGGGCCCCCTCCGCCGTGTTTTGGCCCATCAGCGCATCACCGCCAGCGTGCCACTGGCCTGGGCCACTGCCAGGTGGTCCCAGGCCACTAACCACCTTGCCACTAACCCACTGACATGCGGGCCCCACCGCCTAATTAATCTTTGGTTTAGCTTAAAACATTGGATTAACTTCAGTCACTGACTTATGGGCTTCTCCTGCTAATTAACTTAACTAAATTAACCTAACTCTCGGTTAACTATTATAGTCACTGATAGTTGGGTCCCATTGGGCCCTATTGACCCAGTCAACTCCTGACTGGGCTGCCCCTGTAGATGACATGTGGGTCCACCGGACCCAGTTGACCAGTCAATGGTCCACAGTTGACTGTTGAGTCAGTAGTCAACTGGGTTCCACTGTCAACCACTATGCATTCTGGCTCGGTACACTTTTGGGTGTACTTAGTAATTTAGCCCTTTGTTCTCGAATTTAATTAAATTTCAGAAATTCCAAAAATTGTTTCAAACTTTGAAAAATCATATAAAATAAACCTAACTCAGATTAAAATAATCTATATATGAAAGTTGCTCAAAAAAATATAATGAATCCGAATACGCCATCCACATAGCTGTCACGTGCCTCTAACATAGCAAACATGGAACCTTCCTCTCCGGAATGTCTGTCCGATAACTGCTTAAAGCCGGGGAAATATCCACATATATTTTCCCACTCCGTCTGTAATGCGTAGCACTGCAATAGGTCACCCCTAGCACAACATATTGACATGTCATGCATCGTGATGCATTTGATTGCTTTATATTTACTGTTCCTTTCCCCACTTCTCTCCGGTAGACCGCGAGACCGATGCTGCTCCCGAGTTCGGCTACACTCCTCATGACCAGTCCCTTTCCACAGAGCTTCCAGGCAAGGAAACCCCCCTTGATCATTCCTATATCGCCCATTCCTTCTCTCTCATGCTTGCAATTGATTTTGCTACTGTAGTTCGGTAGCTCCTATTCTGATGCATAGCCTACTTTTGTAACATGTTATTGTTACCTTATTTGTTATCATATATGCTTAGTATAGGTTGGTTAGTGATCCATCGGTGACCCCTCACCTTGTCCCTATTGCCCCCGCTTTATTACTGGTGACTCGATCAACGTGATCATTGTGCAGAGACCGACACATCACCGGCACCCCCCTAGTTGTATGACTCTGTAGAGCTACTATCGAGTGCCAAGGGTGATACCTCGTAACGCACTTCTGATGATATGTCTTTAGTGTATCTAATCAATCATGGATTACGGAGGGTTATTCCTCATTCACCACTCCCGATAATGACTCTGTCGTGCAACACCTCAAGTGTGAAACCTTCGAGGGTGATTCCTCCAAGGTCACCTTGACGCTTACCTCGAGTGGGAATCCATCAAGGGTGATTCCTCGGATTTCCCCCTTGATGTTATGGACACACGGTTACCTTGACTTTACCTCAGTCATTTGTTGAAGTCAGGTCAGCCCCGAGGGGGTACCCGTGAGAGTTACCGAAGTCGGGCAGACCAGGAGGGTACCCGTGAGATAATTATGAGGCACGGCCGGGCAGGCAGACCGCCCTAGAGAGGGATGGGCCTGACCCTTGCCGTAAGTCCTCGAGACGGGGCGACAGGATCATTGATTGTCTTCGCGTGCTCCCAAGTCAATAACGGTTTGGATATGTGATCTGAGTAGGCCTCTGGACTTTTCACACTGACCACCACAAGGGAATAAGTATGGGCACTCAGCGTCGTACGATTCTTCCGAAAGCTCTCAGACGTTAGCAGTTTAGCGGCGCGCGCCCGGTTGGACGGTAACCACCCGTGCTTTTATAAGGGGGTGGGTCTACTCTAGGCCATGTTCACAACATGCAGGATTGCAAAGGATGATTGGCCCATGACCCCTTCACATTTAGGATGTAGACTGGTGTGTTGGCCTCTTTGTTGAGCATAGGTAGGACTACGGCGTGTTGATCAGCCGAGGACACGCATGACCAGGAAAAGTGTGTCTGGCCAAAGCTAATCGAGCATGTTGGGTAAGTTGGTGCACCCCTGCAGGGAAGTATATCTATTTGAATAGTCGTGTCCACGGTAACGAACGCTCGAAGTTGTATCCCGATCTACTACAACTAGAACTAGATACTTGAGACCCTATATGGATATGATAGCTTCAGGATTGCTTTCTCGCAGGGAGTCGACGAAGGATCTCTGGGTGTTGCTACTACATAATTATTAATTATGTTATACTAATCTGCACACTTCTGATGCTGCAAGACACTGCAAGATTCTAGTCTTTGATAGGCTAGGCCTTTCTCTCTATTCTGGCATTTCGGCAGTCTAGTCCAGAGATATAGCCCCATTCCTTTGGTACCGATGCATACTTAGTTTAGATCCGATGTAAGTCTTGCAAGTACTTTGGATGAGTACTCACGGTTGCTTTGCTACCTCTTTTCCCTTCTACTCGATTACTGCGATCAGATGATAGAGTCCAGGAGCCAGTTGATCCCGCCGGTGACTACTACTACCCCGATGGAGCCTACTACTACGTGGAGACCGCCGACGACCAGGAGTAGATAGAAGGCTCCTAGGCAGGAGGCTTACGCCTTTTCGATCCAGTTTATCATTGTTTTTCTACCCTTCTTAAGGCAGACTTGTTTACTTATGTCTGTACTTAGATATTGTTGCTTCCGCTGACTCTTATGTATTCGAGCCCTCGAGGCCCCTGGCATTTAATATAAAGCTTGTATTATCTTATTTGTGTCTAAAGTTGTGTTGTGATATCTTCCCGTCAGTCTCTGATCTTGATCGTGCGCATTTGCGTGTATGATTAGTGCATAGTCGAGTCAGGGGCGTCACAATGTGGTTCTCCTACTGGATTGATAACCTTGGTTTTTAACTAAGGGAAATACTTATCTCTATTATACTGCTTCATCCTCTCCTCTTCGAGGAAATCCCAATGCAGCTCACAAGTAGTTCTCGACGCTGGAAGCACTCTTGTAGCGGTAAGCCCCCTTAAGGGGGCCCTTCAATTGCCACAAAGGGTGCTCCTCAATAGAGGGCGGCCACGGGGGCAGAGCATAGCACTCCTCCCCTTAATAGGTAATTTCATTACCACCATACTTGTCCAGGAAATTTAAGCATTTTTTCACCTGACCATTTGGTTTCCTGTGTAGGCGGCCCACCGGGGCGCCATCGACCGAAGGGGCGGGCAATTCAGCCCTGAAACCTGGAGGGGAGCCGACCGTTACTTCGGAGATGCCCCTGAAGCACCGCAACCGGCCACCTCGGGAGCCTGCTCGGCCACCACCTCAGAAGTTGAGAGCCTAATGAATCATCGACGCATGAAGGCAGCCCTAAGGAGTTTCGCTTTTACCGATCAGGAGTTCAATGCCTTCAGCTTGGTGGATGCCTACCTCAGTGCCACCTGCACTGTTTTTGAAAAGGCGGTAGACATTTTGGCCCATGATCTGCAGGTATTTTTCTTTTTGAATTTACTTTTCTCCGGGAGCACATCATACTCGACTGTAGTTATATATGCCAAAGCTTTTATCCAAAGGGAAAATAAATTGCCGTATAGGCAGTAGCCCCCAAGACACTAGCTAGATAGTATATCCAGCTGGTGGATTCCATTAATAAGATTAAAATTGGAGATATTTGTGACCATATAGAGGCTTGATAAAATCTATTATGAACTTACAGTCATCTCGGGAGAGGAATTGTAAGTTGTTCGAGGAGCTGGCTGGGACCAAGGCACAACTAGGTGCCTCTAAAGTCGAGGTACCACAGGTGCAGGCCTTTACCAAGGAAGCACATGGTAAGTGTACCTTATTGATTAAAATTTCCCACAAGGGACGCGAAGTCCATGTTAAATGATTATGTTTCCGTAGCAACGAAAGTGATTGGTCAATTGGAGAAAGACCTGAAGCAGGCCAGGGAAGATCAACTGTATGCGGAATCCCAGCGATAGGTCGATCATCTCATGCTGACTCGTTGTAAGGAAGATGTCGCTATGCTAAAAGCGAAGAATCACCAACAAGCCCAAGAGCTTGATCTACTGAGGGCTCGACTAGCAGCTGCCAAGGCAAAAGACCAGAAGACTAATGAAACTGTGTCCAGTAAGTGCCACTAACCTTTTCTAAGAAAGGAGTACTAGATATAATAGCATTACTGCTCCGGATATAATATGTGGTTCGACTAGTGCTTCTGACATGTCAGCCGAGAGCGGACCTTGGCAGAACGCCCGAGGACGTCCTTGCGCAGTTAACCAAAGAACATGAAAGGGCTCGAAAGGCAATGAAAGTGCTACTTGTGAGCTGCGTTGGGATTTCCTCGAAGAGGAGAGGATGATGCAGTACAGTAGAGATAAGTATTTCCCTTAGTTAAGAACCAAGGTTATCACTCCAATAGGAGAACCACACAAAACCTCGTTAACAACACCTACACACACAAAAGAAAATACTTGCACCCAACGCGATCAAGGGGGTTGTCAATCCCCTCGGCGGTTATTTGCACGCATCAAAACTTGTAGTGATAGATAGCTAAAATAAAATAATGTAATAAATTGCAGCAAGGTATTTTTGGATTTTATATACGATAAAAGTACACCCGGGGGCCATAGTTTTCACTACAGGCTTCTCTCTCAAACAAAAAGCATATGGTGGGTAAACAAATTACTGTTGGTCAACTGATAGAAAAGCACATAGGTATGAAAGTATTCATGGCAATGATCATGTATATAGGCATCATGTTCGAGACAAGTAGACTGACTCCTGCCTGCATCTACTAGTATTACTCCACCCATCGACCGCTATCCAGCATGAATCTAGTAGTTAATAAAAATGGAGTAATGTCTTAAGCAAGATGACATGATTTAGACAAAGTAAATCCAATCAATATGAATAAACCCTGTCGTTTTACCCTTAATAGCAACAATACAAATACATGTCTTGTCCCCTACTTTGTCACTGGGATATAGAACACCGCAAGCTTGAAGCCATTACAAAGCACCTCTCCCATTGCAAGATAAGTCAACCTAGTTGACCAAACCAAATGGATACAATGGAGAGAAATACAAAGCTATAATAATCATGCATAAAATAATTCAAAGAAGACTCAATTAATATTCGTGAATAATCTGATCATAAACCCACAATTCATCGGATCCCAACAAACACACCGCAAAAGAAGATTACATCGAATAGAACTCCAAGAACATCAAGGAGAACATTGTATTGAAGATCAAAGAGAGAAGAAGAAGCCATCTAGCTACTAGCTATGGACCCGTAGGTCTGTGGTGAACTACTCACACATCATCGGAAGGGCAGCAAGGTTGATGTAGAAGCCCTTTGTGATCGATTCCACCTTTGGTAGAGTGCCAAAAAAAGCCTCCAGATGGTTTCACGAAAGAACAGAAACTTGTGGCAGCGGAAAAAGTATTTTGGGTGGCTCTCTGTTGGTTTCCCAATTTTAGAAAATTTACAGAGGTGGAATTAGGCCAGACAGAGCCACGAGGGGCCCACAAGGCATCAGGGTGAGCCTACCCCCCCTTGGGCGCTCTGTTGCCTTACTGTCTCCTCATTTTCCTTCTGGTCTCCTCCCGAAGCTTCTAGGGTCTCTCTTGTCCAGAAAAAAATCGTCAAAAAGTTTCGTAGCTTTTGGACTTAGTTTGGTATTGATTTCCTGGACAACCATAAACAGGTAAAAAAATAGCAACTGGCACTTGGCGCACTGGGTTAATAGATTAGTCCCAAAAAAATGATATATAATTGCATATAAAACATCCAAGATTGATACTATAATAGCACGAAACAATGGAAAATTATAGATACGTTGGACACATATCAAGCATCCCCAAGCTTAATTCCTTCTCGTCCTCGAGTAGGTAAATGATAAAAATAGAATTTTTTATGTGGAATGCTACCTAACATGTCTATCATATAATCTTTCTTTTAAGTATGAATATTAAGATCCGAAAGATTCAAAGCAATAGCCTATAATTTGACATAAAGACATCAATACCCAGGCATACTAACAACCAATCATGCTTTTCAAAATAAGAATGCTAAAGAATGCTATCCCTACAAAATCATATAGCCTTGTCATGCTCCATCTTCTTAAGACAAAATATAAATCATGCACTAACCCGGTGTCAGCCAAGCAATTGGTTCATACTTTTTAACGCGCTTCATCTTTTTGAACCCCCACGCAATACATGAGCGCAAGCCATGGATATAGCACTATGGGTGGAATAGAAGGCCATGGTAGAGATTAATATGGAGAAGACAAAAAGGAAGAAAGTCTCACATCAACACGGTTATACATCTCCATCGTATCTACTTTTCCTAACGCTTTTGCTCTTGTTTTGGACTCTAATTTGCATGATTTGAATAAAACTAACCCGGACTAACGCTATTTTCAACAGAACTACCATGGTGTTGTTTTTGTGCAATAATAAAAGTTCTCGAATTTGGACAAAACTTTTTGGAGAATTATTTTGGAATAAATAAAAAATACTGGAACCAAGAACCACTGGAGGGGGGCCCAGCTGCCCACAAGGCACCAGGGCGCGCCACCCCCCTCTGGAGTGCCCTGGTGGGTAGGGGGGCCCACGAGGCCCTGCTGACCCTAATTCTGACGCTATAAAATCCTATTTTTCCAGAAAAATAGGAGAGGAAGTTTCATCGCGTTTTACAATACGAAGCCGCTGCCACCTCTTGTTCTTCATCGGAAGGCCAGATCTGGAGCCCGTTCGGGGCTCTGGAGAGGGGGATCTTCGGTCTTCGTCATCACCAACCATCCTCCATCACCAATTTCATGATGCTCATCGTCGGGAGTGAGTAATTCCTTCGTAGGCTCGCTGGTCGGTGAGGAGTTGGATGTGATTCATCATGTAATTGAGTCAGTTTTGTTAGGGCTTGATCCCTAGTATCCACTATGTTCTGAGATTGATGTTGGTATGACTTTGCTATGCTTAATGCTTGACACTAGGGCCCGAGTGCCATGATTTCAGATCTGAATCGTTTATGTTTTCACCATTATATCCATGTTCTTGATCTGATCTTGCAAGTCATATGCACCTATTATGTGTTATGATCCGTAAACCCCAAGGTGACAACAATTGGGATACTTTCCGGTGATGACCGTAGTTTGAGGAGTTCATGTATTCACTATGTGTTAATGCTTTGTTCCGGTTCTCTATTAAAAGTAGGCCTTAATATCCCTTAGTCTCCTTATGGACCCCGCTGCCATGGGAGGGTAGGACAAAAGATGTCATGCAAGTTCTTTTCCATAAGCATGTATGACTATTTACGGAATACATGCCTACATTATATTTATGAACTGGAGCTAGTTCTATGTCGCCATAGGTTATGACTGATATATGATGAATATCATCCAACGAATTCACCGATCCAATGCCTACGAGTTTTTCACACATTGTTCTTGCTAAGTTACTATTGCCATTGCTACTGTTACAACTGCTACAAAACGGTTACTGTTGTTACCGTTACCACTGCTATCGTTACTACTACTATCAAATTATCATATTACTGTGCTACTGATCACTTTGCTGCAGATGTTTAATCTCCAGGTGTGGTTGAATTGACAACTCAACTGCTAATACTTACAAATATTCTTTGGCTCCCCTTGTGTAGAATCTATAAATTTGGGTTGAATACTCTACCCTCGAAAACTGTTGTGATCCCCTATACTTGTGGGTTATCAAGACCTTTTTCTGGCACCGTTGCCGAGGAGCATAGCTATATTTGTTGAGTCACTTGGAATTTATATCTATTTATCACTATGAAGAATCTGAAAGATACCAGAACCAAGATTTTTCCCTCTAAGACGTGGGGAGGTAAGGAACTGCCATCTAGCTCTGCACTTGATTCACCTTCGGTTCTGAATAAACTTGCAATACCACCACCTGCTATTAATCATGATATGTCACAAGTTATTGATGATGCTAGTTCTGCTATGAATGATGCTTATGATGATGCTAGTACCTTGCTTGATGATAATGTGCCACCAGGTGAATTTATTGATGAAGAACTTGCTAGCTAAAGATATTGAAAATGCTGAAACTGTTGAAATTACTGAAACCGATGAAGTCTTTGAAACTGAAAACTATGAAACACCTATTAGACCTAGCTCTCCTAGATTTGAATTGCCTAAGATACCTGAGGGTTATGTTATGGATGGAGAGGTAGCTAGAGACTTTCTTGCTTGCAAGGATAGAGATGATCTTAAGAAATTATTATGCAAGTTGAAAGAAAAATCCTTGAATGCTAGAATGAAATGTGATCCTAAGTTTGGTACTTCACCTATCTTTGTTACTGATAAGGATTATGAATTCTCTGTCGACCCAGATTTAATTACTTTTGTTGAATCTGATCCTTTCCATGGCTATGAAACAGAAACTGTTGTGGCACATCTTACTAAACTGAATGATATAGCCACCCTTTTTGCTCAAGATGAGAAAATTCGCTACTACTATATTCTCAGGTTATTTCCGTTCTCATTAAAGGGTGATGCTAAGATATGGTACAATAGTCTTGCTCCTGGCTGTGTGTGTAGTCCCCAGGATATGATTTATTACTTCTCTGAAAAATATTTTCCTGCTCATAAGAAACAAGCTGCCTTATAGGAAATATTTAACTTTGTGCAAATTGAAGAAGAGAGTATCCCACAAGATTGGGGGAGGCTTCTCCAATTACTTAATGCTTTGCCTGATCATCCTCTGAAGAAAAATGAAATACTTTATATTTTCTATAATGGACTAGCCGATGCTTCTAGGGACTTCCTAAATAGTTGTGCTGGTTGTGTTTCCAGGGAACAAACTGTTGAACAAGCCGAGGAATTATTGAATAACATATTGAAGAATTATGATGATTGGACTCTTCCTGAACCACTGCCTAAACCCACTCCAAAGAAGAGGGGTATCTTATTTCTCAGTCATGAAGATATGCAAGAGGCAAAGAAATGTATGAAGGAAAAAGGTATTAAAAGCTGAAGATGTTAAGAATTTACCACCTATTGAAGAAATACATGGTCTTGACACACCATCACCATAGGTGATAGAGGTAAATTCTTTATTAAAGTTTGATGAAGGTGACATCCCTTATAATAAACATCCTAGTCAATGCTTATATGAATTTGACAATTACATTATGAAGCAAGATCACTTCAATGCAAATGTTATGAAACAACTAAAACAAAATTCTGATATGATTGCTCGCTTGAGTGACTTGTTATTTAGAATCACTAATGATTTTAGAGGTGTAGGAAAACATACCTCTACTCAGTTAGAATAAGTTGCTAAATCTCAAAAAGAATTGCTTAGTGAAATGAACAACAATATGAATAATTATGCTGTTAGAGTAGCAACTAGAGAAGGCAAAATGACTTAGGAACCACTTTATCCTGAGGGACACCCTAAAAGAATTGAACAAGACTCTCAGAGAATTAATATTGATGCACCTAGGCCTTCTAAAAGGAAGAAGAAAAAGAAAAATGATAGGACTTTGCATACCTCTAGTGAACCTGAAATTGAAAAACCTCCTAAAGATAATAATGATTTATTTATCTCTGATGCTGAAACTCAATCTGGTAATGAACATTCACCTAGTGATAATGAAAATGAAAATGATGGTGTTCATGAAGATGATCAACTAGACAATGATAAAGAACCAGATAATGATGTTGAGATTGAACCCGTTGTTGATCTTGATAACCCACAACCTAAAAATAAACGATATGATAAAAGAGACTTTGTTGCTAGAAAACATGGTAAAGAAAGAGAGCCATTGGTTCAGAAACACATGCCCTTTCCACCTAAACCATCTAAGAAAAAGGATGATGTAGAATTTGAACGCTTTGCTGAAATGCTTAGGCCAGTCTTTTTGCGCACTCGTTTGACTGGTATTTTAAAGATGGCCCCTTATGCTAAATACATGAAAGAAATTGTCACTAATAAAATAAAAATACATGAAACTGAAATCTCCACCATGCTTGCTAATTATTCTTTTAAGGATGGAGTACCTAAAAAACTTGGAGATCCAGGAATACCAACTATACCATGCTCTATTAAAAAAATTATGTCAAAATTGCTTTATGTGATTTAGGAGCTGGTGTTAGTGTTATGCCTTTCTCTTTATATAAAAGACTTGATTTGAATAAACTCACACCTACTGAAATATCATTGCAAATGGCTGACAAATCAACTGCCATACCTATTGGTATTTGTGAGGATGTGCCCGTTGTTGTTGCAAATGTTACTATCTTAACAGACTTTGTTATACTTGAGATGCCCGAGGATGACAACGTGTCAATTATCATCGGTAGACCCTTTTTGAATACTGCAGGGGCTGTTATTGATTGCAATAAAATCAAAGTCACTTTTGATATCAATGGTAATGAGCATACGGCGCATTTTCTGAAGAAACAATTTCAAGTGAATGGTATTAATGTTATTGAAAAGTCTTTGACAATTACTATTGGAAGTTTTCAGCTCCCTTTGCCTACTGCCAAAAAGAAATATGACATACTTATTGTTGGGCATATGCATATCCCCGTTGAGGTAACTTAGTGTTTTACGAAAGTTCTTCGGGTTCTTGTTAATCGAAAGTGATTGTTAATAAGACTTGATCAACCTTACTAATGGACTGTTTTCGAGAGACATGTGGTCGATGAATTTAGTAAGCACAACATTATGTCCCTACTATTTGTTTTCTGTTATTCTTAGTTAAATAAAATAAAATTCCATGTTTCTGATTCGAGAGACATCTAAAACGATTACGCCGCTATAGTCGAGCGAAAAAGGTGGATATCACAAACATTTAATCTACCGATGTGTTTGTGATAGGTACGTTATCGCACATAGTTCAAAAATGTAAAATGTGTACGGTGCCTCTACTATCGCCAACGTGTCCATTTTCATAACTGTGTGCAATAGGTATTCCTATCACACACGCACATAGGTTTGAAATGTTTGCCTTGTCACACCCTGATTTTTGGCCCTTTCTTTTTCTTTTGGATTTATTTAAAAAATTTATTTGAATTGCTTTTCTGTGGCTCTGTGTTCCTGAAACCTGGGAAGAGCATCGCTTCTCAGGCTCCCAAGTGGCTTCTCATCCTCAAAACCATCTCAAGACCTTGTCATTTTCATCTTAGCCCAATCCTAATATTTTTTTATTGGGAATATTCCTTTTTCTAATAAAGGAATAATCCTTTTTGCCCTAGGTTGTGAAACAACCTATATTTCTGTCACTCCCAAAATTCCCAAATAATTCTCATAAATTGTTCGGGTCATATCTTCCACAGATATGTCAAAACCCTTCTTGTCATCATCAAAGATAATTCACAAATATTCCTTTTCTCATTCTGCCCTAAATGGCTTTTTGAGAAGGAAGTGTCATTTATCTTTGCTTGATTGACCCCAAACTTTTTGGATACCTTTTCCTGTCCATATCATTGCCCCATGCCAAAATTCAACTTAATTTGCCTAGTGAACCTTCCTCAACAAATTTCCAAAGTTCCTGTCTGAGGGAAGCCTTTGTGAAGGAAGTACTAGCTAGGTTAATCCAAATGAGTTGACATTTTGCAAGATCCTTCTTATGATCAAATCATCAATCTTCTCAAGATTTGGGCTCAGGTCATCACTCTATGTGAGCGCAGCATCAAATCTTGGTTTCTGGTCAGATTTTCAAGTTGTGAAGTAACTATATTTTATATTGCTTCATTTTTGCTAAAATTTTACCAGGGCATGATCCTACCCATATAAACTCTCTCCACAAAATTTGGACTCATTTTAACTAACCATTTTCCCTTAGCAATTTTTCCAAGATTCTGTTCACAGAGGTGCATTATGAAGGAAGTACCACTTTGGCTTGTCCAAATGGTATGAAAATTTTATGGCACCCTCATATGGACATATCATCAGGCCCTGACCATTTTCAGCTCAATCCATGCAAGTATGAGAGTGCTACTTCATATCTTGCAATTCTGACCAGTGGGGCACTTTCTACAGCAAGTGCCATCTAGACACCTCCATTTCGTCTGATGTTTTGCCAACACAGTCACCTTAGCATGTGATCAAACTAGGCCAAATACCAGAGTTAGTATCCTGTTCTAGCTCTCTCAGTTCACTTCAAATAGGTTGCTGCTGCTCTGCCTTGGAGCCAAGTGCTTTTCTCTTCTTTGCTGACCTGTATTGTTTCTTCCTTGGCACTCGGGGTAAGATGGTCTATCTCCCAGACATTTTTTGGCAGCCCAGAGCGCGTGTCACCGCCGTGTTCACGCGGTGACCACGGGGTAGAGAAGCCAAACAACGCGCTCTGGCAGACCACGACGCTGTGCTCGTCCGTTCCCTCTTCGTCTCGATGCATCGCCGTGTCCTGGAGCTTCCCCGTGAGCCTCTACGTCGACCTGTGCTCTGTCCCTCTCCTGTTTCGCCATCGTCGAGCGCCGACAGCCGTGCCCATGACCTGACCATCGTCCCCACCTCCATTGCCACGTAGCCCGAGAGCCCTCGAGCTCTCCAGAGCCTCCCCACGGCTATTTATAGCGTCCCCGACCTCTTGCGCACCTCGCCGCTCCATCCCCTGCCTTCCCCAACCACTGGAGCGGCCTCACATCACCTCGGACTGCCGCGGTGCTCACCGGAGTTCGAGCAAAGTCGGCCACCCCGAGCTCCTCTCCTCTTCCTTCCACCACCATCGCCTTCCCCATGCTCCAGTGTATCTCCCCACCACCTCGCCCCTCGCCGGAGTGCCCCATGGCTGCGTGCCCCTCATCTGGCCGCCGCTCGATCCTTCTCTGTTGCCCATCGCCGTGGCCGCCCTGGTCCGCGCCAGCGCCGGCTAGCCCTCTGGACGGAGGCGCTGCATCACCCCGAGTCCACCGGTGGTCCCAGCTCCACCGTGGACTACCGGAGCCGGCCACGGCCCCGGCCCTGCCTCCTCTGTTCCCGTCAAGGCGTAGTGAGGAGGAAGAAGACATCGGCCAGGCGAGCCCCACCTCCCTGCGGACCCCACATGTCAGCCTCTCCAAATCTTCTCCAGTCAGATAAGTGGAAACGTATTTCCTCAAATATGCTTTCGCTTAGTGAAAACGTATTCCATTTCTTCTTTGGCCCAAAGCACGCTTTCTCCATTCTGAAAGCGTATTCCTCTAAAGGCGCTTTCTATTTTTCAGCCTAGGGACTTTTTTGTGAGGAATCTTTTACAGATTAGTCCCTGCACTTCCACCTCTCGTATCTTCGCGATCCTAACTCCGAATGAGGTGAATCCAAGTCTCACGGTTTCGTCTCGTCAAGCCCATCATGTTGGTACCATTTTAATAATGTTTTCACATAGTGAAAATGACCATTTTGCCCTTGCCCCAAACAGCGCTCTTTGAGAGAGAACTGTTTCCGGTGAATCTTTTCGCGAATGCTTCGCACTTCTTCCCGGTGGATTCTTCATCCCCAGGCAAGCCACGACAGCCACTTGCATGAGAGCCTTGCAATAGCCATGGTTTTCAACCTGAATATTTAAATAAGTTGTGCATGTTAATATTTCTTTTGAGTGCTATATATATGCTTGTGACTCCATGCTTATACTTATGATATGATCATTTTGCATCGGTTGTTTAAATGATTACTTGATAGTATTATTATCATGTTCTTTTCTGGTAAATATTTCCGATGCTAGTGGTCATGCTATGTTCATAGTATAATTGTGTTATTCGTGATCATTGATATGCCATGCTCATGTGCATCCAGTAGGGTAAATCATTTATTGATGTTGATACGTTAAATAGTGATGTTGCTCACCCATGCTCATGTTGATATCATGCTCATATGCATTGTTGTTCCATCATGTTATTGTGACTCAGCTCATTACATTCAAGTTAAACCAGACTTTAATACAACTTGAATATCTGTTGGCTGAGTCATAGTGCCATCGAATAGAGCTGACCAGTGCAGCCACACTTGCCTTATGAGGGGGCCCTGATTGGGTTTATTGTCATGCCTCTCGCTAGTTCCTCTAGCTAGGGAAGGTTATGGGCACGCGCTACCCTGGTCAGGTAGACGGACATAAGCCTTGTGTGCCCGAGTTGTATGGATCCATTCTCCTCGTTTGGGACCATTTTTGTTTTGCCACGACGATGGCCGTTGGGTTGCATGAGGTGACATCAGGGCCACCCATGACTTAGCCCAAAGGGGAGTTTGTCGGAGTGGCCAGGAGAGTGCCATGCAATAGATTGGTTTTGTCGGAACACCGTAGGTCCACCCGAATGGGAGCACGAGGCCTTGGGTCCCGTAGTGTGGGTACAGTGTACTAACCTCTATAGAGTGTGTATAATCTATCGATAGCCGCGCCCGCGGATATGGGCCCAGTTCGTAGTAGGTCACACTATGGTTCAACAGAAATAATAACCTGCTTAATTATAACCCTGGTTCGATGAGGAAAGAAGTTGGTTGATCTTTATGTGATCGTGAGAGGATCATAGTGGTATCGTGGATACCGAAGCTGGTTGATGTTTGTGGTGTTATGCGGTAATCACGGGTAAGGATCAAGCTCCTTGTGGTCACGTAATGATTACTACAGTATTGTTAAAACAAAGCTTGATTTGATCCTGAGGTGATTGTGTGATGTCCACGATGGTAAGTGGTATATGTGGTGGTTACGAGGTAACCCCGAACAGAGTAAGTGGATCATGTTAAGTATGCTGCATGCTAGTATCATCTTGTGCATATCATGAGTAACATTGCCATGCTCATTTCATGTGATGCTAGATGTGTTATGTTCAATATGTTCATGCCATGCTCATCTGATGTTGTTCTAGTGATATCATGCTCATCATTGTTTAACCTGTAAATGCCATGATGTTGTTTGTCTTGATTGCTTTTGGTTGTTGTGAGGTTGCGAGTACATTCAAAGTACTCACCTGGCGTGTCATGCCAGTTTGAAGGTCATGCCGTGCTTGCTTGTTCATCGAGGATTCCGAGTTTGCGAGCTAGGATACGCGTTCCAGCCAGAGTCCCTGCGAAGTGCAGTCCATCGCTATCGTCGTTGTTTCACTGCTAGAAGTTATTCCGCTGCTCCGAGTTGTTCTGCTGCTAGCATAGAGCAACATGAGGAGGTGTAGTGTCGTCGTGCCGATGTAATTCGTGGTGATATGAAAACCCTTGTATCCATATCGATTGTAATAAGAGCTGATTTGTTGTATGCCAAGCAGTGCCGTATTCCAGAAGACTTGATCTCTGGGCTGGGATACGGGGTGTTCCGGTCTCTCTGAGCTGGGGTGCCACAAGCATTGGTATCAGAGCAGGTCTGGCTGTAGGACGCCCTAGTACACGCGAGCGTTAGAAAACGGTAGTATAGAGTCTTGTCAGTCTGCTGCATTTGATTGTTGCATTTGTTTGTCGCATAGCATGCATATAGACTCATTATCTTGTCACTAACGGTTAATCTTGTGAGTGTAGGTGGCATCAGTTTCGATCCACTGCCTGTACCCCTCTAGTTTTGCATACCTGCTCTTCGGTGTTTGATGTCATCTCTGTCCCAGCGGAGTGATGCCGAGGTACCAAGTGTTCCAGACACCTTTTGCGGGTATCACATCCTTATCCTTCCGCCAGTCACCCCTATCATTTTGGTGATAGCCATGTTTCTATCCCGAATCGTGCCTTTCGACTCACCGCTTCGGCAACCCTTACTGATCTTTGCTATCAGAAAAGGGCAATGCCAGCAAGCCCAGTTTTCCACCTCTACCCTAGCCTGTCACCCCATTCTTTGGACGTGTACGGTTCCGTTCCATACACTTGATGATGGTGTGGGCGTGACCTCCGCGTTCCGCCACATGATCAACAAGTCTGTCCTCACCTCCGCGTCCGCCCAGATGTGACCGGTGTTAAGCCAGCGCTTGGTGTAACCTTGTTTACACCAACTCCTTCCACACTTGGATTCAATTTCGTGCACACCGCCACAGCATATTAGGCCGTAATATCAGAGTTTTCGTGAGATTTGTGTGCTTAGGTATGCATGCATATTATTGTTGTGAGTAGTAGTACTATGTGATGTTGCTTGAATATGATATCATTTGTATGCCTTGTGTGTTTTTGTTTTTGTCGTTTCTTTTGCTTTTTTCTTTGGGCCCTTGGTGTTGCATTATTTCCCCTTATTAAAGTTGCTCATCAACCGACACCGGACCCGAAGAATCAGTGAGGAGTTCAAATATTTGGAAGCTCAGCTAAACATTATGGAATTCTCAGCCAACTGCATCGTATTGAGAACATCTGGTCTGAATACAAATGATATCCTGGCTGGATTATCAGCATCAAGTCTACGTAAGTATGCACTCTTCACAGCAGTAATGATGACATCAACCGAAAGACAGATTGTGTGCATGACTAACAGTATATTATCAGTCAATGGTATGCTTCATATGCACGGTTTGATTCTGCAATGAGTATGATTTTGAAACATGCTATAACCTAGAAGCCAGCAAAAATATGCCATGTACCCAACACTCAGCAAGAAGGATAATCAAACACCCTTTTTCATACAAGTAACCGGCAGCAAAATATTAAAGGGTATATATATATGGCATTGAGTCAACATATTTCAGATAGAAGCTTCTGGTGTAAGCAACCCAGTCTTCCCTTGCAAGCTACCAGAGAAGCTTACAACGCAAGTCTCCTCAGTCTTCCTCGGTACGATATGTGGATGAATTTCAGCACTAGATACTCCGTCTTCCTCAGTAAGCCACCGCAAAAGCTTCCGGCATAAGAAATCGAGTCTTCCCTAGCAAGCCACTAAGGGGGGGAAGCTTCTGAAGTATGGTACCCAACCTTCTTTAGCAAGCTTTCTGACAAAAGCTTCGAGCACAAGCTATTTAGTCTTCCTCAGCGTGATGGCTTTCAGCACAAGCTTCCTCCGTATGGCACTGGTACAAGGTATTACACCACGAGTTGACAGCATATGGCAGTGCATCTTAAAAATCAGATCCACAACAGTTTGGTCAGGAACACGAGCCAGTCTGGACACAAGTGTCTCCCTTAGGAACCAAATGCTCAGCTACACATGCTTTCATTGTGAGCATACAACCAAGGTCTTGCAAGTCACTCGAACGATGATGTAAATGGAATCTGACAACCACATGAGTATTGTTAAAAGAAGGAAGCCAGTGTATAACCTCAGTGTGACAAAGGACTATGAAGATTGATGACAACAGTGACTCTGTACAAGTACCTGTGAACATGGTATATGATCATGATGATCCCTTGTCTACTTTTCTCCGGTGACGGCACCACGCCTGTGTTCTAAGCTGTTTTTGGCCGTCCGGGGTGGATGCCGACTTTATATTTCTCTATTCAACAACTATCATGAGTTCTAAGCTGCTTTCCGGCTGTCTCGTATAGTTGTTGAGTTTCTTTGTGTGACAGTGGCCCTATGCTCTGAGCTGCTTTTCGGCTGTCTTAGGGAACTGCCACTTTCTTCTTATCAACACGGTCTCATGCTCTGAGCTGCTTTTCGGCCGTCTTGAGCTGTGGTTGAGTTATTTCAGTAATGTCCCAAATCTGAGTTGTAAAGACCATTCTGGTGGCTACTGATTTAGTTGCCGATTTCTTGCAAGTGTTCGGATGATCATTTCCCTACGGTTAAAACTTGAGAGATGATGAACCTGCCATTTAAACAATGTTACCATGTCAGGAGATGAGGATAAAAGTACGCCTATAGAAATATTTCCCATGACAGTACCTATGGTCCCACAAAGAATATATATGGCTAAGCTCCTTCCAGCAAAGGATCTAGACAAAGAAACAAATGATGAAGGAGCCATACCGGCAATACAGCTATGGTACTTGTTGCATGACCAACGTGGTACAGATACCCCGGACAGCCTGAGTCAGTATCGATCACCAGGAATACCTGCAAGAAGTCAGATTCCACCAGGAGAACAGTATGATTCACAACACTGTGTTGAACCTAGAGGGACATGCAGCTATTTAAGCAACCCAATGCAAGGAGTAAGATATTTGGTGTCCACCAAGAAAGTTGTTCACAACTCCATGGAATGTGGTCAGTGTGACACATCCATCAGAAACAACTCTCGGACTTGTGAGACGGGCATATATTGCAGTCATGATAATCTACCGCACCCCGTTAAGCCGGCAGCTATAAAAGAAATGGGAGTCAAAGTAACATATGAGGTAAGGCCTATCAGCATATGGAGACAGTGAAGCAAACCACCCCAGAGTCACGCAGTCACTCAGATGAAATTTCATGGGAACAGAATATAAAGGAAAAAGGATACCTGAGTTGGAAACGGTTTCCTTAAGTCAGAATATTCACACTTGTTCCCTAAGCAACCAAATCTCGAGGACGAGATTTATTTAAGGGGGGAAGGTTTGTCACACCCTGATTTTTGGCCCTTTCTTTTTCTTTTGGATTTATTTAAATCTTTGTTTTGAATAGCTTTTCTGTGGCTCTGTGGTCCTGAAACCTGGGAAGAGCTTCTCTTCTTAGGCTCCGAAGTGGCTTGTCATCCTCAAAACCATCTCAAGACCTTGTCATTTTCATCTTAGCCCAATCCCAATATTCTTTTTTATTGGGAATATTCCTTTTTCTATTAAAGGAATAATCCTTTTTGCCCTAGGTTGTGAAACAACCTATATTTCTATCACTCCCAAAATTACCAAATAATTCTCATAAATTGTTTGGGTCATATCTTCCACAGATATGTCAAAACCCTTCCTTGGCAGCATCAAAGATAATTCACAAATATTCCTTTTCGCATTCTGCCCTAAGTGGCTTTTTGAGAAGGAAGTGTCATTTATCTTTGCTTGATTGACCCCAAAGTTTTTGGACACCTTTTCCTGTCCATATCATTGCCCCATGCCAAAATTCAACTTAATTTGCCTAGTGAACCTTCCTCAGCAAATTTCCAAAGTTCCTGTCTGAGGAAAGCCTTTGTGAAGGAAGTACTAGCTAGGTTAATCCAAATGAGTTGAAATTTTGCAATATCCTTCTTATGACCAAATCATCACTCTCCTCAAGATTTGGGCTCAGGTCATCACTCGATGTGAGCTCAGCATCAAATCTTGGTTTCTGGTCAGATTTTCAGGTTGTGAAGTAACTATATTTTATATTACTTCATTTTTGCTGAAAATTTACCAGGGCATGCTCCTACCCATATAAACTCTCTCCCCAAAATTTGGACTCATTTTATCTAACTATTTTCCCTCAGCAATTTTTCCAAGATTCTGTTCAGAGAGGTGCATTATGAAGGAAGTACCACTTTGGCTTGTCCAAATGGTATGAAAAACTTGTGGCACCCTCATATGGACATATCATCAGGCCCTGACTATTTTAAGCTCAATCCAAGCAAGTATGAGAGTGCTACTTCATATCTTGCAATTCTGACCAGTGGGGCACTTTCTACAGCAAGTGCCATCTAAACACCACCATTTCATCTGATTTTTAGCCAACACAGTCACCATAGCATGTGATCAAACTAGGCCAAAGACCAGAGTTAGTATCCTATTCTAGCTCTCTCAGTTCACTTCAAACAGGTTGCTGCTGCTCTGCCTTGGAGCCAAGTGCTTTTCTCTTCTTTGCCCCTGACCTGTATTGTTTCTTCCTTGGCACTCGGGGTAAGATGGTCTATCTCCCAGACATTGTTTGGCAGCCTAGAGCGCATGTCACCGCCATGTTCACGTGGTGACCACGGGGCAGACAAGCCAAACAGCGCGCTCTGGCAGACCGCGGCGCTGTGCTCGTCCGTTCCCTCGTCGTCTCGATGCATCGCCGTGTCCTGGAGCTTCCCTGTGAGCCTCTGCGTCGCCCTATGCTCTGCCCCTCTCCTATTTCGCCGTCGTCGAGTGCCGGCAGCCGTGCCCGTGACCTGACCATCGTCCCCACCTCCATTGCCACGTAGCCCGAGCGCCCTCGAGCTCTCCAGAGCCTCCCCACGGCTATTTATAGCGTCCCCGACCTCTTCCGCACCTCGCCGCTCCTCGCTGCTCCCTCCCCTACCTTCCCCGGCCACCGGAGCGGCCTCACATTGCCTCGAACCGCCGTGGTGCTCACCGGACTTCGAGCAAAGCCGGCCATCCCGCGCTCCTCTCCTCTCCGTTCCACCACCATCGCCTTCCCCACGCTCCAGTGTATCTCCCCACCACCTCGCCCCTCGTCGGAGTGCCCCGTGGCCGCGTGCCCCTCATCTTGCCGCCGCCCGATCCCTCTCTATTGCCCATCGCCGCGGCCGCCCTGGTCCGCCCCGGCGCCGGCTAGCCCTCTGGACGGAGGCGGCGCATCACCCCGAGTCCACCGGTGGTCCCAGCTCCACCGGGACTGCCGGAGCCGGCCGGGCCATCGCCGGCATCGCGGCCCCGCCCCTGCCTCCTCTATTCCCATCGGGGCACAGCGAGGAGGAAGAAGACACCGGCCTGGCGGGCCTCACCTCCCCGCGGACCCCACACATCAGCCTCTCCAAATCCTATCCAGTCAGATAAGTGGAAACGTATTTTGTCAAATACGCTTTCGCTTAGTGAAAACGTATTCTGTTTCTTCTTCGGCCCAAAGCACGCTTTCTCCGTTCTGAAAGTGTATTCCTCTAAAAGGCACTTTCTGTTTTTCAGCCCAGGGACTTGTTTGTGAGGAATCTTTTATAGATTAGTCCCTGCACTTCCACCTCTCGTATCTTCGCGATCCTAACTCCGAATGAGGTGAATCCAAGTCTCACGGTTTCGTCTCGTCGAGCCCGTCATGTTGGTACCATTTTCATAATGTTTTCACACAGTGAAAATGACCATTTTGCCCTTGCCCCAAACAGCCCCCTCTGAGAAAGAACTATTTCCGGTGAATCTTTCTGCGAATGCTTCACACTTCTTCCCGGTGGATTCTTCATCCCCAGGCAAGCCACGACAGCCACTTGCATGAGAGCCTTGTAGTAGCCATGGTTTTCAACCTGAATATTTAAATAAGTTGTGCATGTTAATACTTCTTTTGAGTGCTATATATATGCTCGTGACTCCATGCTTATCCTTATGATATGATCATTTTGCATCAGCTGTTTAAATGATTACTTGGTATTATTATTATCATGTTCTTTTCTGGTAAATATTTCTGATGCTAGTGGTCATGCTATGTTCATATTATAATTGTGTTATTCGTGATCATTGATATGCCATGCTCATGTGCATCCAGTAGGGTAAATCATTTATTGATGTTGATACGTTAAATAGTGATGTTGCTCATCCATGCTCATGTTGATATTATTCTCATAGTCATTGTTGTTCCATCGTGTTATTGTGACTCAGCTCATTACATTCAAGTTAAACCGAACTTTAGTACAACTTGAACATCTGTTGGCTGAGTCATAGTGCCATCGAATCAAGCTGACCAGTGCAGCCACACTTGCCTTATGGGGGGGGGCCCTGATTGGGTTTATTGTCATGCCTCTCGCTAGTTCCTCCAACTAGGGAAGGTTATGGGCGCGCGCTACCCTAATCAGGTAGGCAGACATAAGCCTTGTGTGCCCGAGTTGTATGGATCCATTGTCCCCATTTGGGTCCGTTTTTGTTTTGCCACGACGGTGGCCGTTGGGTGTCACGAGGTGACATCGGGGCCACCCACGACTTAGCCCAAAGGGGAGTTTGTCGGAGTGGCCGGGAGAGTGTCATGCAATAGATCGGTTTTGTCGGAACGCCGTTGGTCCACCCGAATGGGAGCACGAGGCCTTGGGTTCCGTAGTGTGGGTACAGTGTACTAACCTCTGCAGAGTGTGTATAATCTATCGATAGCTGCGCCCGCGGATATGGGCCCAGTTTGTAGTAGGTCACACTGTGGGTCAACAGAAGTAATAACCTACTTAATTATAACCCTGGTTCGATGAGGAAAGAAGTTGGTTGATCTTTATGTGACCGTGAGAGGATCATAGTGGTATCGTGGATACCGAAGCTGGTTGATGTTTGTGGTGTTATGCGGTAATCGCGGGTAAGGATCAAGCTCCTTGTGGTCATGTAATGATTACTATGATATTGGTACTACTAAGCTTGATTTGATCCTGAGGTGATCGTGTGATGTCCACGATGGTAAGTAGTATATGTGGAGGTTACGAGGTAACCCCGAACAGAGTAAGTGGATCATGTTAAGTATGCTGCATGCTAGTATCATCTTGTGCATATCATGAGTAACATTGCCATGCTCATTTCATGTGATGCTAGATGTGTTATGTTCAATATGTTCATGCCATGCTCATCTGATGTTGTTCTAGTGATATCATGCTCATCATTGTTTAACCTGTAAATGCCATGCTATTGTTTGTCTTGATTGCTTTTGGTTGTTGTGAGCTTGCGAGTACATTCAAAGTACTCACCTGGCGTGTCATGCCAGTTTGCAAGTCATGCCATGCTTGCTTGTTCCTCGAGGATTCCGAGTTTGCGAGCTAGGATACGCGTTCCAGCCAGAATCCCTGCGGAGTGAAGTCCATCACTGTCGTTGTTGTTCCGCTGCTAGAAGTTATTCCGCTGTTCCGAGTTGTTCTGCTGCTAGCATAGAGCAACCTGAGGAGGCATAGTGTCGCCGTGTCGATGTAATTCGTGGTGATATCGGAACCCTTGTATCCATATCGATTGTAATAAGAGCTGATTTGTTCTATGCCAAGCAGTGCCGTATTCCAGAAGACTTGATCTCTGGGCTGGGATACGGGGTGTTCCGGTCTCTCTAAGCTGGGGTGCCACATGCCGTATTACCATGAATCGCACACGCATATGAGACAAAACCGTGTGTGCGTCCGTTGGGCATCGCAAATGTTTCACGTCAAAGAACCGTGTGTTCTCTATTTTTCATCGCACGCGCTGTTTTCTTTCTAATCGTGTGTACATTATTTTATTCGCTCCTGTTTAATTTTATTTTTCCCTGTAATTTAATATGCGAATTGGAAATTTTGAATTATGAAACATGGAATTCAAATTCTCAGCACAATGGTTCAACAACCAATCCATAAATAAAATTCTCAGTACAATATGTTCAGTAATTACAGGATTAGGCAGTATTTAACTATGATGAACCACAATATTTAGAGGCGGTACAGGTGAAGAGACAAGTGTAAATCATTTTGGTTGCCGATGGTGTTGAAGAAGCGGAATGCCCATAATGTGCCCTCCTGCATGCCATAGGCACGAACAACTTTTGTCCAACCCCATGTGATGATCGCCCGCCCATCCTTACCGCCTTCAAGAAGACTTCTAGAGCATTATCATGGTAGTATCAATTATATACTTTAACCTTAGTTGCCTCCACTCCGGTCATGTAGTTTGCAAGGTAATCATCAGTAAATTGCTTTGGAAACCACTGAAAAGAGAAAACTTTCAGATACTCAGGTCTAATATAGTAACTTGTTGTGGGCAGGGGGAAAAGGCAACATATTACTTACCATCCTAAAGTTCACTGTTGTCTTGGACAAAGTGTAAATAAAGAGCTTAATTCCCATAACCCGTCTCTATCGCCTAACAATCTTTCTTAGTTTCCTCACTTGACGCTTGTTCATGAATATGTCATTGCCCCATACGCAAAAGGGATCGAAGCGTGGATCAGTACCACTCATATATGTACCTAAAAGCAACCAGTAAATGTTAGAAGCTAAACTGAGATTGCACAAATGATGTAAAATACAACTACCTCCGTTCCTAAGTACAAGTATTTTTAGAGATTTCAATATGAACGACATACGGATGTATATAGACATAGTTTAGATTAGAATCTAGATTCACTCATTTTGCTCCATATGTAGTCTATATTGGAATCTCTACATATACTTATATTTAGGAACAGATGGTGTATAAGACATGGGATGCAGCTAAATGATGTCTACTACGCAACTTTATTCTTGTAGACTCGTGTTGGGCCTCCAAGCGCAGAGTTTTGTAGGACAGTAGCAATTTTCCCTCAAGTGGATGACCTAAGATTTATCAATCCGTGGGAGGCATAGGATGAAGATGGTCTCTCTCAAACAACCCTGCCACCAAATAATAAAAAGTCTCTTGTGTCCCCAACACACCAAATACAATGGTAAATTGTATAGGTGGACTAGTTCGGCGAAGAGATGGTGATACAAGTGTAGTAATGATAGTAGATATTGATTATTGTAATAGTAACAATAAAAAACAGCAAGGTAACAAGTAACAAAAGTGAGCACAAATGGTATTGCAATGCTTGAAAATGAGGCCTAGGGTCCGTACTTTTGCTAGTGCAATCTCTTAGCAATGCTAATATGATTGGATCATATAACCATCCCTCAACGTGCGATGAAGAATCACCCCAAAGTTCTTATCTAGCGGAGAACATAAGAAGAAATTGTTTGTAGGGTACGAAACCACCTCAAAGCTATTCTTTCCGATCAATCTATCCTAGAGTTCGTACTAAAATAACACCAAGCTATTCTTTCCGATCGATCTATCCAAGAGTTCATACTAAAATAACACCATATGATACACAGCAACCAACTCTAATGTCACCTAGATACTCCAATGTCACCGCGAGTATCCGTGAGATGATTATACGATATGCATCAAACAATTTCAGATTCATAATACTCAATTCAACACAAAGAATCTCAAAGAGTGCCCCAAGATTTCTACCGGAGAAACAAAGACGAGAATGTGCATCAACCTCTATGCATAGATTACCTCAATGTCACCTTTGGAATCCGAGAGTTAAGTGCCAAAACACAGATGAAGTGAATCAATATGATACCCCATTGTCACCATGGGTATTCATAGCAAGACATACATCAAGTGCTCTCAAATCCATAAAAGTATTCAATCCAATAAAACGAAATCTCAAAGGGAAAACTCAATTCAGCACAACAAGATAGAGAGGGGAAAAGACCATATGATCCAACTATATTAACAAAGCTCGCGATACATCAAGATCGTGCCAACTCAAGAACATGAGAGAGAGAGAGAGAGAGATTAAACACATAGCTACTGGTACAAACTATCGTGGATTTGTCACGGCAGATGTCCTTAGTGAAAAGGACTTAGTCGTGAGGCCAACGCATCTAACTGGTAGCTTGAGAGGGGTTGAGCGGGACGAGAGACACGAGATTTTACCCAGGTTCGTCCCCTCACGGTGGAGGTAAAAGCCTACATCCTGCTTGATTGATATTGATCATGATCACGATCTCGGTTACAAGGGTGGTGTTTCAACATCTCACATATCGAGAGTATCTATTTTGATCTTGTCTCAGACTTTTCTATTGAGACCTGTCTATTGAGACGTCTAGAAAACTTGACCCTCTTGGGGTGCCCCGCCCCTCCTTATATAAGTTGAAGGGGCGGGTTACATGTAGAGTCCAAGTTGGATTAAGACTTAACCTATTCTAACTTCTCACCGTGGGCTTTTTAACGTCTTGGGCTTCTTAACGTCTTGGGTTTCTTAACCCCAGGCGACTCATCTCTCAAACTCATCTTCGTGACTCCATGCATCTGCCGGGTCATAACTGTCTGCTGGGTTAAAGACTGTTTGCCGGGTTAAAGACTGTCTACATGGTCATAACTGTCTGCCAGGTTATAACTGTCTATCGGGTTCAAGACTGTCTACCGAGTCTCACCAGCCGGGTCTCACCTACCGGGTTAGGATCTGAGATGACTTAGCGTCAGGGCGGCTTAAACACAGAGATGACTTAAGCCTTAGGGCGGCTTATCCTTCTAAGCCGGGACTTGGTCATGGGGAATATCCCCAACATTAGCCCCCAATTTAGCTTTGAATTTATTCATGCTAAACTCTTAAAATAAGAATATGCAAAGGGACCGGCTCACTCAAAAAATACCAGCTGACCAGCTCCTGAAAATTCTGAATCTCTGTCATATCATTAAACTGACATTGGCTCCTTAGAGAAAAAATAACCCTTATTATCTTCAACTGCCTTGACTTGATAAAATTCGTTTGACGTTGTGCCAACTTTCAATACTTCAGACTTCGATAAAAAATCCGTATGATGTTAAGTTGTCTGAATAGCTTAGAGCAAATAATCTTTGCAAACTTCTTCATCGAAAAATATGAGACCTGGTTCACTCATAACTGAGAATTCGAAGGCATATCTTCCTCATATCCATATTACCTGTAGCCCCCAAGTCCTAGGAGGGAAACATAGTGATAGCTTTAAGACTTGCTTCAATATAAATATTGCAACTCTGGAAAAAAAAAATCCGGTGTTGCTCATCTGAGTCACCAGTCATAATTTGAATGTTCCACATATGTAGTCCCCAAGTACCAAGTTGTCTTGCCTGCAGCAACCTAGGACTTGTAAATGTCTTATGCTCATAAAACTTCAGCCAGTGTAGCCCCCAAGGGCCGGGTCATTATGCAATAATGAGCAGGGACTTTTGTAGATCTGGTCATATAGAATTGAGGAGCAATGTGTAGCCCCCAAGTACCGGCTCAGTAAGACAATACTGGGCTGGGACTTAGAAAAAGGTAGAAGGTCAGCTCATCTTCCTGAGATAACCCGATGATTTGAATAATGTGATGACTTGAAAAGCAACTTGCATTAGCCCCCAAGTGCCATGGTGCATGCTTGCAGCGACATGGGACTTGGATACTTTATATAATCTTAATTTGAATAATGTAGCCCCCAAGTGCTGGGTCGTATGCCTGCAGCGACTCGGGACTATTCCTTCCATTGTAGAATAAATCATATCCACTGTCTGGATGATGTTGCTGAATGCCTTGCATATCAATATTGAACCATGCTCTTTGTTGTGAACTGGTATTCTTGAATGAAGAAATAATAGCCATTCCTCTGAAGCGGCTTTGAAAACCTTAATCATAATACTGGTTATTGATAACCATAATAAAAAAACCCCGCCATGTTGGCTATTAAATATTTGAATAATATAACCTGGTTGGAAAACCTCAATCATTCAATACTGGTTATAACAACCATAATGAAAAATCTAGCCATGTTTGGCTATTAAAGATTGGAATAATATAATCTGGTATGAAAACAATCACAAGATCTTGTCTATTGACAAGTAAATCCAGAGTTAAATACTCAGTGGCTCTTGGCCATTGGCAATTTAATGCGCATTCATTGTAATCCGGGATTTTTGTAACCCGACAGCTTATAGCCTTTGTAAAAATCAAGAACTGATAACCCTTTTGAAACACCAATTTTAATCTTTGATGATGAGTTTGAACTTAATCATTTATGTAAGCCATAGCTCTGCATGTCCTGCACAAAATTTGAACAACATATGCCCTGGCGACTTAACGTCAAAAGCCAGGGCGGGTAACAACCCAAACATAATATAATCTTATGCAATTATGGAAAAGACTAGAATTAAGGCCATCAAAGCCAAAATATACTGGGGACTTATAGGTCAAAACCAGGGCGGATTACCAAACCTCGCATACTTATATAACAAGTAAAAACATACCTGAAGAGCGACACATACTGCCGGCTTACATTGCCATATCCAGTAAGGGTGACAACCCAAATATTTGTAAGCGCATGGCTCCAATTGCGCAAACTAAAGCATATTGGCGACTTAAAGTCCATAACCAGGGCGGGTTACAAAACCCAAAATGCTCAAAATATGAGGCGCATAATCAGGGCTACATGACCCGGATTATCGAACAATGTACTTAGAAAAAATCTTGAGGAAACACAAATCCAAAAGAAAAAGACAATCAAACACCTTCAAATAATAGTCTGGCCGACCCACAAAGGTACGGCTAGGAAAATTGGCTAACAAAGCCATGTGCTTTCAATGGCTGCACAACCTTTGGTACTTAGACCACATGATTGCTTTAAAGGCAGCAACAGTCGTTTTGGTACTTAGACCACATGATTACTTTCAAAAGGCAGCAACAGCCATTTTGGTACTTAGACCACATGATTGCGTTCAAAAGGCAGCAACAGCCGTTTTGGCACTCAGGCCCACATGATTGTTTTCAAAGGGCAGCAACAGCCGTTTGGCACTCAGGCCACATGATTGCTTTCAAGAGGCAGCAACAGCCGTTTGGCACTTAGGCCACATGATTGCTTTCAACAGGCAGCAACAACCTTTTGGCACTTAGGCCACATGATTGCTTTCAAGAGGCAGCAATAGCCTTTTGGCACTTAGGCCACATGATTGCTTTCAAGAGGCAGCAACAGCCGTGGTTATACCTAGCTCACTATAAGACGGCTTTCATGTGATACAAGCCGCCGTTTTCCTCTTAACAAGTTCAGGGTCTTTTAAAAAGATTGACTGTTAGGAATTTGGCGGGTCATTAGTAGAATAGCCAGTAGCAAACAGGCAGGAAAAAACCTTAGAAGAAGTGGCATTCAAGCCGGTGCAGACGGGCGAGTCAATCGCTGGCGCAGTAAGCCGCGTGGACGGGCGAATCAGCCACGTCGTGTTGATGTAGACTGGGCCACAGAGGCCATGGCTTGCACATACATTCATTTGAGCATTATGGCATGGTCAGAAGCTAGCGCATGATAATCATGGCGCGAGCTATATATCCATGGCATGACCATCGCTCTTGCAGTGAACAATTGTCCTGCATAGAAAATATCACAAGCCAGGGTACTTGTTCTTTAAAGAATAAAAACATATCAATAAAATTGACTGGACAGGATTCACCTGATTTGTTCAGACGACCGATGATCTGTAAGTAGTATCCGTAGATAACTCTTCAATACAGTTGCTGACCACTTTGATTTTTCTTGGAACCAGTCCCTCTAATCCCTTTCAGTAGGAATCGGGCGGCTCGGTAGTTGGAGGAAAACCGCGGCGGGTCAAGGCAACAGGGGGGCCTGAAGGAGCCAACTCAGAAACCAAAATGGCTAGGAGGCGGCGACTCAAGGCCACTGTAAGCCGGCGGAGAAGCAAATGCGGCCGAGGCGGAGCAGGGTCGGGGGCGAGGCGGCCCGCGACCGGTGGCTTGAAGCAAACGTGGCCGGCGGGGGCGGCTCAAGGCCGCGCCGGTAGGTCAATGGAGCAGCTCCAAGGCAGGGCGGCTCACCGGTGGCGGAGCGAGGCGGCTCGAGGAGGCCCCCGGCGAGGCAGAGCGGGTGGCGCGAAGCCGGCGTGGGCGAGCGCGGAGGTAGGTGCTACGACGGCAGGGCGGCTTGAGGCCGGGGATTGACCCGGCGGCGGCTCATCGGCGGTGGTGACTCGGATGGAACATCGATTGGCAAAGGTGAGAAGGGCCTCGGAGGAGGGCGGTTCGAGGCGAGCCCGTGGCCTCAGCGGCCTCAGCGGCAAGCGGTTGAGGCGCGCGGTGGCTTAGGAAGCAGCGCCGGGTTGGAGCTGGTGGCTCAGAGGCGAGGTGACCCTAGGAGGGGCGCCGCAGCAGGGCAGATGGCGAACGACTCCGAGGCGAGCGCAGCGACTTGACGGGGCACACCGGAGCCCGACCGGAGCTGTAACTCGGTCCGGGCGCGCGAACGGCTGGCAGAGCCAGCTGGACGAGGGCCTCGGTGGTGGCTTGAAGCGTCATGGCGTGTGGCAGAAGCGGCCAGTAGCTCAACGGCAACAGCTCGAGGAGGCGGACGACTAGGCCGCGAGGAGTCTCTGGGGACACGCAGCACGGCCGGCCGGGACAGAGGTGCAACAGCAGCGCGTCGGGTTGCTGAAGTGATTCGGCGAGGCGAGACACCTCGCGGCCAGCCGGCTCACCAAGGGAAACAGCGGCTCACAGCCGGGGGCGCCTCGGAGCGGCAATCGCAGTGGAGTTGGGAGCGACTCGACGAGGCCGCAGAGGTGGCGGGTTGCAGTAGCGGCAGCTCAACGGAGAGGTGAAGCAGGCACCCTGTCGGCGTCCGGCGGCTTGACACGAAGACCGCGCAGGAACGAGCCTGCTCGGCGGAGCTGGCGGAGGCGGCTTACGGCAAAGGCGGCGGGGCCGGTGTTTTGAAGGAAAGGCGCAACAAGGCGGCTTCGATTTAAACAAGGCGGAGATGATGCAGCGTGGAGGCTCTCCACAGAAGTAGATGAAGGCGCGCTCAGGCGGGGAGACCAGCGGCGGAGGCCTGAGTCTGCGGCCAAGTCCATTTTCCCGGTCACGCGTTTTGCCAAATCCACGCCCGCCTCAGCCTCCGGGTCTTGGCTCTTTCCTCTTCTCTTAGCCCAATCTTGTCTTATCCTCTATACTGATACTCCCAAATCATAATCTTCACGTGGATAGCAAACAAACCCACGCAGGTGGCATCAAGCCCCACTTAGAACCGGTCAAACCTGTGGAAACCATGGATAGGCAATCTTGTGTAAATACTAATGGCCCCTTTTTTTTCTTTGATCCTCACGTCATGGATTTGGATGGGCAGGGTATATAACACTCCGTGCATGTGAGGCACTGCTGCATATAGCTGTGAATCAAGCGATCAACCGTGAGTCAACCGAACAACTGGGCCTAGCCATCATGCACGGCAGTTGACCGGTGACTGCTGTATTTTTGTCTGTAGACACCAAGCTTGGAGCAGATCGATTGTGCGTCAGTGCATAGGAGCAACTCCTTGATATACTCATGTTAATACGGGCTTGGCCAAGGGCGGCTGATATGACATTTGGATCACCAAACACCTCAGAAGTTGAAACGAATCCGCCGCTGTGGATGCGATCGCTTCATACGCAGTTTTCTTTCGATCAAAAACAGGGCTTGAAGCGACTCGGCGGCGACTTACGGCAGAGCGAGGCCGGCTCTACGCGGCCCAGAGGTGGCGGCTTGGCGTTCCAGCGCGAAGCCGTGGGGGCCCGCAGCGGGTTACTGCAGCGGCGGATGCAAAACAACGGCGGCGGGTTACCGAGGCCACGGGAGTGGAGGTATGGCCGGCTCATGGAAGTGTGGCCGGCTAAACGCACCGCCGTGGACACGACAGGGCCGACTCTGCGATAGAGGCGAGCTCCTGGCAACGAGGCGGGACGGCTCGGGGACGGCCACGGCAGGTCGCGGCTGCGGAGGCGCACGACAGCGCGGGGTCCAGAACCGGCCGTGGTGAAGGCGCGGAGGGAGGCCGGCTGCTTGCGGCGGTTTAGAACAGCTGGTTTTGAAATGAGGATTTGGCGGCTCGGTGATCCTGTGCACCAGTGGAGGTGGCTTAACACGGCCGTAACAGCGGCTTGCAGGTGCTCGGAGGCATTTTGGCAACTCGGATGCTGCAACGAGGGCACTCCGGCGAGGGCTTGCGATGGAGGTAGCTCGGTTATGACTCAGGAGTGGCCAGCGGGTCAGCATGGAGGTGAAGTGGCCGACGGCTCACAGCTAAGACGACTTGGAAGCGAGTTGGCCAGCTTGTCGGCGGCTCACAGCAAAGACGACTTGGAAGCGAGTTGGCCAGCTTGCCGGCGGCTTGGCGAAGGCGGCTCCGAAGCGCTCGGAAGCGGGTCGAGTGACGGCAGCTCGGTGACTTGGCCCGAGGCCGTGGCGCGAAGCGAACGGTGAAGGCGGCGGCTCAGCGGCCGGGGCGGCTCGGCGCGGCTGTTTGGAGGCGACGACGGTGACCCAGTAATAGCAGCTCTGAGCAGTGGTGGCGAGTTGCGGGGGCGCGGCTTGACGCAGCAGAGGCAGCGGCTTGGAGCAGCGCTCGCAGGGGCGGAGACGCCTCAGAGAGAGGCTGCACTCAGGGCCAGCGGAGACCATCCAAGATGGAGGCGGCTTGCAGCCGCGGGGATGACCCGGAGGCAGAGTCTGAGTCTTTCTTCCGGTCCGAGTCATAGTTAACTTGACTGATGCACGTCCAAACCCTTCGGGTCATGTTCTTTTATCGCCCTCCATAACTAGCATGTACGACCAAGCCCGGCAGCGGAATTGACCCCATAGTCCGTATATGATGCGGCGGCTGAAATCAATAATTACCATGATACACAGTTGAATTGCCATCTTCTGGACGTATCAGCGTAATGAGCCTACTTGATAACAGGACGAATCACTGCCTGGTCAGATCCGATATTCCAATGGACACAGCTTCTCCCTCGAGACTTGACATGATCCTACTTGCTCTGGTCTTGAACCACCCGCTAGATTTATGTTGATGACGACAAACAGCTGTCAGCCTCGGCGACTTGTGAGATAGCGGGGCGGAATCGACCGCAACCCTAATTTTTCTTGAACTTTAAACCTCATGGATTTTAAGCTGGACGAACTCGGAGCTGATATAGATCCTTCCGAACTGAGTCTTTCATCCGGAAAATTGCAAACTTCTCAGTCCCTAAGATAGATTCCTTCAAGAACTCAACACCATCGTGCGCAGGCCCCACGGTGGGCGTCAACTATCGTGGATTTGTCACGGCAGATGTCCTTAGTGAAAAGGACTTAGTCGTGAGGCCAACGCATCTAACTGGTAGCTTGAGAGGGGTTGAGCGGGACGAGAGACGCGAGATTTTACCCAGGTTCGGCCCCTCACAGTGGAGGTAAAAGCCTACATCCTACTTGATTGATATTGGTCATGATCACGATCTCGGTTACCAGGGTGGTGTTTCAACATCTCTCATATCGAGAGTATCTATTTTGATCTTGTCTCAGACTTGTCTGTTGAGACCTGTCTATTGAGACGTCTAGAAAAACTTGACCCTCTTGGGGTGCCCCGCCCCTCCTTATATAAGTTGAAGGGGCGGGTTACATGTAGAGTCCAAGTCGGATTAAGACTTAATCTATTCTAACTTCTCACCGTGGGCTTTTTAACATCTTGGGCTTCTTAACGTCTTGGTTTTCTTAACCCCAGGTGACTCATCTCTCAGACTCATCTCCGTGACTCCATGCATCTGCTGGGTCATAACTGTCTGCCGGTTTAAAGACTGTCTGTCGGGTTAAAGACTGTCTGCCGGGTCATAACTGTCTGCCGGGTTAAAGACTGTCTGCCGGGTCTCAGCAGCCGGGTCTCAGCAGCCGGGTTAGGATCTGAGATGACTTAACGTCAGGGCGGCTTAAACCCAGAGATGACTTAAGCCTTAGGGCTGCTTATCCTTCTGAGCTGGGACTTGGTCGTGGGGAATATCCCCAACACAAACCCTCAGCCCCGAGGGTGGACTACTCCCTCCTCATTATGGTGGCCGCCAGGATGATGAAGATGGCCACCGGTGATGATTCCCCCCTCCGAGAGGGTGCCGAAACGGGGTCTAGATTGGTTTTTCGTGGCTACAGAGGCTTGCGGCGGCGGAACTTCTGATCTAAGATTATTTCTAATGGTTTCTCTATTTATAGGATTTTTTTGCGTTGCTTTCACGCGAAGATGGGCCTCGAGGTGAGCACAACCCACCTGCACACGGGTTGGGCTCCAGGCGCGCCCTGGTGGGTTGTGCCCTCCTCGTGGCTCTTCTGGCCCTCCCACAAAGCTTCTAGTGCCTCTTTTGTTTCAAAAAAAATCATCAAAAAGTTTCATCTCATTTGGAGAATTTTCATTTCTGCACAAAAAACAACACCACGGTAGTTCTGCTGAAAACAGCGTCAGTCCGGGTTAGTTCCATGCAAATCATACCAAAACCATATAAAATTGTTGTAAACATGGCATTAATACTTCATAAATTATAGATATGTTGGAGACGTATCAGCATGCCCAAACTTAATTCCTACTCGTCCTAGAGTAGGTAAATGATAAAAGAAATAATTTATGAAGTGTGAATGCTAGCAAAGTGCATAAGTTTGATCAATGATAATTTCAATCACTTTTCCTAGCAGCATAACAGCAACTCTTTCCCATAAAACTTCTCATGTTAAAGTAGCAACCAATTCACATGTTAAGGTTCAAACAATGAATTCTCTTGAAACTCAACAACCTATATTCTTAGTCACCAAACAATTGCAATTCAACTTATTCAACAGAGTCTAAGTAAGAGCTCGACATACTTAATCATCATATAGTCTTCTATGATTGCTAGTACTCAAATCATATTTTTAGAACAAATGGCATCCATCTAACACAGAGAAAGATAGGGGCTTACTGTTTTGCCTCCCAACTCATTTATCATAAAGATAATTGTCAACAATAATAAATCATGATCAAATATATTTGACTGGCCATATGTGCCTAGATTTTTCCCCACCACATGATTCTTGTCAACTAGAGAATAATTGAGATTGAAATGAGAATTCATTCTATTGACTCTTGCATAAAAGTAAATACTGAAAAGTAAAAGATAGGCCCTTCGTAGAGGGAAGCAGAGGTTGTCATGCGCTTTTTATTTGGATGCCCAAGCTCTTAATGCAAAGAAACGTCACGTTATATTGCCCCTTATGATAGCAACCTTTTATTATGCAGTCCCCCGCTTTTATTACTTTGCCATCACAAGTTCATACAACGCTCAGTTTTCCCTTACAACAAAAGATCAAACATATTTAGGGGCAATTTTTATTGCTTTATGCACCGATGACAACTTACTTGAAGGATCTTATTCAATCCATAGGTAGGTATGGTGGACACTCATGGTAAGAAACTGGGTTTAATGGTTTTTGGATGCACAAGTAGTATCTCTACTTAGTACGAATTTTGGGCTAGCAAAAGATCCTAGGCAAACACCACATGTTGGAGGATCCATGACAATATAACTTCTATGCAAATATACCCAAACATAACTCATTATGTTATCTTCCTTGTCCAACTTCAACTAATTTTCTCAAGTTTGAAAATAATTAATGGATATTCACAATCATATAAGATGTCCAAGATAATATATTTGTATGTGAAAGTTCTCTTCCTTATACTAATGAATTCCTTGTATGACCAATATTGTGATTGTCAAGCTTCAATAGATTTCACTTTCTAAACCCAATGTGAAGCCACTACTAGGCATGATATGAACATATAATTTCAACTTCATGATATTCAATTCATTCAACAATTTACTCATAGGATATAAGTGAAGCACAAGAGTAAATGACAAACTACTCCAAAAAGATATAAGTGAAGATCAAGCGAGTAGTTAAGTAAAGGGGTAGCTAATTGAGGACTTCTCTTATTTAAAAACTTTCAGATCTAAGTATTTTATTAAAAAAGCAAGAAAAATGAAAATAAAATGGCATTCTAAGAATAGCACACATCATGTGAAGAAGCAAAAACTTAGGTTCAACCGAGGCTAACCGATAATTGTTGATGAAGAACGGTGGGATGCCTACCGGGGCATTCCCAAGCTTAGATGCTTGAGACTTCTTGAAATATTAATTTGGGATGCCTTGGGCATCCCCAAGCTTGAGTTTTTGTGTCTCCTTAATTCCTTTTATATCCCAGTTTCCCTAATTCTAAAAAACTTCATCCACACAAAACTCAACAAGAACTAGTGAGATAAGTTATTATAAATCAATGCAATAACCTTATCATTCTCTACTGTAGCAAATCACTAAAATTATAATTTAACATTGCATACTAAATGCCTCTGCATATTTAATACTCCTATCCTCAAATAGAATCATTAAACAAGCAAACATATGCAAATAATGCAAACATAACAGCAATCTCTCTAAACAGAACAGTCTGTAAAGGATGAAGTAAGATCCATACTTATTTAACTTAGAAAATTCTGAACAATTACCACACTATAGAAAATTTATCATAGCTTATTTTGCAAAAAGTTTCAACATTTTGTCACATTCTGACATTTTTTAACAATTCACGCATTGGCATGCAACTTTCTGTTTTCAAACAGCAACATATAGACTTGCAAAATAAGCATGGCAAAGGCTATACTTGACATTTTTATTGAAATAAAAGAGGCAAAACATTATTCTAAATAACAGAAAGCAAATCCTAACAAAATAGAATGACGCTCCAAGCAAAACATATAGCATGTGACGAATGAAAATATAGCTCCAAGTAAGGTTACCGATAATTTTGGAGACAAAAGAGGGGATGCCTTCCAGGGCATCCCCAAGCTTAGTTGCTTGGATCTTCCTTGAATATTACCTTGGGGGTGCCTTGGGCATCCCCAAACTTAGGGTCTTGTTACTCCTTATTCTCCTCATATCGATATCTCACCCAAAACTTAAAAATTTCAATCACACAAAACTTAACGGAACTTGGGCTAAAAAGATCATCTTCATTAAGCATAGCATCCCCAAGCTTGGGACAAACATTAATTGCAGCAAATAAATTCTCAAAAATTCCATTCTCATCCAACATAGCATCCCCAAGCTTGTGGCTTGGCATATCATAAGCATAATTACTCTCATCATTAATAGTATGAATAGCACCAATGGTATAACAATTGCTATCATCATAATTTCCCAAGTTGGTGCCAAAAATATTTCCAAGATTATAAGAAGTATCATTATCTTCCCAATCATAATTATCACAACAAGCAATAGGCATAACAAAATCATCATCAATAGTGCTCTCGGACATTGTGCCATAAAACAAAGAATCAATATCATCATCAAGTGCATCATCTTCCACGATTGTTTTTGATTCATTTTCATGAGACACAACAATAATAGGAGCAACATTATTTGGGAGAGATACCTTTTTACCTCTATTCTTTCTTATTTTCTTCTTCTTCACCACATCATGTGTGGGTCTAATTAATTTTTTCGAGCTTCTTATTGATGAGATTGGTTGAATAAGGAGATCCTCCTCGTCACCTATTTCATCATGAGAGACAATAGGAGGGAAAGTGGAAATCTTTACCCTTTAATTAGTATTCCTTTTATATTCTATTGGTTTCCCCATCTTTTTATAGTTGGCAATATAAGCATTCTCATTGCAATTTACCATGCAAAACATATAGATATTTTTTTAGATTAGTTTCAATGTCGTCCGTGAGAATGAATACTTCAAACAAACTATTTTTATGTGTCAATTCTTCACTCCCCAAAAATAGACAAAGCTCATTATAAAGTTCAATGGTGATCAAATTATTACAATATTTGGCCATGATTCGATCATGAAAAGTTTGCATTGGAAATTAAGATGACCAACCTTATTGCAAAGTTCACAAGTAATAGGACAAAGAGAACATAATTTTGTAGCAAATTCATCTATCACTTTGAGCAAAAAATTGGTTCTATCATGTTTATGCTTCTTACAAAATCTATCTTCCCTATAAGGCACGTCTTCACAAACTTTATGCACTCCACAAAAATTGACATGCTTATAAGAAACATTTTTAACACGACTCGTGCAATCATCATTAGTATTTTGGATATTCATAGAATTCATACTAACAACATTGCAATCATGCTCATCATTTATGCCAAACAATTTATTGAATTCTTCTTCTATCAACTGAGCACAATTTTCCTTTCCATCATTTTCACGAAAGACATTATAAAGATGAACAATATGATGCAACCTTAATTCCATTTTTTTGTAGTTTTCTTTTATAAACCAAACTAGTGATAAAAACAAGAAACTAAAAGATTCAATTACAAGATCTAAAGATATACCTACAAGCACTCACCTCCCCGGCAACGGAGCCAGAAAAGAGCTTGATGTCTACTACACAACTTTATTCTTGTAGACTCGTGTTGAGCCTCCAAGCGTAGAGTTTTGTAGGACAGTAGTAATTTTCCCTCAAGTGGATGACCTAAGGTTTATCAATCCGTGGGAGGCATAGGATGAAGATGGTCTCTCTCAAACAATCCTGCAACCAAATAATAAAAAGTCTCTTGTGTCCCCAACACACCAAATACAATGGTAAATTGTATACACTACTGCAGGATGCTGCTAACGCGACACTACAATTACAGACCCTTCAACGAAACTGTGTGCGATGCATTAATCACAAACGGTGATGTAAAAAAACCATCAAAAAAGATGCAAAACGTTTGCGATGGCGGATACATCAAACATGGTATTTTAGTTGCGTGTGTGATGTGGGGCATACGGTTCAGTTCAATGAACTGTTTGCAATGCGGAAGAAGAACAGAAATGGGCAGCCAAATGAAGGCGTGTGCGATATACGGCATACAGTTCAATCGGATTAACTGTTTGTGATGAGGCGGAACAACAGAAACGAGTAGCCAGATGAAGGTGTGTGCGATTGAGGGCATACACTTCAGACGGATGAACTGTTTGCGATTAGGCAACACAACAGAAACAGTCAGCCAGATCAACGTGTCTGCGATTGATGGCATACACTTCACACGGATGAAATGTTTGCGAATAGCCACAACAAACAGAAACAGTTAGACAAATCAATGTGTGTGCGCTAGACAGTCACACATTCTAATTAAAAGAAGCGTGTGCAATGGTAATAACGATAGCGCACGGTTGTTGGAACAAGACGTGTGCTGACATCGCCTATTGCGGTGCACCCTATGGTGCTAATGCCACGTACGCGGCCGAGAAAGCGTGCCCACGTTATGCCGTCCGAGAATAGTGCCACACTTAGAAATTATATAACCGTCAATAAATTTTGAGCTTGCATCCCGTCACATTCCAAATTACTACCACGCTATATTTAATTGCAAACCTGTTCACACCGATTAAAACCTAAACGGTTTCCCACTTTGGAGTGTATTAGTACTCGGTTATAAATACTACTACTCCAAGATGAGTGCACATTCCTCCTCAACTCCTCATCCACAAAAAC
This sequence comes from Thinopyrum elongatum, assembly GCA_011799875.1. NCBI lineage: Eukaryota > Viridiplantae > Streptophyta > Magnoliopsida > Poales > Poaceae > Thinopyrum > Thinopyrum elongatum. The sequence goes on along the minus strand of CM022302.1, from coordinate 144,799,458 downwards.
AAATAAGTCATTCATCATCGTTCCCTTGCGTCTGCCATGGCCAGCGTGAGTTCTGGGTTGAGAGATTACCACCATGGAGAGGCGAGCATGGAAGCGGAAGCACGAGAGATGTCCCACCTCGCCGCGAAAGCAGCCGACATGTCCCGCCGCGCGGCCGTAGCAGCACAGAGGTCCCGCCGCGCCGCCGAAGCAGCACAGAGGTCCGCCGCGCCATCGACGCAGCAAACTGGTCTGGCCGCGCCGCGGAAGCAGCAGAGATGTCCCACCGCGCCGCGAATGCAGCAGAGATGTCCTCCCGCACCGCGACGGCCTGGGATAATATCTCGCGGGCAGGCGAGGACTCTCACAGGCGCATGCGCGCTATGCTCGATGACCTGATGGGTTGGATCTCCGAATGGATGAAGCAGCAGGACGAGATGAATGCCTCGTTTGAAAATGCTACCATCGTCATCCGGGGACTAGGGGAGGACAAGGCGAAGCTCCGCACCGAGCGCGACCTGCTGAGGGCGAAGATCGCCGGAATGATGAAGCAGCACGAGGAGACCACTACCTTGTTGCCGAGGACCGGCGTCATCATCAAGAAACTTATGGACGAGATTGCCATGCTCCGCATCGAGCGCCAAAGGCTGGTGGAGGAATCCGTGGATGCTCTCAAGCAGCGTCTTGAGGACACGAAAGAGCTCATCGCCGCTCGCCGTGGGAACTAGTCTCCGTGGGCTGCAGCAACGCATCAAGAAAGTAGAGATCAGCGAGCCAGATCGTTGTCTTCCTTTTTCTTTTGCCCTTGTGTATTTCGGGCGTTGCCGCATGTGGCTTTTTTAATTATCTTCCTAAATATGTAAGATAATTATTATCCACTGTCATCGTCCTTATATTCATCTGTCTTGCTATAAGTCGCAGTCGATGCTATATAGTTCCGTCGGATCTTACATCAAGATCCGTGCAAAACTTTCTTTTCAGATTTTCTTTTTTCTCTCTTAAATCTCAGTCGAGTGAGACATAGCCACGCCATGAAACAGGGGCTTGGGCACCATTAATGGAGACGTTGGGAGAGAGGTGGCCGGCGGATAGAGGTCAAAGGGCTCTCCTCCCGATGAGCATGCGCAGGGGTCTGATCGCACGCCTCCCATACTCAAATAGCTACCCCGCACGACACCTCCTAGCCAATAAAAAAAGGGGACGCGTGGCGGCACGTAAATGATAAGTAGAACGCCAATGGTTTCAATAATACTTGTGTTTCCTATTTGTAATGTGACAACAATTGTTCCAAAATGACTTTGTTGATTGTTAATGTGTGCGCCTTCGCAAATCAGACAAAAAATTTACCACAGCATGTTGGTGCGATGTCATGACACCATGCCAAGTTTCATGATTTTCAGGCGAGTTTTGGATTTACGGGAATTTTAAAACCAAGTTTCTCGATGTTTCCGGCCGAGCCAAGACGCGCAGATGTTTGAATTCCATTCCCACTTCTTGCATGGGACCTAGAAATTCACCCAAGGACACACATGTGACTTTTAAACCAACTTTAGTGCACTGGAGCATGTGCTTGTAGTTCAAATTTGAATTATGCACATTAAATGCCCAGAAACTCAATTAATGCATAAAAAGTGCCAAACGAACCTGGAATAATTCCAAATTTAAACACGACACTCATATAGTTCTATGTTTGCTTTGTAAAAAAATCAAGAGGGGGGCAGCGTATGTCGTTTCGCACACAAAGGTGACACGTTCCCTCTCGAAACCACACGCCTTCTTCAGAGAAGCTATAATTTGCAAGAAGCTTATGCCAAAACTTGTCCCAATTCGGCTAATTTTTTTACCATAGCATGCTGGTGCCATGAATTGTCTCCATGCCAAGTTTCATGATTTTCAGGCGAGTTTGGGATTTACAGGAATTTAAAAAAACAAGTTTCTCAATGTTCCCGGTCGTGCCACGACTCCCAGATGTTTGAATTTCATTCCCATTCTTGCATGGGACCTATAAATTCACCCAAAGACACACATGTGATTTTCAACAAACTTTGGTGCACTGGAGCATGTGCTTGTAGTTCAAATTTGAATTATGCACATTAAATGCCTAGAAACTCAATTAATGCATAAAAATGCCAAACGAACCTGGAATAATTCCAAATTTTAACACGACACTCATGTAGTTGCATGTTCACTGTAGATAAATGTTCTAGCAATTCAAACACCATCCTTTCCCTCTGTAACACCATTTAGTCTTTCAAAACATAATGAAAAAATTAGGTATACCACAAACAGTTTACTAGCAAGAATCGTGTGGGATGCGATATAAAATATCTTGGCGCACCGTCTTGTCTGGCTTACACAGGAAGCTTCATCGTCTACAGTCCACCGCCCGCGCTTGAACCACACTTGTGCGCCAGTTTCTCGCGGCACCGAGCGAAATTTTTCTGCCACCGCGGAAATATCTGTCTCCCCGCCCCCTCCCTCCCACCAAAAGCCACATTTCCACTGTTCCTCCTTGCTTTCCAAGTTCAAACCTTCACTGCTGCTTACTGGCAGCTCAGCCTCCTCGCCGGCGACCCTTCTTCTTGCAGCGCCGCCTCCTCGTCGGCGACCCTTCTTCTTGCAGCGCCGCCTCCTCGCCGGCGACCCTTCTTCTTGCAGTGCCGCCTCCTCGCCGCCGACCCTTCTGCTTGCTGCGCGGCCTCCTCGCCGGTGACCCTTCTTCTTGCTGCGCGGCCTCATCGATATGGTCAGGTAATCCACACCCCACCCACACCATCCTCCTCCTTCCCCGTCACACATGCCCCGACCGACGACGCGACACCTTCCGCCTAAATCACTGGCCCCGTCCTCCAATTAAGCGTCGCCCACAGCCATTTTGCACGCAGTATAACATGGAGCTCAGTAGCATCTGGCAGCGGAGAAGCAAATCGCGGCCACACGCGCGGACTAGGTCGCTATGGCTGCCATGCATGTTGACCGCCAGATCTGGAGGAGCAGCTCGTCTTCGAGGCCACCGTCGACACCACCACGCGGTTGTCTACTTTAAAATACAGTTCGTGCTATTTTCTCGAGGCCACCGCCAGTGCCTTCTAGTGATTTGTCCTCTGTAGTGTTAATATGCAATCTGATATTCTGAAATGTAATGTTTATTTACCAGCCAACAATTGCTACATTTTGTAGTACTATTCTCAAGCATTCTTTGTTTCGTTAACTGTCTTATCTTCTAGTACATGTTTCTATTCTGCAATGTCATGCTCAGTTAACTGTTTTGGTTCATTTGGTCTGCTGTCCATTTAACTGTTTGGTTCAATTCTGCAATTTGATTTTCATTTGTTGTGGGTACAATTTTGTATTGTTATGCATGTGAGAAATAAATCGAATTTGGCAGTACTCAATACATATTCTACTGATAGTATGGCAACTCTCAGTTAACCTGATCAAGATCTTCCTTATATGTGTTGCAGGGAAACAATGGGAGACACTGCGGTTTACCATCGAGGTTTGCTCATGCATGGTCCTTTCGCTAATAGCACATTATTGTGCAGTTGTAGGAATCATTCTAATATTTAGGTTTCTTACAATTTGGTCTTCCACATGTAGGTCCTGCTGCCAGATGCTTAGACCCACTGTTCGACCCATTTTGCATATGGGGAAATGAGATGTCCATGAATATCAGTCAAGTCAAGAAACTCAGAAAGATTGTTAGGATGAAGAAACTTGCGACGAATAACAGCAAGATCTTTGTTTGCACAATGAAGAAGACATCATTCAACTATAGGATGGTACTAACTCTTTTACCTTGTTTTTACCCCTTGCTCCATTTCAAAATTTATAACAGTGATTTATGCATATCTTTGTTTTCAGTACTTTTCAAAGCAGTTCACCGATGATTACCTCTCAAACCACCTGCATGGTCAAGAGGCGAGGAAGGTATTCATTCAACACCCACGGTACAATATTGAAGCCTTCCTGAAGAGGACGAAGGTTGGGCGGGCAATTATCCATAACCACTGGCCTAAAGTTGCAAGGACATTCAACATCACTGAAGGCTCAATATTTGCCTTCCGCTTCTACAGTTTCCCAGATGAGATTCATCTGTCTATTTACCGTGTATGATGCTACTTTTCCAAAGGTTTTCGATGTTGCATGTGAAACTTGGTGCTGTTGTGTAATGCCGTAGCTAGCTATATCCCTCTTTGGTGTAACTGAGTGCTGAAGCTATCTGATGTAATTCAATTATGAAATCCTGGTTGCCGTTATACGGATATGAAATATGTGGTGTGTTCTATAAGAAATGTCAATTTGATTACTACATGGATTATCAATAATAGGCTAATTACCCTGCTTATTGGGGTTTTCTATTGCAGACAGTTACTCAGACAACACCGTGGGCGATGAACTCAAACAACCCACACGGTTTCCAGAAAGTAGGCATGTTGGATCAACTAACAATCACACACGACTTCCGGCAGAGAACTGTTTGCGTTAGGCCACCTTGGACAAACGTTTCCACATAAAAAACTATGTGTGATATACATACGAACGGAAACGTTTTTCTGGGATTCACTGTGTGGGATGTACATATGAACAGAAATGATTGGGCTTCGATGCCTCGCCCGATCGCACAAGAGCTCATTTTGCCCCCGCCTGTGTGGCCGGAGGGCCTATCCTCGACGGTTTCTGGATTGTGTGGGAAGGACCCCCCTATCGCACACACTCACTAGGCGACGGTTTAAAACTCCGTCACGGAAAGGGGGTAAAAACTGTTTGTATAGCACGTCTCTGCACCAGTGATAGGTGCACTAGTTCGGCGAAGAGATGGTGATACAAGTGTAGGAATGATAGTAGATATTGATTTTTTTAATAGTAACAATAAAAAACTGCAAGGTAACAAGTAACAAAAGTGAGCACAAACGGTATTGCAATGCTTGAAAATGAGGCCTAGGGTCCGTACTTTCGCTAGTGTAATCTCTCAACAATGCTAATATAATTGGATCATATAACCATCCCTCAACGTGGGATGAAGAATCACTCCAAAGTTCTTATCTAGCGGAGAACATAAGAAGAAATTATTTGTAGGGTACAAAACCACCTCAAAGCTATTCTTTCCGATCAATCTATCCTAGAGTTCGTACTAAAATAACACCAAGCTATTCTTTCCGATTGATCTATCCAAGAGTTCGTACTAAAATAACACCATATGATACACATCAACCAACTCTAATGTCACCTAGATACTCCAATGTCACCGCGAGTATCCGTGAGATTATTATATGATATGCATCAAATAATTTCAGATTCATAATACTCAATCCAACACAAAGAACCTCAACGAGTGCCCCAAGATTTCTACCGGAGAAACAAAGACGAGAACGTGCATCAACCCCTATGCATAGATTACCCCAAAGTCGCCTCGGGAATCCGCGAGTTGAGTGCCAAAACACATATCAAGTGAATCAATATGATACCCAATTGTCACCACGGGTATTCATAGCAAGACATACATCAAGTGCATTCAAATCCATAAAAGTATTCAATCCGATAAAACGAAATCTCAAAGGGAAAACTCAATTCATCACAACAAGATAGAGAGGGGAAAACACCATATGATCCAACTATATTAACAAAGCTCGCGATACATCAAGATCATGCCAACTCAAGAACATGAGAGAGAGAGAGAGAGATTAAACACATAGCTACTGGTACAAACCTTCAGCCCCGAGGGTGGACTACACCCTCCTCATCATGGTGGCCATCGGGATGATGAAGAGGGCCACCGATGATGATTTCCCCCTCCGGCAGGGTGTCGAAACGGGGTCTAGATTGGTTTTTCGTGGCTATAGAGGCTTGCAGTGGTGGAACTTTTGATCTAGGGTTACTTCTGATGGTTTCTCTATTTATAGGATTTTTTGGCGTTTTTTCACGCGAAGATGGGCCTCGAGGTGAGCACAACCCACCTGCACACGGGTTGGGCTCCAGGCATGCCCTGGTGGGTTGTGCCCTCCTCGTGGCTCTTCTGGCCCTCCCATGAAGCTTCTAGTGCCTCTTTTATTCCAAAAAAAGTCGTCAAAAAAGTTTCAGCTCATTTGGAGAATTTTCATTTCTGCACAAAAAACAACACCATGGTAGTTCTGCTGAAAACAGCATCAGCCCAGGTTAGTTCCATGCAAATCATACCAAAACCATACAAAATTGTTGTAAACATGGCATGAATACTTCATAAATTATAGATACATTGGAGACGTATCACTAACCTCGACGGCAAACAACAGCATCGCCCATTGTAGCCCTGTGTAAGTACATGGAAAGGCAATGTTAACTACAACAGGGTTAACATCCACCAAAAATAGCAAATGGTAATAAAACGGCAGCATCTGTAGTGATATCTTCATTGTGAAAGAGTAGCACGGTAGTGATGACCCACAAGTATAGGGGATCTATTGTAGTCCTTTCGATAAGTAAGAGTGTCGAACCCAACGAGGAGCCGAAGGAAATGACAAGCGGTTTTCAGCAAGGTATTCTCTGCAAGCACTGAAATTATCGGTACAGATAGTTTTGTGATAAGATAATTCGTAACGGGTAATTATTGTCAAGCTAGTTTTCATCATGCTCATATGATTCGCATTCGTTACTTTGATAATTTGATATGTGGGTGGACAGGTGCTTGGGTCTTGTCCTTACATGGACAAGCCTCCCACTTATGATTAACCACTCTCTCAAGCATCCGCAACTACGAAAGAAGAATCAATATAAATCTAACCATAGCATGAAACATATGGATCCAAATCAGTCCCTTATGAAGCAACGCATAAACTAGGGTTTAAGCTTCTGTCACTCTAGCAACCCATCATCTACTTATTACTTCCCAACAACTTCCCCTAGGCCCAAATCATGGTGAAGTGTCATGTAGTCGATGTTCACATAACACCACTAGAGGAAAGACAACATACATCTCATCAAAATAGCGAACGAATACCAAATTCACATGATTACTTGTAACAAGACTTCTCCCATGTCCTCAGGAACAAACGTAACTACTCACAAAACATATTCATGTTCATAATCAGAGGAGTAATAAATATCATTAAGGATCTGAACATATGATCTTCCACCGAATAAACCAACTAGCATCAACTACAAGGAGTAATCAACACTACTAGCAACCCACAGGTACCAATCTGAGGTTTTGAGACAAAGATCGGATACAAGAGATGAACTAGGGTTTGAGAGGAGGTGGTGTTGGTGAAGATGCTGATGGATATTGACCCCCTCTCAATGAGAGGATCATTGGTGATGACGATGGCTTCGATTTCCCCCTCCGGGAGGGAAGTTTCCTCGGCAGAACAGCTCCGCCGGGGCCCTAGATTGGTTCTGCCAAAGTTCCGCCTTGACACGGCGGCGCTTCGTCCCGAAAGCTCTATTCTGATTTTTTCCAGGTCAAAACCCTCCATATAGCAGAAGATGGGCACCGGAGACCTGCCAGGGGGCCCACAAGCCCTAGGGGCGCGCCCAAAGGGGTAGGGCATGCCCCCCAGGTTTGTGGCCTCCTGGTGGGTCCCCTCTGGTATTTTCTTCTTCCAATATTTTTTATATATTCCAAAATAATTCTCCGTATATTTTCAGGACTTTTGGAGTTGTGCAGAATAGGTCTCTCAGATTTGCTCCTTTCCGGTCCAGAATTCCAGCTGCCGGCATTCTCCCTCTTTGTGTAAACCTTGTAAAATAAGAGAGAAAAGGCATAAGTATTGTACCATAATGTGTAATAACAGCCCATAATGCAATAAATATCAATATAAAAGCATGATGCAAAATGGACGTATCAACTTCCCCAAGCTTAGACCTCGCTTGTCCTCAAGCGAAAGCCGAAATCGATAATCATGTCCACATGTTTAGAGATAGAGGTGTCGATAAAATAAAATACGGACATGCGGGCATCATGATCATCTTTAGAACAGCAACATATTTTGTCATATAATTTCTTATGCCAAAGTAACAATTCGTTCACAAGGTAAAGCATGGAACAAAAACTTTATTGAAAACTAACAAACTATTGTTTCAGTCATTGGAGCAATTGCAATTTATCATAACGTAGGAAAGAGTCAATATAAGAGCTTTTCAGCAAGTTCACATACTCAACTATCATTTAGTCTTTCATAATTGCTACCACTCACGCGATACTTATGAGATCAAAGTTTCAATCAGACACAGAGAAAGATAGGGGCTTATGGTTTCGCCTCCCAACCTTTTACCTCAAGGGTAATGTCAACAATAATAATTTATGAATATCTACATCCGAGTGGATATATAGATCTGGATCTCCCCCCAACATATAGTGCTTGCCAAAAAGAAAAAGTGTAAAAAGAATAGGTGATGATCACCATGACTCTTGCATTAAGGTAGATGGTAAATAAAAGATAGGCCCTTCGCAGAGGGAAGCAGAGGTTGTCATGCGCTTTCATGGTTGGATGCACAAAATCTTAATGCGAAAGAACATCACTTTATATTGCCGCTTGTGATAAAGAACTTTATTATGCAGTATGTCGCTTTTATTTCTTCCATACCACAAGTTCGTATAAAGCTTATTTTCCTCACACTAAAAGATCATACATATTTAGAGAGCAATTTTTTATTGCTTGCACCGATGACAACTTACTTGAAGGATCTTACTCAATCCATAGGTAAGTATGGTGGACTCTCATGGCAAAACTGGGTTGAGGGATGTTTGGATGCACAAGTAGTATCTCTACTTGGTGCAAAAGATTTGGCTAGCAAGAGGTCAGAAGCAAGCTCAACATGTTGGAGGATCCATGACAATATAACTTCTATTCGGATATAAAGAAACATAGCCCATTATGTTGTCTTCCTTGTCCAACATCAACCTTTTAGCATACAATATTTTAATGAGTGCTCACAATCACAAAAGATGTCCAAGATAGTATATTTATATGTGAGACCTCTCGTTCTTTATTACTTCCTATTAATTGCAACAATGACCAAAACTACGTTTGTCAACTCCCAACAAATTTCATGCAACATACTTCTTATATGTGAAATCATCACTTCCCATAAGATCATTATATAATCTTTTTATTTCTATCATTCTTTATTTCTTTTTCTCATGATCATAGCAAGAAAGCAAAGCCCTCAACTCAAAACTAATCTTTATTATAACACTCGGACTCGATTACATAGAGGGAACACAAAGCAAAACTCAAAGCTAGATCACACTAAAACTTTATTCTACTAAACCGAGATATAATCAAAAGGATCGAACTAAGAAAAATGGTGAAGATAAAGATGTGATGGTGATACGATATCGGGGCACCTCCCCCAAGCTTGGCAGTTGCCAAGGGGAGTGCCCATACCCATGTATTTAGGTCTCTTTCTTCGGAGGTGGTGATGATGTAGTTGTTGATGATGAAAGAATCTTATCCACTGTCTTCCAAGGCATAGGTTCACCATCGTAAAAAGATGAACGATTCTCCGGGATCCTCAAATCTGCAGCCAAACTCATCCTCTTAAATCTGTATTCATACTCACAGTTTTGGTTTTGCAGGTCATAGACCTGGGCTTGGAGATGCTCGATTTTCTCATGAAGCTTGAAAATGGCCTCCGCAATGTTCTTCGCATCCAGCTTGTGATCATGGGTAAATTCAGCGATCATCAAGTGATTGGCGTTGAGTCCACGTTCCACCATCCCTTGGCACTTGAAGACTTGCTGCTCCATTGCTTCGAGCCTTGTCTCCACGCTTTCGGTCCTCTTTGGCCCCTCAACATCGCGGATGTGCAGCACTCCCTCACGCATCTCAATGGTTTGAGGGTGTTGCAGCACCTCCACGAGGTAAGGGTTGATGACCTTCTCAAAAAACTTGTCCTTGGGGCCACTTGGAGACGTCATGCCGATCTGGATCTGTCAGGAAAAATAGCTCAAAACAAGAACAAGAGATATTGCCGTGGTACGGTGGTCAAAACCTTCGGGAGATTATATAATGAATTTTTACCGACCAAAGAAGAGCTCTACAAGAAAACGGAGTCCGGAGGGCACACAGGGTGGCCACAAGCCAGGGAGGCGCTCCCAGGGGGTAGGGCGCATCCCCAGGGCTTGTCACCTCCTCGTGTTCCTTTCGGACTACTTTAATTTTTCTAATTTTTTAAATATTCCAAAACGGAGTAAAATTGCCATTGGAAAAGTTTTGGAGTCGGTTTACTTACCGTACCACATATCTATTCCTTTTTGGAGTCTGAAACGTTCTGAAAAGTTTCCCTTATGTACTCCTCCGGGGTTATGGTATTAATAATATTAGTCTCAACATTTATGGGAGTACCTGAGATATAATGTTTGATTCTTTGCCCGTTTACCACCTTCGGGTTGGTGTCTTCGGCATTGTAATTTTGATGGCGCCGGAGCGGTAAACCTCCTCGATAATATAAGGACCTTCCCATTTAGAGTGAAGCTTTCCTGCAAAAAATCTTAAATGAGAGTTGTATAGCAAGACAAGGTCACCTACATTAAATTCACGCTTTTGTATCCTTTTGTAATGCCATCTTTAAACTTTTTCTTTAAACAACTTAGCATTCTCATAAGCTTGGGTTCTCCATTCATCAAGTGAGCTAATGTCAAACAACCTCTTTTCACCGGCAAGTTTGAAATCATAGTTGAGCTCTTTAATTGCCCAATAAGCTTTATGTTCTAGTTCGAGAGGTAATTGACATGCCTTTCCATAAACCATTTTATATGGGGACATACCCATAGGGTTTTTATAAGCTGTTCTATAAGCCCATAATGCATCATCAAGTTTCTTAGACCAATTCTTTCTAGATCTATTAACAGTCTTTTGCAAGATCAACTTTATTTCTTGGTTACTCAATTCTACTTGACCACTAGACTGAGGATGATAAGGAGATGCAATTCTATGGTTGACATCATACTTAGCAAGCAATTTACGGAAAGCACCATGAATAAAGTGTGAACCACCATCAGTCATTAAATATCTAGGGACTCCAACCTCGGGAAAATAACTTCTTTAAGCATTTTAATGGAGGTGTTATGATCAGCACTACTAGTTGGAATAGCTTCTACCCACTTAGTAACATAATCAACAGCAACCAAAATATGTGTATACCCATTGGAGGAAGGAAAAGGTCCTATATAATCAAATCCCCAAACATCAAATGGTTTAATAACAAGTGAATAATTCATAGGCATTTCCTGACGTCTACTAATATTACCAATTCTCTGGCATTCATCACAAGACAAGACATACTTACGAGCATCTTTGAAGAGAGTAGGCCAATAAAAACCAGATTGTAATACCTTGTGTGCAGTTCTATCTCCGGCATGGTGTCCTCCATAAGATTCGGAGTGACACTTGCGTAGGATTTGTTCCTATTCATGCTCAGGTACACAACGTCTAATAACTCCATCTACTCCTCCTTTATAAAGGTGTGGGTCATCCCAAAAGTAATGTCTTAAATCATAGAAAAACTTTTTCTTTTGCTAGTATGTGAAGCTAGGTGGTATAAATTTAGCAACAATGTAATTAGCATAATCAGCATACCAAGGAGCATTGCGAGAAGCATTTATGACAGGTAATTGTTCATCAGGAAAGCTATCATCAATAGGTAGTGGGTCATCAAGAATATTTTGTAACCTAGACAAGTTGTCTGCTACGTGGTTCTCAGCTCCCTTTCTATCAATAATATGCAAATCAAATTCTTGCAGCAAGAGAACCCATCAAATAAGTCTAGATTTAGCATCTTTCTTTTCCATAAGGTATTTAATAGCAATATGATCGGTGTGAACAGTTACTTTGGAATCAAGAATATAAGATCTGAACTTATCACAAGCAAAAACAACTGCCAGAAATTCTTTTTCAGTAGTAGCATAATTTCTTTGAGCACTGTCTAGAGTTTTACTAGCATAATGGATAACATTTAATTTCTTACCAACTCTTTGTCCTAGAACAGCAAAAACAGCATAATCACTAGCATCACACATAATTTCAAAGGGTAGATTCCAATCAGGTGGTTGAACAATAGGTGCAATCAAGGTTTTCTTAAGATTTTCAAATGCTTCTACACAATCATCATCAAAAACTAATGGAACATCTTTTTGCAAAAGATTAGTGAGAGGCCTAGAAATTTTAGAGAAGTCTTTAATAAACCTCCTATAGAAACCAGCATGACCAAGGAACCTTCTTATACCTTTGATATCTTTAGGGCACGGCATCTTTTCAATAGCATCTACTTTAGCTTTATCAACTTCAATACCTCTTTCAGAAATTTTATGGCCCAAGACAATACCTTCATTAACCATAAAGTGGCACTTCTCCCAATTCAATACAAGATTATTTTCTTCACATCTCTGCAGGACTCGATCAAGGTTGCTTAAGCAATCATCAAAAGAAGTTCCGTAAACGGAGAAATCATCCATGAAAACCTCAACAATCTTTTCACAAAAGTCAGAGAATATAGCAGTCATACATCTTTGAAAGGTAGCAGGAGCATTGCATAAACCAAAAGGCATACATCTATAAGCAAAGGTACCGAAAGGGCAAGTAAAGGTAGTTTTTTCTTGATCCTCTTTTGACACAGGTATTTGAGAAAAACCAGAATAACCATCTAGAAAGCAAAAGTTTGTATGTTTTGATAGTCTTTCTAGCATTTGATCAATAAAAGGTAGAGGATAATGATCTTTCCTAGTAGCTTTATTCAACTTTCTAAAATCAATAACCATTCTATAACCTGTAACAATTCTTTATGGAATCAATTCATTCTTATCATTAGGAACAACAGTAATACCTCCCTTCTTAGGGACACAATGAACAGGACTTTCCCATCTACTATCAGCAATAGGATAAATTATACCTGCTTCCAAAAGCTTTAGTATTTCATTTCTTACCACTTCTTTCATCTTAGGATTTAACTGTCGTTGGTGATCAACAACTGGTTTAGCATCAGGCTCCATATTAATTTTGTGCTGACATAGAGTGGGGCTAATGCCCTTAAGATCATCAAGAGTATATCCAATAGCGGCACGGTGCTTCTTCAAAGTTTTCAATAATTTCTTTTCTTCATGCTCTGAAATGTTAGCACTAATAATAACAGGATATATCTTCTTTTCATCAAGATAAGCATATTTCAGAGTATCAGGTAATTATTTAAGCTCAAACACGGGATCACCCTTGGGTGGAGGAGGATCCCCAAGAATCTCAACAGGCAAGTTGTGTTTCAAAACAGGCATTTGGTTAAAGAATATTTCATCTAATTCCTTCCTTTCATTCATGAACATATCATTTTCATGGTCTAGCAAATATTGTTCTAAAGGATCAATAAGAGGCACAGCAATAGAAGCAAGACCAATAATGTCATCTTTATTAGGCAATTCTTTATCATGGGGTTGTCTACGAAATTTAGAGAAATTAAAATCATGAGATACATCCCCAAAACTTACAGTAACAGTTTCTTTTTCACAATCTATTTTGGCATTAACAGTGTTCCAGAAAGGTCTACCAAAAATAATGGGACAAAAATCATCTTGTGGGGAACCAAGAACTAGAAAATTAGTAGGGTATTTTATTTTCCCACACAAGACTTCAACATCTCTAACAATCCCAATTGGTGATATAGTATCTCTATTAGCAAGCTTAATAGTGACATCAATATCTTCTATTTCAGCAGGTGCAATATCATTCATAATTTCTTGATATAAATAAAGGGCTGCACTCACACTAGCACCCACATCACATAAGCCATGATAACAATGATCTCCTATTTTAACAGAAACAACAGGCATGCCAACAACATGTCTATGTTTATCTTTATCATCAGGTCTAGCAATTCTAGCAGCTTCATCACAGAAGTAAATAACATGCCAATCAATATTATTGACCAAGAGATCTTTAACCATAGCAATACTAGATTCAACTTTAATTTGTTCAGGGAGCGTAGGTGTTCTAATATAACTCTTACGAACCACAGCTGAAGCTTTAGCATGTTCCTTTATTCTAACAGGGAAGGGTGGTTTCTCAATATAAGCAGTAGGAACAATAGGATCAACATTATAAGTAATAGTTTCCTCTTCAGCTTTAATAGGTTCTACTACTTTTACTTCAATGGGAGGATGATATTTAAACCACTTCTCCTTAGGGAGATCAACATGAGTAGAAAATGATTCACAGAAAGAAGCTACTATCTCAGAGTGAAGCCCATATTTAGTGCTAAATTCACGAAAAGCATCGGTGTCCATAAAAGATTTAACACAATCAAACTTCAGGTTTATGCCTGACTCCTTACCTTCGTCGAGTTCCCAATCTTCAGAGTTGCATTTAATTCTTTCCAATAAATCCCATTTGAATTCAATAGTCTTCTTCATAAAAGAACCAGTACAAGAAGGATCGAGCATGGATTGATCATTACGAGAAAGCCGAGCATAAAAATTCTGAATAATAATTTCTCTTGAGAGCTCATGATTGGGGCATAAATATAACATTGACTTAAGCCTCCCCCAAGCTTGAGCGATACTTTATCCTTCATGAGGCCAAAAATTATAAATATAATTCTGATCATGATGAACTAGATGCATAGGATAGAACTTCTGATGAAATTCCAATTTCAATCGGTTGTAGTTCCAAATCCCAATATCATCGCATAGCCTATACCATGTCAATGCCTTCTCCTTCAAAGATAAAGGGAAGACCTTCTTCTTGACCTCATCCTCAGGAAAACCTGCAAGCTTAAATAATCCACAAACTTCATCCACATAGATTAGATGCATATCAGGATGTAATGTTCCATCTCCTGCATAAGTATTAGCTAGCAGTTTCTCTATCATACCCGAAGGAACTTCATAATAAATATTTTCAGTAGGTTCAGTAGGTTCAGTAGGTTGAGGGGCAACTCTTTGCTCTTCCGGTCGGGGTGAAGATACCCCGAACAAACCCCTCAAAGGATTATTTTCCATAGTAACAAGTGACAGTAAATTTCAGCACACTATATAAATGTTTCCTTACCAAAGGCGCTTCACTCCCTGGCAACGGTGCCAGAAAAGAGTCTTGATGACCCACAAGTATAGGGGATCTATCGTAGTCCTTTCAATAAGTAAGAGTGTCGAACCCAACGAGGAGCGGAAGGAAATGACAAGCGGTTTTCAGCAAGGTATTCTCTGCAAGCACTGAAATTATCGGTAACAAATAGTTTTGTGATAAGATAATTTGTAACGGGTAACAAGTAACAAGTGTAACAAAGGTGCAGCAAGGTGGACCAATCCTTTTTGTAGCAAAGGACAAGCCTGGACAAACTCTTATATAAAGCAAAGCGCTCCCGAGGACACATGGGAATTATTGTCAAGCTAGTTTTCATCATGCTCATATGATTCGCATTCGTTACTTTGATAATTTGATATGTGGGTGGACCAGTGCGTGCGTGCTGTCCTTACTTGGACAAGCCTCCCACTTATGATTAACCACTTTCGCAAGCATCCGCAACTACGAAAGAAGAATTAAGATAAATCTAACCATAGCATGAAACATATGGATCCAAATCAGTCCCTTACGAAGCAACGCATAAACTAGGGTTTAAGCTTCTGTCACTCTAGCAACCCATCATCTTCTTATTACTTCCCAACGCCTTCCCCTAGGCCCAAATCATGGTGAAGTGTCATGTAGTCGACGTTCACATAACACCACTTGAGGAAAGACAACATACATCTCATCAAAATATCGAACAAATACCAAATTCACATGATTACTATAACAAGACTTCTCCCATGTCCTCAGAAACAAATGTAACTACTCACAAAGCATATTCATGTTCATAATCAGAGGAGTAATAAATACCATTAAGGATCTGAACATATGATCTTCCACCGAATAAACCAACTAGCATCAACTACAAGGAGTAATCAACACTACTAGCAACCCACAGGTACCAATCTGAGGTTTTGAGACAAAGATCGGATACAAGAGATGAACTAGGTTTTGAGAGGAGATGGTGCTGGTGAAGATGTTGATGGAGATTGACCCCCTCTCAATGAGAGGATCGTTGGTGATGATGATGGCTTCGATTTCCCCCTCCGGGAGGGAAGTTTCCCTGGCAGAACAGCTCCGCCGGAGCCCTAGATTGGTTCTACCCATGTTCCTCCTCGAGACGGGGCGCTTCATCCCGAAAGCTCTCTTCTGATTTTTTTTCCAGGTCAAAACCCTCCATATGGCAGAAGATGGGCACTGGAGACCTGCCAGGGGGCCCACAAGCCCTAGGGGCGTGCCCAGGGGGTAGGGCGCGCCCCCCAGGCTTGTGGCCTCCTGGTGGGTCCCCTCTGGTATTTTCTTCGCCCAATATTTTTTATATATTCCAAAATAATTCTCCGTAAATTTTTAGGACTTTTGGAGTTGTGCAGAATAGGTCTCTCAGATTTGCTCCTTTCTGGTCCAGAATTCCAGCTGCCGGCATTCTCCCTCTTTGTGTAAACCTTGTAAAATAAGAGAGAAAAGGCATAAGTATTGTACCATAATGTGTAATAATAGCCCATAATGCAATAAATATCAATATAAAAGCATGATGCAAAATGGACGTATCAGGTAGCAAAGGGACGGATTAAAAAATGGATAGAATTGTTTACTACAACGGACAGCCTAGTATAGCCATTGAAACTGGTACTGATAGAAATGAAATTGACAGAGTTAAACATCGCAAGGCAGGTGCTGCTAGAGCAGAGAATGACCCTGTTGTCTATAAAAAGGTAGGGAAAATAGATAAGATGGGTTAGGCATGTTTACTACAACATGCTTAATACATGAACCGTACAAAACATTACCATTGCAACTGGTATTGGTAAGATTCAACTGGTCAGTTCATACTTGGTAAGTCCTGAGGGGTAGTTGCTGGGGCACTTCATATGGACAAGAGCCTGCCCCAAGTCGGCCGCAGCGGAGGCGAGGTGTTCCTCCAGGTCGAAGCAAGGATCAGTGTCGCTGACATGTGTACCTACAAGAAGCAAGTAAATGTTAGAAGACAAACTGAAATTGCACAAATGATGTAAAATATTGTAAGACATGGGATGCAGCTAACCTCGATGGCAAACAACAGCATCACCCGTTATGGCCATGCGTAAGTACATGGAAAGGCATGTTAACTACAACAAGGTTAGCATCCACCAAATATAGCAAATGGGCAGCGGTAGCAAAGGGACATATTAAAAAATGGATATAATAGTTTAATTACAAAAAGTTTAACAGCATCCTGAGTCATGTATTGTAAGTTTGTTGCTGGTATTGGTGAAATTGAGCTGGACAGTTAATACTTGAACATCACACAGTGTGTAGTACTGAAAATAACAAGGCACGTTTAACTACAGGCAACCTAGTATAGCCATTGAAACTGGTACTGATAAAAATGCAATTGGCAGAGTTAAACATCGCAAGGTAGGTGCTGCCAGAGCAGAGAATGGCCAAGTTGTCTATTAAAAGGTAGGGAAAATAGCTAAGACGTGTTAGGCATGTTCACTACAACATGCTTAATACAACAACCGTACAAAACATAGCCATTACAACTGGTATTGGTAAGATTGAACTGGTGAGTTCATACTTGGTAAGTCCTGAGAGGTAGTTGCTGGGGCACTTCTTCTTGGCCAGAGCCCGCCCAAAGTCAGCGGTGGTGGAGGCGAGGTGTTCCTCCGGGTCGAAGCATGGATCAGTGCCACTCATATGTGTACCTACAGGCAACCAGTAAATGTTAGAAGTTAAACTGCAATTACAAAAATAATGTAAAATAATGTAAGACATGGGATGCAGCTAACCTCGATGGCAAACAACAGCATCGCCCATTATGGCAAGGTGTAAGTACATGGAAAGGCATGTTAACTACAAGAGGGTTAGCATCCACCAAAAATAGCAAATGGGCAGCATCTCTAGTGATATCTTCATCGCGGAGAGTAGCACAGTAGCAAAGGGATAGATTAAAAAATGGATACAACTATTAATTACAAAAGTCTTAATAGCATCCTGAGTCATGTATTGTAAGTTTGTTGCTGGTATTGGTGAAGTTGAGCTGGAAAGTTAATACTTGAACATCACACAGTGTGCAGTACTGAAATAAACAAGGCACGAACATGCTTAATACATCAACCGAACAAAACATAGCCATTGCAAGTGGTATTGGTAAGATTGAGCTGGTCAGATCATACTTGGTAAGTCCTGGGGGTAGTCGCTGGGGCACTTCATCTGGGCTAGAGCCTGCATCAAGTCGGCGGCAGAGGCGAGGTGTTCCTCCGGGTCAACACACACAGTGGCCATCGCGCCATCGACCGCCATCAGCTCCTCGACCTCCATGTGATATGTGGTTGGGCTTGCGCGGCGATGCTCTGGAGGTAGGGGCGATGGGGATTTGGAGGCATGAGGATGTTTCGCAGGCGCCATTTAAGCAATTAGGCCGGGGCCGTGATAGAGATCGGTGGGTTACCAGACTGAATCGACGATGCTCGGGCAGAATATAGATGTGGTTGAAGCTATGGTTGCGGTGGCGGCGGTTTGAGCTGCCGAGAGGGGGCGTGAGGGGAGATACTGTGGAAATTGGATGGGTGGGGATGTGGTGGGAGGAATAAATTCTGAAATCGCGCGCCTAATGGAAATTTTGCTACGAAACTTGAAACTTGGGTGGGGGAAACACACAACACAGACGTAGCGCGTAAAATACTCGTGTGCGAGAAAAGAGAAAATTGGCAGATCCCGTCTCCAAAAAAATGTACATGTGTAGTTGATTTTTTTGGTCAATGGTACGCTTGCTTTATAAGGAAACATCGCACAGGTAACTGACTTATGGATCATTAACGCAAAAATATGCACATGGGTACGCCATAGAAACCATGTGTTTTGTGGTCTTCTAATAATTCTTATATCTATCAGCATCTCCAGCTGCACCTAATTTAAAAATCTCTTTCATTGTAGCAGGGTTATTCAATGTACATGAACGAGGTAAAGGTGACACCCGATGAACAATCATCGGTTTATGAAATGCAATCAAGTGTCAACCTGCCTCGCTCGCATAGCCAGAATTGATCCTATGCAACAAGAGAGAAGCTTGCTGCCATCCGCTGGTGTGGCTATTTAAGCCAGTGTGCGGCCAACTCACACGGCGAGGTGGGACTAAAAACCAGCTGCGACCAGCTCTAGTCTTCGGTGACTTCCGGTGGCGGCGGGCGGACATTTCGGGAGGATTTAGGGCCGGGGTGCGGCTACAAAACTTCACTGAACACATGTTAATCAACGCTCAAAGCCCTCAAAGGATGCCCTTACCGACATTGTACGTTAATAATAGATAGTACCAACTTAAAGTACTACTGGTAATTTGCTCTAAAACTAGTACAACTAGTACGTATGTAGTACTGGTAGATGCTTGTAATTAATTATACAAACTTACGGGCGACACACGCACTAACTACTTCTCACATGCTGGCATCGGGGCATGCTGGCCAGACGTCGTCGTTCTCCTTCCCGGTCTTGTCGGCGGCAGCCCATCGTGCTTCGATCTCCGCCAAGCTCTCCTCGGCACGACGTGCGACCTCTTCTTTCTTGCGGCGGTGGGACTCTCTTTTCTAGACAGCTTTCTACCTTTTCCGCTCCTTCTGTGCGGCTTTGGCCGCCTCTAGATCCACCGCCCATTTCGCCATGGCAGCATCAAAGTCTGCCCATGTACTTGTGCGGCCGCCGGCGGCGATGAACTCGGCACGGCGGGATGCCATCGCTTCCTTACCATGTGTGTGGTCGAGGGCAGCGAGGAAATCGGCGCGGCGGGATGGCATCGCTTCCTTACCAGTTACTATGCACTGCGGTGCCATGAACGACGCTTGGAGAGAGCTCTGGGATGGAGTGGCCGATAGCCGTATAGTGCGGTGGTTTTTAAGAGCTCAAGGACAAACGACGAAGGAACTTTGGCTTCCCTTACAATCTTGCTCATTCATTATCGCACATGGTTCATCTCCGTCGCCTCCGGACACAGTGTGCGCTGAGCCTATTGTGTGTTGCGTTATGATTGGCCGGAACCCCAGCAACGCGGATCATGCGTGTACACCATAGGATGCGCCGTGATCGAATGGCAATCCACGTCCCTCTCATCACACTCATGCAGCTGTAGCTGGATTGGATTTATCTGCGCTAAATGCCTAGAAAATGCACATAATCCCCGAAATATGGTAAATGAGCCCGGAAAAGTGCCAAATTTGAACAAGGTGATTTGCATGGTGTATGTTTGTCGTAGAAAAAAACTCAAGGACAAAGAATGAAGGAAATTTGGATCCCCCTTCAATCTTGGTGATTTCCCCCTCGAAACCATGGAACTTCCACGGTGATGGTTCGATTTATGAAGGGCGTGCATGATGACATAAGCCAAACCTTCTCAAAAATTTACCAGGGCATGGTGAGACTATACCATGGCACCATGCCAGGCATCATGATTTTCAAGCATGTATTTCATTTTCCTATAGTTGAAAAACCAATAAACAAACATTTGTGGTTGACTATTGCCACACATTTCCTTGAAATCTATGCCCATTCCTTGTAAAAGGCATGAGAATTTACTAAATAGCACGAGCATGGTTTTCCAGACCGTTCTTGTGCACCTTTTCATGCACCGATTGTTTGAATTTGAATTATGTGCATTAATGCCTAGAAAATGCACATAATCCCCTAAATATGGTAAATGAACCCGGAAACGTGCCAAATTTGAACACGGTGATATGCAGGGTGTATGTTCATCGTAGAAAAAAACACATGGACAAACTTGGAAGGAAATTTGGATTCCCCTTCAATCTCGGTGATTTCCCCCTTGAAACCATGAAACTTCCTCGGTGATGGTTCGATTTATGAAGGGCAGGCATGACGACATAAGCCAAACCTTCTCAATTTTTTACCAGGGCACGGTGAGGCCATACCATGGCACCATGCCAGGCATCATGTTTTTCAAGCATGTATTTCATTTTTCTATAGTTGAAAATCCAATAAACGACATGTTTGTGGTTGACTATTGCCACACATTTCCTTCAAATCTCTGCTCATTCCTTGTAAAAGGCATGAGAATTTACTAAATAGCACGAGCATGGTTTTCCAGACCGTTCTTGTGCATGTTTCATGCACCAATTGTTTGTATTTGAATTATGTGCATTAATGCGTAGAAAAGGCACATAATCCCCTAAATATGGTAAATGAACCCGAAAATGTGCCAAATTTGAACACGGTGATTTGTAGGGTGTATGTTCATCGTAGAAAAAAACTCGTGGACAAACTATGAAGGAAATTTGGATTCCCCTTCAATCTTGGTGATTTCCCCCTCGAAACCATGAAACTTCCTCGGTGATGGTTCGATTTATGAAGGGAATGCATGACAACATAAGCCAAACCTTCTCAATTTTTACCAGGGCACGATGAGGCCATAACATGGTACCATGCCAGGCGTCATGTTTTTCAAGCATGTATTTCATTTTTTATATTTGAAAACCCAATAAACGACGCGTTTGTGGTTGATTATTGCCACACATTTCCTTCAAATCTCTGCCCATTCCTTGTAATAGGCATGAGAATTTTCTAAATAGCACGAGCATGGTTTTCAAGACCGTTCTTGTGCACCTTTTCATGCACCGATTGTTTGAATTTGAATTATGTGCATTAATGCGTAGAAAAGGCACATAATCCCCTAAATATGGTAAATGAACCCGGAAAAGTGCCAAATTTGAACACGGTAATTTGCAGGGTGTATGTTCATCATCGAAAAAAACTCATGGACAAACTAGGAAGGAAATTTGGATTCCCCTTTGATCTCGGTGATTTCCCCTTCGAAACCATGAAACTTCCTTGCAAATGGTTCAATTTATGAAGGGCATGCATGACAGCATAAGCCAAACCTTCTCAACTTTTTACCAGGGCATGGTGAGGCCATACCATGGCACCATGCCAGGCGTCATGTTTTTCAAGCATGTATTGCATTTTTCTATAGTTGAAAAACCAATAAACGACGCGTTTGTGGTTGACTATTGCAACACATTTCATTCAAATCTCTACGCATTCCTTTTAAAAGGCATGAGAATTTACTAAATAGCACAAGCATGGTTTTCCAGTCCATTCTTGTGCACCTTTTTATGCATCGATTGTTTGTATTTGAATTATGTGCATTAATGCCTAGAAAAGGCACATGATCACCTAAATATGGTAAATGAGACCGAAAAAATGCCAAATTTGAACATGTTGCATTGGAGGGGGTATGTTGATCATAGAAAAAACTGAACGACAAACTAGGAAGGAAATTTGGATTCCCCTTCAATCTCGGTGATTTACTATCGCACACGATTCATCTCCGTCGCCTTTGTGAACCGTATGTGTTCACACACACATGCAAAAGGAAAAAAGAAAACCCTCGCCCGCCTGCCCACTTCGTCCCCACCCACTCGCCGTGGACTCCTCCGCAAGTCTGCACCCCATCAACTTCTATCGCGGCGGCCACCCTAAGCTCAACGGTTGTCGTCGGCGGGCGGAGGTTGCGCTCCAAACGGCACGGGATTTCGCCCCTACCGCTTGCTGCCATCTATCTGCACTGACTTGCACCGACTTTCTAGACTCTGGTCAATTGGGGTTTTCTGCGGGATTGGGTCGGGGATTTTTCTCATGGGGAAGGTAATCAATTTAGCAAAATATTCACTCATCTCTTATCGCAGTCCGTCCGTCGCTGTTAATCAACCAGCAGAAATCATTGTGGATTCATTTTTGTTCTAGCTGATTCGAGGGTTTTCATTCAAGTGTTCACAATGCGAGCACAAATCGGGCAAGTGTGGTCACGACTAGACGGAAACGAAGTTCTATCTCACCATTCCGGATGACTTCAGGGAGCACTCGGTATGTTCAATCTCACCCTACCACGGTCAGCATGGCCTTAATTTGTGAACATATACCATCTATTGCTACATTTGGATAAAAGGTACGATGCCACATGCAGCCTAGACGTCGAAGCCGATTTTTTTTCCTATATTAGGCAAATTAATGATGTATTGTTCATTCAGTTACTCTCATATTTGCATCAAATCTTTGTTACATTATCTATTTTTAATTATATGTTTTTGTACTATGCTTTCAGCTATATATTGTTCTGTTCTCTCAGTTACTCCCATATTTGCATCTTTCTCTGTTATTTCAATATATCTAAGTTACGATCTTAATTTTCATTTCAAGCAGTACATCCCTTGCTTTGCAAGAACACGAGTAGAAGGAAATCTTGGGCTTTACTTTGTTGATGACTCCATGGATGTCATATTGACAACACAACATGGATTTACAATGATAGTTAACGTAAAACTTGATAAAGATGGTCATTCCTATTTTGATGCGGACCTTTGGAGAAAAATTTCTATGTTTTATGAACTGAAAGCTGGCAATAAAATTCTAGTGCGTGCACCACAACCTAGTCTAATTAACATCGATGTTTACTTCCCCAACATCATCAGCCGATCAAAGTCTGATCGAGGTTAGTGTTCTTTCAACTTTCTCCATGCTGGCACATTACTTAGCAAAATCGGGGTATTTGTTCTGACTAACTGATCACTAGTTAAGCAACCAATTGTGATTTCATTTTCTGACTCCGTTCCTAGGTAGTAACAAATTCTATTTACCAATTTATGCACACTATATATTCTTCTGCCATGTTCTGAATAAATAATACCTTTCCACCTTTTAAGCAGGATATGTTGGATGCATAGTTAATGATCTCTATGTTACTCGGCGTACCAAATTTCACCGGAAAGACTTGAAGCATGTCATAAAATTTGTTGATAATCTGAGAGAGATAGCACAGCGTATGAACGTTGGATTTTGGATTGGATTAATTCTACCTATGGTGCACACATTGAACAAGACCAATTGTGTGCACAAAATGCTGGTACAAAGTCTTATTTTTATGTCAATGTTCATAAACTATATATATCTTCAATGATATGTTACAATTGGTTTTTATTCTACATTTCAACAGAAATTACCCGCTGCAGCTGTTCCTAAATCGATTTCCCGGCGTGATCGAATTACACTTGTGCCTGCTAATAATGCCAAAGTGATTGCAAGGTACTGCATTTCCCGCAGAAATGGAAGCATTCAAATTAACAAGTTCTCTCTTGTCGTGGCAATGCATCCACATTGGAAAATTGGAGACACTGTTCTACTCATGCTCTACCAAGGCACAGGAGGGTTCTTCGTTTTCATTAACGAGATGCCGAGTCGCCATGATCAAGCTGCTTCCAGCGGATAGTTGTGGTTGTTGGCCCTCAGCCTCTTAAAATGTGCTAGTTGTTACTATGTTAAGTATGTAGATATGGACCATATGGTTGTCAAAACCGTGTTACCAAGATCCGCCTTTTGTTGAATAGTGTCACCACTATATATGTGTTACTCAAATGATGTTAGCCAAGTTTTTAAATTTTCATGGAAAGTATTAGTATCATACATAGTTCATTCAGTTTAAGCGTGTGCCCGGTAGAGTAGAGGATGTCCATGTTTTCGACATGGCGATCAGCACTGATGTCCAGAAGGCATTTGCATATTAATTGTCCATATTGCAAATTCAGATAATATACAGACATGCCAGCCCATACAATTGACATGCATGAAGAAATCAATTCAGAATATATATATATATATATATATATATATATATATATCGCTAATTTACAAGAATATAACGGACCGTGCACGCACAAAAGAGCTACACTGTGCACCTGACGCTGACCCAGCACACAGAGCAGCCATCGTCCATCAGCGTGTCGATCATGGGCTCAGCGGGAGTGGAGGCCGCCAAGTCGATGACTTACACACCTTGATCGATCGAGGCTGGGGCAGACTCGACATCGGGAATCGTCGGTACTGCCTCGGGCGCAGCGCTCACCAGGGCTACTGCAACCGCCGGGTCTGCCTCGGCGACGTCAGGCGAGACGACGTTGGCTCTCACCAGGGCTGCCGTGACGGCCCCCAGGCATGCCCCGGTGACGTCCGGCGCTGCGCCCTCGTCCATCTGGGACATAAGCCTGCGCCTCATGTGGCGGCCGCCACTACCGCAGTTGTCCCTGCGTCGTCGCGGTTCTTACTCTGCCGCCCACACCATCTGCCGCACTCTACACCGAGCCAGTAGTATCGCCCACTGGCGATCCCTCTCCGATTTTAGGACGACCCTGGCTAACCTGGCGGCTTGCTCATATCGTGTTTCCTGCTTCCTCTGGCCGTCGTCGGGAGAGGCGGCGGCATGGTCGTCGACCGCCAAGCCGACCATCATGCCTTCAGCCTCGATTCCACCGTCGCGCGACTCCATCCCGTCGTCTGCCATTGGGGGTATGCCGGTATGTGTGGGTAACTAGCTATCAACTGGATCAGTAGCGAGTCACTGC
Organism: Thinopyrum elongatum; assembly: GCA_011799875.1. Lineage (NCBI taxonomy): Eukaryota > Viridiplantae > Streptophyta > Magnoliopsida > Poales > Poaceae > Thinopyrum > Thinopyrum elongatum. The sequence continues at coordinate 144,774,077 of CM022302.1, read as the reverse complement.
CGGCGGCCATTGCTGTGGTTATTTATAGCTAGCAGCTGGCTAGGGGATTGGGGATTTTACAATTCACCCATGTGGAGCGCGGGAAGCCTTCGCTGGAGCGCGGGAAGACTAAGTGGAGCACACAACCCGACAACCGTATGCGGTGTCACGTGTTATCGCACACGTGTTACCATAAGGAAACGTATGTGTAACTTACATATCATCGTACACGCATCATGTGCGATACTCCTAGCCATCGCAAGCAACTAGTTTGCAGTTTTCAAAGTTTTTTCTACACACAAAATCGCACATGAATTAACTCTAGTAACCGTATGTGTTATATATTCTCATCGCAAATAGTTCTTCTGAGTGGGATGTTAGTGTGACGCCCCCGATTCAATCATACACTAATCATACATGCAAATGTGTACGATCAAGATCAAGGACTCACGGGAAGATATCACAACACAACTCTAGACACAAATTAAAATAATACAAGCTTCATATTACAAGCCAGGGGCCTCGAGGGCTCGAATACATAGCTCGATACACAAGAGTCGGCGAAAGCAACAATATCTGAGTACAGACATAAGCTAAACAAGGATGCCTTAAAAGGCTAGCACAAAAGCAACAACGATCGAAGAGGCAAGGCCTCGTGCCTGGGACCTCCGAACTACGCCTGGTCGTTGGTGGTCTCCACGTAGAAGTAGGCACCCTTGGGGGTAGTAGTAGTAGTAGTCGACAGGGGTGGCATCTGGCTCCTGGGATCCGTCATCTGGTTGCAACAACCGGAAAGAAGAAAGAAGGGGGAAAAGGGGTAGCAAAGCAACAGTGAGTACTCATCCAAAGTACTCGCAAGCATCAGATCTACACTAAGTATGCATTGGTATCAAAAGAATGAGTTGTATATGTGGACTGAACTGCAGAATGCCAGAGGAGAAGGGAAAGCCTGGCCTATCGAAGACTAGCATCTTCAAGCATCTTGCAGCATTCAGAAGAGTAAAGAATAGCAGTTTATAATTAACAAGCATGTTGTAGTATTAATGCCCAGAGATCCTTCCTCGACTCCCTGCGAGAAAGCAATCCCGGAGCCAACATATTCATCTCATATCTCAAGTATCCATTTGTAGTTGTAATAGATCAGGATACAACTTTGAGCGTCCGTTGCCGTGGACACGGCTATTCAAATAGATAACTTCCCTCCAGGGGTGCACAACATTAGCCAACACACTTGATTACTCTGGTCGGACACACTTTCTTGGGTCCATGCCCGGCCTCAGAAAATCAACACGTCGCAGCCCTACCTAGGCTCAGCAGAGAGGTCCTCGCCGGTCTACATCCTAAGCACTCCAGGGTCTTGGGCCCATCTCCCGTTGCACTCCGGGTCATTGTGTGCAGGGTGAATACCAACACCACCCGTGTAGTGGATGGCACGATCCGACCGTGCCACAATGCTGAACTGGACGTCTGATAAAGCTTCGGCTGATACTGCAACGCCGAGTGCCCAAAATTGTTCCCGCATGGTGGTTAGTGCGTAAAGGCCAGAGTCCAACTCAGAACAAATACCCAAACCCTTAGTGTATTAGGAGCTTGCGGAGACGAGCAGAGACTCACGATAATGTGACCCCGTCGCCCTGTCTCGAGGAAATATGGCAATGGCCAGGCCCAACCCTCTCTCTCTAGGGTAGTCTACCTGCCCGGCCATGCCTCGTAATTATCTCGCGGGTGCTCTCCGGGCCCGCCCGACTTTCACATCAACTCGCGGTTACACCTCAGGGCCGACCCAACTAACCATAGACTGTTGGGAACTTAGGTCCACCTCTACTGGGATGGTACCGCCTATCCCTTCAGTCCCATAGTAACAGTGCACAGGGGCTATAGGTAAAGGTAACTGTGTGTCTGTAACATCAAGGCGGAAACCCAAGGAATCACCCTCGATGGATTACACTCGATGTAATCATCAAGCTGAACTTAGGAGGAATCACCCTCGAGGTTCACACTTGAGGTGTTGCACGACAGAGTCGTATCAGGAGTGGTGAAGGAGGAATCACCCTCGAGGACCACGACCGAATAGCTACACTACAAAGTTATCATCAGGAGTGTATTACGAGGTATCACCCTTGGCACTCGATAGTAGCTCTGCAGAGTCGACCAACAAAGGGGGTGTGATGTGATGTGTCGGGCTTTGGACGTCGATCACGTTGATCGAGTCATCGGTCATCAAGCCGGGGCAACTAGGACAAGGTGAGGGGTCACTGGTGGATCACTAACCAACCTATACTATGCAGGTTAGGATAAGCAGGTAAGGTACAATGAGCAGGTTACAAAAGCAGGCTATGCATCAGAATAGGAGCAATCAAGTATAGTAGCAAAATCTAATGCTAGCATGAGAGAGAATGGAATAGGCGATATCGGAATGATCAAGGGGGGTTTGCTTGCCTTGTTACTCAGATGAGAAGGAGGGGTCGTCAGTGATGTAGTCAATCATGGGGGCAGTGGCATCGGTCTCAGGGTCTACCGGAGAGAAGAGGGGGAAGAAATAGTAAATATATAGCAAACAAGTGCATCACTATGCATGACATGATAAAATGCAGGGCTAGGGGTGATCTAACGCAGGACTACACGTTGCTGACGGAAAGGGAAAAACATATGGGGATGTTTTCCCGGCGTTAGACAGATTTCGGACAGATGAAAGAGGGGGGACGGTTCCATGTTTGCAGTGTCAGAGGCATGTGACAACTACATGGAGGGCACCAACAGATTCGTCTCATTTTTCTGAACGTTTTTCATATATAAAACTTTTTCAACCGAGCTACGATTATTTTACTATGATTTTCTGAAGTTTTAAAAGTATTTTGGAAATCTTTTAATTCGAAAATAAAATAAAAATAGCTAAATGCACCCAAAAGGGTACCCAGCTTAGGCTGCCATGTGGGGCCACTGATGAGTTGACCCAGTCAATGTTGGACTGGTCAAAGGGTGAACAGTGTAGGGTGGGACCCATATGTCATTGACACGGGTACTAAACAGAGTAGTACATACAGTTTAATTAAAGGTGGGGCCCGGTGGTCAGTGTCACATGTGGGTAAGTAAATTAGTCAGAGGGGGGTTAGTGTCCTAATTAACTTGGTTAGTGGTCGGTGCCCACATGGCATAGAGCCAGTCGGCCCCCTTTGGCTGTGCGAATGTGCACACATGGGCATAGTGCCGCGGTGGCCATTGCCAGCCAGAGGCGGGCGTGCATATGCATGGCCATGGCCTGGCCGACCGGCCGAGCAGCGAGGGCCGGGGCGGTGGCTAGATGCGGGCTGGGGCGGCGGCTGGAGGAGCCGCCGGAGGCATGCTGGGGCGGTGGTGGCGCTAGCAGGCTATGGCGGAGTGGTCGGCCGAATGTGGGTTGAGGCGGGGCGGTCGACCACGAGCGGTGTGGGTGTGGCGGCAAGCAGCAAGGGACGCGGCAAGCGGCGGAAAGGGAGCGGCGGCGACGGGTGACGGTGACGCAACAGCAGGGGAGCGGGGCAGCGCACAGCTACGAGCACGACGAGGAAAGGGGCAGGGCACGGCTGGCTCGAACGGCAGCAGTAGTAGAGCGGCGAGTAGCAGCGCAATGAGCAACGAGCATGGGAGCGGTCGAGGCGCTCGGGTGCGGGACTGGGAGCGGCCACCGGCGGGCACCGGGCGCATCGGTGGAGGCGGCAAACGACAATGGAAAAAGGGGGAGAAGGGGGACGGATGCGGCTCACCAAGAGGAGGGTCGGGGACGCTCTCGGGGAGGCCGGACGGCGCTCGAGCAGCGGATCCGCGGCGAAGCAGCGGTGACCGGAGGAGGAAGATGGGTGTCGGTGTCAAAACCGGTAGACCTCGGGGTAGGGGGTCCCGAGCTGTGGATTCTCGTATCAATGGTAACAGGAACGAGGGACATGATGTTTTACCCAAGTTCGGGCCCTCTTGATGGAGGTAAAACCCTACGTCCTGCTCTTGTTTATATTGATGGAGTATCAAGTACAGAGTTGATCTACCTCGAGATCATATGTTGTGGTCTAAACCCTAGGGGTATGATGATGAATGTTATAATGCTCTAGCATATGAGATGTCATAATAATCTATCAACTAGCCTGGCCTCGGTTTATATAATGTACCAGAGTCCAAGGTTAACAAGAGTCCTAGTCGAATACGTCGGTGTAGAGGATTCCTTGTCTTGATCACCAGGTCTTGTGGAATCTTCCTTGTATGCAGCATGGGCTGCCCGAAGTGGCCCATGAGAGAACCTCCATGGGGGTCCTCGGCCCGATCCAGCTGGTCCGGAGACGACGTGGTGAGTACCCCCTAGTCCAGGACACCGTCAGTAGCCCCTTGAACCGGTCTTCAAGTTGGGGATGCTCCTTGATTCTTCTGAACTATTCTTCATCTTCGGTCGTCGGTCTTGAAAACTAGTTCAACAAATCTTCCCATCTTCGATCTTGAGGATTGCCGAGCTAAATCCAAAGAGTTCACACGTCGGGCATCCGAGGAGCCCTTTAAGTCTTCGGCCTTTATCAATGCCTTGTTATTTTTTACGCCACACCTCGGGTTTCAAGTGTTTCCCATGCGGCGGTGTCCTCTCACGTCCGAGCTCCAACAGCGAACTGTATCCAAGCTCCAATGCCGAACCATATCTGAGGTGTCTTTTTGCAGCCGAGCTCCAACGCCGGACTGCATCCAAGCTCCAATGCCGGACTGTATCCGAGCTCCAATGTTGGACTGTTTCGAGCTCCAACACCAGACTATATCCGAGGTGTCATAGATCACCTTGGCTCAAAAAAGTCGAAGGACTTTAGCCAAGCTTAAACCCGGAAATGCCCTCTACGGGGCCAACCATTTGTATCCAAGGTTTATGCCGGACTACATCCGAGGTGGTGCAATTTATTTGCTGACGAGATGTATAGCCAATAGCCCTCAAGGTGTGTGTCGGCCTAAAATCCGAGATGCACATTAGAGGAGATAGTGATCGGCGGACGGGCCCTTGAGAGAGGGTCTCGAGAAGTCGTCGTAATATATTAGCTTGATGCCGGCTAAGTCCCAGATGGTACCTATTGTTGTCCGAAGACGCGTTTGCCCATAGTTCGGTCAAGCCGAACACTGAGCACTTTGAATTTTCTGTATTGAATAGGCAATGCAGTAGCCCCTGAGCCACTGGTCGGGTGGCAACACCAGATCAGGGGATCGATGTGCCCCTTTAATATTTGTAAATGATAAGCCCGAAGCCCAGTAGCCCCCGAGCCTTAATGTGGGCACGGGTGGCCAGATTAAGGATCGATATCTGGAGAAAAATCACAAATTATGTGTAATGATTCTATGTATCTAACTACTCTACATCATTAATGCTTGGATCCGCATTGTACAAAACTTTTTTGACCGACCATCGGCTTCAACCTCCTCAGCCAGTAGCCGGGGAGTGTTTGTCCTACTTTATAAAACCTTTATAAGGGCAAAGATTTACGGCAAACAAGGCAATCCGGCCATATGGTTTTATAAACAAAGGTATGCGGAGAGATATGTTATATTACTTTTTAATGTAAGAAACATCTTCCAAAGAAAATAGTCCCGCTATCGGTTCCTTTCTTTGGGTTGTCATGCTGACCATGATCATGAAACCTCACCTCCGATCAATGTGGGAGGAAAATATTGAGGATTTAGTTCGGGGAAAGTTCCCAAACTCTATGGTCTAAATGAACCAAAATTTTCACTTCCTTGTCGCCGACCAATTATATCCTTTAAGATGGCTAGCTTTCGGCTTCACCCAGTCTGAGGTACTAACCCAGATGACCCAGTAGTAACAATCACAGAGGTGCTCCCTTTACCCCCTAGCCGAACAATCGGGAACGTAGGGTTAAACACAGGAGCCAGGCAACCCAGCTTGGCCAAAATCTTAAGTCAAATTGATGCATATTGATGGCTTTATAACGATAATTACGGAAGGCGGCGCTTCGTATATTGAATACAAACGCTAATGATATATGTTTATTTTGACTCTGTTGCGACCGTTTATCATTTGAATGTGGCCCATCGTCAGCTTCTACCCCTTTGTAGATGCTACGTAGGGTGTTTCCGCAGTAATGAGACAACCCTTAGCCGACGTCTCGGTGCCCGGAGGTGGTTGCGTTAGCGGAAATGAGGCAATCAGATATGCAGGCTTTATAACTTTCACTTAGTCATAGGAGCTTAAAGTTGGGAGGCCAGTTACTAGCCCACGGTTAGTGTTCGGCATCAGCCGAGGTCAAGTCTTTAACACTTCGGCCAATTTTATGAAAGGCCCATCGTTTAACACGGGGTAACCTCTATCGATTTATAGTTTGACACAGTCATCGAATCGCTGACCAGTTTACGCCCATTGTGACAGTCAGTTTTCGGCTTTCTCCACTGAGGCGCTTAACCATTCGAGCTGGAAGCACAATCGCAGTGGTTCTCCCTTTGCACACCTAGCCGAACAAAGCGGAACGTAGGAGGCAAGCACGGGAGCCCGGTAACCCAACTATTGACTGAAGACACAATTCGAAACTGATGCATATAATGCAATATTCGATGGCGATGATGCAGAGCGGCCCCAGTTGAGTTGATGCTCGTAGTAGATGCAGCAAACGACGGTGGTCCTTCTGGGCATCATCTGGCGGCGCGGGGATCTCGTTGGCTATGGGGGCAGCGAGGCAATGGCGGCGGCAGAGGTGGGCATGCGAGGGAGAGGAAGCAGCAGCGAGAGGAGGAGGGGAAAGGGTCCTGGGGCTGCTAGGGTTCGGGGGGTGGCCTCCTTATCCCCAAAGGAGCCGTGGGATGGCCTCCATGGCGCCACCGATGGCCATGATGGCCTGGATGGTCGCCACGACCCCCCTCTGATGAACAGGGGAAGGGGGAGGCCCCAGGGGTGGGCTGGGCCTGCCTGGCCAGCTGGGTTGCTCGGCCAACTGGGCCAAGTGGCCCAGAGGGGGTCTTGTTTATTCTTTTAACTTTGTTTTTATTTTTCCCTTTATTATTTTCTGTTTATTGCTTTCTATTTAAGTTTTATTTTAGTTTAGTTTAAAACAAAATACCAAAGTAGTTCCTAAATTAGTATTACTACATACAATACTGCCACAAAAAGTTTGGTGCAATAATAAAATACTTTGCATATTTTTATTATTTAAAAGGCTCTTAAAAAATTGTTTAAGCCACTGTTTTGATTATTTAGGGGCATTTAAACACTTTATAAAAGGTTGGTTCCACCACCAAAAATAGTTACGGATTATTTGCCACATGATGAACATTTTAGTTTTGACAATTGAAAACTTTTAAAGTTTGACTTGATTTTAAATTTGAATTTGAACGGGGTTTGAATCAACGTGAGTTTATCAACAGTAACCATGGTGACGTGGCATCATTAGTAGAGGGTTACTGTAGCTTAATTATTCGGGCGTCACAGTTTGCTGTGTATCACACACATCTTGTTTACACGGATCGTTTGTGTTCTTTTGGCTCATCGCAAACAGTTCATCTATGTGAACTGTATGCCGCATATCACACATATCTTTTAAAGTTGAACCGTTTCAGTTGTCTTCCCTAATCGAAAACAGTTCGTCTGAGTAAACCGTATGCCATATATCGTACACAACTTGATCTGGCTAACCGTTTCTGTTGCATTCCCTAATAGCAAACAGTTCATCCGAGCGAACTGTATGTCGTATATCCCACACACCTTTATATAGCAGCCCGTTTCTGTTGTTCTGCCTCAATGCAAACAGTTCTTATGGTTAACCGTATGTCACTCATCGCACACGCAAATGTAATATGAACCATGTTTGATGTATCTGCCATCGCAAACGTTTTGCATCTTTTTGATGGTTTTTTTACATCACTGTTTGCGATTAATGCATCGCACACAGATTCGTCGAAGGGTCTCTGATTGTAGTGTCACATTAGCAGCATCCTGCAGTAGTGAAATAACATCATGAGGGGGTGCCCCTGCTGCCCACAAGACACCAGGGCGTGCCAGCTACCCCAGGCGCGTCCTGGTGGGTAGTGGGCCCCACGTGGCCCCCCTCACTTATCCCTTTAGCCCAAGTCATCACCTACCTCTAGAAAAAAATCACTCCAGCTCTCTCTCTCGTGTTCTTGCTCTCAAACCCACGGATTTCAATCTCTTTGTTCAAATCTCCGTTTTCGAAACTGTTTTGGGGGATTGCTACTTGGTATGTGACTGCTCCATCGCTCCAATTAGTTTTTGTGCTAGTGGTTTAATTTTTGAGTATTTAGCTACTCTTGGTGCTGCTGTAGATGGGCTTGCATGTTGAATTCTTAGAGTTCTAAGTAGTTTGAATGCTTAATATAGCCTCTAGACATCCATATGAGTAGTTGCTATCAATCTTGTGAAGTTTTGTTGACAAAAATTTTGTGGCTCAAAATTTTCAGAATTTTATTCATAGGAAAAGATGAGTATCGTTCGGAAGTTTTTCTCCAAAAAGAATGCCAAGGGAGTCATTGGGGAATCATCGGATAGCGACCTCAACACTCCAAGAACGACAGAGGTGCGGTCGTGCGAATGGCCACATAATGCCTTCGTGGACGAGGCCGGGTTCCATCAAGAGTTTGCCCAATTCATTGCAAATGCCGGGCTAACTAACTTCCTTGCAGAGGAGTGTGACCAACACCACATCCTCACGAACTCCTTTGTGCAAAAAAATTATTTTCTGAATAGGCATGAACCTCTTGCGGTGCGGTTTAATTTATATTCTGAAACCCGTTAGATACCGCTCACTGAATTTTGTGAAATATGTTTGATTCCCTCTAACGGGGAATTAAGAGAGCCTAAACTGGCAGAGTTTGAGGACTTCCTCCTCACTTTGATAGTGAGTGAGGAAAAAGGCATGTCGAGAGCCACCGCCACTAGTTTGCAGTTTCCTTCTGTGCATTACTTTGCTTTATTCAACGCGAAGTGTTTAACTGCTAGGGAGAAGGCCGGTATACTTAGTGCTCCCGACCTCGCCATTTTAGGCCGTGCACTACACAATGATCACACCTTTAGCCTAGGGGCTATTGTTGCACGTCGTCTGCACCTCAACAGAACTAAGGGCAAAATCCATGGTGGTATTTATGCCACTCGCTTAGCAAGTCACTTTAATGTTCAGATACGACAACATGGCTATCATTTGCCCCGAGTTTATCTAGATCACCAGGTGATGGTGGCTCACCAGTTTAATGATGCTGCTGATTCTTTTAACAACATTCATTACAATTTGGTTTTCATTGAGAAAACCCGTGATATTATCCCATTACCTGCACCTACTTTGCTTGATTCTATTGCCAGGAACGGATAGAGGGTCATGCTAGCGAACATTATTGCCTACCGAAACAACCAGGCAGCGTCAGAGGAGGAGCCCCAAGAGTGGGACGCTCAGGTGCCGCCGCCACAGCACTTTCACAAGGGACCGGATGGCTATTACAGGTGGTGATTACCAAGCTAGGCCAAAATCCTAAGCTTGGGGGAGTACGTATTTCCACCGACATTACATTCATGTTCACACATTTCATTCCAGTTGTCGGTGTCCACACTTTTTCATTGTATTATCCATGCTAGTTTTATTTTCTCGCTTTCTTGTGTGTTTGAAAAACTTTGAGTAAATCCAAAAATATTTCTTGCTTCTTTTCGGTTTTTCTTTCTAGTTTAATTTAGTTGTAGTATTAAAAGAAAACCCAAAAAGATTTCTCATTTCTTCTTTTGTTTCTTGGGAGTTTCCCATGTAAATAGTTTTTCTCATTTTTTTCCTTCTTTTGCTTCCTTTCAAGAAAAAAAAAACTAAAAACTCCAAAAATATTTCAGTGTGTTTCTCTGAAATTCTTTTCTTTTTATTGAGTCGTACCCACGGGAAGACCATGTTGAAAATGTTGAGTGGCTTTCATATGCATTATTGTTGATCTAACAAAGAGCCCATATTATTTTGTCTTCCCCTCTGAATAAAATGTTGCAGATTCTAGCTTAGTCCACGGCACTCTTGCACTATTATTATTTTCATATCATTCGGTCGTGTAAGTGAAAGGCAATAATGACGATATTTGATGAAGTGACTGTGGCAAGGAAAAGCGGGTATGAACTCAACTTGTTTTTTTTGTAAATGTTTAACTCAGTATCCATGATTCAGCATATTATGATTAAACATGTTTGCAATGACAATTAGACATTATAGTTGCTCATGCCATGCTTAAGTATCTAGGAGTGGATAATGATTTATCTTGGGTGTCAACATGCATTAAAATGATTGTGATGTAGTATGATGATATGGTATCCTCCTCTGAATGTTTCAAGTGGCTTGACTTGGCACATGTTCACGCATGTAGTTGAATCAAAACCAACATAGCCTCCACGATATTTATGTTCATGGTGTTTATATCCTACTCATGCTAGTATTCAATGTTGATTATTCATAATGCATGTTCATGACCGCTTTCGCTCTCTAGTTGGTCGCTTCTCAACCTATTTCCTAGCCTTCACCTGTACTAAGCGGGAATACTGCTTGTGCATCAAAATCCTTAAACCAAAGTTATTCCAGATGAGTCCACTATATCTTCCAATATGCGGTATTACCCTGCCGTTCCAAGTAAATTTGCATGTGCCACCTTTAAAATTTCAAATGAACATCTGTTTTGTGTGCCTGGACCGCTCATGGAGTGACAGGGGGTAGTCAGTATCTTCCATGCTAAGTGGGTTATTCTCATGATGAGTGTTTATTAACTCGTCCTTGCACGAGAGGGGCTTGTCGGTGTTCTGGGATCGGGGGTACCCAGACTGGCCTGCCTGCGGCCCAGCGCGTGGCCTCGTCAACGGCTCGGTACGGCCCAGCTACAGGACTATGCGAGGAAGACCCTCGCGGGGGCCCTCGGCCTCGTGAGGCGAACGGCGCCAAGACCTCCCGAGGGGCGGCTTCCCGAGCCTGCCTCCCAAGGAGCGGAGATCTCTATGCAGGTACCCCACCTCACGAGGCTCAAGATGACATGAGCCATGACGGCCAAGGCTAGGGGGCGCGAGCGGGTGCATAGGGGGAAAGTCTCCTCTTTGGTTCTAAGAAGGCAAGGATAAACGCGGGTTCCCGAGGGATCCCCCAAAGGTTTCCATTCCGGTGCAACGAGACCAAGACCACGAGCTCGGCAGGACGGATGTCATTGCTGAGCCCACCACTGCGTCATGGCCAGAAGCTTTGCAGGCGAAGACCACCTTTCGTCAGGATAAGATGTACCTCTTATCCCCTTTCAAATTGGCCGTTGTGGAATCCCTTCCTGCCTAAGCTATGAGGGAAGAGGACCAAGGCCACTATAAATAGAGGCCAGTCTCCATCGTAGAGGGGGTCGATCCACTCTGATCCATTGAGCCCTCACGAGGCTGCTCACCCACTGTACTAGTTCATCCTCAACCCCCTCGTGAGGCCAATCCACCACAAAGCAGGAGTACGGTTTTACACCGCAAGGTGGCCTGAACCTGGGTAAACTGTGGTGTCCACTCTTTTCCCCGCTCACACGAACTCGACGAGCCAAGCCATGAGGCAATGAGCTTGAGCCTATAGCTAGGCAAGGTCTTCGCACATGCCCCAGAGTTCGAACATTGTTTGGGTCCGCGGAGCCCCGATTCCGACATTTGGCGCGCCGGGTAGGGGCGTGTTGAAGCTCTCCCTTCCGCTTCGCTTCATCTCTGCTTCGTCGCTCCCATGGCCAACACCCGCCGACTTCGCGCTGAGCGCCGGGCCGCTCGCGTCGCCCAGACGGCGCCCGTGGGATGCGGTGTTCCACGCCGCTCCGATTCTCCTGCAGCCAACGCTGCCACCGACCCTGCTGCTCATGAGCGGCAGGACACTTTGCTGTCGCCCTCCATGCAGCGTGATGTCCGCACTGCCACTCCTTCCCTCACCCCAGCCACGGCATCGTCTTCCCATGCTCGCCGCAGGCCGGCAAACGCGTAGGCTGCGCTGCTCATGGCGCGCGAGCTGCTGCGCTACCGGCCCGCCAACGAGGGTTATGACGCCTGGCTGGGCCGCATCACCGAGCTCATCAATGCCACCGGCGAAGCCCCGGCGCCATCCCACTCGCTCCGTCCCCTGCCCTCCCGTGCGGGCGACGTAGCTCACGGCGCGCCTCCACCTCCTCCTCTGCGCAGCGCCGATGCCGAGCCCAGGCGTGAGCGTGTCCGCGCGACCCGCCGCGTGGGGCGCCTGCGCCGGCGCGAGATGAGGCCAGCTGCCAGGTGGTGCTGCAGCCGCAGTACGACGCGTGTGCGCTCCCCGCACTACCGCGCCAGCACCAAGACCGGGCAGCCCTGGGGGCTGCAGCACATGGGCGTCAGGATCATGCTCCCCTCGCGCGAGCCGCGCCCATAAGTGCGGCGGGCTGCTGCGCCTTCACACCAGAGCTGTGCCGCGTCGTTTGGCCCGGCAAGTTCAAGCCAGACCTACCCCCATGCTATGATGGCACGCCAAACCCCGCAGAGTTCCTCTAGCTCTACTCGCTGAGCATCGAGGTTGCGAATGGTGATGACAAGGTCATGGTGAACTGGTTCCCCATGGCCTTCAAGGATGGCATGCGCTCCTGGCTCTTGCACCTCCCGGAGGGGTCAATCTCCTCTTGGGATGAGCTTCGCGAGCATTTCATCGCCAACTTCTAGGGCACCCGCGATCACGCTCTCACCGTTAACGACCTGCGGCGCGTGAAGCAGCAGCCGGGTGAAACCCTCCGCAAGTACATTCAACGCTTCACCAACGTTTGCCTCAAGATCTCGAAAGCCTCGGATGAAGCCATCATCTCGGCGTTCATCGAGGGTGTCACGGACGTCAAGATGAGCAAGGAGCTCGCCATCCATGATGACATGTGCACGGCACTGGAGATGTTCAACCTGGTAGACAGATGCGCTAGCGCGGAAGAAGACCGCCTCTCCCTCCTCAAGGACCCTGACATCGATCCCGAAGACAAGAAGGCCAAGGCCAAGGAAGCAAAGCGCAAGGGCCCCACCGTGCTGGCAGCAGAGCCTGAGTTGAAACGCGGCCGCGACCGTGACGAACCAGCCAAGGATAACCGCCCATTCTGCATCCTCCACAACGTTCACACCCACAACACCAACGACTGCCAGGAGCTCAGGGCGCTCCGGGACGAGCATCTGGGCCGCTGCCCCGAGCACAGCGACCGTGGCTTCGGCCGTGGAGGAGGCCGTGGCGGAAGCCGCTGGGACAACCGCAACCCTTGTCAGGACTGGCGTGACTAGCCTCGCGAGGATCGTGGCGTGATCAGCCTCGCGATGGCCCCTTGCGCGATCAGCCTCGTGAGGCCCGCCCTCAGGGCAACGCCGGCATCCCTCCGCTGCCACCACCACCAAGAAGGAACAACGACAACCATCAAGACGATGGGGCTGGGGGCTTCCAAGAACCTCGCGTGATTGCCTGCATCCTTGTCGGTGCCCAGGCACCCGCCTCAAACCGCATCTTCCAGCAGTTCTCTCATGAGGTGAACACAGCCCTCCCGAAGCGTGAGGCCGCGTGCCCCCTCAGGTGGTCGCAGTGCGCCATCACCTTCGACTCCAAGGATCACCTCAGGTGTGCGGCCATTGCCGGCGCGCTCCCCATGCTTTGCACGCCCACCATCAGTAATGTCTTTGTCACCAAGACTCTCATCGACGGTGGCGCTGGTCTCAACGTGCTCTCTATCGAGACCTTCGAGATGCTTCAGGTGCCCTATGACCAGCTCATGCCCACCAGGCCATTCTCTGGGGTGACCAACGGTTCCATCGTCCCCCTGGGGCAGGTGCACCTCCCTGTCACCTTTGGCAAGCACGACAACTACCACACCGAGCTCATCGACTTCGACGTCGCCCACATCGACCTCCCGTACAACGCCATCCTCGGGTACCCTGCCCTCGCCAAGTTTATGGCGGCAACCCACCATGGCTACAACGTCCTCAAGATGCCAGGGTGCAGCGGCATCATCACAGTCGCCTGCGATGAGAAGGATGTGGTCTGCTCTCTTGAGCATGCCTACCGTGCCGCGGCAGCCGAGAACTCTGATGATGAAGGCGGCGTCCTACCTCCCGAGGCCACCCCTGCGAAGAAGAAGCAGCTTCTCCCCAAGAGCCGTCCGGAGACCAAGAAGCCCGGTGGCATCGCCTCAGGCTCCGCGCCCGCTGCCGGGGCGCCTTTTCTTCCTGCATAGGAAGGCGCGCCCGGTGCTTCCTTCAGGATGGGCTCGGGGGCTTTCGTCTGGAGAGCCTCTGACCTGACCATCGTGACGAGGGAGGTGTTCGGGCACCACTTGGAGGTGTGCTTCGATGCACGCCCCCGCGAGCAAGGAGCACGGCGCGAAGCGCCAAGGGCACGAGAATTCATCACCAAGGCGATCGAGGAGCTTTAGGAGGCGCGAGCCATGCGCGGCGAGCGTCGCCCCGCACGGCCCGCCAGTGCAGCTGCCGCCCCCGACGTGGGTGGCGAGCTACACGTCTGCGTCAACATCCCGTGCCTCAACAGGGTAGCTTCGCAGGACCTCTTCTGGCCATCGCGCGTCGGCCGGAGTGGGGGATACCCCTACAACTACGTCAGCATGCCGTTCGGCCTGCTGAACATGGGTGCCTCGTACCAGCGCCTGGCGTAGCGTGCCATGGTGTCTCATGTGGCCAGGCGCTCAGCGGTCGCGTCTCAGGAGGTCCCGGACCCTCGCGAGCCCCCTGGGCCTCACGAGCCCCCCAGGCATGCGGAGCCGCCCAGCTCATGAGGAGCAACCTCCACGCCACGCCTCTTCAGCTACCTCGATGCTTCTACAACACCGGTGCCAGGTGATTTTTTGGTTTGTTCAGTTGAGGGTGCCCCTCAGGCTGCATTATCCTCAGACTGCGAGGGTACGCCCCTGCAGTCATGTCATTTCGTTCATGTACCTTGAACCAGTTACGCTTTGTTAAGCTACTGTGGTTGTTAACCCTGTGGCTGATGTATGTCACTTCTGGAGTTGCCTCTGCGGGCTTCGTGCGTTGCCGGCTCTCCCCTTGAACGTCCAACGATAGGGAGGGCTATCGGCACGGCGCCTGTGCTTGGGCCCGTCCCTGCAGCGCTGAAAAACCTAAGAGACTGAGCTCTGGCTCGTGGGCCGGCCCCGTGCACGTCACCTCACCAGGTCCTTAGTGCCTTCGTCTTTCTCGCGGAACGATCATGAGCAGATCAGCAAGCACGCATTGCCTCTCGTATTTCGTAATTCGCTAACACGCAGGAACTTTAGGAGATAGGCGCTTGTGCGACCTTGACAACACCTTGCCGCTTCAGGAAGACCCGCCTTAATCAGGCAGCAGTTTTGTCCGCAAAAGGCTAAGTAAAATAGCTTTGTATACCGCGTGTCGCTGGTTAAAGCCCTTCCCTGGGCACCCCCGCAAGGCGAACCGCTCCTTTTTCATGCAAACCGCTTGCACGTTAAAGGGGGGCTCTTGAGCATCGTGCCTCAGGAGCCCCTACTAGTTCTCAGGCCCTCACCCCCTGGCCTTGTTCCAGGCATCACGAACTGACATACCAGCGGCGGCTGAGCTTGCCTGAGGGCTAGGTACCAAGGACGTAGGGCACCTTGGTGAGCAAGAAAAGGAGGGGCAAACCATGTGTGAGGGCACGGGAAGTGGGGCGCAGCCCGGCCACGCAGGCGCCACTCGAAACGCTAAAGTACGCCAGTCCTCTCACGCACCCCTAGAAGGGTTTGCCTTGCTGCGTTTCAAGACAAAAGAGGAGGACCAGGCTCCAGGAAAGCGTGCCCTCACAATGCAGGAACACCTCGTGAATCATGAGCACCCAGAGCTAAGTCACCTTCCATGCGCCAGGCGCGAGCCTTACTATTGACACCACACCTCTGTTTCCGCCATCTCGTTTAATTAGGTGAAAATCCTTTCCCGTCCGAAAGCTGCCTGCGCGTCAAGGGGGACCTCCTGAGCATCACGCCTCAGGAGCTCTTACCAGACCTCGGGTCACTCACCTCCTGGCCTTGCACACGGCATCGCGACCTGGCATACCAGCGACGGCAGAAGCTTACCTGGGGACTAGGTCCCGGCGAGGCAGGGCACTAAGCTATCACGATGAGGAAAGGGCTCAAGCTTAAATGAGAGACACCAACACAACTCAGAAATGCAATAAAACATTCAGAAGAAAGGCGCGAGTGCCGCAGTTTCTTACACGCCCCGGCGGGGCCCTTCACGACTTCTGGTGCAGGACATAAAAATGAAAGAAATGGCCTCCCGAAGGCCACAGCTCCTGAGGCACTAGCTCCGATGCCGCAGCCCCTAGTCGGAGTCCTCCTCCTCCTTGATCGGAGTGCGGTGATGGGGCGGCTCGCCATGGTCACCGTCACTCAAGCCTTCCCCGAAGGAAGCGTCGTGGCCACTGGAGGCGTCGCGGCCATCGCCAAGGGCAAGTTCACAGCCGAGGGCGTCACTGCCGCGACGGGCATCATCGTCGAAAGAGGGATGGCCGCCGCCGCTGATGTCGCTCTCCGGGCAGCATTGCAGGCGTCGGCGGTCTTCCCCGAAGATCTTGACGAAGAGCGTCATTGCTCCGTCATACTTGAAGTGGAGGGTGTGCCTCCCCTTCAGGCCGCGAGCGCGGGTGAGCGTCTGCCACCCGCGGGTCAGATAGACGTAGCCTGAGGGGGCGGCCTCAACCTCCGCCCATGAAGACCGGTTGCAGCAGCCGTCAGGCTGCAGCCACAGCCCGACGGGTCCTCCCACCGGCAGCTCCTCCGTGAAGGAGTGCGGGAGCCGGATCCAGGTGCTCGGCGGCCTCTCCATCCACACCACAAAATCGTGGGCCATGTCATCCGAGTGGGTCCACGGGCAAGGCGGCCGGGCAGCCACCGCGTGCCTCCCCCCTTGGCCTCGGCCACCGTGGCTCCCACGGCCACTTCCGCGAGAGGGGTTCTTCCTGCAGCTATCGAACCAGTGTGAACCACCAGCGGAGGGCGTCCACGCCCCCGAGATGACGCTGCGGGTGTAGTCGCGGACTTGAGGGGGCGGCCGCGCCCCCTCTTGAGCGGTGGCGACTCCGGTCCGTCCTTGGGGGCTTTGCCTTTCTCCTCGGCAGTGAACCTCCACACTGGTGCCATGGTTGCTGCGGCAAGGGTCAGAGGAGAACGGATGAGAAGATAGAGACGGGATGGGGCTCTGCCCCCTCGCCTTCTTATAGGCAGTTGGGGGAGGCCAACCGGCGCCCCTCCACCTTTGAGCAATGATGACCCCGTGGCACGCGCCAGGCTTTTGTCAGTCTGGGCAGTTGCCGAGGAGATGTGGGGAAGTGGAGGCGTCCGTGACCCATCGAGCGCCACACATCAAGCCTGGCTCGCAGGCGATTGGGGCCCGCATCGCTTCGCCCTTCACTTCTTGCCTTCACTTCGAAGCCAGGCCAAGCACGCCTCGGGCCCGGGGGCTACTGTCGACGTTCTGGGATTGGGATACCCAGACTTGCCTACCTGCGGCCCAGCACATGGCCTCGTCAACTGCCCGGTACGGCCCAGCTACAAGACTCTGTGAGCAAGACCCTCGCGGGTGCCCCCCGGCCTCGCAAGGCGAACGACGCCAAGACCTCCCGAGGGGCGGCTTCCCGAGCCTGCCTCCCGAGGAGCGGAGATCTCTATGCAGGTACCCCGCCTCACGAGGCTCACGATGCCATGAGCCATGACGACCAAGGCCAGGCGGGCGCCAGCGGGCACAGAGGGGGACAGTTTCCTCTTTGGTGCTAAGGAGGCAAGGACAAATGTGGGTTCCCGAGGGATCCCCCAAAGGTTTCCATTCCGGTGCAACGAGACCAAGACCATGAGCTCGGCAGGACGGATGTCATCGCCGAGCCCACCACTGCGTCATGGCCAGAAGCTTTGTAGGCGAAGACCACCTTTCGTCAGGATAAGATGTACCTCTTGTCCCCTTTCAAATTAGCCATTGTGGAATCCCTTCTCGCCTAAGCTATGAGGGAAGAGGACCAAGGCCACTATAAATAGAGGCCAGTCTCCACCGTAGAGGGGGTTGATCCACTCTGATCCATTGGGCCCTCGTGAGGCTGCTCACCCACTGTACTAGTTCATCCTCAACCTCCTCGTGAGGCCAATCCACCACAAAGCAGGAGTAGGGTTTTACATAGCAAGGTGGCCCGAACCTGGGTAAACTGTGGTGTCCACTCTTTTCCCCGCTCACACAAACTCGACAAGGCCAAGCCATGAGACGATGAGCTTGAGGCTGTAGCTAGGCAAGGTCTTCGCACACGGCCCAGAGTTCGAACCTTGTTTGGGTCCGCGGAGCCCCGATTCCGACAGGGCTGGTAATAGGGATACCCAGTCCCGAAATCAAAAATTGCAAATAATTAAACAAAACTCCCCCAGGACTGTTGTTGGTATGGAAGGCACCTGTGGATTCAGTTCGCCATGGCTTGTGTTTGTTGGTGGAGGTGGAGTAAACTTTTACTTTTACCGCTTGGGAACCGCCGCTAATGTGTTTAGCATGGAAGATATTAATAACTCTCGGTCGTGACATTGACAGGAAGGGTGCATCGCCCAAAATTGTATTATCTCTGATTTAAGCTTTGAGCTCTGGCACCTCTGCAAATCCCTGCTTCCCTCTGCGAAGGGCCTATTGATATGTCTCCAATGTATCTATAATTTTTTATTGTTCCATGCTGTTATATTATCATTCTTGGATGTTTTACCTTCATTTTATAGCAACTTTATATCATTTTTTGGGACTAACCTATTGACATAGTGCCTAGTGCCAGTTGCTATTTTTTGCTTTTTTTTTACTTCGCAGAATATCAGTACCAAACGAAGTCCAAATGCCACAAAACTTTTTGGAGATTTTTTTTTACCAGAAGACAACTTGGGAGCCAAGGAAGCACCTGGGGGGAGGCCCATGGGGTCCACCACCCACCAGGGCGTGCCAGAGGTCCCTGGCGCGCTCTGATGGGTGGTGGGGCCCATGGAGGCCTCCACCACCGCCTCTCAGCTCTATAAATACTCAGATATTCCAGAAACCCTTGGGGAGCGATCGAAACACAATTCCAGCCGCCGCAAGTTCCAGAACCACGAGATCCAATCTAGAGCCCTATTCCGGCACTTTGCCAGAGGGGAACACGATCACGGAGGAGTTCATGATCCTCATTGGTGCTCCTCTGATGATGCGTGAGTAGTTCACCATAGACCTACGGGTCTGTAGGCAGTAGCTAGATGGCTTCTTATCTCTTTTTGATTCTCAATACAATGTTCTCCTCGATGTTCTTGGAGATCTATTTGATGTAATGACTTTTCGCGATGTGTTTGTTGGGATCCGATGAAGTTTGAGTTTATGATCAGATCTATCCATGAATATTATTTGAGTTCTCTTTAATCTCTTATATGCATGATTGTTATAGCCTCGTATTTCTTCTCATAAACTTTGGTTTGGTTTGGCCAACTAGATTGATTTTTCTTGCAATGGGAAGAGGTGCTTTGTGATGGGTTCGATCTTGTGGTGTCCTCACCCAGTGACAGAAGGGGTAGGGAGGCACGCATGTATCGTTGCTATTAAGGATAAAAAAGATGGGGTCTATTCCTACATGAATAGATCTTGTCTACATCATGTCATCGTTCTTATTGCATTACTCCATTTCTCCATGAACTTAATACACTAGATGCATGCTGGATAGCGGTTGATGTGTGGAGTAATAGTAGTAGATGCAGAATCGTTTCGGTCTACTAATCTTGGACGTGATGCCAATATACATGATCATTGCCTTGGATATCGTCATAATTATTTGTTCTTCTATCAATTGCCCAACAATAATTTGTTTACCCACCGTATGCTATTTTCTCAAGAGAAGCCACTAGTGAAATCTACGGCCCCCAAGTCTATCTTTTATCATATTGTTTTCAGATCTATTATTCCAAAAACCCAAAAATACCCTGCTGCACTTTTTCTTTACCTATTTTATTTTGTGTTCTTGCTAGATCTATTTATCCAATCTCATACAATTTAATCTATCTTTTTACCGTAGAGGGATTGACAACCCCTCTTAGGCGTCAGGTTGCAAGTATTTGATCTTTGTGTGCAGGTACCGTTTACATAGTGTTGCTTGGTTCTCCTACTGGATTAATAACCTTGGTTTCATAACTGAGGGAAATACTTACCGTAGCTGTGCTGCATCATCCCTTCCTCTTTGGGGAAAACCGACGCAGTGCTAAGCCACGTCACCTATCTATTTACTTTTATGTTATTTTACTTTTATGTTGAGTGTCACCTTCTCAAACAAGCACCAGACCTGAGAGCACTATTGTCATCCTCATGCATTTTGTATAGTTAATGTTGAATGCATCATGACTGGATCTCTTCTACCATGAATTACAATGTTTAGTCACTGCTTGAACTTTGGAGGTGATCTACATTTATGTTTTGCGGTCTCAGAAAGGGCTAGCGAGATACCACTATTATCATATTATATCATGATTGTTTTGACAAAGTGTTGGCATTTGAGATATCTTATTATAGCTCGCTAGTTGACTATACCATTGATATGAGTTAATATAATTTCTAATAGTTATCATTTGCATGGTTAGTCATGATCTTTGCTGAAAACCTGGGTGCTATTTAAGCATATATATGTAAACAAGAACAAAAGAGTTCATAAAAGTTTTTCTTTATCACTTTCAGTTTGTCAACTGAATTGCTTGAGGACAAGCAATGGGTTAAGCTTGGGGGAGTTGATACGTCTCCATTGTATCTACTTTTCCTAATGCTTTTGCTCTTGTTTTGGACTCTGATTTGCATGATTTGAATGAAACTAACACGGACTGATATTGTTTTCAGCAGAACTACCATGGTGTTGTTTTTGTGTAGAAATAAAAGTTCTCGGATTTGGACGAAACTTTTTGTAGAATTATTTTGGAATAAATAGAAAATACTGGAACCAAGAACCACTAGAGGGGGGCAGCTGCCCACAAGGCACCAGGGCGCGCAACCCCCCTCTAGCGCGCCCTGGTGGGTAGTGGGGCCCATGAGGCCCTGCTGACCCTAATTCCGACACTATAAAATCCTATTTTTCTAGAAAAAAATAGGAGAGGAAGTTTCATCGCGTTTTACGATACGGAGCCGCTGCCACCTCCTGTTCTTCATCGGGAGGCCAGATCTGGAGCCCGTTTGGGGCTCCGGAGAGGGGGATCTTCGGTCTTCGTCATCACCAACCATCCTACATCACCAATTTCATGATGCTCACAGCCGGGGTGAGTAATTCCTTCGTAGGCTCGCTGGTCGGTGAGGAGTTGGATGAGATTCATCATGTAATCGAGTCAGTTTTGTTAGGGCTTGATCCCTAGTATCCACTATGTTCTGAGATTGATGTTGCTATGACTTTGCTATGCTTAATGCTTAACACTAGGGCCCGGGTGCCATGATTTCAGATCTGAACCGTTTATGTTTTCACCATTATATGTATGTTCTTGATCCGATCTTGCAAGTCATATGCACCTATTATTTGTTATGATCCGTAAACGCCAAGGTGACAACAATTGGGATACTTTCCGGTGATGACCGTAGTTTGAGGAGTTCATGTATTCACTATGTGTTAATGCTTTGTTCCGGTTCTCTATTAAAAGGAGGCCTTAATATCCCTTAGTTTCCTTATGGACCCCGCTGCCACGAGAGGGTAGGACAAAAGATGTCATGCAAGTTCTTTTCCATAAGCACGTATGACTATTTAAGGAATACATGCCTACATTATACTCCCTCCGTCCCAAAATTCTTGTCTTAGATTTGTCTAGATACGGATGTACCTAATACTAAAACGTGACTTGATACATCCGTATTTAGACAAATCTAAGACAGGAATTTTGGGACAGAGGGAGTACTTATGAACTAGAGCTAGTTCTGTGTCGCCCTAGGTTATGACTGATATATGATGAATATCATCCAACGAATTCACCGATCCAATGCCTACGAGTTTTTCACATATTGTTCTTGCTAAGTTACTATTGCCATTGCTACTGTTACAACTGCTACAAAATTGTTATTGTTGTTACCGTTACCACTGCTATCGTCACTACTACTGTCAAATTATCATATTACTGTGCTACTGATCACTTTGCTGTAGATATTTAATCTCCAGGTGTGGTTGAATTGACAACTCAACTGCTAATACTTACAAATATTCTTTGGCTCCCCTTGTGTCGAATCTATAAATTTGGGTTGAATACTCTACCCTCGAAAACTGTTGTGACACCCTATACTTGTGGGTTATCACGCGGCTAATCAACGGGTGATACATCCATTTTGCATCATGTTTTTATGTTGATATTTATTGCATTATGGGCTGTTATTACACTTTGGGATACAATTCTTATGCCTTTTCTCTCTTATTTTACAAGATTTACATGAAGAGGGAGAATGCCGGCAGCTGGAATTCTGGACCGGAAAGGAGCAAATCTGAGATACCTATTCTGCACAACTCCAAATGTCCTGAAACTTTACGAAGAATTACTTTGGAATATATAAAAAATATTGGGTGAATAAATACCAGAAGGGGACCGACCAGGTGGCCACAAGCCTGGGGGGTGCGCCCCCTGAGCTTGTGGGCCCCTTGGCCAGCCTCCGGTGCCCATCTTCTGCTATATGAGGTGTTTTGACCTACAAAAAATAAGAAGAGGGCTTTCGGGATGAAGCGCCACCGTCTCAAGGTGGAACCTGGGCAGAAGCAATCTAGGGCTCCGGCGGAGCGATTCTGCCGGAGAAACATCCCTCTAAGAGGGGGAAATCGAAGCCATCGTCATCACCGACGATCCTCTCATCGTGGGAGGACCAATCTTCAACAACATCTTCACCCACACCATCTCATCTTAAACCCTAGTTCATCTCTTGTATTCAATCTTTGCCTCAAAACCTCAGATTGGTACATGTGGGTTGCTAATAGTGTTGATTACTCTTTGTAGTTGATGCTAGTTGGTTTATTTGGTGGAAGATCATATGTTCAGATCCTTAATGATATTTATTACCCCTCTGATCTTGAACATGAACATGCTTTGTGAGTAGTTACTTTTGCTTCCGGGGACATGGGAGAAGTCTTGTTATAAGTAATCATGTGAATTTGGTATTCGTTCGATATTTTGATAAGATGTATGTTGTCTTTCCTCTAGTGGTGTTATGTGAACGTCGACTACATGACACTTCACCATGATTTGGGCCTAGGGGAAGGCATTGGGAAGTAGCAAGTAGATGATGGGTTGCTAGAGTGACAGAAGCTTAAACCCTAGTTTATGCGTTGCTTCGTAAGGGCCTGATTTGGATCCACATGTTTAATGTTATGGTTAGATTTATATTAATTCTTCTTTCGTCATTGCGAATGCTTGTGATAGGGGTTAATCATAAGTGGGAGGCTTGTCCAAGTAAGGACAGCACCCAAGCACCGATCCACACACATATCAAACTATCAAAGTAGCGAATGCGAATCATATGAGCATGATGAAAACTAACTTGATGATAATTCCCATGTCCTCGGGAGCATTTTGCTTTATATAAGAGTTCGTCCAGGCTTGTCCTTTGCTATAAAAAGGATTGGCCCACCTTGCTACAACTTTGTTACACTTGTTACTCATTACGAATTACCTTGCCACCAAACTCTTTGTTACCGATAATTTCAGTGCTTGCAGAAAATACCGTGCTAAAAACCGCTTGTCATTTCCTTCTGCTCCTCGTTGGGTTCGACACTCTTACTTATCGAAAGGACTATGATTGATCCCCTATACTTTTGGGTCATCAACGGGCTATGGAGATGCCCATCAATTGATGTCAATGCGAGGACTAGGGATTTCCATGCAATGGATGCACTAAGAGCTATAAGTGTATGAAAGCTCAAACAGAAAACTAAGTGGGTGTGCATCCAACTTGCTTGCTCTAGAAGACCTCAGGCATTTGAGGAAGCCCATCATCGGAATATGCAAGCCAAGTTCTATAGTGAAAAATTCCCAGTGGTATATGAAAGTGACTACATAGGAGACTCTCTATATGAAAAACATGGTGCTACTTTGAAGCACAAGTGTGGAAAAAGATAGTAACATTGCCCCTTCTCTCTTTTTCTCTCATTTTATATTTCCTTACTGGGAAAATGCTCTAATAATTAATAATAATGATCATCACACTTCTATTTACTTACAACTCAATACTAGGACAAAATATGACTCTATATGAATGCCTCTGGCAGTGTACCAGGATGTGCAATGATCTAGCGTAACATGTATAAAAATGATGAACGATGGTTGGGCCACAAATACTATGTCAGCTATATGATCATGCAAAGCAATATGACAATGATGATGTGTGTCATAATAATAGAACGGTGGAAGTTGCATGGCAATATATCTCGGAATGGCTATGGAAATGCCATGATAGGAAGGTATGGTGGCTGTTTTGAGGAAGATATAAGGAGGCTAATGTGCGATAGAGTATATCATACCACAGGGTTTGGATGCACCAGCGAAGTTTGCACCAACTCTCGAGGTGAGCAAGCTTAATGCACGGTAACGAAGAGGCTAGCAAATTGCGGATAGGTAGGAGTGCGTATAATCCATGGACTCACATTAGTCATAAAGAACTCACATACTTATTGTGAAAGCCTATTAGCGCTCGAAGCAAAGTGCTACTCGCATGCCCCTAGGGAATTGGTTGGTAGGAGTTAACCATCACGCACATCCGATTATAACAGCACTCAAGGATTTCAATCAGAAATACAAATGCTCAAATCTCCCCACTATGGCAGGACCAATACTTAGATGAGAAGTTAATAACAAGCTTTAATACCGATATTTCTACTAACCAATGATCATGAATCAATATCCTTCCATATTGCGACATCAATATCATTAAACCATGTGTTTCATATTTAGTGATCTATGATACGTCTCTATCATATCTACTTTTCCAAACACTTTTGCTCTTGTTTTGGACTCTAATTTGCATGATTTGAATGAAACTAACCCGGACTGATGCTGTTTTCAGCAGAATTGCCATGGTGTTGTTTTTGTGCAGAAATAAAAGTTCTCGGATTGACCTAAAAATTTACGGAGAATTTTTATGGAATATATAAAAAATACTTGCGGAAAAATATACCGGAGGGGGGCCACCCAGGAGCCACAAGCTCAGGGGGGCGCCCACCCCCCACCCCCCCCAGGGCGCGCCGTGCGAGCTTGTGGGCCCCCTGGACCTCCAGCAACCCTAACTCCAACTCCATATATACCAATTCGCCAAGAAAATAATCAGAGAGAAGGATTCATCACATTTTACGATACGGAGCCACCGCCACCTCCTGTTCTTCATCGAGAGGGCTGTGGAGTCCGTTCGGGGCTTCGAAGAGGGGGATTCGATGCCGTCGTCATCATCAACCTTCCTCCATCACCAATTTCATGATGCTCACCATCGGGAGTGAGTAATTCCTTCATAGGCTTGCTGGACGGTGATGGGTTGGATGATATTCATCATGTAATCGAGTTAGTTTTGTTAGGGCTTGATCCCTAGTATCCACTATGTTCTGAGATTGATGTTGCTATGACTTTGCTATGCTTAATGCTCGTCACTAGGGCCCGAGTGCCATGATTTCAGATCTGAACCTATTATGTTTTCATGAATATATATGTGTTTTCTTGATCCTATCTTGCAAGTTATATGCACCTATTACGTGTTATGATCCGCATACCCCAAGGTGACAATAATTGGGATTCTTTTCGGTATTTACCGTAGTTTGAGGAGTTCATGTATTCACTAAGTGCTAATGCTTTGTTCAGGTTCTCTATTAAAAGGAGGCCTTAATATCCCTTAGTTTCCTTATGGACCCGGCTACCACGGGAGGGTAGGACAAAAGATGTCATGCAAGTTCTTTTCCATAAGCACGTATGACTATATACAGAATACATGCCTACATTACATTGATGCATTGGAGCTAGTTCTGTGTCGCTCTAGGTTATAACTGGTACATGATGAATGCCATCCAATGCAATTATCCATCACTGATCCAATGCCTACGCTTTTCATATATTGATCTTTGCTAAGTTACTTTCGCCGCTGCTGCTATTACGATCACTACAAAATTGTTACAATTGCTGCTACTGTTACTATTGCTACTGTTACCATTACTATCAAACTACCATACTACTTTGCTACTGATCACCTTGCTGCAGATATTAAGTCTTTCAAGTGTGGTTGAATTGACAACTCAATTGCTAATACTTGTGAATATTCTTTGGCTCCCCTTGTGTCTAATCAATAAATTTGGGTTGAATACTCTACCCTCAAAAACTGTTGTGATCCCCTATACTTGTGGGTTATCAATCTACATCAACATTTTTATTATATCCCCCTCGAATACCTACCCTTCTCGGAATAATCTTATAACCCATACATATTGCTAATTGATAATTAATAGACTCTCAAAAATATTTAAGTGAAGCATGAGTGCAATCATTTCTATAAAATATAACGACCGCCGTGTTCTAACAAGTATAAGTGAAGCACAAGAGGAACTGCCTAGCTCGAAAGATATAAGTGAAGCACATAGAGTATTCTAACAAATCATGATAAATGTGCATCCCTCTCAAAAGGTGTGTCCAGCAAACGATGATTGTGGCAAACTAAAACCAAACAAAGCAAAAACTATGGTACAAGATGCTCCAAGCAAAATTCATATCATGTGACGAATAAAAATGTAGCTCCAAGTAACATACTGATAGATTGTAGACGAAAGAGGGGATGCCATCTGGGGCATCCCGAAGCTTAGACGCTTGGGTCTTCCGTGAATATTACCTTGGGCATCCCAAGCTTAGGGTCTTCCCACTCCTTATTCCTTCATCGATCATGATCTCACCCAAAACTTGAAAACTTCAGCACACAAAACTCAACAGAAACCTCGTGAGATCCGTTAGTATAATAGACAAATCATAAAGTTTGGGTACAGTTATAAACCCATTCTTATTTTATTCATGCATAATACCTACATTAAAACAAGCGCACTATGCAATAGAAAACAGAACCTATCTAAAACAGAACAGTCTGTAATGATCTAAACAAAAAACATACTTCTGTAACTCCAAAAAATTCTGAAAAATTAGGACAACATGAGCAATCTATATATCAATCATGTGTAAAAATTTCAGATTTTATCATGTTCCAGTGAATTATAGTAATTCCAGCACTGGGCGTAAAAGTTTCTGTTTTTTCACATAATCAAGTAAACTATTAACCAAATCATCCCAAAGGTTTTACTTGGCACAAACACTAATTAAAACATAAAAACACAATCATTACAGTAGCAATAATCATGTCAACACACAAGAACAGAAAGTAAAAAAGCATTGGGTTGTCTCCCAACAAGCTCTTTCTTTATAGCCATTAAGATAGGCTTTGAGATTTTAACGATGCTCACATAAATGATAATAATTGAAGCACAAAAAGAGCAGCATATAACATGTAACAAAGACACTTAAGTCTAACCCTCTTCCTATGCATAGGAAGTTTATAGGAAAATAAATTATCAAGACAAGCAATATCTAGCACATGCAAATACGAAGAATGAAGCATTAATAATTTTAAAACAAAGAGAGGTAATTTAGTGACATGAAGATTTTCATAATATTTGCCTCTCTCAAAATAATTACATGTAGGATCATATTCAAATTCAATAATATAGCTATCACATATCATATTCTCTACATGATCCACATGCATACAAAGTTTATACTCATCCAAAATAGTGGGATTAACATCAACTAAAGTCATGACCTCTCCAAACCCACTTTTATCGAAAATTTCATAAGATTGAACACTCTCCGAATATGTGGGATTCTTTTTATCTAAAGTTGTCACTATTCCAAACCCACTTTTAGTACTATTGCAAACATTATTATCAATAATATATTCATCATGAGGCTTAAATAAATTTTCAATATCATAAGATGCATTATTACCCCAATCATGATCATAGCAATAAGTAGTGGACATAACAAAATTATCATCCCCAATCTTGTAGATTTGCATATCATTAGCAAAATTGACATTAATAGAATTTATAATAACATCATTGCAATCATGCTTTTAATTCAAGGGGATATCATGAATCACTTTATAAATTTCTTCTTTTAACACTTCATCACAATTTTCAGATTCACGATTTTGAAGCAAAACTCCATAAAGATAATCAAGACCACTCAACTCACTAGCAATCGGTTCATAATAATTAGACTTTTTGAAAAGATTAGCAAGTGGATGAGGATCCATATCAATATTTTTTAGCAAGCGAAGATGCAAGCAAATAGAAGTCACATGGCAGCACAAGCAAAGATAGCACACAAAATATTTTTGGTGTTTTTGATTTTTTCGAGAACTGGATGGCGATGAGAAAGAGAGGCAAATAAAAAGTAGAGCAAGTAGATGACAGTTTGAGTGAAGGTACTTGATAAGAATTTGATGATGTCTCCCCGGTAACGGCGCCAGAAATTCTTTCTGCTACTTGTAAGCTGCGTTTGGATTTTCCCCGAAGAGGAAAGGTGGAGCAGTATAGTAGAGGTAAGTATTTCCCTAAGTGAGAACCAAGGTTATTGAACCAATAGGAGAACCACGCAAATTCTTGTCTTCAGCACCTACACACACAAAATCAAATACTTGCACCCAACGCGATCAAGAGGGTTGTCAATCCCCTTGAACTCATTACTTGCAAGGATTAATTCTGATAGTGATAGATAGATAAAAATAAAAGTAAAATAAAAAGTATAAAGTTACGACAAGGTATTTTTTATTTTTATAATATGATTAAAGTAGACCCGGGGGCCATAGTTTTCACTAGAGGCTTCTCTCTCGAAACAATAGCATACGGTGGGTAAACAAATTACTGTTGGGAATTGATAGAAAAGCGCATAGTTATGATGTTATTCATGGCAATGAACACACATATAGGCATCACGTCTGTGACAAGTAGACCGACTCTTGCCTACATCTACTACTATTACTCCACCAATCGACCGTTATACATCATGCATCTATGGTATTAAGTTCATGACAAACAGAGTAACGCCTTAAGCAAGATGATGTGATGTACACAAAGTAAACTCAAGCAATATGAATAAACCCCATCATTTTACCCTTAATGGCAATAATACAAATATGTGCCTCGCTACCCCTTCTGTCATGAGGTGAGGACACAGCAAGATTGAACCCATACAAAGCACATCTCCCACTAAACATAAATCAATCTAGTTGGCCAAATCAAATGGATAGATCAGAGAGAAATACAAAGCTATCATAATCACGCATAATAAAGTTCAGAAAAGACTCAATTAGTTTCAATGAATAATCTGATCATAAACCCACAATTCATCGGATCCCAACAAACACACTGCAAAAGGAGATTACATCAGATAGAACTTCAAGTAGATCGAGGACAACACTGTATTGAAGATAAAAGAGAGAGAAGAAGCCATCTAGCTACTAGCTATGGACTCGTAGGTCTGTGGTGAACTACCCACGCATCATCGAAAGGGCAGCAAGGTTGATGTAGACGCCCTCCATGATCGATTCCCCCCTCTAGCGGAGTACCGAAAAAGGCCTCCAGATGGGATCGCGGAAGAACGGAAGGTTGTGGCAGTGGAAAAAGTGTTTCGGGTGGCTCTCTGGGGGTTTCCCAATATTTGAGAATTTATAGAAGTGGAATTAGGTCAGACGGAGCCACGTGGGGCCCACAAGGTAACAGGGCGCGCCTTGTTACCTTGCCGTCTCCTCGCTTCGTGTCTGGTCTCCTCCTGAAGCTTCTAGGGTCTCTTTTGTCCAGAAAAAAAATCATCAAAAAGTTCGTAGTGTTTGGACTCCATTTGGTACTGATTTTCTGGAAAACCAAAAACAAGCAGAAACAGCAACTGGCACTAGGCACTGGGTTAATAGGTTAGTTCCCAAAAATGATAGAAAATAGCAAAAAAATGCATATAAAGTATCCAAGATTGATAATATAATAGCATGAAATAATCAAAAATTATAGATATACGTTGGAGATGTATCAAGGGCTTCTAAATTTTCACAATAAATATATGAGTTCTTATTACTAATGTGAGTTTGTGGACTATAATTAAGCACTTCCACCCTTCCATAATTTGCTAGCCTCTTCAGTACCGTGCATTGCCCATTCTCACCTCGAGACTTGGTGCATACGCTCTATCACACATAAGCCTTATTATATCCATTCTCAAAATAGGCACCATACCTACCTATTATGGCATTTTCATAGCAATTCCAAGATATATTGCCATGCAACTTTCATCGTTACTAGTCACATGACTTGAGCATTCATTGTGATTTTGCTTTGCATGATCATACGGAGCTAACATGATCTTTTGTGGCAAAGCCACCGTTCATCATTGTTATACATGTTACGCTAGATCATTGCACATCCTGGTACACTGCCATAGGTATTCATATATAGTCATATTATTCAGTTTGTCGAGTTGTATGTAAATAAAAGTGTGATGATCATCATTATTAGAGCATTGTCCTAGTGAGAAAAAGAATGATGGAGACTAATGAGTCATCGAAAAAGTGGGGATGAGGTTCATGATATTGTTCTAAAAAATGAGAAAAGAAAAATAAAAATGAGAGAAAAAGAGAGAAGGGGCAATGCTACTATCCTTTTACCACACTTGTGCTTCAAAGTAGCACCATGTTCATCATATAGAGAGTCTCCATGATTTGTCACTTTCATATACTAGTGGGATCTTTTACATTATAGAACTTGTCTTGTATATTCTGATGACGAGCTTCCTCAAATGCTCGAGGTCTTCATGAGCAAACAAGTTGGATGCACACCCACTTAGTTTCATATAGAGAGCTTTCATGCACTTACAAATCTAGTGCATTTGTTGCATGACAATACCTACTCCTCACATCGATACCGATTGTAAGGCCTCTCCATTTCCTAATGATCCGCTGAGTTGATGCGAGATTTTCTCAAATTTTTGTCTTCCCTTATAAACCCCTACCATCATTATCTTGGCCATCCAAAGTTCTAAGTCCATGGCTCACGCTCATGTATTGAGTGGAGTTGAAAAAGCTAAAACGAGAAAAAAAGTATGATACAATTGCTTGCTTTGGCACCGGGGTGTTCATGATTTATACTTTACGCTAGGAAAGCGAGCTATGTCGTGCTTACATGATTAAATGAGTAGGAATAACATTCTTTAGCATTGTTTATTTTGAAAAGTAATGATTTTTTTCTACTCCCTCTGTCCCATAATGTAAGACATTTTTTGATACTAGTGTAGTATCAAAAAGTGTCTTACATTATGGGACGGAGGGAGTAGCATTCTTTTATATTATCGCTTTGATATCTATTAAGTCATTGCTTCTCAACATTCATACCCAAAAGTATTACATGATTAAGACATGTTAGGTAGCATTTCACATCAATTTTTTTGTTTTTATCATTTACCTACTCGAGGACGAGTAGGAATTAAGCTTGGGGATGCTGATACGTCTCCAACGTATCTATCATTTTTTAGTGTTTCATGCTATTATATTATCAATCTTGTATGCTTTATATGCCATTTTATATCATTTTTGTGAACTAACCTATTAACTCAGTGCCCAGTGCCTGCACCTATTTTCAGCATGTTTTGGGTTTTCCAGAAAATCCATACTAAACGATGTCCAAACATGATGAAACTTTTTGACGATTTTTTCTTGACAAAAAGAGACCCTGGAAGCTTAGGGGGGAACACTAGATGATACACGAGGGAGCCACAAGGCAGGGGGCGTGCCATGGGGGTAGGGCGCACCCAGGTGCCTTGTGGTCCCCCTCTACCTCCGTTTGACCTAATTCCAGTGCTATAAATTACCATATATCCAGAAGCCACCAGGAGGGGTCCCGAAACAATTTTATCATCGCTGCAAGTCTCTATTCTTCCATGATGCCATCTAGAGGCATTTTTCAGTACTCTGCCAGAGGGGGAAACCATTGGGAGGCAATCTTCATCGACCTTGCTGCCTCCATGCTGATATGTAAGTAGTTCCCACAGGACCTACGGGTCCATAGAAGTAGCTAGATGGATCTCTCTCTCTCCTTTTTGATCTTCAATACAATGGTCTCATCTGAGATCAATCTAGTGTAAACTTTTGCAATTTATTTGTTGGGATTTTATGAATTGTGGGTTTATGATCAGATTATTCATTGAAAGTATTTTAGTCTTTTCTGAGATTTATATGTGTGATTTTATAGCCTTGTATTTCTCTCCAATCTATCTATCTCTTTTAACCAACTAGATTGATTTATCTTTAGTGGGAGAGGTGCTTGGTAGTAGGTTCAATCTTGTGGTGTCCTTACTCTATGACAGGAGGAGTTGCAAGGCACGTATTTGTATTATTCTATTGAGGATAAAACGATGGAGCTAGAACATATTAATTGATCTTGCGTTGTCTACATTATGTTATCTTGCTTAAAGCATTACTTTGTTTGTTATGAACTAAATACTTTGATATGCATGTTGGATAGTGGTCTTGGGGTGGATTAATACTAGTAGGCGTCAGTAAGTTTAACATTCTACTTATCACAGACGTAATGCCTATGTATTGATCATGCCATGAAGAATCATCATAACTATGCACTATTCTATCAGTTGCCCAACAATAATTTGTTTAACCATCGTTTCTATGCTCATGAGAGAGATGCCTCTAGTGAAACTATGCCCCCGGGGTCGATCTTCCATATTTATTAAAACCCTAAAAATACCTCACTCTTTTTATTTTATTTTTTATTTTTATGTTATTTTATATATCTACCACTATCAAATTTAATCCTTGCAATTGGTGAGAACAAGTGGATTGACAACCCTCGTGCCTTCGTTGGGTGCAAGCATTTGCTTTGTGTGTGTGTAGGTACCGTTTATCCTGTTTGTGTGGTGTCTCCTACTGGTTCGATAAACCTTGGTTCTTAACTAAGGGAAATAATATCTGCTACTATACTACATGACCCTTCCTCTTCGGGGAAAGCCCAACACTATCACAAGTAGCACTAAGTTAGCAGCGTACTCCGGAAACACGCTGGTAGTTTGGGTATACAAACCGCCTGTGGCGCGGGATTGGGGAATAAATCCCCAAACCCCGTGCACTCTCTCTCCCTATCACGTCACCTTCCTCGCTCTCACTTCACCTCTCTCACTCTCCTTCTGACCGCCGACGTCGGCATCCTCGTTTGATCAGACTGTCCGACGGATCGATCCATCTCGACGTCGTCCTCGCCACCATCCCCCACGCCACCAAAAACCCACCCACCCCCCCCCCCCCCCCGCGTGCACCTGCGTTAGTGTATTGTTGCCGTCTTTGCCTTTGGTATGTGTGCCAGGCCGCCGTCCTCGTCACCCAAGTGGTCAGGTACACTTCTTGGCCCATCCATTTGTACATGCGTGCATAATATATGTAGCTAGGTAATTATTTGTATTATGTATATTAGTATTTTATTTGTATTGACAAAAAGAGAGAAAGAAAAGAGAGAAGAGGGAAATAGAAGATAGAAAAGAGAAGAGAAAATGAAGACAGAACCAAGAGAAAATAGAACTAAGTTGGAAGAAGGAGAAGAGAGGATGGAAAAGAGGAAGAGGATGTCTGTCCTATTGGTTATATATTATATGTACGTTAACATAGAATTTATTTGTATTTGTATAATGTAGGTAAGCATAGTTATATATTATTTATATATTTGTGTTTTGAGTATATTCTCTGTATTTAATTAGTTGGAAAGAAAGAAGATATAGAAACAACCAGAGATGAGAGAAAGTAGAGAAAAAGAGAGAAAAGAGAAAAGAGAAAAGATAAAAGAGGAAATAGTGAATAGAAAAGAAAAGGAGAAAAGAGAGAAGAGAGAAGTTGTCAAAAAGAGAAGGGAGAAAAGAGAGAAGCTAAGATAGAAGAGAGAGAAAAAGGAAACAGAACAGAGAAGAGAGAAAAGAGGAAAGAGAAAAGAGAAAAAGAAAGAAGAAACAAGAGAGAAAACAGAGAAAGAGAGATGGGAGAAGAGAGAAGAGAGAGGAAGGGAGAGAGAGAACAGAAGAGAGATGCTAAATAGAGAAGAGAGAAATATCCCATATATATGTGTTAATTAGTAAAGTTTTTTTGTATGCCTAGCTAGATTGTTAATGATATATATATATCACTTTCCATTTATTTAATATGTAATTATTTTATATGCCTAGCTAGATTGTTAATGAGTTAAAGTCATGTATTTTTACCATCATTTAATCTATATCATTTGAACAGTGTGATCGCAGTTATGGCCCCAGTGTGCTCTACGTGTGGCGATAGACGTGGATAGTGCGGCAGGGTGCGAGTTATGAATAAAAATCGGTTCTCCATTAGGCTTGGACATGACTTCAAACGGAATACGGTATGGACGATTTGAAAACCTAAACCCTTCATTACACGCATATATAGCTAGGTGTATGGCCAACAAGTTATGATCTAATTTTGTTTCCCTCTAACGTTGATTAGATCATCCCTTGCTTTGCAAGACGTGAAGTCCTTCGGATTTTGCAGATTCCTATCCATCAGAAAATGATGGTTGAGGGCCATGTAGATTTATCCAACTTTAGCAGCGTTCAGGTTATGCAAACGCCACCGAGCCGTGCCACCTTAGCAGCGTGCACTCTGTTGGGGAACGTGCAATTTCAAAAAAAAATCCTACGTTCACGCAAGATCTATCTAGGAGATGCATAGCAACAAGAGGGAGAGTATGTCCACGTACCCTCGTAGACCGAAAGCGGAAGTGTTACCTTAACGCGGTTGATGTAGTTGAACGTCTTCGCGATCCAACCGATCAAGCACCGAACGTACGACACCTCCGAGTTCAGCACACGTTCAGCTCGATGACGTCCCTCGAGCTCTTGATCTAGTTGAGGATGAGGGAGAGTTCCATCAGCATGACAGCATGACGACGGTGATGATGAAGTTACCGGCGCAGGGCTTCGCCTAAGCACTACGACGATATGACCGAGGTGTGTAACTGTGGAGGGGGCACCGCACACGGCTAAGACAAATCTTGGTGTTGTCTTTGGGGTGCCCCCCTCCCCCGTATATAAAGGAGGGAGGGAGAGAGGCCAGCCCTCCTAGGGGCACGCCAAGTGTATGGAGTCCTACTAGGACTTCCAAGTCCTAGTAGGAATCCCTTTCCCTTTTCGGAGTCGGAGAGAAGAAAAGAGGGAAAGAGAGAGGGAGTAGGAAAGGGCAAGGGGGGCGCCGCCCCCGTCCCCTAGTCCAATTCGGACCCATGGGGGGGGGGGGCGCCACCTCCCCTTTGGCCTGCCTCCTCTTTTCCCGTATGGCCCAATAAGGCCCGTTACTTCTCCCGGTGAATTCCCGTAACTCCCCGGTACTCCGAAAAATACCCGAATCACTCGGAACCTTTCCGATGTCCGAATATAGCCTTCCAATATATCAATCTTTACCTCTCAACCATTTAGAGACTCCTCGTCATGTCCGTGATCTCATCCGGAACTCCGAACAAACTTCGGTCATCAAATCACATAACTCATAATACAAATCGTCATCGAACATTAAGCGTGCGGACCCTACGGGTTTGAGAACTATGTAGACATGACCGAGACACATCTCCGGTCAATAACCAATAGCGGAACCTGGATGCTCATATTGGCTCCTACATATTCTACGAAGATCTTTATCGGTCAAACCGCATAACAACATACGTTATTCCCTTTGTCATCGGTATGTTACTTGCCCGAGATTCGATCATCGGTATCATCATACCTAGTTCAATCTCGTTACCAGCAAGTCTCTTTACTCGTTCCGTAATGCATCATCCCGCAACTAACTCATTAGTCACATTGCTTGCAAGGCTTCATATGATGTGCATTACCGAGAGGGCCCAGAGATACCTCTCCGATACTCGGAGTGACAAATCCTAATCTCGATTATTGCCAACCCAACAAACACCTTCGGAGACACCTGTAGAGTATCTTTATAATCATCCAGTTACGTTGTGATGTTTGATAGCACACAAGGTGTTCCTCTAGTATTCTGGAGTTGCATAATCTCATAGTCAGAGGAATATGTATAAGTCATGAAGAAAGCAATAGCAACATACTAAACGATCAAGTGCTAAGCTAACGGATGGGTCTTGTCCATCACATCATTCACCTAATGATGTGATCCCGTTCATCAAATGACAACACATGTCTATGGTTAGGAAACTTAACCATCTTTGATTAACGAGCTAGTCTAGTAGAGGCATACTAGGGACACTGTGTTTTGCCTATGTATTCACACATGTATCAAGTTTCCGGTTAATACAATTCTAGCATGAATAATAAATATTTATCATGATATAAGGAAATATAAATAACAACTTTATTATTGCCTCTAGGGCATATTTCCTTCAGTCTCCCACTTGCACTAGAGTCAATAATCTAGTTCACATCGCCATGTGATTTAACACCAATATTGCACATCTTTATGTGATTAACACCCATAGTTCACATCGCCATGTGACCAACACCCAAAGGGTTTACTAGAGTCAATAATCTAGTTCACATCACTATGTGATTAACACCCAAAGAATACTAAGGTGTGATCATGTTTTGCTTGTGAGAGAAGTTTAGTCAACGGGTCTGCCACATTCAGATCCGTATGTATTTTGCAAAATTTCTATGTTTACAATGCTCTGCATGGAGCTACTCTAGCTAATTGCTCCCACTTTCAATATGTATCTAGATTGTGACTCAGAGTCATCCAGATCGGTGTTAAAGCTTGCATCGATGCAACTCTTTACGACGAACTCTTTATCACCTCCATAACCGAGAAATATTTCCTTAGTCCTCTTAGGTAACTAAGGATAACATTGACCGATGTCCAGTGATCCACTTCTGGATTACTATCGTACCCCTTTGCCAAACTCATGGCAAGGTACACAACAGGTTTGTTATACAGCATGGCATACTTTATAGAACCTATGGCTGAGGCATAGGGAATGACTTTCATTCTTTCTATATCTTCTGCCGTGGTCGGGTTTTGAGTCTTACTCAACTTCATACCTTACAACTCAGGAAGAACTCTTTCTTTGACTGATCCATTTTGAACTCCTTCAAAATCTTATCAAGGCATGTACTCATCGAAAGTCTTATCAAGCGTCTTGATCTATCTCTATAGATCTTGATGCCCAATCTGTAAGCAGCTTCATCGAGGTCTTTCTTTGAAAAACTCCTTTCAAACACTCCTTTATGCTTTCCAGAAAAAAATTCTACATCATTTCCGATCAACAATATGTCATTCACATATACTTATCAGAAAGACTGTAGTGCTCCCACTCACTTTCTTGTAAATACAGGCTTCACCGCAAGTCTGTATAAAACTATATGCTTTGATCAACTTATCAAAGCGTATATTCCAACTCCGAGATGCTTGCACCAGTCCATAGATGGATCGCTGGAGCTTGCACACTTTGTTAGCACCTTTAGGATTGACAAAACCTTCTGGTTGCATCATATACAACTTCTTCTTTAATAAATCCATTAAAGAAATGCAGTTTTGACATCCATTTGCCAGATTTCATAAAATGTGGCAATTGCTAACATGATTCGGACAGACTTAAGCATCGATACGAGTGAGAAAATCTCATCATAGTCAACACCTTGAACTTGTCGAAAACCTTTTGCGACAATTCGAGCTTTGTAGATAGAAACACTACTATCAGCGTCTGTCTTCCTCTTGAAGATCCATTTATTCTCAATGGCTTGCCGATCATCGGGCAAGTCAACCAAAGTCCATACTTTGTTCTCATACATGGATCCCATCACAGATTTCATGGCCTCAAGCCATTTTGCGGAATCTGGGCTCATCATCGCTTCCTCATAGTTCGTAGGTTCATCATGGTCTAGTAACATGACTTCCAGAATAGGATTACCGTACCAATCTGGTGCGGAACGTACTCTGGCTAACCTACGAGGTTCTGTAGTAACTTGATCTGAAGTTTCATGATCATCATCATTAGCTTCCTCACTAATTGGTGTAGGCATCACTGGAACTGATTTCTGTGATGAACTATTTTCCAATTCAAGAGAAGGTGCAATTACCTCATCAAGTTCTACTTTCCTCCCACTCACTTCTTTCGAGAGAAACTCCTTCTCTAGAAAGGATCCATTCTTAGCAACAAATATCTTGCCTTCGGATCTGTGATAGAAGGTGTACCCAACAGTTTCTTTTGGGTATCCTATGAAGACGCACTTCTCCGATTTGGGTTCGAGCTTATCAGGCTGAAGCTTTTTCACATAAGCATCGCAACCCCAAACTTTAAGAAACGACAGCTTAGGTTTCTTGCCAAACCACAGTTCATACGGTGTCGTCTCAACGGATTTAGATTGTGCCCTATTTAACGTGAATGCAGCTGTCTCTAATGCATAACCCCAAAACGATAGTGCTAAATCGGTAAGAGACATCTAATAAAGTACGGTTATGACGTTCAGACACACCATTACGCTGTGGTGTTCCAGGTGGCGTGAGTTGTGAAACTATTCCACATTGCTTTAAATGAAGGCCAAACTCGTAACTCAAATATTCGCCTCCACGATCGGATCATGGAAACTTTATTTTCTTGTTACGATGATTCTCCACTTCACTCTGAATTTTTTTGAACTTTTCAAATGTTTCAGACTTGTGTTTCATCAAGTAGATATACCCATATCTGCTCAAATCATCTGTGAAGGTCAGAAAATAACGATACCCACCGCGTGCTTCAACACTCATCGGACCGCATACATCGGTATGTATTATTTCCAATAAGTCATTAGCTCGCTCCATTGTTCTGGAGAACGGAGTTTTAGTGATCTTGCCCATGAGGCATGGTTCGCAAGTATCAAATGATTCATAATCAAGTGATTCCAAAAGTCCATCTGCATGGAGTTTCTTCATGCGCTTTACACCAATATGACCTAAACGGCAGTGCCACAAATATGTTGCACTATCATTATCAACTTTGCATCTTTTGGCATCAATATTATGAATATGTATATCACTACGATCGAGATTCAATAAACCATTTATATTGAGTGTATGACCATAAAAGGTTTTATTCATGTAAACAGAACAACAATTATTCTTTGACTTAAATGAATAATCGTATCGCAATAAACATGATCCAATCATATTCATGCTCAACGCAAACACCAAATAACATTTATTTATTTAGGTCCACACTAATCCCGAAGGTAGAGGGAGTGTGCGATGGTGATCTTATCAACCTTGGAATCACTTCCAACACACATCGTTACCTCGTCATTAACTAGTCTCTGTTCATTTTGCAACTCCTGTTTTGAGTTACTAATGTTAGCAACTGAACCGGTATCAAATACCCAGGGGCTACTATGAACACTAGTAAAATACACATCAATATCATGTATATCAATTATACTTTTGTTTACTTTGCCATCCTTCTTATCCGCCAAATATTTGGGGTAGTTCCGCTTCCAGTGACCATTTCCTTTGCAGTAGAAGCACTCAGTTTCAGGCTTAGGTCCAGACTTGGGTTTCTTCCCGGGAGTAGCAACTTGCTTGCTATTCTTCTTGAAGTTCCCTTTCTTGCCCTCGCCCTTTTTCTTGAAACTAGTGGTCTTGTCAACCATCAACACTTGATGCAATTTCTTGATTTCTACCTTCGCTGATTTCAGCATCGCAAAGAGCTTGGGAATCGTTTTCGTCATCCCTTGCATATTATAGTTCATCACGAAGTTCTAGTAACTTGGTGATAGTGACTAGAGAAATCTGTCAATCACTGTCTTATCTGGAAGATTAACTCCCACTTGATTCAAGCGATTGTAGTACCCAGACAATCTGAGCACATGCTCACTGGTTGAGCTATTCTCCTCCATCTTGTAGGCAAAGTATTGTCAGAGGTCTCATACCTCTCGACACGGGCATGAGTCTGAAATACTAATTTCAACTCTTGGAACATATCATATGCTCCATGGCATTCAAAACGTTTTTGAAGTCCCGGTTTTAAGCCGTAAAGCATGGTGCACTAAACTATCAAGTAGTCATCATATCGAGCTTGCCAAACGTTCATAACGTCTGCATCTGCTCCTGCAATAGGTCTGTCACCTAGCGGTGCATCAAGGACATAATTCTTCTGTGCAGCAATGAGGATAATCCTCAGATCACGGACCCAGTCCGCATCATTGCTACTAACATCTTTCAACTTAGTTTTCTCTAGGAACATATCAAAAACATAGGGGAGCTATAACGCGGGCTATTGATCTACAACATAGATATGCAAATACTATCAGGACTAAATTCATGATAAATTAAGTTCAATTAATCAAATTACTTAAGAACTCCCACTTAGATAGACATCCCTCTAGTCATCTAAATGATCACGTGATCCATATCAACTAAACCATGTCCGATCATCACGTGAGATGGAGTAGTTTTCAATGGTGAACATCTCTATGTTGATCATATCTACTATATGATTCATGTTCGACCTTTCGGTCTCAGTGTTCCGAGGCCATGTCTGTACATGCTAGGCTCGTCAAGTTTAACCCGAGTATTCTGCACGTGCAAAACTGTCTTGCACCCATTGTATGTGAACGTAGAGCTTATCACACCCGATCATCACGTGGTGTCTCGGCACGACGAACTGTCGCAATGGTGCATACTTAGGGAGAACACTTATACCTTGAAATTTTTTAGTGAGGGATCATCTTATAATGCTACCGCCGTACTAAGCAAAATAAGATGCATAAAGATAAACATCACATGCAATTAAAATATGTGACATGATATGGCCATCATCATCTTGTGCCTTTGATCTCCATCTCCAAAGCACCGTCATGATTTCCATCGTTGCTGGCTTGACACCTTGATCTCCATCGTAGTGTCGTTGTCGTCTCGCCAACTATTGCTTCTACAACTATCGCTAACGCATAGTGATAAAGTAAAGCAATTACATGGCGATTGCATTTCATACAATAAAGCGACAACCATAAGGCTCCTGCCAGTTGCCGATAACTTTTACAAAACATGATCATCTCATACAATAACGTATATCACATCATGTCTTGACCATATCACCTCACAGCATGCCCTGCAAAAACAAGTTAGACGTCCTCTACTTTGTTGTTGCAAGTTTTACGTGGCTACTACGGGCTTCTAGCAAGAACCGTTCTTACCTACGCATCAAAACCACAACGATTTTTCGTCAAGTGTATTGTTTTAACCTTCAATAAGGACCGGCCGTAGTCAAATTCGATTCAACTAAAGTTGGAGAAACAGACACCCGCCAGCCACCTTTGTGCAAAGCACGTTGGTAGAACCAGTCTCATGAACACGGTCATGTAATGTCGGTCCAGGCCGCTTCATCCAACAATACCGCCGAATCAAAGTAAGACATTGGTGGTAAGCAGTATGACTATTATCGCCCACAACTCTTTGTGTTCTACTCGTGCATATCATCTACGCATAGACCTGGCTCAGATGCCACTGTTGGGGAACGTGCAATTTCAAAAAAATTCCTACGTTCACGCAAGATCTATCTAGGAGATGCATAGCAACGAGAGGGAGAGTATGTCCATGTACCCTCATAGACCGAAAGCGAAAGCGTTAGCTTAACGCGGTTGATGTAGTCGAACGTCTTCGCGATCCAACCGATCAAGCACCGAACGTACGACACCTTCGAGTTCGGCACACGTTCAGCTCAATGATGTCCCTCGAGCTCTTGATCCAGTTGAGGACGAGGGAGAGTTCCGTCAGCACGATGGCGTAGAGACAGTGATGATGAAGTTACCGGCGCAGGGCTTCGCCTAAGCACTACGACGATATGACCGAGGTGTGTAACTGTGGAGGGGGGCACCGCACACGGCTAAGACAAATCTTGGTGTTGTCTTTGGGGTGCCCCCCTCCCCCGTATATAAAGGAGGGAGGGAGAGAGGCCGGACCTCCTAGGGGCGCGCCAAGTGTATGGAGTCCTACTAGGACTTTCAAGTCCTAGTAGGAATCCCTTTCCCTTTTCGGAGTCGGAGAGAAGGAAAGAGGGAAAGAGAGAGGGAGTAGGAAAGGGCAAGGGGGGCGCCGCCCCCTTCCCCTAGTCCAATTCGGACCCATGGGGGGGGCGCGCCACCTCCCCTTTGGCCTGCCTCCTCTTTTCCCGTATGGCCCAATAAGGCCCATTACTTCTCCCGGTGAATTCCCGTAACTCCCCGGTACTCCGAAAAATACCCGAATCACTTGGAACCTTTACGATGTCCGAATATAGCCTTACAATATATGAATCTTTACCTCTCGACCATTTCGAGACTCCTCGTCATGCTCGTGGTCTCATCCGGAATTCCGAGAAAACTTCGGTCATCAAATCACATAACTCATAATACAAATTGTCATCGAACGTTAAGCGTGCGGACCCTACGGGTTCGAGAACTATGTAGACATGACCGAGACACATCTCCGGTCAATAACCAATAGAGGAACCTGGATGCTCATATTGGCTCCTACATATTCTACGAAGATCTTTATCGGTCAAACCGCATAACAACATACGTTATTCCCTTTGTCATCGGTATGTTACTTGCCCGAGATTCGATCGTCGGTATCATCATACCTAGTTCAATCTTGTTACCGGCAAGTCTCTTTACTCGTTCTATAATGCATCATCCCACAACTAACTCATTAGTCACATTGCTTGCAAGGCTTCATATGATGTGCATTACCGAGAGGGCCCAGAGATACCTCTCCGATACTCGGAGTGACAAATCCTAATCTCGATTTATGCCAACCCAACAAACACCTTCGGAGACACCTGTAGAGTATCTTTATAATCACCCAGTTACGTTGTGACATTTTATAGCACACAAGGTGTTCCTCCGGTATTCGGGAGTTGTATAATCTCATAGTCAGAGGAATATGTATAAGTCATGAAGAAAGCAATAGCAATAAAACTTAACGATCATTATGCTAAGCTAACGGATGGGTCTTGTCCATCAC
The DNA here is from genome assembly GCA_011799875.1 of Thinopyrum elongatum. Lineage (NCBI taxonomy): Eukaryota > Viridiplantae > Streptophyta > Magnoliopsida > Poales > Poaceae > Thinopyrum > Thinopyrum elongatum. The sequence continues at coordinate 144,731,107 of CM022302.1, read as the reverse complement.
ATCATTCTCCTAATGATGTGATCCCGTTCATCAAATGACAACACATGTCTATGGTTAGGAAACTTAACCATCTTTGATTAACGAGCTAGTCTAGTAGAGGCATACTAGGGACACTGTGTTTTGTCTATGTATTCACACAAGTATCAAGTTTACGGTTAATACAATTCTAGCATGAATAATAAACATTTATCATGATATAAGGAAATATAAATAACAACTTTATTATTGCCTCTAGGGCATATTTCCTTCACACTCTACACGCTGCTGGCAATAAAACCACTAGCAGTGTTTCGCGCGCACGCTGCTGAAGCATTTCCCTTAGCAGTGTCCAGCACGAATGCTGCTAGTGTGAACCTACCAGCAGCGCTGCACTGGCGGCGCTCGACCTGAACGCTACCCGTGCTCATATTCAAACGTCGCTAATTAGAGGTTCTTGTACTAGTGCTTTCTGCTGTTGGGCTACATCACCCTTCCTCTTCGGGGAAATCCAACAACTCCATTGTGAGTAGCAGTGTTTGATAGTGGCTTCTAGCAGCGTTCGGGTGGAGCACTACTACTATCACGCTGCTGGTAATAGGTTACTTGCAGCGTTCCCGTGGAATACTGCTACTATGTGCACGCTAGCAACGTGCAACCAGAACGCTGCTAATAAGCACGATGTCAGTAGCGTTCGCGATAGAACGCTACTAAGTTGATCACTTCTAGTAGTGATTGAACTCCTCGTCGAACGCTGCTAATTGTAAGCATAAGTTTTCTAGCAAAATTTTCTCTTGCTGCACTTTGTTATTAATTGGGGCAATGCGAGCAAATAAGAATCATATTAATAAATTTAACATCAACATCAAACAATAATTAGAAGTACTCGCTAACATCGACTTGAACTAAGTAAGTGTTGTTACTTATACTTAACAACACGGAATTACTTAACACATCACATGGAAGTACTTAACACACCCAAACATGGTAGATGGTACGCATGAAGTACTAAAAATCACACGTCACTATTTAACATATTGTACTCGTCAAATCACATGAAGCTAGCTAGCTACTCGCCAACCTCCCACCTAAAGATGGTACGCATGAAGAGGAATGGCCCTTCTTGTCCTTCATGGAGCACGCCAATCAACTTTTCGCCTTCCTCGCAATAGTAGTTCTTAAAAATATGTTTCCACCCATTGATGACCAGGCGTCCATCTTCTTGCGACGTGGAGTATGTGGTTGCAAAGTCAATCGTGTCAGAGATGACATTTCGAATGCCACTACTACCGTGAATCTGCATTTGCTGAGGCATCACAACACATGTGAGTTTTTGTTGCAGAAGACATTTAGTCGACATATAAACATGTATATCAAGTAAACACTTTATTTGATTTAATTAAAACTTGAATACAATGCAATGCAAACATGTATATCCTACTAGGAGTGGCTTGTCCTGCTTAACATTGCTCATGTTCAACATGTGCAAATGGCACAAAGGACCCATTATACGGGCCGGCATTGGCATCTGCAACATGGTCCCGGATGTTGTCCACAAATTCTAAGAGTATGTGCATCTCCTGCCAAGTCAGAGTTGTACCTACAGTGACATGCCTCCTATCTACAATCCTACGAGTCTTTGCTGGCACGGTCCAGTAAGCTATCCAAATTATATGTAAGCAAGAGTAGTAGTTACGCACAACAAGTAAAATATTAAAGCTACTTGAAAGAATGTGTTGTATAATTGATAAAAAAACTTACATGGGGAAAGCACTGCGTATGGGCAACCACGGGCTAAGATGAAGATCGGCTTGGCCAATGATGTACATGTGGATCCTCATCCCGACATCGCGCTCGTATGTCTTGGTCAATCCTCGCCACCCAGGACAACCGAAGAAGCTATGATCTCTTTCATTCTTTATTAAAACAGGGAAGTTGAAGCCCATCTCTGTTTCAAGGTGGACCTCAACCATGGTTGGCTGCTCGACAGGATGTGTAGCATCTCGAGGACCTCCAGCCTCGCAAAGCAAGGGATAATCTAAGGAAAAAATATGGCAAATCAGACATTTTAACTCACCACATTTATGCATGCATGTAAGAAACCTCAACCGTTACGTTATGAAATCATCCCTTCTTACAAACATATCGTATGCTCGTTGAAGTCCTCCAGTACCACTAGGGAGAAGCGGTTTCTCGTCATCCACCTCAGCCCTTCTCGAACCACCCGGTGTGTCGGCGAACCAGGGTGTCACCACACCTATGACACACCGCTTTCATTTCTGCGTTCAAAACCATTACAATCAAGTGTGTAAGGTGCATTCACGAAGCCCTAGCCAGCCTCCAAAAAAATCAATTCTTTGCTCTATTGTTCCATTGAATATCTATACCTACTAATAAAGCAAGGTGCGTTTCTCCAATTTTTTCATCCGTTCACGGTTGAAAAGTTTTTTCTATCTGAGGTGGTACTAATTTTTTGTGCGTCTATCCGCTAGAAAAGAAAAAAGGTTTGTCCAGAATTTCGTAATTGGGCCGCGTGTGCTCCGGCCCAACGAAGCCAGACCACTTATTATTGTCCACTCAGTTAAAAAGACCTTATTTGTCGCATGGTGCGATAAATAGTTGAAGCTTCCCAGAGTGCGTCTAAGACTGGACCGGCCCGTTTCTCCTTTTTCTTTCTTCTATTTCTATTTTTTTCTGTTCCATTCTCTTTTATATTTATTTTTTCCTTTTTCCTTCTTTATTTTTATTTTTCTGTGAAGTAAAAATTTACAAAATATTCATAATTTCATTTTTTATTTAAATATTGAAAAAATGGTCAGAATCCCAGAATTTTGTCACTGTTTTGAAAAATATTTGAAACTTTTAAAAAAATCTTGTTTCGAAACTTTCTCAATATTCAAAAAATGTTCTCATTTTTTTAAAAATGTTTGCGTTTTTCAAAAATTCTTCAAGATTTTTTATAAACATTACATTTTATAAAATGTTCCATATTTTAAAATATTCTTACTTTAACGAAATGTTCACAAATCCAAAAAATATTTGCGTCTAAGAAAATAGTCTCTAAAATTAATTTGAATGTTCCCCTTTAAAAATTCAAAATTCAAAATATTTGTGTCTTTATAAAATTTTCATGTTTTCAAAATATTGTTTGTGAATTTCAAAAACTATTAATGTTTCTAATTTTGTTCGTGTTTTTCCAAAAATATTGGAATTTTCAAAAAAAATGTTTGCATTTTTGGAAAATTATTCGTGATTTTAAAAATTGTTCACGTTTCCAAGAATATTCGCCAATTCATATTTTTTAATGTTCAAAAAAATCTAAAAATATTTCTAAATCTGACGCTATTGTATTTTCTAAAATATTCGCATTGGCCATTGGTTAGCGGTGTGCGTTCATTATATGTTGGTTGACTATAAATGAAAGAAATTGTGAGCACGTGTCAATAAAAGAGAATATGTTGTTTGGCTTTAATTAGAGTAAAAATATGGGCACTTGAGCACTAAAATAATCAAAGAGAATAAACCCTCAAAAAGAAGGGACATTCATGCCTGATTATGCTAATGAAACGGGATTTATGTCCTGCAATTAATAATCCAGCTAGTTACACCGTCGTAGGATAGAGTGGTCGAAGCAACCGTGTCCCGAAGGTAGCCGCGCAGCCACCAAATGAGGAGGCAGGCACAACCCCGAGATGGAGGCGGACCAGGAGGAAAAAAGGCATGAGTTGGGTGCTTGCCACCACGCCGACCAACCCCACCACTAACTCCTTGCTCTGTCGCCTACCATTGTGGAGACCCTTTTTTTGGATGACACATCAATTATCTTTCCCATTGCTTCTCGCAAAAAAACTATCTCCCCCATTGCAACACACGGGCATATGTGCTAGTACTACTTATTTAGACAACGCATCGTTCTATTACATACACTACTTAGTAGTAATTTAAACATATAAATAAAATTTATACTATTACATACACAACTTATTTAGACAACATCATTCCAAACAAAAACTAGAGATTTAAGTATTGATGATATTTTAATTACACATGCTTTTTACCCAAAAATATTGCCATGTGAGTTATTCTCGACAAAAAGTACAAAATCAAAGAACAAACATTTGAGCAGTTTTACAGATTGGATTGAAAGTTCATCTATGATTTCTTTTTGATTTATTATTAATGGAAAGCACCGTAGAACAATTTTTATAGGGTTCATAGTTCTAGATTTGGGAAAAGTACATCTATCTATTTACTACTCAATACATCTACTTTTTCGAAAAAATACTCCCATTTCTTCCTAGATTCACCAATGCCCACTTAATATACAAATTAACCTATTCAAATGTAAGAAAAAATGACCAAACAATATGCAAGATTCACCAATGCACACTTATGAAAGTGCATTTAATCCCCGTGTGGTTTTGGTAATTCATAACAACATATACATCATTGAACTAAGACATGCTCAAATAATATTTCAGGAAGCAATCTAGGTACAAAAATTGGATGTGGATGTGGACCCCTCAAAATGCTAAGGACAAAGTGTCAGCAAAGCTTCAAGACTCTACCTTTTATTTAAGTGATCCAAGATCACATTGAGTTCATAGGAAAGCTAATACTATTAAAAGGGGATGAGGCTTTCATGATGGTCTAAATGCTCAAATGCTTAGAGATATTGCTCCAAAATCATCAGCCACACTCTCACAATCCACAATGTCCAAAACCATAAAGTTCATCTCGGTCCCACCGAAACACATACAACCGGACTCGCCGAGATACACTTGACATAGCCACTGCCTAAACCTTAGTGTCTCGATCTCACCGAGTTGACCCTTCGTTCCTGCCGAAGAGAACTTGCCAACCTTCTGTTACCAATTGAAATTAACTCAGAATTTCTGATCGGTTTTAATAAGTGACACCGAAGTATGGAAAGTGCTTAGGTCATCTTCACTCAGTCTCACCGAGAGGTTTCATCCGGTCTCACTAAAACCCCTAAAGTTCAAACATTTTGCACATGTTGGTCTCACCGAGTGGTTTCACCCGGTCCCAACGAAGTGTGCATAAAGGTGTGTAACAGTTGGATTTTTTGCCTATATATATCCCCACCCACAACTCTCAGGATAGCAACCATTTTGAAGCATACACCTCCCATATCCATTTCCTTAGAGAGAACCACCTATTCTTGTGTTGAGATCAAAGCGATTCCACTCCAACCATATAACTTTGATCTCTAGCCACCTAAATTACTTTCCACCCAAATCCTTCTCCTGCCATATAGCCAAAATCTATGAGAGAGTGTTCGAGTGTTGAGGATATTATCTTTTGAAACACAAGAGCAAGGAGTTCATCATCAACAACAATATCCATTACCTTTTAGAGAGTGATACATCTCCGATGTATTCATGATTTTTTTATTATTTCATGCTATTATCATACCACTTTTACATACTTTTGGCATCAATTTATATTATTTTTCTAGACTAACCTATTAATCTAGTGCCTAGTGTTAGTTCCTGTTTTATGCTTGTTTTTGGTTTTACGTAAAAGCAATATCTAAGAAGGTCAAAATACCCCGGTGATTTAAAATAATTTTTATCTGGAATATATGTGATTTTTGGCTGAAAGGATCAACGCAAAATGGTGCCCGAGGGGCCACATGACCAGGCGGCGCGGCCGCCCCCTGGTTGCCGTCGTGGACCCGTGTGGGCATTCCTTTAGTCAGTTGGAGCTCTTCTTTGGCCGTGAGGAAGCTAATTTTATGGCAAAAATCTATTTCAGCCTGATCGGAGTTCCGAATTTCTGGCTATAAAAGAAATGATGTTCGGCCAAAAAATAGAACCGAAAACAGAGAGAAACAAAGGAGGGGAAATCCAATCTCGGAGGGGCACCTGCCCTCCAGGGGCCATGGACGCCAAGGACCAGAGGGGGAAACCTTCTCCCATATAGGGGGGAGGCCTAGCAAGAAGAAGAAGAAGTAGGGGGCCTCTCTCCCCCTCTCTCCCGGTGCTGCCCCTCTCTCCCGATGGCATCGGAGCGCCGCCGGGGGAACCATCGTAAATGCAATCATCTCCATCAACTTCTCCCCTGTCATCAACATCCTTCACCCTCTCCGTGCAGCGGTGTACTCTCTCTCACCCCGTGATACGTCTCCATTGTATCTACTTTTCCAAACTCTTTTCCCCTTGTTTTGGACTCTAATTTGCATGATTTGAATGGAACTAACCCGGACTGACGCTGTTTTCAGCAGAATTGCCATGGTGTTATTTTTGTGCAGAAATAAAAGTTCTCGGATTGACCTAAAAATTTACGGAGAATATTTTTAGAATATATAAAAAATATTGGCGCAAGAATCAACCAGAAGGGGGCCACCCAGAGGCCACAAGCCCTGGGGGGCGCCCTGCAGGCTTGTGGGCCCCCTGGAGCCCCTGCGACCTCAACTCCAACTCCATATAACCCTATTCGGGGAGAAAAAAATTAGAGAGAGGGATTCATCATGTTTTACGATACGGAGCCGCCGCCACCTCCTGTTCTTCATCGGGAGGGCTGATTTGGAGTCCGTTCGGGGATCCGGAGAGGGGGATTCGTCGCCATCATCACCAACCTTCCTCCATCACCAATTTCATGATGCTCACCGCTGTGCGTGAGTAATTCCATCGTAGTCTTGCTGGACAGTGATGGGTTGGATGAGATTTATCATGTAATCGAGTTAGTTTTGTTAGGGTTTGATCCCTAGTATCCACTATGTTCTGAGATTGATGTTGCTATGACTTTTCTATGCTTAATGCTTGTCACTAGGGCCTGAGTGCCATGATTTCAGATCTGAACCTATTATGTTTTCATGAATATATTTGTGTTCTTGATCCTATCTTGCAAGTTGTAGACACCTATTACGTGTTATGATCCGCATACCCCAAGGTGACAATAATTGGGATTCTTTCCGGTGATTATCGTAGTTTGAGGAGTTCATGTATTCACTAAGTGCTAATGCTTTGGTCCGGTTCTCTATTAAAAGGAGGCCTTAATATTCCTTAGTTTCCATTAGGACCCCGCTGCCACGGGAGGGTAGGGCAAAAGATGTCATGCAAGTTCTTTTCCATAAGCACGTATGACTATATTCGGAATACATGCCTACATTATATTGATGAATTGGAGCTAGTTCTGTGGCACCCTAGGTTATAACTGTTGCATGATGAATGCCATCCGACATAATTATCCATCACCGATCCATTGCCTACGAGCTTTTCACATATTGATCTTTGCTAAGTTACTTTGTCGTTGCTACTATTACAATCATCACAAAACTGCTACTGTTACTTTTGCCACCGTTATCGTTACTTCCATACTACTTTGCTACTAAACACTTTGCTGCAGATACTACGTCTTTCAGGTGTGGTTGAATTGACAACTCAGCTGCTAATACTCAGGATTATTCTTTGGCTCCCCTTGTGTCGAATCAATAAATTTGGGTTGAATACTCTACCCTCGAAAACTATTGCGATCCCCTATACTTGTGAGTTATCACCCCGTTGTAATCTCTACTTGAACATGGTGTTTCATGCTATATATTATTATACAATGATGTGTTGCATCTCTATTATGTCTGAGTAGTTTCTTTTTGTCCTATGGGTTAATTGTGATATGCTATGGTTGATATGAGTTGTATATTATTATGGTGTTGTCCTATGGTGTCGCCGTTTTGCGCACATGTGTGCACGTTGTAGGGTGTTGCAATATATGATTGATTTGCTTGTGGTGGGTTGCATGAGTGATAGAAACCTAAACCCCAGTTCGTGAGTTGTTGCATATGGGATTAAAGGGGACCTTAGAACTTAATGCTATGGTTGGGTTTTAACTTAATGAATCTTTGGTGTTTGTGGTTGTTTGCTAGAGTTCCAATCATAAGAACGTATTATCCAAGTGCGAACAGTATGTTAGCTTAGGCCGCCGCTCCCGCATAAAACCTACAATAGAGGATTATCACTATCATTTCATATTCAATTTCCTAGGGATAATCCTTTTCTTTATTATTTTTTCAAACCCGTTTACTTTATTATTCTTTTATTAACAACACCTAACTCTTTATATTCTTGCAAAGCTATCTTATTATTCTTGCAAAGTAGTTTTATTCCTTCTTCTAGGTACAGGAAACGCTTAGTGGGCGTAGAGTTGTATCAATGGTTGATAGTACTTGAGAGAATATTAATTTTACCTTTAGCTCCTTGTTGGGTTCGACACTTACTTATCGAAAAGGCTACATATGATCCCCTACACTTGTGGGTTATCGAAAAGACCTTTTCTGGCACTGTTGCCAGGAAGCAATAAGGTGGGGTGAATATTCTCGTATGTGCTTGTTGGCTTTATCACTAATTAGATTTTATATTTTGTTTATTTGATAATCCTGATAAATCCCCGTTCAACGTGGTGATGGGTTACACTTTGGATCAACGTGAATACTTTAGGGATTATCGCTTGACTCAAAAAGGGAAACACTTACGGGATCAAATAAAAAATTTACGTTGGTATCCTTGAAATTTGTGCTCTGTGTATAATTTTACTTGTTGCTCTAGAATGGAGGTTAATCATCATCCCTTTCAATGTGAGTTTAATGATAGTGAAACCTTAGCTTATTATGCTAATGGTGTATATGATTATTATGATGTGGAACAAATAGAAGAATTTATTGCTTTTAAGGGTGCTTATGAAATTGTTTCTTTGCTTCAAAACTATGATTATGCTCTTTACAAAACTGAAAATCTTGTCATACTTAGGTATTGCTACGAAAACTATGAATACAATGCTCACATTAATGAATTTATTGAGAGAATGTCTGCTGCCCTAGAAGAGATTAATATTTTGCAGGAATCTATGGAAGAAGAAATTGCTTAAATGGTAAGTTCATTAGATGGAAAAGAGGAGGAGAAGAGCGAAGAACTAAAGGAGGAAGAGTGGATTAGCTACCCGGGCCCACCTTCTAATGAGAGTAACTATTTAACTCATATGTTGTCTAATTTCCCTTCATGCTTATCAGAAGATGAATGTTATGATCCCTTGGATTTATTTCAAATATCCCTTTTTGGTGAACTTGATACTTGCTATGCTTATGGCCATGATGCCACTATTAATGATGCTTATGGAGATGAATTTGCTATAGTTCCTTATGTCAAGAATGAAATTGTTGCTAATGCACCCACACTTGATAGTCCTATTATCTTTTGGAATTCTCCCAACTACACTATATCGTAGAAGTTTGTGTTTATTAAGGATTATATTGATAGGTTGCGTTTCTCTTAGTACATGATGATTCTAATGAATATAATATGCATGTGCTTGCTTCTCCCACTTGCAATTATTATGAGAGAGGAACCACATCTCCACCTCTTTATGTTTCTAATACAATAAAATTGCAAGAAACTACTTATACTATGTATTGGGGAAGGGGCGATTTGGTGCCCGGGCGCAGCTGGTCCTGAAATCGCTCCCGTTGGTTGGTGCGTCGGGATGGTACAAAATTGGTCTGCGTGTCAGAGCAGGACCGCAGAATAATAAGGATACTCGTTGTAAACGGATCGGAACAGTGCGTACGAGTGGGCCAGTTTCGTAGTGTGGCACATTTCTCCATCAGCGGGCGGTCTTGAGCCATGGGCCAGAACGTCTGTGGTAAGCGGAGTCCTGGTTCCGGATGGTAGTCCAGGACGTCTTGGGAAACCCTAGTTGTGTATGGCACATGCTCTTGCCTGGGTTTGCCCGTGTTGTCTACGGCGGCGTGTGCTTGTTCCGGCGGCGCATCAATGGAAGCTGACGGGCTGGAGTTCATGATGGATCCCATAGATAGGTGAGTTTCACTTATCTTGTGTGTTCGTCTTTCGATGGTTTGGTTGATTTGGGGGCCAAAATATCGGTCCACAACGTTGGTGATTCCCCATCACGCGCCACCACCGCCGGCGACTCTGTCGCGACTAGATTTCTCCTAAGGGAGGGAGGAGTTCACGGACAGCCTGAACCACCCAGATCCGGTGTCCCTCGCCCTGCTGCCGCGCCATGATTCCCAACCTACTATGCCGAGGGATTCCAATGCCAGATCAGGCTGCGCGCTTGAAGGTGGCCGCAGCACCGTAATGCAGGGAGGCGAACTCCGACAAAGAAAGGAATGCTTCCCCGAATCGATCTGCACAATCCATTGGGAGGGTGAAGCCATCAGTTTCAAGCAGACAATGCTTGGTTCATTTCTTTTTTTAAGGGTTCTTTTCTGTTTTATCTGTGAGGTGTATCCTTGATGCAGTTATTAGCATCAAGAATGGTTCGGTCAGTATGCTTTTTAGCAAGCGACGCATGAGCTAATTGATGAGTTTATGTATGATTTTTACCCGATACATAACCAGTTTGTTGTGTGTTAGTATGATTTGTCATGAAGTTCAGAAGTGAAATTGTTTCGTGGTAATTGCAGGTTGCGCCTAAGTAGCGTGCTGCTGGACAGAACTCCATGCGCATCCGCTAGAATAATCTATTCGGAAATTCACCTCCCTGTTCTGTGGGCTCAGAATTAGAACTCGGCCGTGCGTCAAGGGTTGTTCCGCCCGAGAGGGACGGCGCCTACTGCATTAAATGCAGCACAGACCCACGAAATGTTTATATCATATACAGTCTGAATACAACTTTGAATACAAGTAAAGGCGCACATCCACATGCGAACGGACGGATGAGATATCAGGCTCAGCTGAGCCTCGGCTCAGAATTGCATTTCCCATGTATTGGCATTTACTTTGTTTGCATGAATTGTTTTCCTATGACATGCCAACGCATAGGAAGAGAATTAGACTTAGTTGTTACATGATATATGTTACTTAGTGCTCATATTTAAGATCCAGATCTTTGTTGATTAAAATTGGCTTTGATGTACTTTGGGATCCTGATTTAATGATTACTTGAGCACTTTACGCCTAGCTTAATAATGACTTTAAAGAAAGCGCTACCTAGGAGACAGCCCGAAAGTTTTGGAGAGTAATTTTCTTATTTTGTGTGCTTACAGAAATTTTAGAAATAAACAAATAAAGTGAGGAACTTAAAAACTTTTTCAAAGGAAAGGTGAAAGTGAGAAAGATGAGCATCGTAGAAGTGGGGGCGTCCTGGAACTTTTGTTCATGCCCATGTAAACTTTCTTAACCTTGAATAACATAAATTTTTCAACAAAACTAATTATCTTATTATACCAACCCACTGTATTATAGAAATAAAGTATCAAAGTTTGTCTTTAGGATGTTTAAATTCCAAGTTTGATATGTGTTGTCCAGAAACAGAAACTTTTTCTGTAGTATTTGAATTATCATATTTTACCGGAACATGCAAATTTCTGAAATTTGTAAATGGTACTTTCATACAAATTGTTTATTACATCCTAATTTTTCAAAATTGTTTAGTTACAGAAGTATATGTTCCATTTGCATCTTTACAGACTGTCCTATTTTCACATATTGTTGTTATGGTCTCTTTAATTGCTTATGTTTGCAATTTTGTTAAAGTCTCATTGATGTGGGAGTGTTAGAATTATGTTAGCATATAGTAGGTAATGTTGGATTATAATTATAAAATATTGTTGAAGCAAGACATGATAAGATTTGATGTTATTTCTACTAACCCTTCTAATAAAATTTCTGTTGAGTTTTCTGTGGATGAAGTTTTTAAGGCCGAGGGAAGACATCAATATGAGAGAAATAAGGAGAGGCAAACGTTCAATCTTGGGCATGCCCAAGACACCCAAGTAAATATCCAAGGAGACTCAAACGTTTAAGCTTGGGGATGCCCCGGAAGACATCCCCTATTTCTTCCTTGACAATTATCGATATGTCTCGATCGGGCCTATATTTTTATTTGTTCACATAATATGCGTAAATTCTTGGAGCGCCGTTTGTTTTTCTTTCTTTTAGTTATTCAGCATGCTGGTATGGTATAGTTCTTGGTTGATTTATAAAATGCTCTTTGCACTTCACTTATATCTTTTGATTATGGCTTTATAGAGTGCTCGTGTGTTTCACTTCTATATTTTGAAGTTTGGATGCTAGTTTCTCTACACTTGAAGTATTGATATTTGTAGATTGCTCTTTTGCTTCACTCATATTTGTTAGAGTTTGGCTGAATCTTTTGTAGAACGGATTAGAACTCTCTTGATTCGCTTATATCTTTTTGGAGAGTTGAACAGGAATTGGTTGTTGGCATGGTCTAATATGTTGGTCATAGGTATGTATTGGTGGTATATATATAAAACTTTGCATAAGACTTGTAGATCATTGAACAAGATAAGTTTGATTCTTTGCAATATTGAGGTAGTAATATATATTTTATTTAAAAAAAAAGGATTACTACCGGTCTCTGCATCAAAATGATGCATGAAGCCATATATGAGCTAGTAATATATCATGAGTATAAAAGCCATACTATTTACCTCCTTGCCAATTGTGACGCGCGCGAGGTTCCGTTTGGTTAGCACCACCCTCTTAGAAGATATCACATGAAAGTTTTGCTTTTTAGTGCCCAAATATGTTTGTTATTATCCAATGAAATCGAAAGGGATACATTCGTAAAATAAAATAAAAACTCTGCTTTTTTCACATACTAAATATGATGTTCTTGATGCATTTGCGAGGGCTGCCGGAGTCATAGAACTTGCGTCACATGTGCAATTTGGTGCTAGAACTTTGTAAATACGGTTTTGTGGTCACTTTTTCTTTTGAACACAGTTTTATGATCACCTAACTTGACTCAAGCGTGCAGATACGATCACAAATGCGTATGCGGGCCGTGTGTATGGCCCACATGTCAGTGAGTGATGGCGCTCGGCCGACACATTTTTGCATAAAACACCCTCCTCTTTTTTATTTGTGGAAAATTACGAACACCGTGATGCATTTTTGCACCAAACTTTCTCTCATTTATTTTTTTGCTGAAAAAGTCGCCCATTGTGCTGTTCACGATGCGAACACGAAAATTAACACAAAAATGGGAGCTGCCAGGTCTCAAACAAGAGACCAACGGATACAACATGCGCAGCTATAGCACTCCACCCTTCACATTTCAATGTTCAAACTGGATAACAAAGATATATGTAATAGGCGAAGATGCATGTGGAGCTTAAATGGGCTGCAGATACAGCGGCCCATTTTGCGCGTGTTCGTGTTTTCTAGAAATTTGTACATGGTATTTAAATTATAATCTCAGTAATAGAAAAAATGTTTAAATATTCATGTGGTACAAATATTGTACATTCAAACAAAATAACTTACTTTTAAAATTGTTCATGTACTATTTCAAAATATTGATATATTTGCAAAAAAAATTTATGAATTATAAAAAAAGTTTTATAATTTAGAATAATAAAAATATTTTCAATTTTAAAATTTTAAAAAATTATTTTAATTATTCAAACATTTCAATAAATGTACGCACATTTGTACAGTTCAATGTTTATTATATAAAAATATTTATAATTTACAATTTAAACTGTTGATATGAATGTTCAATCATGTCTATATTTAAATTAATCTTTGGATATAACTCAGAGTAAAAAATATAGACAAGTGATATTCATAAATATTTAGTAATTTTGTATTCATCATTTTGTATAATTTAAATATAAGCCACGAGCATATAACTTTTTTGAATTCATTAAAAAAAATTATTAATATACATTTTAAATGTTTGCATTAACTAAGTATTTTTTTATATCACACACAGGTTTATATTCAGATATTTTTGTTTACTAATCATCTCTTGTATGTATAATATTTTAACACACAAATATTTGAATATTCATTTATTGTTACGTTCCCAAATATTTTGAAAAAGTATCTTAAGTGTTTTTGCTTTTAAAAATTTATTACTTAAATTTACGCATTATTTTTTTATATAATACACAGTTTATATTAAAAAAATACTTACTAATCATGTTCTGTATGTATAATAGTTTTACACACAAATATCTGAACATAATTATATTACTTACGTTTTACAAATAACTTAAAAAGATAGCGCGTGTAAAATGGGCCGCTGTATCTACAGCCCAGATAAGCTCCAAATGATCCTTGCTTAATATAGTATAGCTTTGTTCCAATTTACACATTCAAATGTGAATCGTGGAGTGGCTATGCGAGCAGCTGATCTAACAGTGGGTCTCTGGTTTGAGTTTTGACGTAGCCCTTTTTGTTTTACTTTTCGCATCGTGAGCAGAACAGTAGCCAGTGGGTGACTTTTCTGCAAATAAAAAAAGTCAAGGACTTTTTGTGCAAAAGTGCGTTCTGGTGGTCGGATTTTCGTAAATAAAAAAATACAAGGGTGTCTTACGCAAAATGCGTAACCCGAGTGTCCTCACTCAATGACAGGTGAGGCCATACACATGGATACCGCCACATTTGCGTTCCTGACCATATTTACACGCTCGAGTCAAGTTATTAAGTGACCATAAAACCGTATTTTCTTCTAGCATCGAACTAAACATGCGATGCAAGTTCTGTGACTCCCAGTGATATTACCTCTTTGGAAAATATATAATATAAAACACAGACTGTTTCCCATGCGCCATTTTATTCTGAAGAAATAAAGAAATATAAAACGCATACTGTTTCCCATGCCATGTGAAAGAAACAGAGTACACAATATCTTCAGAAAGACGAAAGGAACACGAAAGGATAATATGTAAGAAGAGGGGGAAAAGGCAGCAGGGAGAGATCTTACATATGTACAGGCAGTTCAGTTGTGGACTGCTTATTTGGACTAGTCCACGATGAAAACACAAGAGAAGAAGACGAAGCAATGACAAACAGATACTAAACCGACTGAAAATGATCACGAACAAAGACGGAATGGGTTGTGCACCGCCATGGCACGGGAGGGAGCTTTGACCTCCTGAGCTAACTAGCCTGTGCAGTGCAGACAAACATGGTCGCCGCGACGTCTCATCTGTTGTGCAACGGGTTTGGGCCGGTCGGCACGACATGCTTGTCGTCGTCCTCGTCCTCGTCGCCGTCGCCGTCGCCTGCCCACGCCGCTGCATCACCGGCTTTCTTCTTCCTCTGCTCCTTGCACCGGGCGGCATCGAAGGTGGCCGTTGCGACGACGGTAAGGCCGCGGCCGTTGCCCGCGGATGCCATCACGGACGACGATGGTACGCATGCACCGTGGACGGCGCCCACGACGACGACGAGGAGCACGGCGAGCGCGACGAACGCGGCCGCGCTGGCGAGGGGCCGCCTCCCCATTGCGCGTCGCGCGTACGTCGGAGAGTGTGGCCTGGGGCCAGCAGGACTGCAGGAGTGTTGCCTGGTCGCGGCAAATGCTAGTGGGGGAGAAGAAGTTTCTGCTGAATCAAATCCTACTGAATCTATGTTGGCCGGTCACAGGACATTTGGAGTTGCCAGTCGTTTTTATATGTGTATTTTCGGAGCAATGTTGCCACCCTCTACATCAGTAAAACCACATCGATCATATAGTGTACTAAGCCAAACTTAAATTTTGATAAAGCATGTACGTGCAAGGTGAGTCATTGAGTACAGGGCTTACCTAACTATGCACTAAAAAAATCTCAGAAAATGCATCGATGTGAATCACGTTATAACATAGGCACATACAAAAATACTCGCCAAAAAATTGGCACACACAAACTCTCGTATAAAGGTATTACAAATCGGTAATGCTATCTGGCTGGTGTTCATTGGAAAAGGGTGGTGGCCCTCGCAGCGGCGTGGGGGCTAGGCGGCGGGGCTGTAGATTGGTGGTGTGGAGCGGGTTGGTGGCGGCGGCGGCTGGTTGCGTCCCAGCGTCTGCGCGTCCGCCGGCAACTCGTGGTGGTGCTCTGGATGGCCCTCATTTGCAGGTGGCTGAGGTCGGCTGGCGCTCAGCGTCGTTGGACGGGCGGCTGGGTGTGGACGTGTGCGGATCTGGCCGGAGGGTCGTGGCAGGGCGGCACAGGGGTGTGCGCATGGGGAGTCTGGCAAGACTGATGGGTAGCGCTGACTCAGTTGGGCTACCCGTAGCCGGCGCGGGGTTGCGCCGGCCGTTGACGTAGTCCGCTCCTGCCTCTCCCCTTTCCCAGCTTGGTTCTCTAGGTGCTAGTTCGGCCTCGGTCCAGGCAGGCGTTTTCGGCCTCATCGGCGGTTGGGGTTTGCCGGACGACGCAAAGCCGGCGCTTTTGGCGGGGATCTGGAGCACCCGGTGGTCGGGCGGCGGCCCGGATGGTGGGAGTCGTGGACTCGTGGGCGGAGCTCACGACTCAGGTGTTGGTCGGTGACCATGGCCGTGTGGGCGGCATGGCCCCTAGTGGTTGGCGTGCTATCCCCATGGTGCGGCAGATGCTGTTGGCCGCACCCAAGTCGGAGGAGGAGCATGTGTGCCGGGGTGAAAACCTCGTCTGCCTCTGGCCAGACCGACGATGGCGGCGTCCGTGGGTGTCGTCCCCCTTCTTGAAGGCTTCGTCGCGGTTGCTCCTTTTCCTCCTTGTTGCTCTAGGTGAAAACCTTGATCCTTCGGGTCGGGCGATGGCAGCGATCTGGCGTCGTGCCCTTCTTGAAGGCACCATCGTAGAGATCATGGTACATCGGCGCCCAGACTCGTCTCTTCGTGGTGCGTCCACGATTGAGAGCTTCATCATCTCTATAGTCATGCTTATTGTCCTTTTTTTCACTAGGAGTGGTATGGAGTGGTGTGTGTGAACCGAAACACCTTTGTATCTTGCCTCGGGTGTGTGTGGCGTCGTGTTGTATGGCTCGTTTGTATGGTGGTCATTGCTTTATATATAAAGCGGGACGAAAGCCTTTTTGGGTAAAAAGGGATGTCAAACAAATGTTGTTTGCTCGCATTTTTAGTTGCGACGCGAGATCAAATGATGGCAGTTTCTACTCGTTTTTACTCAAAATGTCCTTCCCAGGAACTGTCAATCTCCGAACAACTAAAATAGTCATCAAAACATTCGCAAATGCCACCCATACCAGCGAAAGTTCGCGAGATAAGGAAGTCCATTGCAAATTCAGACCTGACAGGTCCCCCTTAACATCTTTTTTTTTGTAATCCTGCCTCCGGCCTCAGTACATACTTCTAAGTGAATTTGCATCTTATCGCTAGCGTTTAGTGTAGGTCAACATACTACTTTTATCATCAATTTTTTCCAAGATCATGTAGCCTAAACAAAATCTCGTTCTATTCCCCTAATTTTGCTTCGTTCGGGATGAACTTTTTAAATACATTCACAAGTCTTTTGGATACAAAGGAAAAAAAGGCCCAAATTCAAATCTCCACAAAATGAGCACTAACAAGAAACAGTAAAGAGAGATCGATGTTGGGAGGTCTACTTCCATCTACACGCCTTGTCAAGTTCATAGTCCTTACAAGAGGACTAGACAAATGATGGGTGCAGGACAACAACACCAAAATCTTTGTGGCCAACACCTTTCACATGCGCACCCTTTTTAACCGGAAGGAAATAAATGATGTTCTCCTTCAATCACAAAAGGAGAAAAAAAATTGTCCTACACAGCTAGTCGCCTTCGTTGTGTCACATTGCCTCCACTGTTGATGCCATCACCTAGGTACAAGCTGAGTTATGCTTCATTTAATTCAAAAGCTTAGCTTGTATAGGAGTACATTTCTCGGTCGTACAAGGCCCATGACACAAGGACAAAGATTTCAGCAACATGGCCGAGCTTGATGTGATGCCTTTTCCTTTCAAGAGAAACTGCTTTTGTTATTTCTGTTTCAAAACGGTTGCTTTCATCTTCCTTTTTTGGAAGAATTGCTTTCATCTTTTTCAACTGTTGATCTCCTCCTCTCGGCTTGACTGTAATGCAGGAGCAGCTAATCCACAGAATTTAGTGAGGATTGAACATTGCTATGTTTTTTCTTTTAGAGATAACATTGCTAGAATTTTTTGGACATATATTTTCGAGATTAATTATCATTGGGAGAGTGCAAAAAATCTCAGGTCAGGTGTGATCAGGGATATTCGCATGTTTTCTATAGTCGATCTGAAACTCCGAGATGTTTGTTAGCAACTTGACTTGTCCCATGGAAAAGGTAGGAAAAAACGATGGCTACTAGTACAAGTTAGTAGAGCAGCATGTCCTTCTGAAGTGTCAACTGTTCTCATCTTGTGTTCCTAGAGTTAGTTCGTTGCATAGCTTTTGTCCCAGTGCGATTAATAGAGAAGCTGACGCATCAGTGTGCGTGCCGATGCCGGACAGCCGGACACGCAAAAGCCTGGGAAATTGTCTACACTCTAAACAGTTACTCATACTGCTGTACTGTACCCATGTTTTGCTTCTTCCCTCTTGGTATAGAGAGATTTGTCATGCAGTTTTATTTTTGGGAAATGCCAAAATAACGTACAGATCATCACACGACAGTCTGACACGTACCGGAGTCGCAGAACTTTAAAATTGGCGAAATCATCCTGAACATCTTGGTTGCACTTCGCACTGGAAAAATACTCCACTTTAATGAAGCACACTGCACACATTGCACGTTGCGTCATAGTTAGGGTTTGATCTGCCGTGAGCTAAGGTACAAACACCCCCGTAATCATCCAATCGATAGAGTCAAAGTTTGCTTGCACAATCCTGGCAATTGCAACCCTACAAAGTAGAAATTGTGTTCTGTGTAAGTTAGCCGACTCCATCTCCCCCTCTCACCTTCCATCGGCACTGCATTTTCGGGCAGCAGGCCAGTATGATTTGAAAATTTCATAGCAAAGCAGTGACTATTAGTATGCGAATGGTATTATACTCATCGTAACCTTTTCGTTTGATTTTCGTTGATCCTTTATTCATTTTTTGGATTTCCCTGAAAATGAAAATCAATTTATTCCCTCTCTCACACTCTGAGTTGAATTCCCTAGGCCCCAATCTGCCACCTCTCTCTTCCGCAAATGACATGTATCACTCTTTGCAATACATTAGTCGGTGATCGCCCCACTGTGTCCATATGTGCGTCGGCCATTTAGTGGCAACTGAGTGCTGTGGGAGCAGCTTCCTTCGGCAAATTTTCGAAAACTTTTAGGACCTTCTGCCCGGTTTTGAGAACACCCTTAAGAGTCTTATTCTGTTTGAACTTCAAAAAAAAAAAGAGTCTTATTCTGCTAAAAGCAGGCTTATTCTACTAACGCTCGAGCACCGGTAAAAGCACCAAACCGACCACCCTACCCACCCCAAACGAACCGCAGCTACAAAATAAAAAAAATCACCCTGGCCGCCCGCACGACCACCCACCCCTCTCACCCCTTCTTCCCCGACCTACTAGCTTCTGCCGCCGGGGGCCAAGGGTCGCGCCGCCGGCCGCGTGCCCAGCGCCTGCCTCCGGCCTCCTACCCCGGCGCCGCCCCCATCCAGTCTACTCCCCCCGGCGCCGCCCCCTCCCTCCCCTCTTTCCTTCTTCCCCGAGCGCGCGGAGGTCGCCCCACCCCACTCCGACCTCACCTTCCCCGACCCCCTAGCTTCTGCCACTGGGGCCAAGGGCCGCGCCACCGGCCGCGTGCCCGATGCCCTCCGGCCTCCTACCCCGGCGCCTTCCCCTCCCTCCCCTCTTCCCTTCTTCCCCGGACACGCGGACACGCGCCTTCCCTCCCCTCCTCCCCTCCCTTTTCAATCGGCGACGAGGAGCCCTCCGCGCGCTGCGCCCCCTCCCGGCTAGCCGCGCCGCTACCCACGAGCCTCCCCGCGGCACGCCGACGCTCCATGGCCCCGGGCCTGCCCAAATCCCCCACCCCCGCACCGCCCTGGCGATGGATCAGTGAGATCCACTCTTGCGTGACCCCCACCTCGTGTCGGTGCTCCTATGCAACGAAAACAAGCAACATCAGCTCTCCCCCAAGCGCAGTTCACCTCCCGTTCATGGATTCGTGGATGGTGACATCCCGTTGACTCCTTTGCTCCGCGTCATGGATCTGACGAGCATTTGGGCTTCAGGGAGAAAATCGCATCTCTACCACGATGTGCAGGAACCAGGAGGCCACCTACCTTCCTCTCCCGAGCTTCTCTGCAGCTAAGCAATGGGAGAGCCTTCCTAGTGAGCACTTGCTCCAGCCGTGGGATCTCAACTCCTCCCTCTGTCATGGATCCACGATGGGGCAGCACGGTGATGCAGTTCGGCATGCTCGCGTGTGCAGCACGGTTGTGGCGGCGAGGCAACTCGTGTAGTTTCCTTCAGGTAGTGGAGCGTTGCCCTTTAGTTCAGAAAAATAATTGTTTCAGATTTTGCCGATGCAATGCGGTGAGCAATTCCACTGTGTGTTTCCCAGATTTTGCCTTCAGCTTGGTTTGTGTGCACAGTGCAGTTTGCTGCTACGGGTGGCTGGCGTCAACGTGCCTCCAGAAGCAGCTCTCTCCTCAACTCGTCGCAGTTCCCCGTCGGCGGGAGAGAAGTCCACTTGTGAATTTGATGTGAACAATTTATGTAGCACCTCATTACCCTTCTGTATGAAGTGCATTTTGTTTTCGTGTGTTTAAAATTTCAGTCAACTAAATCAACCCATGCAGTGCGTTTTGTCCTCGGATGTGGTTCACTTTTGAGAGTGATGATGTTCACTTGCTCCCGACATGAAAGTGCGATTTTTTTTGCAAAACACCAAAAATAGTAATGTGGTTCACTTTGATATATACCGCGGTTCACCTGCCCTCGTCTCTGCGGTGCACTCTCATTCATAATTTTTTTTAGAAAAAAGACAACAAAAACTCCTGCGGTTCACTTCTGCTACTGTCAAGGTTCATTTTCGGTAGTACATCGGTTCACTTGCTCCCAAAAACATGTAGCACAACCCACTCCCTTGTCTGAGAAATTTACATCTCAATAAAAGAAACCATGAAGTTAAGTTGACCGTTCGATGCAGTGCGGTTTTCAGTCTGAAGCAGTACACTCTTCTGTCTGATGCAGTACACACGTCGATTTTGGTGTCACGAAAAACAGAGTCTCCGTATTTCGGTAATTTATTTTGGTGTCACGAAAAACAGAGTCTCCGTATTTCGGTAATTTCAAAATTGCTCTTAAACTGTAAGGACTTAGAGAGAGTGTTCTACATGAAAAAGTTGCGCCTTGACGATATCTTTCCAACGGCGTATCACTTGAATCATTCCGACAAGCGGTTTACAAAAATTCGCGAGAAAACGGCTGCTGCCACTCGTCGTCCGCCGCATCATTTTCAAAATTAATTCAAAAACGTAAAGAATCTCAAAAACATTTGTACATATGAAAGTTGCACCTCATCCGTAGCTTTCCAACGGCGTATCACACGCCTTATTTCGACAAACGGTTAAAAAACTGAAGCGAAAATAGTACCGAAAATTTGCAAACATTTGAAAAACAAAATTTCGTGATTTAGTAAATTTGAAATTGCTCTTAAACTGTAACTAATTAGAGAATGAAATATATATATATATAAGTTGCGCGTTGACGATATCTTTCCAGCGGCGTATCATTTGCTTCATTCCGACGAGCGGTTTAAAAAAAAAAGGCGAATATACGCTCGCTGCCACTAGTAGGGTGCCACACCGTTTTTGAAACTGCTCTTACACCATGACGAATCTCGAAAAGTGTTCAACATGGCGAAGTTGCGCCTAATCCATAGCTTTCCAACCGTATATTGCACGCCTCGTTCCGACAAACGGTTAAAAAACTAGAGCGAAAAAGGTATCAAAAAACACCGTGTGCGGTTTTTTCCGACGGAAAGTTCACTAGTCTCTGTATTGCAGTACCTTTGCTACAGAAAGTGCAGTGCCCTCGCGTTGATCGTGCAGTTCGTAAGTGTTAGCAGAATAAACTGGCTGTTTATTTCATTTTTTATACCCCCTTTATGCTTTCCTTTACTTTATACTTTTATTTTACATCCCTTTTGAATTTGTGAACATTTTTTCAGTTCACAATTTTTAAAATTTACTGACATATTTTGAATTTGTGAACTCTTTTCAATCAGCAATTTTTTTGTCCAAATCAGCAGACATTTTTTGAATTTGGGAATATTTTCAAATTCATGAACATTTTCAAGTTCATGCATTGTTTTGGAAATTCATCAATATATTTTGACTGCATGATTTTATTTAATCTCATGGATAATTTTAAAATTAGTGAACAATTTTTGAATTTTGGAACCTTTAAAAATTTGTGAAAATTTAAGTTCAAGAACTTTTTCAAATTTACCAACATTTTTTGAATTTGTGAATTGTTTTTAAATTCATGAACCTTTTTCAAACTCGTTAACAGTTTTCAAATTTGTGAACAATTTTAATTTGGGAACAATTTTAAAGTTGTGAGCATTTTTAAGTTTGTGTGCATTTTTTGAATTCAAGGACAGTTTGTCAAACTCATGAACGTGTTTTGAATTCATGAAGAATTTTTCAATTCAGCAATATTTTCAAATTTGTGAAAAAATTATGTACATGAACTTATTTTCATATTCTTGAACAGTTCTTGAGTTTCACAGCATTTTTGGAATTAGGAAACATATTTAAAAATTCGATGGCTCTTGCTGGGAACCTAGTGTGCTTATTTTTAGGCAAGCAGCCTCGTGCGTGGCGTCACTAGACCGAGCAAGTGCAGGGCACGAGTGACGTGTGGGCTGGTGCAACAACGAAGGAGGAAGAATGCGCGTGAGCAACGATTCCCGTATCACTTAGTACGTGCGGTACATATCGCGCGCAAATGATATGTATCGCTCTCTGCGATACATGTCGCGTCAATCACCAATACCGCCGTATTATCGGGCCGGCCAATTTAGCAGGGAGGGGACCGAACTACTCGAGGAATGATGGCCGGTTTTAGGAACTTTCATGGGAGGTTGTCGAACCGGATTTTTTGTTTCTTTACTGCTTTTTTGGGTTTTATTTATTTTATATTATTGTACCTTTTTTTCTTTTTTTCTATTCTTTTTAAAAGTTCACAGGTTTCAAAATTGTTTGATTTTTTAAAATTGGCTTTTTCAATAATTTTGACATTTTAAAAAATTATTTGGGATTCAAAAATTGTTCAGAATTTCAAAAAATATTCGGGTTATTGGAAAAGTGTTTGGATTTCTAAAATTTGTACACATACAGGAAATTTTAACAACTCTTAATTTTTTTACATTTTTAAAAAATTGTTCGTGTTTTCATGTTTTGTATGCATTTTCTGATTTTTTTTAAAAAATTCAAAAAAAAAATGTTCACAATATTCATAAAATGTCCACTTTCTAAAAAAAAAGGTTTCATGAACAATTTTCAAACTAATGAAGAATTTTGAAATTCACAAATATTTTTTGAATCCATTAACTTTTTCTGATTTACACAAACTTTTTTGTATTCATGAACTTGTTTTGGATTTGTGAACTTTTTCAAATTCTTGAACAATTACCAAAATTTCAAATTCATGGACAATACAAAAGGAATGAGCATTGAGCGAGTGAGGTGCCCTAATGGGTCGGCACATCATGCTAGCGTTCGAGCGAGGCGCCATAATCGAGCAGGGGTTGGAGGCGATCGCTGCATATGTATGGCTTATAGCGATACATATCAACGCCCACATATCACCCCCATGTATCTTCTCCCCGTGTATCTCTTTTTTTCCACCCGAATGGGCCAAGCCCATATCTCTTTATTTTATTTTTCTTTCCTCTCTCCTAGGCCGCATTCCTACTTCTTCCTCCCATTTTTTTTGCTGCTCCCTTTCCTTCCTCATGGACCATCTCCTAGGCTAGGGATGTAAACGAATTAGAACGGATAGTGCTTTTCCCCATTTTTTTGTCGGATTCGAAGCAGAGTGGATAATGGTCAGATGCGGATTAGAATGCAAATTAAATTGGACTACGAAAAAGGAGCGGACCCGGATCGAAAACGTTGAAAAAATATCGGATCACGCGTGTGAAGACACATGCTTTTATTTCTACCGTGCAGACAATATTAACATACTATTTTATCCAACCACATAACAATAGAGAGTGGCCAAGCACTTAAAGTCATAAATCACACCAATACAGCAACAATAAGAAATATTGATAAAGTGATGATAGCAATACACAAAGAGTCCAAAATTATAGCATGACACACAGAGTGATCGATCGTACAATCTTGCTACGATGCTAATATGGTTAGGGTTATACACTATTTATATGAGGTGATTATAATTTGTCTAATAGGGTATTTGGGCTTGCTGATTGGGCTACATTTATCGGATAATCCTATTTGATAACCTCAGATAATCCATAAAAATACCGTATAATCCACATTCGTCGAATATTATGGATACCATATCCGAAGGATATTTAGTTTACCATAATTTGTATCTGCATCCATATCCATCGGATTCATTCAAGTGCATGCCAAATAGGATGCGGATGTGGATTCAGAACATAAATTATCCGTACCATGTACATCCCTACTCTGAGTGCTCCATCTTCTTCCTCCATGCGAACCTACAGAAGAGAAACAACCAACAACTAGGTTGATTGTTGCCCCTCCATAATTCCCAAAAACTCCACCATTTCCAAAACTGAAGGTACATGGACGTTCCTTACAATAAGCTCTCTCATATTCATAGTTTCCTTGTCATCCCCCTTTCCCATTTTACCAAGAAATATACCCTATCGTCGGTCGTGATAACAATACAATCACATGCTATATGGAACCTGCCTTGGTCGATTAGTTAGCTCTACCTTGTCCTCCCCCTTTCCCATTTCCCCAAGATATCTACCCAATCGTCAGATCGTGATAACAGTACAACACATGCTGTATGTGACCTAGCTTGGTTGATTAGTTAGCTCACCCTACCGCCGATGGGGTAGCCTCACTACGGGGAGTATCCTCGGCACAAATGGGGTCCCAGAGTGGGAATTGCGGTTACTTCCATGTTAAAACCTAGTGGGCATGACACAATAAGTGTGGTGATGAAAGACCTCGTCACAATTCCCTTGTCGGTACCCCAAATAGTGGGTACTATACTAGAGGACACAGGTGACAACAAGACGGGATTGTGTCGTATGGGTAAAGTGTACAACATCCGCAGAGTGTAAAACTATTCGAGTAACCGTGGACGGCACATGAATCTTTGTTGACATATATGCTATCTTTTGCTTATTCCCTCCTTCTCCATGTTGCTAGAGCTTACAAAGAGCGGTCGATGACCCTCACATTGATGAAAGTTATGCTAGAGATAAAACTTGTTTTTTGTTGTTGTTAAAAACTGCCTTTATCCAATTACCGTTATATTTCAAAAGAGTTATTGTTATGCGAATGAGCCATACAGCTTTCCGTTGAAACCACATGTAGCTAATAGGTCCTCCTCTGATGGAGGCATGTTGAGTGCAGAATGTCCCAATGGAAATAGATTTTCTTTTGTACTTCAGAGTTCTATGAAGACGAGGGTGAACACGACGACGACTACGACGATCCAGATGAGTGAGGTCCCGTAGAATACATCGATTAGGTGCGGCTGAGATGGAGTCGCTACGCGTTTTTTCGCTGCTTTCTGATTGTAATAAAAGTCATGAGAAATTTTGCTATGTATGCCTTGTCGCAAGAGATATTCAAACTTGTAATACTTTTAAATGCTTTGTAATGACCATTTCGCTGTGATGCAAGTTGATCCTGAATTTTTTTTAGAGGAAGTTGATCCTGGATTGAGAAATATACATAAGAGAGCTTGAAAATTATTTTCGAGTTCTCACAGTTGATTTTTTTAATATATGTTGAATATTATTTAAATATACATCAAACAATTTTTAAACACATAAGAA
The DNA here is from genome assembly GCA_011799875.1 of Thinopyrum elongatum. Classification (NCBI taxonomy): domain Eukaryota; kingdom Viridiplantae; phylum Streptophyta; class Magnoliopsida; order Poales; family Poaceae; genus Thinopyrum; species Thinopyrum elongatum. The sequence goes on along the minus strand of CM022302.1, from coordinate 144,705,405 downwards.
ACATTTTAAAGATATATATTATTTTTAACAGGTATTTAATATTTTAAATCTTTAGAAAATCGAACATGCGGTTTTTCGGTGACAAACCAACTGAAGAACACAAATTAAAACCAAAGGAGAAAATCGGTGAAGGGGACGCACTACCCATCAACAAACTGGCCGGGCCAGTAGGCTCTGACCTGTGTGTGTGGCCTCAACTAGCTTGAGTCCTCCTATATTACGCACGCAGGCGTCAGGTAGACAAGTTGCTCAAAAAAAGGCATCAGGTTGACTACCCACGTCGGACAAAATGGGCCAAAAGTGTAATGGCACATTTACTTCTATTTTTGTGTGAAAATATATCTTAAAAATCCCAAAAATATTTATACAGAATATACTTATAAAATAAATTTAAATATATAAATATAAAGCTTTTCAAAAACATTATATTAAAGAGATATTCACTTTGTGTTTAGGAAATGTTTGGTGTGTATTTTAAAAATATTCACCATATATTTAAATATGTTCAGCGTACAATGAAAATGGTTTTCCATTTTTGGGGACATGTTAATGTATAGAAATCAAGATTTATAAATTAACAGAAAAACAAACGAAAAAAAAGAAAAAAAACCAGAAGAAAAAATAGGGAAAATGAAAAAACCCGTGCATAAAACCTTAGTCTTCACACAACAAGATGGGGGAGTATCTAAACAAAACCAGATTGGAGAGTACCAAAAACAAAACCGGAGCAAGAAAACACAAACAACAAACTGTTTTTTTTTAGCAAAAACAACAAACAGTTGCGGCACACAAAAACAATACAAAACCTGTTAATGGGCCAGCCCAATTTGATCACGCGCAAGCATCATTGGAACAAAAAAACACAAGCCGAAAACCGGATAAAGAAAACGATGCGGTTGTTGCGCATGAACAAAACAATATGAAACATGTTGCTTGGTCGGCCCAATTTGGTCACTTATGAGTGTCGCGCTCACGCTGTCCATTTGACGCCTGCAGACATGACATAGGATTCACCAACTAGCACGCTTCGACTGGTTTTCGTCCATGACCATAGAAACTTTAATTTCGAGGCTTATCGCGTTGTGAAGCATGCTTCTACTCTAGGTATTGGTCATCATGTTTGGTTGGGTCTTCCTTATGACCCTGTTACGGTATGTGTAAACATTCTTAAGACCATTAGCGTCTTTGGTGACAAGTGAGAAATGGAAGTAAAACCTATTTAACGCCTGTTGCGTCAGATACATGCATTTTTGTAGAAACCTATTTTTGACTGAGCTGTACTGTGCGTTTTCTACAGATTAATGATTACTTTTTTGAATTGATGAACATTTTCAATTCATGAATATTTTCTAAACTCATTAACACCATCCAAATTCATGAACTTTTTTACTTTTTTGAACATTTTTCAAATTCATGAACACTTTCAAAATCATGAACATTTTTTCAAACTCATGATATATTTTTTCATTTTTTATATTTTCATGACTATTTTTTCAAATTCAGGAACTCTTTAAATTTACAGGATTTTTTTTAATTCCTGTTTTTTAATGACAAACCCCACTGAAATGAGAGTAACCCACAAAAGTAGAAAAGGCGGGGGAAAACTAGACTGTACAATTTTCTTTTCTAGCTCGAGCACGCATGAATGAGCACTAAATGGGTGTTTAAAGCGCTAAATAGATGCTTCCTTCCTGCGGAATGTGAGCGGCTATATGTCGCTTGTCGCGAGTTCTAAGGCGCGCTGATTTACAGCGCACCACACATGGTCCTGCTCTCTCACGTGCAAGCTCTCCTCCCTGCTCCACCCCCGGATCCGCTTCTACCGATCCCCCAGCCTCCGCTTTTCAGGGTTTTGTTTGAATTTTTATTTTTAATTGACAAACTCCACTAAAATAAGAGAAACCTGCAAAAGTAGAAAAGGCTGGTGGAAATGCGACCGTACAATTTTCTTTTCTAGCTCGAGCACGCATGAAGGGGCACTAAATGGGTGTTTAAAGCACTAAATAGACGCTTCCTTCCCACGGAATGGGAGCGGCTATACCTCCCTTCTCGCGAGTTCTAAGGGCGCTAATTTACAGCGCACCGCACATGGTCCAGCCCTCTCGCGTGCGAGCTCCCCTCCGCCTCCACCCCTAGATCCGTTTCTACCGATAACCTAGGCTTCGACTACTCCGTCCCACCGCTGGACTCCTTCGCGTGTTGCAGCCTGACCATGTCTTATTCGGCGGCCGCTCCTCTCGGCGGCTCGGCCCAACCCCCTCTTGTTGTGTGTGTTGTGTTGGACGAAGGTGCATGGAGGCTGTTGGACTGTGACGTGGGGGCCGAATCGTGTCGGGGCGCGTGGGCTTGCCCCTAGGCTGGTGGTGCAGGCGGCTCTCCCGGCAGTGGCTACTCCACGGCGGCGCACGCTTCCCTCCCTCTACATCATCGACAGCTTCTCTCCCTCAGATCCAAACACCCGCGGCAGTGCCTCCCGACAGTGCCTCATGGTGCCGTGCAAGGGCGTTTGTGCAGCGACCCTGATGCTCCTCTCCCCTATTCCGGCAGACTGTTGTGGCGCCGGCTATGGTCGATGCTCAGCGGTGCTCCTTTTCATTGTCACCCGCCGGATGCGGTTCTCCTTCCCACAGATGTGGCCCAAGATGGCGACTTGCCTCCATCCTCCAGTCTGCGCTGCTCCAACGGTCTTCGAGGGTGGTTGGACTTGGCCGGGGAGAAAACCCTACTCGACGGTTGCTGATGCGGACAACGACGAAGCATGTGGGCGTCGTATCCTTCTTGGTGACGTTGTCTTGGCATGGTCCACTCCCTCCTTGTGCGCCAGGGCAAACCCTTGGTCCAGTTTGCCGGGCAAGGCAGCAGTGGCATCATGATGTCGTCTCCTCCTTGGAGGCGTTGCCTGGGTGTCTGTGAAGCCACCCAAAGCGGAAGATGGAGTTTAGCCGTGAGGCTTGGGGCGGTGTGCTCTGCTGGTGGTCATAGTCGAGGGCATGAGCCTTTGGGGCATAATGTACTCCATCGTTGGCGTCTCTTGGATGGCGTCTTCCTCGGGTATGGCTGGCTCCTGCTGTCCACTTGTCGTTCCTTGGCACTTTCGGCAGAGGGTGCTGTAACACCCCTGTATAATGAGCTACAGTAACCTCTTTGACTAAGCTAAGTCATTTTGCTAAACAGTGCTTGATCAGCTTTGATCCATACCTCTTTCAAATTCCACTTTGAATTCAAATTATAAGTGAATTAAAGAAGTTCTCAAACATGAGTACTAAAATGTTCATGATGTGGCAAATAATCCATAGTTAATTATGGTGGAGAAACCAACATTTTATAAAATGGTTTAATGCCCTAAAATAATTAAAACAGGGGTCAAAATAATAATTTAAATGCTTTTTAAATTGTAAAAATTCCAAATGATTTTATTTAAATGCCAAAATTTTTGTGGCAGTGGCTTAATTTGCAACACTAATTATGGTACGAGTTTTATATTTTATAAAACTATTTTTCTATAAAAAGAAAATAGAAAACAGAACTAATAAAAAGAAAAAAAGAAAATAAAAAGGAAAGGAAAAGCCCCCTGCCTCTGGGCCTTAGACCACAGGGACAGGCCCAGCCGAGCCCAGTCTAGCTCCCCCAAGTCATCTCCCTCCTCCACTGCTCATCCAACCAAGCGCGCCTACGCGGTCGCCGCCCGACCACCTCGTCGTCCCCGCCGCCGAGAGGATAAGGGAGCCACCTTCCCCGGCGCCTCAAGCTCCTCTCCCCTCCACTTGCCCACTCGCTCACTCCGCCCTCCTCTCCTTTCGCCCAGATCCCCTCCCCCAGTACGCACCTGAGCGCCGCCTCGCCATGGCCACCGTCGTGCACGCGCCCACCGAGCACCCCGCACCCGCTCGTCGAGCCCGCTAGCACCCTCTCCCTCGTCTACGTCGTCTATGTGGAGCAAATCGAGCCGGACGGCCCCGCAGTACCGCCCTGACCCTGTCTTCCTCCTTGGACCCGCCATACGCCGTCGTCGATTCTGGCCACCTCGAGCCTCCCCCGCGCCCGCTTTGCTCACCTGCAGGACCACGGTGAGCTCCTTTTCCCTTTCCCCAACTCCACGCGCTCATTGGCGAGCTCTAGCGCCCAATCCGTCGACGACCGCATTGCTCCGCCGCCCACGCTCGTCTCCGGCGTGGCCCCGGTGAACTTTTGGTCCCGTGGGTACCACCGCTGTGATCATTACACCGCGTAGGTCCCATAGCACTTCCTCCCGGGCCAAATAGTGGCCGGGAGCGCCGTCCCCGTCGAGCCCGTGCTCCGGCCGCCGCCCTCGCCGCTCGCTGTCGTCGCTATGATGCTTCCCCGGCGACGCCACCACCTCCATTCGACGCGGCTTCGTCGCCTCGTTTGAACGCGCCTTCGCGCATGCCAAATGGTCGCCGGAGTGCAAATTTCGACGCGTTCCGCCGTGTTTTAGCTTGCCGGAGCCACTCTGGCACCGCCGTGCTGACGTGGCCTGGCCTGGGGCACCCCAGGGTTACTGACCGATGGGCCCTAGGGGACCAGTCAACGGTGCTGACTAGGCAGCCCCAGTCACTGACTAGTGGGCCACACCCCTAAACTAACTAAAAATCAATTTAATTAATTAAGTTAATTTCATTAGTCGCTGACTAGTGGGCCCACTCGGCTAACTAACTATTTTGGTTAAAGTTAAACCCCTGATTAACTCCTCTTTCTATGACGTGTGGGACCCAGCGGGTAGGTTTGACCTGGACCAATTGGGTTGACTGCTGACGCAATAAATCTAATTTTTGAATTAATTTAATCTAATAATTTCAGAAAATGTTTAAATCTTTGAAAAATCATATAAAATAATCTATAAGTCAGATGAAAATAATTTATATATGAAAGTTACTCAGAAAAATATAACGAATCCGAATATGAGATCCGTTCCTCTGTCACATGCCTCTAGCATGATGAACATAGATACTTCCCTCCGATTCATCTGTCCAAAAACTACCAAACACCGGGGAAACATTCCCATATGTTTTCCCGCTTCGTCTGTATCGGGTAGCCCTGTGTTAGGTCACCCCTAGCACTGCATATTGTCATGTCATGCATCATGATGCATTTGTCTACCTTATATTTATTTTTTCTTCCCCCTCTTCTCTCTGGTAGACCCCGAGACTGACGCTGCTCCCGAGATCGACTACACCTCTGACGTCTAGCCACTTGCAGCAGAGCTTCCAAGCAAGCAAAACCCCCTTGATCATTCCTATATCGCCCATTTCCTTCTCTCTCATGCTTGCATTAGAATTTGCTGCGGTATTTGATTGATCCTATTCTGATGCATAGCCTGATTTTGTAATCTGCTATTGTTACCTACCTGCTTATCATATATGCTTAGTATATATAGTTGGTTAGTGATCCACCAGTGACCCCTCACCTTGTCCCTATTGCCCCGCTTTATGATTGATGACTCGATCAACGTGATCGACGTCCAGAGCCCGACATATCACCTCACCCCCCTTAGTTGTACGACTCTGCAGAGCTACTATCGAGTGCCGAGGGTGATACCTCCTATAGCACTTTTGATGAGATCTCTGTAGTATAGCTAATCGATCATGGTCTACGAAGGGCGATTCCTCCTTCACCACTCCCGATAACGACTCTGTCATGCAACACCTCAAGTTTGAACCCTCGAGGGTGATTCCTACAAGTTCACCTTGACGATTACATCAAGTGGAATCCATCGAGGGTGATTCCTCGGATTCCCCCTTGGTGCTATGGACACATGGTTTCTTTGACTTTACCCCAGAACCATGATGTAGTCGGGTCGGCCCCGAGGGGTACCCGCGAGAGAAATGTGAAGTTGGGTTGACCGTGAGGGTACCCGCGAGTGATGTGGGGTCGGGTTGACCTGGAGGGTACCCGCGAGATAATTATGCGGCACGGCCGGGCATTCTTAGCCCTTGCCGTAAGTCCGCGAGACGGGGCGACGTGACCACAGATCGTGGATCATTGATCGTCTCCGCGCGCTCACAAGACACTAACGGTTTGAATATGTGATCCGAGTAGGCCTCTGGCCTTTTCACACTTACCGCCATGCGGCAATAAGTATGGGCACTCTGCTTCGTACGATTCTTCTAAAAGCTCAGTGACGTCAGCGGTTTAGCGGCACGCGCCCGGGTGGTCCGCGTAAGCACCTGCTTTGTATAAAGAGGTAGCCAGAACTGATCCCGGCCCTCCTTGCAATGCGCAGGATTGCAAAGGACGATTGGCCCATGACCCCTTCGCATTTAGGATGTAGACCGGCGTCCTGGCCTCTCTGTTGAGCCTAGGTAGGACTACGGCGTGTCGATCAGCCAAGGCCGGGCATGACCCAGGAAAGTGTGTTCGGCCGGAGTTAATCGAGTATGTTGGGTAAGTTTGTGCACCCCTGGAGGGAAGTTAATCTATTCAAATAGACGTGTCCACGATAACGGACGCTCGGAGTTGTATCCCGATCTATACAACTAGAACTGGATACTGGAGACATGAGATGGATATGATGGCTCCAGGATTGCTTTCTCGCAGGGAGTCAAGGAAGGATCTCTGGGCGTTAATACAATATACTTTCTACTTACATTATGTTAATATGCACTCTTCTAATGCTCCAAGATGCTTCAAAATGCTAGTCTTCGATAGGCTAGGCTTTACTTTCTCTTCTGGCATTTCTGCAGTTCAGTCCAAAGATATAGCCCCATTCCTTTGATACTGATGCATACTTAGTGTAGATCTGATGTAAGTCTTGCGAGTACTTTGGATGAGTACTCACGATTGCTTTGCTACCTCTTTTCCCTCATACCTGATTGCTGCGATCATATGACGGATACCAGGAGCCAGATGCCACCACCGACGACTACTACTACCCCGAGGGTGCCTACTACTACATGGAGGCCGACGACGACCAGGAGTAGTTAGGAGGCTCCCAGGTAGGAGGCCTTGCCTTTTCGATCCATGTTGTTGTTTTTGCTAGCCTTCTTAAGGTAGACTTGTTTACCTTATGTTTGTACTCATATATTGTTGCTTCCGCTGACTCGTTTGTATTCGAGCTGATGTATTCGAGCCCTCGAGGCCCCTGCCTCGTAATATAAAGCTTGTATGACTTTAATTTGTGTCTAGAGTTGTGTTGTGATATCTTCCCGTGAGTCTCTGATCTTGATCGTGCATATTTGCGTGTATGATTAGTGCACGATTAAGTCGGGGCGTCACAAGTTGGTATTAGAGCCGACTGCCTGTAGGTAGCCCCCTTTCCAACTCCTTGGCCGAAGTTGAGTCTAGTCTTTGAAAAACTTTTACTAACATTGTTGTGTGGCTTACGGGCCCACATCACAATTGGGTGGTATTAGGATCTTTTATTCCTCGTCTTTACTCTGGGACTCTGATCTCTCTTTTACTAACTTTAGGGTCTCATGATCACATCCACCGGGAGAGCTGGATTATCTGCAAATATTCCTTTGAAAGTTTAATGAATGATACACACACTGTCATTTAACATCCTTGAACTCTATTGTTTCAGATGTGTCCTGCAACGCAGGTCGTACGCCATACCATGGCTATTGAGGCGACTGGGTTCCTGGCCATTCTGGTCGACCTCTTGACTAGGCTGGGATATCGTTGGTACCCCCAGTACATTGTGTACGAGGACTACCGCGAGTTCAACCAGGAGCAGTACCACGTTGTGGTTGATATCTATGATCGACGGGATCGCTCCATCACTGAGTTGCACACCTTTGAGGGTGTTGGAGTGACTGTTGAGATGGCAGTCCACGATGCTGCTTTTGTTGCTATCACCCGTCTCCGTGGACAGTACCCTTGCTTGGAGGAGGCTAGGTTCAGATACATCCCGTACGTCCCAGCTGGGGATGTGACTGGATACTACACTACTGTCTGTACCCCCTACGTGAGCCGTCGTTACGACCCTCAGGTTATGGTTCGGTACATTGAGGCTCTGGATCACACTGTTCAAGCTCTGACTGTCGAGTTGTAGGCCACTCGTGCTCGTCACTATGACACTCTGACACAGATGCTGCCAGCAGTCAACGCGAGGATTCAGCCAGAGTTCATTCTTTACCCGCGTAGGACAGAGCTGCCACAAGGTCTTGTGTGGCCTGCTGTTGGAGGTAGTACTCCTGCACGTGGACCTCTTCTTCCAGTTCGGGACTAGATCCTGCACCAGAGTGTTCACGGAGCGCAGGCCCCTCATATCGAGTACCAGATGTAGCTTCGTCACCTACAGCTGCCTGACTTCAGAGTTCCCCGATGTTGATGTAGCATATCGCTATGTCCCATTGTTCTATCCCTCCACCGCGTGCCTGCATGTCGCCTAGTTGAACTAGACTAATTCCCTTTTCCGAACTTGAACTGCTGGCTTGTAACCGACGTTATGTATGGATCTTCATGTCATGCTTGACTACTATGATGTATCTTTTGCGCTCTTTTCATTGTGCATGTTACCTCATGAATAATTCATTGTCTCTACAATTGCTCCATGCTAAACTATCCCTAACATTCTAGCAGGATGGTTAGACCCGCTGGTCGTGGCCGTGGTGCCAATAGCCCACCACCACCCGAATATATGGTCGGAATGATACAACAGTTTGAGCTGAATCGCCAGTTTATGGAAGGAGTCATGGCTCAGTTCCCGCGCCCCAATATGAATCAGCAGCCAGCTGATACGTCCATTTCGCATCATGTTTTCCTACTGTTATTTATAGTGTTTTTATGCAATATAACACTTTGTGGAGTAATTCTAATGCCTTTTCTCTCATAATATGCAAGGTTTACACAAAGAGGGAGAATGCTGGCAGCTGGAATTCTGGATATGAAAAAGCTATGTCACAGACACCTATTCTGCACATCTCCAAATGAGCTGAAATTTCACGAAGAATTATTTTGGAATATATAAAAAATACCGGAGAAAAGAACTAGCGGAGGGGGCCACCCAGGTGCCCACTAAGCACCAGGGCGCGCCACCCCCTCCAGGCGCGCCCTGGTGGGTAGTGGGGGCCCAGGCCCACCTCCGGAGCCCATCTTCTGGTATATGAGGTCTTTTGACCTATAAAAAATAAGGAGAGGACTTTCAGGACGGAGTGCCGCCGTCTCGAGGCAGAACTTGGGCAGGAGCACTTTTGCCCTCTGGCGAGCAATTCTGCCAGGGGAACTTCCCTCCCGGAGGGGGAAATCGAAGCCATCGTCATCACCAACAACCCTCTCATCTTTGGGAGGCCAATCTTCATCAACAACTTCAATAGCACCATCTCATCTCAAACCCTAGTTCATCTCTTGTGTTCAATCTTTGTATCAAAACGTCAGATTGGTACCTGTGGGTGACTAGTAGTGTTGATTACATCTTGTAGTTGATGCTAGCCGGTTTATTTGGTGGAAGATTATATGTTCAGATCCATTATGATATTTATTACTCCTCTGATCTTGAGCATGAACATGTTGTGTGAGTAGTTACTTTTGTTCTTGAGGACACGGGAGAAGTCATGTTGCAAGTAATCATGTGAATTTGATATGTGTTTGATATTTTGATGATATGTATGTTGTGATTCCCTTAGTGGTGTTATGTGAACGTCGACTACATGAAACTTCACCATCTTTGGGCCTAAGGGACTGCATTGTGGAGTAGTTATTACATGATGGGTTGCTAGAGTGACAGAAGCTTAAACCCTAGTTTATGCGCTATTCCGTAAGGGGCTGATTTGGATCCATATGTTTAATGCTATGGTTAGATTTTATCGTAATACTTCTTTCGTATTGGCGGATGCTTGCAAGCGGGGTTAATCATAAGTGGGAGGCTTGTTCAAGTAAGAAAAACACCCAAGCACCGGTCCACCCACATATCAAATTATCAAAGTAGCGAACGCGAATCAAACTAACATGATGAAAGTGACTAGATGAAATTCCCGTGTGTCCTCGAGAACGTTTTACTTATTATCTAAGATCATTCCGACCTGTCCTTTGCTACATAAAGGATTGGGCTACCTTGCTGGACTTATTGTTATTTGTTACTTGCTACAAATTATCTTGCTATCAAACTACCTGTTACCGACAATGTCAGTGCTTGCAGAAATTACCTTGCAGAAAACCACTTGTCATTTCCTTCTGCTCCTCGTTGGGTTCGACACTCTTACTTATCGGAAGGACTACGATTGATCCCCTATACTTGTGGGTCATCAAGACTCTTTTCTGGCGCCATTGCCGGGGAGTGAAGCGCTCTTGGTAAGTGGAAATTGGTAAGGAAAAACTTATACTACGTGCTGAAATTTACTGTCACTTGTTACTATGGAAAACAATCCTTTGAGGGGTTTGTTCGGGGTATCTTCACCTCGAATGAAAACACAAAGAGTTTCCCCTCAACCTACTACACCTACTGAAAATATTGGTGATGAGATTCCTTTGGGTATTATAGAACAACTGCTAACTAATCTTTATGCAGGAGATGGAACGAAACATCCTGATATGCATTTGATACATGTGGATGAAATTTGTGGATTGTTTAATCTTGCAGGTTTACCTAGAGATGAAGTTAAGAAGAATGTTTTCTCTTTATCTTGGGGGGGGGGGGGGGGGAGCATTGACATGGTATAGGCTATGCGATGATATTGGAGCTTGGAATTGGAATCGATTGAAATTGGAATTTCATCAAAACAAATATCCTATGCATCTCATTCATCGTGATCAGAATTATATATATAATTTTTGGCCCTGTTAAGGAGAAAGTATCACTCTAGCTTGGGGGAGGCTTAAGTCAATGTTATATTCATGCCCCAATCATGAGCTCTCGAGAGAAATTATTATTAAGAATTTTTATGCTCGGCTTTCTCGTGATGATCAATCCATGCTCGATACTTCTTGTACTGGTTCTTTTATGAAGAAGACTATTGAATTCAGGTGGGATCTCTTAGAAAGAATTAAACGCAACTATGAAGATTGGGAACTCGACGAAGGTAAAGAGTCAGGTATTAAGCTTGAGTTTAATTATGTTAAATCTTTTATGAATACCGATGCTTTTCACAAGTTTTGCACTAAATATGGACTTGACTCTGAGATAGTATCCTATTTTTGTGAATCATTTGCTACTCATGTTGATCTCCCTGAGATTTCAACAAGTGACTACATACGGAGCAAAATGAGTGAATCTACACTCTAAAATATGTCTATATACATCCGTATGTGGTAGTCCATTTGAAATCTCTAAAAAGACAAATATTTAGGAACGGAGGGAGTATATGTGAATTATGCAATGCCATCTTCTTTAGCCAGGCATCATATACGTGAATCATGCAATGCCATCCTGTTTAGTCAGTCATCGTATATGTGAATTGTATCGTGCCATACTATTTTTTTTTCATGATGTATTCCATTTGTCAACAATGTTTGTACATTCATCTACTCTTCCTGTGCATCAGCCATTTGAGTCGGTGATGGGAAAAATTTGGAGTGAAAACAAGGTCTTCTGAGCAGTCAGTGCTACCTGTCGATGCAGATTTCTTGCTGGTTACAGATAGCTCCTCAGAGGAGGATTCAAAGACAGATGACCAGTCGTATTCCCCCCCCCCGGATGTGTATGCTCTAACTTGGCAGGGTTATATTGCTCATATCATGCATATGGTGTCTTGCATTGCCATGCCATCTGCTTAGATTAGACATGCTTTGTGTGAATGCCTCCTGTTTGCTTTCTATATTAGATATGTGAATTATGCAATGCCATGTTTTTTAGCCAGTTATCATATATGTGAATTATGCACCGCCATCCTATGTAGCCAGGCATCATATATGTGAATTATCTCATGCCATCCTTTTTTTCATTACGTATTCCATTTGTCGACAATCTGTGTATATTGAACTACTCTTCATGTGTATCAGCCATTTGAGCCGGTTATGGAAAAATCTGGAGTGAAAACATGGTCTTCAGAGCAGGCAATGGTACCTGTTGAAGCATATATCTCGATGGTTATAGATAGCTCCTCAGACGAGGATTCAGAGACAAATGACCAGTCCTATATCCCACCTGAGGTGTATGCTCTAACTTGCAATGTTTATATTTCTCATATCATGCATATGGTGTCTTGCATTGCTTAGTTTAGACATCATATACACAATATTCAATGCCATCTGCTTAGTTTAGAGATCATACATGCGAGTGCCAGCTGCTTAGTATATGTATCAATTATGTGAATTATATCATGCCATCCTGTATACTTAGACAATATGTATGTAAATTATTTCATCCCAACCTATTTTAGAAAGACATCATATAGTTTTGTCATGTCATCCTGTTTAGATACTCATCATATGTTGAATTATGCCATTATATCCTGTTAAGCTATCCATCATATATCTAAAACTATGTCATGCTATCCTGTTTAGTTAGCCATCATATATGTGAAATTATGGCATGCTGTCCTGTTTGGTTAGACAACATATATGTGAATTACCACATCTGTCTATCAATACAATGTCTATACATTCAATTTCTTTTCTTGTTTATCATCCATTTGAATTGGAGGGAGTGATGGCAGTATCTAAGGGAGTAAAAACCCGTTCTTCACAAAAGACAATGCTACTCGTCGATGCAGATAGAACCATGGTTGTACTGTCCCACGAACTAGCCCCACCACACATAATTGAGACTCTTCCAGATTGTACACTTACACCGTTGGACAGAGAACCAGCTACACCCCATCTAACCCCAACCCCAGCAGATAGTAACCCACTTCTAGTTGACACAACACCATGTCCACCACAGAGTACCCCCACACGAGCAGTCTGTAAAGCAACTGCAGTGCCCAAAGCACAAAGACCACCACAGCGAACCCAAAATCCACGTTTAAAGCAGAAGAGCAACTGTTCTCAGGTTAGATTCCATATCTATGGTCCATACTCCTTTGCTATTGCATCACTATATTTACTCATACCAACTAATTTCAAATTTGAAGGATCCAATTGAAACTCCAATGGTGCAACAGGTATGTTTTAAACCTATTTCTTTAACTGGATTGCTGTTCTAACTTCTTGCTCTATGTTGATTTGAGTTTCAGTTGTATAAACAGTTGTTCTCTTGTCATGCACATTACAAGTGTTGCCAGTGTTGTGTAGTTTCCCACACTTATATTCTGTCTATGCTGCCATGTCTTAAAAAGATATGATTTGAACTGTGTCTCTATCTTGATTTGGCAACATAAACTAGAATGATATAGACAATATAGTGACCATAGTACATAGATATATGTTTGTTTCATGCTGTTATCCTATCCACCTTACTACTAAACTGGTTTACCAAAATGAGTTTCATATACTACATGCTAAACCTGTGATGTGTCTGCTTGTTTCTCTTGTAGAATGTGGACAGAATATTGGAGAAGAGCACCCCATTATGCAATGGTAGAGAAAGTAATGCAGATAAGGTTCAAGATAGTGAGACAACCCTGTTGGTCTCCAAGAAAGGTGATAAAAACTATCTTGTAGACAGTGAGACAACCCCAAAGTCCTGCGTTGATGTAGTGTTCGAGTTACTGGCCACTACCGCTGGTAGAAGCTCTTCGAACTCGCTGCCTGAATCACTTCGGCTTCTTCAGTCTCAGCTACAAGCTGAAAGGCATCAGTCAGCTGTGCTGCGGCAAGAAGCCGAAGGACTAAGGAGGTCCCGGCAGAATTCAGATGCATACTTTCTGGTGCAACAGCAAGCGCTGGATGATTTTAGCGCCAAACAAGAGAAAACTAATAAGCTTGCTAAGCTTCTTGCCAGCATGGTGGGTATCCAGGATATTGTTTCTTGAGCTCTTCTGAAGTGGTTTCAGTTCTAGACTTGTTTTGCTGCCGTGTTTATTTTCACTGGTGGCCAATTTAGATGCCCAGTGTATGTAATATGCTGCTTTGTTCACTATATTTGCACTGATGGCGAACTTTGATGCCTAGTGGATGTAATATTTGTAATAGCCGTAATAGCCTAGCGTAAGTTGCTTGCTTATTTATTTCCTTATTGTCTTGTTTATTTTTTTGCTTGTAGTCGCTGCAGTTCTTTTTTCGCGGTAACCTTTTTATTTAGAACTAGGCCACAATAACCATGGGCAACATACAGACCGTTGTAACCATGGTCCTGCTGCCTGCTGTAGTGGGCCTCCTAAGGTCCGTATGATCCATGGGCCTTCTACAGGCCGTAGATTCAATGGGACTTCTATGGGCCATATGATCGATTGGCCAAACATGGGCCGTACCTTCATGGACAATTAACGGACCGCAATATGGGCCATAAACGGGCTATAATGGGAATCCTCTGTTTATGGGCCGACCATAACGGGCCGTTAATAGGCCCATGTGTACAACATGCTTAATTCTATCGGCAGGCATAACGGGTCGTTAATGGGCCATATTTGATGACGCTATGAAAACGGCCCAACGGATTAAAGGGCCACAGACGGGCCGACTTTAACCACGGGCTGAATATGGCCCACAAGCAGAACAGGACAGTAACGGACCGTAAGTAATTGAATGCCGAAAATGAGCCCAATAATAAATGGGCCCTTAGAAGGCCAAAAGATAACACGGGCTGAACGGCCCGATGGAATAATGGGCTGTTAAGGGTATAAAGTGATACACTGTTCATTATTGGCCAGTTTCACCACGGGCCGTTTATGGGCCAAGATTTACAAAGGGCCTCATATGGGCCGAAAGACGTCATGGGCCATACATGGGCCGGAAGTTACAATGGGCTGGAATCATATTGGATGGCCCATATGGCGCTACTGGGCCTAATTCAGATAGGCTATAACGGGCTGTGAGTTAGTGGGCTGTAAATGGGCTATATGCGAGCAGGCCGTTAACAGGCCTTCTGTGGGCCGGCCCGCTACCTTTTGACTAAGTCAAATGGGTCATCCTTTTGACCTGAATGGGCCACTGTTGGGCCGAGCCACGTGTCGACATATCATAGGCGCGTCCCCTCCATTCGCTGGATGACATCTGTCCTAGCACTGAGCTGACACGTGGATACTCCAGCTAATGAGAATTTTACACGTGGAAAATTCCCATTGGTCGGGGCTGTTAACGGGTTATCGGATCCAAACCGGAACCCGATAGCTTAACGGCGACCCGTTATGGTGGATGCCACGTGTCGGTTACCCTTGACGAAAATACTTCCATGACACATGATTTATCGTCATGGAAGCGGACACTTCCATGATGATAATTTTGGTATTGTCATGGAACACTTCTACGACAGCACATGTATGACTATCTTGATTCTGTCATAAAATCGTCATGGATGTACATGCATGACAGAAAACATGACCTACTGTGACAAACACGTATCATTGCGGAAGTGTATTTTTTTTGTAGTGGCTAAACCCGCTGTTGATCATCAACGACGATTAAATCCTAAGATGAAGGAAGTGGTAAGAACTGAAATACTAAAGCTTCTGGAAGCAGGTATAATCTATCCCATAGCTGATAGTAGATGGGTAAGTCCTGTTCATTGTGTTCCTAAAAAGGGAGGTATTACTATTGTTCCTAATGATAAAAATGAGCTTATCCCACAAAGAATTGTCACTGGCTATAGAATGGTAATTGAGTTTAGGAAATTAAACAAAGCTACTAGAAAGGATCATTACCCTCTGCCTTTTATCGATTGATACGTCTCCAACGTATCTATAATTTATGAAGTATTCATTCCATGTTTACAACAATTTTATTTGGTTTTGGTATGATTTGATTAGAACTAACCCGGACTAACGTTGTTTTCAGCAGAACTACCGTGGTGTCGTTTTTTGTGCAGAAATAAAAGTTCTCGGAATGGGCTGAAAATTTACGGTGATTTTTTATGGACCAAAAGAGACCCCCGAAGCACCGGAGCTGGGCCAGGAAGTGACCGAGGAGGCCACAAGCCTAGGGGGCGCGCCCCCGGCTTGTGGGCCCCTCGAGCACCCCCTTGATGTGAGACCGATGCCAAAAATTCTTATACATACCAAAACCCCCCAAAAGAACCCTAGATGAGAAGTTCCGCTGCCGCAAGCCTCTGTAGCCACGAAAAAACAACCGGGACCCCATTCCGGCACCCTACCGGAGGGGGAAATCATCACCGGAGGCCATCTTCATCATCTCGGCGGCCACCATGACGAGGAGGGAGTAGTTCACCCTCGGGGCTGATGGTATGTACCAGTAGCTATGTGTTTGATCCCTCTCTCTCGTGTTCTTGATTTGGCACGATCTTGATGTACTGCAAGCTTTGTTAATATATTTGGATCTTATGGTGTTCTTCCCTCTCTACCTTCTTGTGATGAATTGAGTCTTGCTCTTTGAGGTTTCGTTATGTTGGATTGAATATTGGATTTGAGAACACTTGATGTATGTCTTGCAATGGGATATCTGTGGTGACAATAGGTTGTCCTATTGATTCACTTGATATATGTTTTGGTACTCAACTCGCGGATTCCCGAGGTGACATTAGGGTAATCTATGCATAGGGGTTGATGCACATTTTCATCCTACATTCTCTGATAGAAACTTTGGAGTGATTCTTTGTTGCACGTTGAGGGATTGTTATATGATCCAATTATGTTATCATTGTTGAGAGAATTTGCAGTAGTGAAAGTATGAACCCTAGGCCTTGTTTTCAAGCATTGCAATACCGTTTTTGCTCACTTTTGTTACTAGTTACCTTGCTGTTTTTATTTATTCAGATTATAAAAATATATTTCTACCATCCATACTACACTTTTATAACCATCTCTTCGTCGAACTAGTGCACCTATACAATTTGCCATTGTATTGGGTGTGTTGGGGACACAAGAGACTCTTTGTTATTTGGTTGCAGGGTTGTTTGAGAGAGACCATCTTCATCCTACGCCCCCCACGGATTGATAAACCTTAGGTCACCCACTTGAGGGAAATTTGCTACTGTCCTACAACACTCTGCGCTTGGAGGCCTAACATGAGTCTACAAGAAGAAAGGTTGCGTAGTAGACATCAAGCTCTTTTCTGGCGCTGTTGCCGGGGAGGTGAGTGCTTGAAGGTATATCTTTAGATCTTGCAATTGAATCTTTTAGTTTCTTGTTTTATCACTAGTTTAGTCTATAAAAGAAAACTACAAAAAATGGAATTGAGGTTGCCTCATGTACTTCATCTTTATAATGTCTTTTGTGAACATGATGGAAAAGAAATTTGTGCTCAATTGATAGAAGAAGAATTCAATAAAATGTTTGGCATAAAATCCTTGTATGATGAGCATGATTGCAATGTTGTTAGTATTAATTCTATGAATATCCATGATGCTCATGATATACAAAGCCACAAGTTTGGGGATGCTATGTTTGATGAAGATGATATTTTTAGTCCCCCAAGTTTTGGTGAGCAAATTTACTATCATGAAAGCATGCCTCCTATTTATGATGATTATATTGATGAAAGTGGGTTTGGAAGAGTGCCAACTCTAGTAAGTAATGATCCCACTATTTTGGAGGGTGTTGAATCTTATTGTAATAAATATGAAAGTGGATTTGGAGAGGTCATGACTTTATTTAGTGATGAATCCACTATTTTGGAAGACGTTTCAATTGACTATGACAAAAAAGTTGCTATCTATGATGATTATTGTGATGACATGTATGCTATAAAGAATAATGATAACCATGAAACTTGTCATCATGATTTTAATTTTCAATTGGATTATGCCTCACATGATAGTTATTTTGTTGAGTTTGCTCCCACTACTATTCATGAGAATAAATTTGCTTATGTGGAGAGTAATAAAAATGTTATGCTTGTGGATCATGAAAAGAATGCTTTATGTGATAGTTATAGTGTTGAACTCATTCATGATGCTACTGAAAATTACTATGAGAGGGGAACATATGCTTGTAGGTATTGCAATAATATCAAGTTTCCTTTCTATGTGTTGAAAATCTTAAAGTTTTGCTTGTCTTGCCTTCCTATGCTAGTTGATTCTTGTTCCCATAATTTTTTTGCTCACAAAATCCCTATGCATAGGAAGTGGGTTAAGCTTAAATGTGCTAGTCATATTCTTCATGATGCTCCCGTTATGTTTCAATTCTTATCTTTTACGTGAGCATCATTGAAATCATCATGCCTAGCTAAAAAGGCATTAGAGAAAAGTGCTTGTTGGGAGACAACCCAATATTTACCCCTACTATTTTTTGTCTGTTCACATGATTAAGATACTGTATTAATCATGTTTTATAGCTTTTGTTTGAATAAAGTGCCAAGTAAAGCCTATGGGATAGTGTGGTTGATAGTTGATTTGATTCTGTGCAAAAACAGAAACTTTTGTGTCCAGTACCAGAATTTTTAAAACTCACTGCAGCGTCTAACAATTTTGAATTTTTTACAGAGGATTGATATACAAATTTTCTATGTTTTACTAATTTTTCAGAAGTTTTGGATAAATAGAAGTATGAGTATAATTCAGATCTTTACAGACTGTTCTGTTTTTGACAGATTCTGTTTTCGATGCATAGTTTGCTTATTTTCTTGTTTCTATGGCTTATATTGCTTAATATAAATTGTGGAAATTATAGAATACAGTAGGAATTATTTGGAAACTATTATGAATCTTGTCTTTGATAGTACCCAAGTGAATGATTTGTTTTACTATGCTAACCCATCTCACAAAGTTCCGTTAAGTTTTGTGTGATTGAAGTTTTCAAGTTTTGGGTGAGATATCGATATGAGGAGAATAAGGAGTGACAAGACCCTAAGATTGGGGATGCCCAAGGCACCCCAAGATAATATTCAAGGAAGATACAGGCAACTAAACTTGGGGATGCCCCGGAAGGCATCCCCTCTTTTGTCTTCAACATTATCGATAACCTCACTTGGAGCTATATTTTTATTCGTCACATGATATGAGTTTTGCTTGGACAGTCATTTTATTTTATTTTTATTTTCTTTCTGTTATTTAGATTAATGTTTTGCATCTTTTATTTCAATAAAAGTGTCAAGTATAGCCTTTACCATGCTTATTTTGCAAGTCTATATGTTGCTGTTTAAAAATAGAAAGTTTGTTGTTATGTTTTCAATATTTGTGAATATTCAGAACATGATAAAATCTTGAAAATTTTACACGTTATGCTAAAACAAATTTCCTACATTGTGGTAAATTTTCAGAATTTTTGGAGTTAGGGAAGTATTAGTATAATTGCACTCTTTACAGAATGTCCTGTTTAGACAGATTGCTGTTATGTTTGCATTGTTTGCATATGTTTGCTTGTTTAATGATTCTACTTGAGGATAGGAGTATTAAATATGCGGAGGCATTTAGTATGCAATGTTAAATTACAATTTTAGTGATTTTCTACAGTAGAGAATGATAAGGTTTTGCATTTGATTTATACTAACTTATCTCATGAGTTCTTGTTGAGTTTTGTGTGGATGAAGTTTTTAAGAATTAGGGAAACCGTGATATGAGAGGAATTAAGGAGACACAAGAGCTCAAGCTTGGGGATGCCCAAGGCATCCCTAGTTAATATTTCAATAAGTCTCAAGCATTTAAGCTTGGGGATGCCCCGGTTGGCATCCCACCTTTCTTCTTCAACAATGATCGGTCAGTTTTGGTTGAGCCTAAGTTTTTGCTTCTTCACATGATATGTGCTATCCTTGGAATGTTATTTTATTTTTTTGCTTGCTATTTGAATAAAATACTTAAGATCTAACTTTATTTATGAGATAGAGTCTTCACATAGCTACTTAATTATTTGACTACTCATTGATCTTCACTCATATCTTTTTTGGAGTAGTTTGTCATTTACTTTCGTGCTTCCCTTATATCCTATGAGTAAATGGTTGAATGAATTGAATATCATAAATCTGAAATTATATATGTTTCATATCCTTATCCCATGGGGAGTAATGACTTCACATATAAGAAGTAGATGTGGTAAAATTTATTGGAAGTTAGCAAACACAACATTGGTCACTTGAACAATTCATGAAAGAATATTGAAGGAAGAGAGGTTCCACATATAAATATACTATCTTGGACATCTTCTATGATTGTGAGCCCCATTAATTATTTTCAAACTTGAGTAAATTAGTTGAAGTTGGACAAGCAAGACAACATAATGAGTTATGTTTGGGTATATTTGTATAGAAGTTATATTGTTATGGATCCTCTAACATGTGGTGCTTGCTTAGTATCTTTTGCTAGCCTTCACCTGTACTAAGCGGGAATACAGCTTGTGCATCCAAAATCCTTGAACCAAGTTTCTTCCATGAGTGTCCACCATACCTACCTATATGCGGTATTTACCTGCCGTTCCAAGTAAATTTGCATGTGCCAAACTCTAAATCTTCAAATAATAATCTGTTTTGTATGGCCAAATCGCTCATGAAGCGATAGGGGGCAGTCAGTATCTTCCATGCTAGGTGAGTTATTCTCACGATGAGTGTTTATTCGCTTGTCATTCACGAGAAAGTGGCTGGTAATTGGGATGCCCAGTCCTATGATCAAAATCAAAATCAAAATATAATAATGAAACAAAACTCCCCCGGATTGTTGTTGGTATGGACGACACCAGAGGATTCGACTAGCCATGGCTTGTGTTTGTTGGTGGAGGGGGAGTAAAACTTTACCTTTCTGTTTGGGAACCGCCTGTAATGTGTCTAGCATGGAAGATATTGGGAACTCTTGGTCGTTACATTGACAATGAAAGCATACCTCTCAAAATTATATTCATTTTTGTTTTAAAAGCTTCGAGCTCTGGCACCTCTTCAAATCCCTGCTTCCCTCTGCAAAGGGCCTATCTTTTACTTTTATGCAAGAGTCAGTAGTATTCCTTCTCATTTCAACCTCAATTATTCTCTAGTTGGCAAGTATCATGTGGTGGGGAAAGATCCAAGCATATATGGCCATTCAAATATATTTGATCATGAATTATTATTGTTGACAATTATCTATATGATAAATAAGTTGGGAGGTGAAACATTAAGCCCCTATCTTTCTCTGTGTTCGATGGATGCTATTTGTTCTAAAAATATGCTTTGAGTGTCAGCAATCATGGAAGACTATATGATAGTTGAGTATGTGGAATTTGCTAAATCAAAGCTCTTACATAGACCTTTCCTGAAAATAAGATGAATTGTAATTGTTTGATGACTGAGAACATAGTTTGTTAGTTTTCAAGAAAGTTTATGGTCTATGCTTTAACATGTGAATAGCTTGTTACTTGATCATGAGAAGTTTTATGAGATGAGCTACTGTTTATGATATATATTGATGCTAGAAAAAGTGTTTGGGACTATCATTGATCAAACTTATGAACTATGCTAGCATTCACACTTCATAAATTATTTCTTTTATCATTTACATAGTCGAGGACGAGCAGGAATTAAGCTTGGGGATGCTGATACGTCTCCAACGTATCTATAATTTATGAAGTATTCATGCCATGTTAACAACAATTTTATAAGGTTTTGGTATGATTTGATTAGAACTAACCCGGACTAACGTTGTTTTTAGCAGAACTACCATGATGTCGTTTTTTGTGCAGAAATAAAAGTTCTTGGAATGGGCTAAAAATTTACGGTGATATTTTATGGACCAAAAGAGACCTCCGAAGCACCGTAGCTGGGCCAGGAAGTGACTGAGGAGGCCACAAGCCTAGGGGGCGTGCCCCCCGGCTTGTGGGCCCCTCGGGCACCCCCTTGACGTGAGACTGACACCAAAAATTCCTATAAATACCAAAACCCCCGAAAAGAACCCTAAATGAGAAGTTCCACCGCCGCAAGCCTTTGTAGCCAGGAAAAACAAATTGGGACCCCGTTCCGGCACCCTGCCGGAGGGGAAAATCATCACCGGAGGCCATCTTCATCATCCCGGCGGCCACCATGATGAGGAGGGAGTAGTTCACCCTCGGGGCTGAGGGTATGTACCAGTAGCTATGTGTTTGATCCCTCTCTCTTGTGTTCTTGGTTTGGCACGATCTTGATGTACTGTGAGCTTTGTTAATATATTTGGATATTATGGTGTTCTTCCCTCTCTACCTTTTTGTGATGAATTGAGTCTTGCTCTTTGAGGTTTCGTTATGTTGGATTGAATATTGGATTTGAGAACACATAATGTATGTCTTGCGATGAGATATCTGTGGTGACAATGGGATGTTCTATTGATTCACTTGATGTATGTTTTGGTACTCAACTCGCGGATTCCCGAGGTGACATTGGGGTAATCTATGCATAGGGGTTGATGCACGTTTTCGTCCTACGTTCTCCGATAGAAACTTTGGAGTGATTCTTTGTTGCACGTTGAGGGATTGTTAAATGATCCAATTATGTTATCATTGTTGAGAGAATTTGCAGTAGTGAAAGTATGAACCCTAGGCCTTGTTTTCAAGCATTGCAATACCGTTTTTGCTCACTTTTGTTACTAGTTACCTTGCTGTTTTTATTTATTCAGATTATAAAAATATATTTCTACCATCCATACTAGACTTTTATCACCATCTCTTCGCCGAACTAGTGCACCTATACAATTTGCCCTTGTATTGGGTGTGTTGGGGACACAAGAGACTCTTTGTTATTTGGTTGCAGGGTTGTTTGAGAGAGACCATCTTCATCCTACGCCTCCCATGGATTGATAAACCTTAGGTCATCCACTTGAGAGAAATTTGCTACTGTCCTACAAAACTCTGCTCTTGGAGGCCCAACACGAGTCTACAAGAAGAAAGGTTGCGTAGTAGACATCATCTATCAAATGCTAGAAAGCCTATCTAAGCACACACACTTTGCTTTACTGATAGATATTCTGGTTTCTCTCAAATACCTATATCACAACCTAATCAAGAGAAAACCACTTTTACTTGCCCTTTTGGAACTTATGCTTATAGACATATGCCTTTTGGTTTATGCAATGCAACTGCTACCTTTCAAAGATGTATGACTGCTATATTCTCAGACTTTTGTGAAAAGATTGTTGAGGTTTTCATGGATGATTTTTCTGTTTACTGAACTTCTTTTGATGATTGCTTAAGCAACCTTGACCGAGTTTTGCAGAGATGTGAACAAACTAATCTTGTCTTGAATTGGGAGAAGTGCTACTTTATGGTAAATGAAGGTATTGTCTTGGGGCATAAAATTTCTGAACGAGGTATTGAGGTGGATAAAGCTAAAGTTGATGCAATTGAGAAAATGCCATGTCCTAAAGACATTAATGGTATTCGTAGTTTCCTTTGTCATGCTGGTTTCTATAGGAGGTTTATTAAAGACTTCTGTAAAATTCCTAGGCCTCTTACTAATCTTTTGCAAAAGGATGTTCCATTTGTTTTTGATGATGATTGTGTAGAAGCCTTTGAAACACTTAAGAAAGCCTTAACTTCTGCACCTATTGTTCAACCACCTGATTGGAACTTGCCTTTTGAAATTATGTGTGATGCTAGTGATTATGCTGTTGGTGCTGTTCTAGGACAAAGAGTTGATAAAAATTAAATGTTATCCATTATGCTAGTAAAACTCTAGACAGTGCCCAAAGAAATTATGCTACTACTGAAAAAGAATTTCTAGCAGTTGTGTTTGCTTGTGATAAATTCAGATCTTGATTGTTGATTCTAAAGTAATTGTTCACATCGATCATGCTGCTATTAAATACCTTATGGAAAAGAAAGACGCTAAACCTGGACTCACTAGGTGGGTTCTTTTGCTACAAGAATTTGATTTACATATCACTGATAGGAAGGGAGCTGAGAACCTCGTAGCTGATAACTTGTCTAGGTTAGAAAATATTCTTGATGACCCACTACCTATTGATGATAGTTTCCCTGATAAACAACTAGCTGTCATAAATGCTTCTCATAATACTCCCTGGTATGCTGACTATGCTAATTATATTGTTGCTAAATCTATACCACCTAGTTTCACATACCAACAAAAGAAAAAAATTCTTCTATGATTTAACACATTACTTTTGGGATGACCCACATCTTTATAAAGAAGGAGTAGATGGTATTATTAGATGTTGTACACCTGAGCATGAACAGGAACAAATCCTATAGAAATGTCACTCCGAGGCTTACGGAGGACACCATGCAGGAGACAGAACTGCACACAAGGTATTACAATCCGGTTTTTATTAGCCTACTCTTTTCAAAGATGCACGTAAGTTTGTTCTATCTTGTGATGAATGTCAAAGAATTGGTAACATTAGTAGACGTCAGGAAATGCCTATGAATTATTCACTTGTTATTGAACCATTTGATGTTTGGGGATTTGATTATATGGGACCTTTTCCTTTCTCTAATGGGTCTACTCATATTTTAGTTGTTGTTGATTATGTTACTAAGTGGGTAGAAGCTATTCCAACTAGTAGTGCTAATCACAACACTTCTATTAAAATGCTTAAAGAAGTTATTTTCCCGAGGTTTGGAGTCCCTAGATATTTAATGACAGACGGTGGTTCACACTTCATTCAGGGTGCTTTCCGTAAACTTCTTGCTAAATATGATGTTAACTATAGAATTGCATCTCCATATCACCCTTAGTCTAGTGGTCAAGTAGAACTAACTAATAGAGAAATAAAACTAATATTACAAAAAACTGTGAGTAGGTCCCGAAAGAATTGGTCCAAGAAACTTGATGATGCACTTTGGGCCTATAGAACAACTTATAAAAATCGTATGGGTATGTCTCCATACAAAATGGTTTATGAAAAATCTTGTCACTTGCCTCTTGAGTTA
This sequence comes from Thinopyrum elongatum, assembly GCA_011799875.1. NCBI lineage: Eukaryota > Viridiplantae > Streptophyta > Magnoliopsida > Poales > Poaceae > Thinopyrum > Thinopyrum elongatum. Next base: position 144,680,701 of record CM022302.1, on the reverse strand, counting down.
GAACACAAAGCATATTGGGCAATTAAATAACTCAATTATGACTTCAAACTTGCCGGTGAAAAGAGGTTATTTGATATTAGCTCACTAGATGAATGGAGAACCCAAGCCTATGAAAATGCCAAACTATTCAAAGAAAAAGTTAAAATATGGCATGATAAAAGAATCCATAAGCGACAATTCAAAGTTGGTGAATATGTTCTATTGTACAATTCTTGTTTTATTTTTTTGCAGGAAAACTTCTTTCCAAATGGGAAGGTCCATATATCATCGAAGAAGTTTATCGCTCTGGAGCCATTAAGATCAATAACGCGAAGGCACTAATCCGAAGGTGGTCAATGGTCAAAGAGTTAAGCACTACATCTCAGGTACACGTATTAATGTTGAAACTAATATTATTCAAACTATGACACCAGAGGAATACATAAAAGAGACCTTCCAGAACACTCCAGAACCCTGAAAAGGAAGAGGTACGTGATACGGTAAGTAAACGGACTCCAAAAATTCCTCAAAAATATTTTCTGTCAGTTTTGGAATATTAGAAAAAATAAAAAAATAATAAGAAACAACCGGGAAGGCAACCAAGGTGCCCACTAGGCACCAGGGCGCGCCTGCCCCACCTGGCATGCCCTGGTGGGTAGTGGGCCCCTCGGGCACCTTCTCAACTCCGTTTTCCTGTAGTATACTTGTTTCCCAAGAAAAAAATTCTTTATATACTCCCCCGAACGTATTGACCACCGCATCGCGGAGAAATCCTTTGTTCTTTTTTCGTATTGTTTCTCTGTCAGATCTATCAAGCCCGGCACCATGTCTTCTCCCTCCTCCAATAACGTAGAAGAAGATGCTTGGCTGCTGAAGATGGAACTAAAAAGAGAGGAACCAAAAGAAGCCACCAAGGAGGACAAGGTCAAGGAAGTTATGGGAGATCAAGATCAAGAAGGGGGCAAGGCCATGCTAACAGGGGAAGATGAGGAAGAGGAAGATATCCTTCAACCATACTACAACCATCTCACCCCTACTAAAATCAAAGCCTTTAGGGCCTTCAACACGATTCGTGTTCAAAATAAATATCTCACTCATGAAATTATCATGAATATCGCCCTCCAGAGCATCAATCGTAGATTGGAGTACCTATTGAGGCTGAAGTGTGAAGCTACTACCTCAACACCACCACCACCATCATCATCACCAAAGAAGGACACTTAAGCACACGGGTATAGGCACTCCCCTTGGCTTGTGCCAAGCTTGGGGGAGATGCCCCGGTATCGTATCACCATCACTTTTATTACTTTTACCTATCTTAGTTCGATCCCTAGTTATTTCGTGATTTAGTTGAATAAAAGTTTAGTATGATCTATTTTCGAGTGCTAGTTTCGTGATCTATCTATCTATGTAATCGAGTGAGAGTTATATAATAAAGATTAGTTTGAGTTTTTGCTTCTTTACTTTTATGTTTCAACAAAAATAAAGGAAATAATAAAAAGATCACATGTTAATCTTATGGTAAGTAATGACATCACATAAGGAAAAGTATAAGTGGTAAAATTTATTGAAAGTTGACAATATAGCATTGGTCAATGATGCAATTCATGAAAGAATTAATAAGGGAAGAGAAGATTCACATGCAAATATGCCATCTTGGACATCTTTTATGATTGTGAGCCCCCAATAAATATTTTATGCCAAATTGTTGACGTTGGACAAGGAAGACAACGTAATGATTTATGTTTGTTCACATTCATATAGAAGTTATATTGTTATAGATCCTTCAACATGTGGTGCTTGCTCAATATCTTTGCTAGCCAAAAGTCCGCACTAAGTAGAGATACTACTTGTGCATCCAAAACCCTTAAACCCAAATCCATTTTTTGAGAGTCCGCCATATATACCTACCTATGAATTGAGTAAGATCCTTCAAGTAAGTTGTCATCGGTGCATAAGGCAATAAAAATTGATTCTAAATGTGTTTGATCTTTTGGTGTAAGGGAAAATAAGCGGTGTACGAACTTGTGATGGCAAAGTAATAAAAGTGACAGACTACTTAATAAAGGTTGCTATCATAAGGGGCAATATAACGTGACGTTCTTTTGCATTAAGAGATTGTGCATACAAAACCAAAAAGCGCATGACAACCTCTGCTTCCCTCTGCGAAGGGCCTATCTTTTACTTTTATGTATTTACTTTTTATGCAAGAGTCAAAGTGTTCTTCTCTATTCCTTTTTAATTTCTCTTTTGCAAGCACCATGTGATGGGGAAAGATATAGGCACATATATCCAGTTGGATGTGAGTGATCATGAGTTATTATTGTTGACATCATCCTTGAGGTGAATAAGTTGGGAGGCGAAACTATAAGCCCCTATCTTTCTATGTGTCCAGTTGAAACTTTTTGCTCATATGTATGCTGTGAGTGTTAGCAATCATAGAAGACTAAATGATGGTTGAGTATGTGGACCTGCGAAAAGGATCCGAGACGAGACTCTTCCTGAAAATATGATGAATTGTAATTGCAAAGTTGACCGAGAACATAGTTTGTTGGTTTTCAATAAAGTTTATGCTTCATACTTCGATGCTGTGATGAATTGTTACTTGCTCATGGGAAGTTTTATGATAACGTTTTATGATAAAGTTTATTGTTGTTATAATAATAAGCATGATGCTACTCTGTCCATATTTTGTTTTTATCGACACCTCTCTCTCTAAACATCTGGACATGATTTTCGATATCGGCTTTTGCTTGAGGACAAGTGAGGTCTAAGCTTGGGGCAGTTGATACGTCCATTTTGCATCATGTTTTCCTATTGTTATTTATAGTGTTTTTATGCAATATAACACTTTGTGGAGTAATTCTAATGCCTTTTCTCTCATAATATGCAAGGTTTACACAAAGAGGGAGAATGCCGGCAGCTGGAATTCTGGACCTGAAAAAGCTATGTCAGAGATACCTATTCTGCACATCTCCAAATGAGCTAAAGTTTCACGGAGAATTATTTTGGAATTTATAAAAAATACTGGAGAAAAGAACTACCGGAGGGGGCCACCCAGGTGCCCACTATGCACCAGGGTGCACCACCCCCTCTAGGCATGCCCTGGTGGGTAGTGGGGGCCCAGGCCCCCCTCCGGTGCCCATCTTCTGGTATATGAGGTCTTTTGACCTAGAAAAAATAAGGAGAGGACTTTCGGGACGGAGCACCGCCGTCTCGAGGTGGAACTTGGGCAGGAGCACTTTTGGCCTCTGGCGGAGCGATTCCGCCCGGGGAACTTCCCTCTCGGAGGGGGAAATCGAAGCCATCGTCATCACCAACAACCCTCTCATCTTTGGGAGGCCAATCTTCATCAACATCTTCAACAACACCATCTCATCTCAAATCCTAGTTCATCTCTTGTGTTCAATCTGTGGCGGCCCCGACTCAATCGTACACTAATCATACACGCAAACGTGTACGATCAAGCACAGGGACTCACGGGAAGATATCACAACACAACTCTAACACAATTTAAATGGAGATCCACAATATTACAGACCGGGGATCCAAAGATCCGAATACATAAGTCAGTCATACAAATATTATCTGAGTACAGACATAGTTAGACAAGTTTTTCCTTAAGAAGGCTAGCACAAACAGCTACACTAGATCGAAAGGCGTTGGGCTCCTACCTGGGAGCCTCCGATCCTACTCCTGGTCGGCTGGCTCGATCAAGTAGTACGTGCCCTCTGGACCCTCCTGGTAGTAAGCTCCTGTGGAGGCATCTGGCTCCTGGACTCCATCGTCTGATGTATCATCAAGGTGGGGTATGGGGAAAAGAGAAAGTAAAGCAACTGTGAGTACTCATCTGAAGTACTCAGCAAGCAAGGATCTATACTACATATGCAACATTATCAATGGAGAAAGGTTGTATAAGTGGACTGGGCTGCAGAAATGCCAGAATAGAGAGAAGGCCTAGTCCTATCGAAGACTAGCATCTTCAAACATCTTCACGAGGCCATCATCTTGCAGTAGTAGAAGAGAGTAGAATAGCATTTTATTTAGCAAACATGTTGAAGTATAGCTTAAAGATCCTTCCTCGACTCCCAGCGAGAAAGCGATCCCGAAGCTTCAATTAAGTAACAAGTATCCAGTTCAAGTAGTAGATCGGAATACACAAACTGAGCGTCCTTTACCGTAGGACCGACTATCGATAGATGATTCATCCCTGCAGGGGTGCACTACTGTTACCCAACACGCTCGATCAACTCTGGCCGGACACACTTGCTGGGTAATGCCCGTCCTCGGAAGATCAACACGAAGCAGTGCTCTACCTAGGCTCAGCAGAGAGGTCAGCGCGCCGGACTAACCTATGCACCCAGAGGTCTTGGGCCATCGCCCTGGGCACCCTGCGTGTTGCGAGACTGGCCGGGGTGCAGGCGCGACAATGAACTCATCAGTGAAGTATCCAGCCCAATCCCGACAATCAGCCCGCAAGGTGAATCGTGACGTCTGACGAGCTTTCGGGAGAAACGTACTTCGCAGAGGGCCCCATAACCATTATCCCTCGTGGTGGTAGTGCGTATAGGGCACGTCGACCCACTCAGATCACACACCCAAATCCAATAGGCTCAATTAGTATCACACGGAGACAATCAGAGTCTCTGATGCTCTGCCACAGTATCACACTCGAGTGCCCTTCCGGCACACTCGACATCATAGATCCCCAGCGGGTACCCACCAGGGTGGACCCGCCTGTAACAAAGGTCAAGTAATCGTGTGGTCATAACATCAAGGGGGAAACTCGAGGAATCACCCTCGGCGGATTCCACTCGATGAAATCATCAAGGTGAACGTATGAGGCATCACCCTCGAGGTTCACACTGAGGGTTGCACGACAGAGTCGTATCGGAAGTGGAGAAGGAGGAATCACCCTCGATGACCACAACCGAACAGCTACACTGCAGAGTATTCATCGGGAGTGCGTTACGAGGTATCTTCCTCGGCACTCGATAGTTACTACGCAGAGTCATACAACTAAGGGGGTGTGAAGTGAGGTGTCGGTCTCTGGTCGACGATCACGTTGATCGAGTCGTCGATGATCAAGCAGTGGCAACAAGGATAAGGTGGTGGGGGTCACTGATGGTTCACAACCAACCTATACTAAACAGTTTATCATAGGCAGGTAAGGTAACAATGAACATGTTACAACAGCAGGCTATGCATCAGAATAGGAGCATACATTTAACAGTAGCAAAATCTAATGCAAGCAGGAGAAATGGAATGGGCGATATCTGGATGCTCAAAGGGGGGGGGGCTTGCCTGGTTGCTCTGGCAAGAGAGAGGGATCGTCAACGGGCTGCTCGTCGGTAGTGTAGTCGTACCCAGCTGCAGCGTCGTCGGTCTCAGCGTCTATCGAGAGAGAAGGGGGGGGGGAGAGAAACAATAAATTCACGGCAATAATGCAAACAATATGTATGACATGCCTAAATGATATGCCGGGGTGTTCTACTGCCTAACTAAAAGATTTAGTTAATTTAGGAATTTATTCGGATTTATTTAATTAAAGTTGGGCACTATTCATTTATCAAATTCGGTCTAAAAGTTCAATGTTTATATAGCTAGGGGCATCTGACAGGAATACAGAGGGCGTATTCGGGTTCATATCGGAATTCTGAGCAAGTTTCATGTATAAAATATTTTCATCGGAGTTACGGATTATTTAATATGATTTTCTAAAGTTTTAATTAATTTCTGGAATTTAATTATTTACTTAAATTAAACATTATCCGAAACAGTGTATGCTGACGCCATCATGACGTCAGCAGTAAACCAGACAGGTGGGGTCCACCTGTCATTGACTGATTAGTTAATTAGGTTTAACTAACTAATTACAGTTTAATTAAACTAACTAATTAATTAGTTAACCTAATCAGAGTTAATTAACTTAATTAATTTGCTAATTAATTAATTTTTATTAATTTTATTAATTCATTTTATTTTCTATTTTATTATTTCTTTTTTTTAAATCGTTTCTGGCCGTGGGGCCCCCACGTCAGTGGCACAGGGGCCTTGCGGGTCGGGGCGCTAGCGGGCGCTGGCCAGCGGGGGCGCACCCGGGCGCTGGCCACGGGCGCGGTGAGGCTGCGACACGGGATGGCGGGGCCGAGCGGGCGCATGCGGTACAGGTCAGGGGCATGCGCTCGGGCCGAGCGGCGAGCGCGGCGGGCGAGCGAGTGGCAGGACGAGGCCGAGGCACAGAGGGGCGGCGGCTCGGGCGGTGCGAGCGGGCGGCTGCGGGCGAGCGATGGCGGGACGAGCAGTAGGCGCAGCGGGAGGAGTGGCCGCGCGGGCGCGGTGCGTCGGGGATGGGCGCCGCAGCGAGCAGCGGTGGCAGCGAATCGGCGGGGAAGCGGGGTGCGCGAGGGGGGGGAGGGTCGTGGGCGCGGCGATGAGGCGAGCCGGCGCGGCTGTGGCTGTGCAGGCCCGCGCGTTGGCGGCGCGAGCTGCAGCAAGCCAAAGCAGCAGCGCAGCGCGCGGGAAGGAGGAGCAGGGCGCGACGCGGGCAAGGCCGGGACGATCCGAGACGGAGCCGCGGTGAGCGCGGCGAGCTGGGGCGAATGCGTGAGCGGGCGCACGCGAGGTGCGGGAGCAGAGGGGGGGGAGGCCCGGGGCCTCACCGGCGTTGTAGATGACCGGGCGGCGAGGCGTGACGGAGCGGCGTGGGGAGGAGGTGAGGACGACGGCGGCAATGGTTGACGGCTCCGGCGAGGTGGTGCTGGCGACGGGCGACGGGGTGGCGAGCGGCGGGCTCGATCCCGATCCAGGAGGGGATCGGGGGAGGGGGGAGAGTGCGAGGGGAGTGGGTGGCTGTCGGCTAGGGTTTCGGGGTCTCTGGGGGGGGGCATATAGGCCGGGGGGATGATGGGCCGGCTTGGTGGCCGCTGGCTGGGCCGTGGCCCAGTCGGGCCAGGGGTTTTCCTTTTTTTTTCTTTTTCTGTCTTGTTTTCTTTTGTCTTTTTCTTTTTTATTTATTCCTATCTCCTGTTTCGTAATTAGTTAGACCACAATATGATTTTTGTAAAACATGGCAATTGTTCCATTAATTATTAGGCATTATCTGCTACTACGAAAAATTGGTTTGGAGGCAATTGAAGTTCACACAAATTTTATAATAAATAAAATGCATTAATCCTCGCTGTTTTGGTAATGCTAGAGCCACCTAATTAATTTATTATTTGTTGGTTATAATTTTAGAATAGTCTCTGGAATATTTGTTATTTATTGAATATTTTAGTTTCTATGTTGGATAACTTTTATTTTCCACTTTCCTTTAAATTTGAATTCTGACTTAGGAGTTGAAATGCAATATGGTGCTAATGATGATTGTGCACTATTAAACATGCTGACTTGTCATTATCAATAGTGATTACTGTGGCTAATGACATGGGGTGTTACACAATCTTTGTATCAAAACCTCAGATTGGTACTGATGACCCACAAGTATAGGGGATCTATCATAGTCCTTTCGATAAGTAAGAGTGTCGAACCCAACGAGCAGCAGAAGGAAATGACAAGTGGTTTTCAGCAAGGTATTCTCTGCAAGCACTGAAATTATCGGTAACAGATAGTTGTGTGATAAGATAATTCGTAACGGGTAACAAGTATAAAAAGTAACTAAGGTGCAGCAAGGTGGCCCAATCCTTTTTGTAGCAAAGGACAAGCCTGGACAAACTCTTATATAAAGCAAAGCTCCTAAGGACACATGGGAATTACCGTCAAGCTAGTTTTCATCATGCTCATATGATTCGCGTTCGTTACTTTGATAATTTAATACGTGGGTGGACCAGTGCTTGGGTGCTGCCCTTACTTGGACAAGCCTCCCACTTATGATTAACCCCTCTCGCAAGCATCCGCAACTACGAAAGAAGAATTAAGATAAATCTAACCATAGCATGAAACATATGGATCCAAATCAGCCCCTTACGAAGCAACGCATAAACTAGGGTTTAAGCTTCTGTCACTCTAGCAACCCATCATCTACTTATTACTTCCCAATGCCTTCCCCTAGGCACAAATCATGGTGAAGTGTCATGTAGTCGACGTTCACATAACACCACTAGAGGAAAGACAACATACATCTCATCAAAATATCGAACGAATACCAAATTCACATGATTACTTATAACAAGACTTCTCCAGTGTCCTCAGGAACAAACGTAACTACTCACAATGCATATTCATGTTCATAATCAGAGGGGTATTAAATAGCATTAAGGATCTGAACATATGATCTTCCACCGAATAAACCAACTAGCATCAACTACAAGGAGTAATCAACACTACTAGCAAACCACAGGTACCAATCTGAGGTTTTGAGACAAAGATCGGATACAAGAGATGAACTAGGGTTTGAGAGGAGATGGTGCTGGTGAAGATGTTGATGGAGATTGACCCCCTCTCGATGAGAGGATCGTTGGTGATGACGATGGCTTCGATTTCCCCCTCCCGGAGGGAAGTTTCTCCGGCAGAACAACTCCGCCGGAGCCCTAGATTGGTTCTGCCCAGGTTCCACCTCGAGACAGTGGCGCTTCATCCCGAAAGCTTCCCTCTGATTTTTTCCAGGTCAAAACACATCATATAGCAGAAGATGGGCATCGAGGGCCTGCCAGGTGGCCCACAAGGCAGGGAGGCGCGCCCCCACCCTTGTGGCTGCCTGGTGGGTCCCCTTAGGTGCTTTCTTCGCCCAATATTTTTTATATATTCCAAAATTATTCTTCGTGAAGTTTCAGGACTTTTGGAGCTGTGCAGAATAGGCCTCTCAGATTTGCTCATTTTCCAGCCCAGAATTCCAGCTGCCGGCATTCTCCCTCTTCATGTAAACCTTGTAAAATAAGAGAGAAAAGGCATAAGTAATGTGCTAGAATGTGTAATAACAGCCCATAATGCAATAAATATCAATATAAAAACATGATACAAAATGGACGTATCAACTCCCCCAAGCTTAGACCTCGCTTGTCCTCAAGCGAAAGCCGAAATCGAAAAATATGTCCACATGTTTAGAGATAAAGGTGTTGATAAAATAAAATACGGACATGAGGGCATCATGATCATCTTTAGAACAACAACAAATATTGTCATATAATTTCTTATGCTAAAGTAACAAGTCTTTCACAAGGTAAAGTTTGAATCGAAAATTTCATTGAAACCTAACAAACTATGATCTCAGTCATTGAAGCAATTGCAATTTATCATAACATCGGAAAGAGTCAATTCAAGAGCTTTTCAGCAAGTCCACATGCTCAACTATCATTTAATCTTTCACAATTGCTAACACTCACGCGATACTTATGGGTTCGAAGCCTCAGTCGGACACAGAGAAAGATAGGGGCTTATAGTTTCGCCTCCCAACCTTTTACCTCAAGGGTAATGTCAACAATAATACTTTATGATAACCTACATCCGAGTGGATATATATATCTGGATCCTTGTCCAACACATAGTGCTTGCCAAAAGAAAAAAGTGTAAAAAGGAAAGGTGAAGATCACCATGACTCTTGTATAAGGGTAGAAGATAAAAGTAAAAGATAGGCCCTTCGCAGAGGGAAGCAGAGGTTGTCATGCGCTTTTATGGTTGGATGCACAAAATCTTAATGCAAAAGAACGTCACTTTATATTGCCGCTTGTGATAAAGAACTTTATTATGCAGTCCGTCGCTTTTATTTCTTCCATATCACAAGTTCGTATAAAGCTTATTTTCTTCACACTAATAGATCATACATATTTAGAGAGCAATTTTTATTGCTTGCACCGATGACAACTTACTTGAAGGATCTTACTCAATCCATAGGTAGGTATGGTGGACTCTCATGGCAAAACTGGTTTAAGGGATAATTGGATGCACAAGTAGTATCTCTACTTGGTGCAAAGGATTTGGCTAGCAAAAGAGGGAAAACCAAGCTCAACATGTTGGAGGATCCAAGACACTATAACTTCTATTCGGATATAAGAAAACATAACCCACTATGTTGTCTTCCTTGTCCAACATCAACTTTTTAGCATGTCATATTTTAATGAGTGCTCACAATTACAAAAGATGTCCAAGATAGTATATTTATATGTGAAACCTCTCTTTCTTTATTATTTCCTATTAATTGCAACAATGACCAAAACTATGTTTGTCAACTCTCAACAACTTTTATTCATCATACACTTTATATGTGAAGTCATCACTCTCCATAAGATCATTATACAATCTTTTTATTTTTTTATTCTTTCTTTTATTTATTCCCTCAAGATCATAGCAATAAAGCAAAGTCCTCAACTCAAAACTACTCTTTATTATATATAACTCATGGACTCGATTACATAGATAGATCTCAAAACAAAACTTAAAGCTAGATCATACTAAAACTTTATTCTACTAGATCAAGATATAACCAAAAGGATCAAACTAAGAAAAATGGTAAAAGTAAAGGTGTGATGGTGATACGATACCGAGGCACCTCCCCCAAGCTTGGCAGTTGCCAAGGGGAGTGCCCATACCCATGTATTTAGATCTCTTTCTTCGGAGGTGGTGATGATGGAGTGGTTGATGATGAAAATTTATCCTTTTTCCTCAACTTACGCTTGAGGATTAGATTTTCCTCCCTCAGGTCAGAGATCTCCTGTTCCAATGTTAATATCTTTTTGCATAGTTCTTGCTTGTTCTCCTGCAAAAGACAGAAAGGGATAAACTCGATCTTAGGTTTCTTTGCCTTATTAGGGAGACTTGACTTTTTGAACTCCACGTGCATGTCCCCAGGTTGGGGTAATGGAGCTTCATCTTCATCTAAGCGTGTCTCCTCCTTTCCTTTTGGATCATAATCTTCTTCTTCTTCTTCTTCTTCTTCTTCTTCTTCTTCTTCTTCTTCTTCTTCTTCTTCTTCTTCTTCTTCTTCTTCTTCTTCTTCTTCTTCTTCTTCTTCTTCTTCCAACCATAATGCTCCACATCCCCATACACCTTTGGGTTTGTGATATAATCAGCTACTTAGCTCTCTCCCTCCGAATCTTGGGACGACATATTTTCAGATCTGCCAGGCAAAACAAAACGAAACAAGAACAGAGGGTTTTGCCATGGTACGATGGTCGAAACCTTCGGGAGATTATATAATGAATTTTTACCGACCAAAAGAAGTATCGTGCAAGGAAACGGAGTCCGCAGGGCACACGAGGTGGCGGCAAGGGTGGGGGGTGCGCTCAGGGGGGTAGGGCGCGCCTCCCTGCCTTGTCGCTTCCTTGTGCACTTTTTGGACTACTTTTAATTTTCGTATTTTTTTAAATATTCCAAAACGGAGAAAAATTGCCATTAGAACAGTTTTGGAGTCGGTTTACTTACCGTACCACATATCTATTCTTTTTCGGAGTCTGAAACATTCTGGAAAGTGTCCCTTATGTACTCCTCCAGTGTTACGGTATTGATAATATTCGTCTCGACATTTATGGGAGTACCTGAAATATAATGTTTGATTCTTTGACCGTTTACCACCTTCGGGTTGGTACCTTCAGCGTTGTTGATCTTGATGGCACCGGAACGATAGACCTCCTCGATAATGTAAGGACCTTCCCATTTAGAGAGAAGCTTTCCTGCAAAAAATCTTAAACGAGAGTTGTATAGCAAAACATAATCACCTACATTAAACTCACGCTTTTGTATCCTTTTATCATGCCATCTTTTAACTTTTTCTTTAAACAACTTGGCATTCTCATAGGCTTGGGTTCTCCATTCATCAAGTGAGCTAATGTCAAATAACCTCTTCTCACCGGCAAGTTTGAAATCATAGTTGAGCTCTTTAATAGCCCAATAAACTTTATGTTCTAGTTCAAGAGGTAAGTGACAAGCTTTTCCATAAACCATTTTATACGGAGACATACCCATAGGGTTTTTATAAGCAGTTCTATAAGCCCATAATGCATCATCAAGTTTCTTAGACCAATTCTTTCTAGATCTATTAACAGTCTTTTGCAAAATCAATTTAATCTCTCTATTGCTCAATTCTACTTGACCACTAGACTGAGGGTGATATGGAGATGCAATTCTATGGTTGACATCATATTTAGCAAGCATTTTACGGAAAGCACCATGAATAAAATGGGAACCACCATCAGTCATTAAATATCTAGGGACTCCAAATCTTGGAAAAATAACTTCTTTAAGCATCTTAATAGAAGTGTTATGATCAGCACTACTAGTTGGAATAGCTTATACTCACTTAGTAATGTAATCAACAGCAACTAAAATATGTGTATACCCATTGGAGGAAGGAAAAGGTCCCATATAATCAAAGCCCCAAACATCAAATGGTTCAATAACAAGTGAATAATTCATAGGCATTTCCTGACGTCTACTAATATTGCCAATTCTCTGGCATTCATCACAAGACAAGACAAACTTACGGGCATCCTTGAAGAGAGTAGGCCAATAAAAACCAGATTGCAATACCTTGTGTGCAGTTCTATCTCCAGCATGGTGCCCTCCGTAAGCTTCGGAGTGGGACTTGCGTAGGATCTGTTCCTGTTCCTGTTCATGCTCGGGTACACAACGTCTAATAACAGCATCTACTCCTTTATAAAGGTGTGGGTCATCCCAAAAGTAATGTCTTAAATCATAGAAAAACTTTTTCTTTTGCTGGTATGTGAAACTAGGTGGTATAAATTTAGCAACAATGTAATTAGCATAATCAGCATACCATGGAGTATTACGAGAAGCATTTATGACAGCTAATTGCTCATCAGGAAAGCTATCATCAATAGGCAGTGGGTCATCAAGAACATTTTCTAACCTAGACAAGTTGTCTGCAACGGGGTTCTCAGCTCCCTTTCTATCAATAATATGCAAATCAAATTCTTGCAGCAAGAGAACCCATCTAATAAGTCTAGGTTTAGCATCTTTCTTTTCCATAAGGTATTTAATAGCAGCATGATCAGTGTGAACAGTTACTTTGAAATCAACAATATAAGATCTGAACTTATCACTAGCAAAAACAACTGCTAAATATTCTTTTTCAGCAGTAGCATAATTTCTCTGGGCACTGTCTAGAGTTTTACTAGCATAATGAATAACGTTCAATTTTTTATCAACTCTTTGTCCTAGAACAACACCAATAGCATAATCACTAGCATCACACATAATTTCAAAGGGTAGATTACAATCAGGTGGTTGAACAATAGGTGCAGAAATCAAGGCTTTCTTAAGTATTTCAAATGCTTCTACACAATCATCATAAAAAACAAAAGGAACATCTTTTTGCAAGAGATTAGTGAGAGGCCTAGAAATTTTAGAGAAGTTTTTAATAAACCTCCTATAGAAACCGACATGACCAAGGAAACTTCTTATACCTTTGATATCTTTAGGACACGGCATCTTTTCAATAGCATCTACTTTAGCTTTATCAACTTCAATACCTCTTTTAGAAATTTTATGCCCCAAGACAATACCTTCATTAACCATAAAGTGGCACTTCTCCCAATTCAAGACAAGATTAGTTTCTTCACATCTCTGCAAAACTCGATTAAGGTTGCTTAAGCAATCATCAAAAGAAGTTTCGTAAACGGAGAAATCATCCATGAAAACCGCAACAATCTTTTCACAAAAGTCAGAGAATATAGCAGTCATACATCTTTGAAAGGTAGCAGGTGCATTGCATAAACCAAGAGGCATACGTCTATAAGCAAAGGTACCGAAAGGGCAAGTAAAAGTGGTATTTTCTTGGTCCTCTTTTGACACAGGTATTTGAGAAAAACCAGAATAACCATCTAGAAAGCAAAAATGTGTATGTTTGGATAATCTTTCTAGCATTTGATCAATAAAAGGTAGAGGGTAATGATCTTTTCTAGTAGCTTTGTTTAATTTATGAAAATCAATTACCATTCTATAGCCTATAACAATTCTTTGTGGAATCAATTCATTCTTATCATTAGGAACAACAGTAATACCTCCCTTCTTAGGGACACAATGAACAGGACTCACCCATCTACTATCGGCAATAGGATAAATTATACCTGCCTCCAGGAGGTTTAGTATTTCATTTCTTACCTCTTCCTTCATCTTAGGATTTAACCGTCGTTGGTGATCAACAACTGGTTTAGCATCAGGTTCCATATTAATTTTTTGCTGACATAGAGTGGGACTAATGGCCTTAAGATCATCAAGAGTATACCCAATAGCAGCACGGTGCTTCCTCAGAGTTTTCAATAATTTCTTTTCTTCATGCTCTGAAAGGTTAGCACTAATAATAACAGGATATATCTTCTTTTCATCAAGATAAGCACATTTCAAAGTATCAGGTAATTTTTTAAGCTCAAACACGGGATCACCCTTGGGTGGAGGAGGATCTCCAAGGATTTCAACAGGCAAATTGTGTTTCAAAACAGGCATTTGGTTAAAGAATATTTCATCTAATTCCTTTCTTTCATTCATGAACATATCATTTTCATGATCTAGCAAATATTGTTCTAAAGGATCAGTAGGAGGTACGGCAATAGAAGCAAGACCAATGATTTCATCCTTACTAGGCAATTCTTTATCATGGGGTTGTCTATGAAATTTGGAGAAATTAAACTCATGAGACACATTCCCAAAACTTACAGTAACAGTTTCTTTCTCACAGTCTATCTTAGCATTAACAGTATTCAAGAAGGGTCTACCAAATATAATGGGACAAAAATCATCTTGTGGGGAATCAAGAACAAGAAAATCAGTAGGGTATTTTATTTTCCCGCACAAGACTTCAACATCTCTAACAATCCCAATTGGTGATATAGTATCTCTATTGGCAAGTTTAATAGTAACATCAATATCTTCTATCTCAGCAGGTGCAATATCATTCATAATTTCTTGATATAAGGTATAAGGAATTGCACTCACACTAGCACCCATATCACATAAACCATGAAAACAATGATCTCCTATTTTAACAGAAACAACAGGCATGCAACAACGGGTCTATGTTTATCTTTAATATCAGGTTTAGCAATTCTAGCAGCTTCACCACAGAAATAAATAACTTGCTCATCAATATTATCGAACAAGAGATCTTTAACCATAGCAATACTAGGTTAAATTTTAATTTGTTCAGGGGGTGTAGGTGTTCTAATATTACTCTTACGAACCACAGTTGAAGCTTTAGCATGATCCTTTATTCTAACAGGAAAATGTGGTTTCTCAATATAAGCAGTAGGAACAATAGGATCAACATTATAAGTAATAGTTTCTTCTTCAACTTTAATAGGTTCTACTACTTTTACTTCAATGGGAGGATGATATTTAAACCACTTCTCCTTAGGGAGATCAACATGAGTAGCAAATGATTCACAAAAGGAAGCTACTATCTCAGAGTCAGGTCCATATTTAGTGCTAAATTCACGAAAAGCATCGGTATCCATAAAAGATTTAACACAATCAAACTTGAGGTTTATACCTGACTCCTTACCTTCGTCAAGTTCCCAATCTTCAGAGTTGCGTTTAATTCTTTCCAATAAACCCCATTTGATTTCAATAGTCTTCTTCATAAAAGAACCAGTGCAAGAAGTATCGAGCATGGATTGATCATTACGAGAAAGCCGAGCATAAAAATTCTGAATAATAATTTCCCTTGAGAGCTCATGATTGGGGCATGAATATAACATTGACTTAAGCCTCCCCCAAGCTTGAGCGCTACTTTCTCCTTCACGAGGCCAAAAATTATAAATATAATTCCGATCACGATGAACCAGATGCATAGGATAAAACTTCTGATGAAATTCCAATTTCAATCGGTTGTAGTTCCATGATCCAATATCATCACATAGCCTATACCATGTCAATGCCTTTCCCTTCAAAGATAAAGGGAAGACCTTCTTCTTGACATCATCCTCGGGCAAACTTGCAAGCTTAAATAATCCACAAACTTCATCCACATAGATTAGGTGCATATCGGGATGTAATGTTCCATCTCCTGCATAAGGATTAGCTAGCAGTTTCTCTATCATACCCGAAGGAATTTCATAATAAATATTTTCAGTAGGTGCAGTAGGTTGAGGAGAAACTCTTTGCTCTTCCAGTCGAGGTGAAGATACCCCGAACAAGCCCCTCAAAGGATTATTTTCCATAGTGACAAGTGACAGTAAATTTCAGCACACTTATATGAATGTTTCCTTACCAAATTCCACTTACCAAAGGCGCTTCACTCCCCGGCAACGCTGCCAGAAAAGAGTCTTGATGACCCACAAGTATAGGGAATCTATCGTAGTCCTTTCGATAAGTAAGAGTGTCGAACCCAACGAGGACCAGAAGGAAATGACAAGCGGTTTTCAGCAAGGTATTCTCTGCAAGCACTGAAATTATCGGTAATAGATAGTTGTGTGATAAGATAATTCGTAACGGGTAAGAAGTAACAAAAGTAACTAAGGTGCAGCAAGGTGGCCCAATCCTTTTTGTAGCAAAGGACAAGCCGGGACAAACTCTTATATAAAGCAAAGCTCCCAAGGACACATGGGAATTACCATCAAGCTAGTTTTCATCATGCTCATATGATTCGCGTTCGTTACTTTGATAATTTGATATGTGGGTGGACCGGTGCTTGGGTGCTGCCCTTACTTGGACAAGCCTCCCACTTATGATTAACCCCTCTCGCAAGCATCCGCAACTACGAAAGAAGAATTAAGATAAATCTAACCATAGCATGAAACATATGGATCCAAATCAGCCCCTTACGAAGCAACGCATAAACTAGGGTTTAAGCTTCTATCACTCTAGCAACCCATCATCTACTTATTACTTCCCAATACCTTCCCCTAGGACCAAATCATGGCGAAGTTTCATGTAGTCGACGTTCACATAACACCACTAGAGGAAAGACAACATACATCTCATCAAAATATCGAACGAATACCAAATTCACATGATTACTTATAACAAGACTTCTCCCATGTCCTCAGGAACAAACGTAACTACTCACAAAGCATATTCATGTTCATAATCAGAGGGGTATTGAATAGCATTAAGGATCTAAACATATGATCATCCACCGAATAAACCAACTAGCATCAACTACAAGGAGTAATCAACACTACTAGCAACCCACAGGTACCAATCTGAGGTTTTGAGACAAAGATCAGATACAAGAGATGAACTAGGGTTTGAGAGGAGATGGTGCTGGTGAAGATGTTGATGGAGATTGACCCCCTCTCGATGAGAGGATCATTGGTGATGACGATGGCTCCGATTTCCCCCTCCCGGAGGGAAGTTTCTCCGGCAGAACAGCTCCGCCGGAGCCGTAGATTGGTTCTGCCCAGGTTCCACCTCGAGATGGCGGCGCTTCATACCAAAAGCTTCCCTTTGATTTTTTCCAGGTCAAAACACATCATATAGCAGAAGATGGGCATCGGGGGCCTGCCAGGTGGCCCACAAGGCAGGGAGGCACGCCCAGGGGGGTAGGGCGCGCCCGCACCCTTGTGGCTGCCTGGTGGGTCCCCTCAGGTGCTTTCTTCGCCCAATATTTTTTATATATTCCAAAATAATTCTCCGTGAAGTTTCAGGACTTTTGGAGCGGTGCAGAATAGGCCTCTCAGATTTGCTCCTTTTCCAGCCCAGAATTCTAGCTGCCGGCATTCTCCCTCTTCATGTAAACCTTGTAAAATAAGAGAGAAAAGGCATAAGTATTGTGCTAGAATGTGTAATAACAGCCCATAATGCAATAAATATCAATATAAAAACATGATGCAAAATGGACATATCAGGTACCTGTGGGTGACTAGTAGTGTTGATTATATCTTGTATATGATGCTAGCCGGTTTATTTGGTGGAAGATTATATGTTCAGATCCATTATGATATTTATTACTCCTCTGATCTTGAGCATGAACATGTTGTGTGAGTAGTTACTTTTGTTCTTGAGGACATGAGAGAAGTCATGTTGTAAGTAATCATGTGAATTTGATATGTGTTAGATATTTTGATGATATGTATGTTGTGATTCCCTTAGTAGTGTTATGTGAACGTCGACTACATGACACTTCACCATCTTTGGGACTAAGGGAATAAATTGTGGAGTAGTTATTAGATGATGGGTTGCTAGAGTGACAGAAGCTTAAACCTTAGTTTATGGGCTATTCTGTATGGGGCTGATTGCTTGTATCTGCGTTGGTATTTCCCCGAAGAGGAGAGGATGATGCAGCACATCAACGGTAAGTATTTTCCTCAGTTAGAACACCAAGGTTATCAATCCAGTAGGAGAACCAAGCAACACTATGTAAACAGCACCTGCACACAAATAACAAATACTTGCAACCCAACGCGTAAGAGGGGTTGTCAATCCCTCCTCGGTATTGAGATAGATAAAATTGCTTGAGATTTGATAAATAGATCTGACAAAAAGACAAAATAAAATAAAGAAATAAAAATGCAGCAAGGTATTTTTGGGTTTTTGGAATAATAGATCTGAAAATAATATGATAGGAAATAGACCCGGGGGCCGTAGATTTCACTTGTGGCTTCTCTCGAGAAAATAGCATACGGCGGGTAAACAAATTACTGTTAGGCAATTGATAGAAAAGAAAATAATCATGATGATATCCAAGGAAATGATCATGTATATAGGCATCATGTCCAAGATTAGTAGACCGACTCCTGCCTGCATCTACTACTATTACTCCACACATCGACCGCTATCCAGCATGCATCTAGTCTATTAAGTTCATGGAAAAACGGAGTAATGCAATAAGAACGATGACATGATGTAGACAAGATCTATTCATGTAGGAATAGACACCATATTTTTATCCTTAATGGCAACGATACATGCGTGTCATGTCTCCTTCTGTCACTGAGAATAAGCACCGCAAGATCGAACCCATCATAAAGCACCTCTTCCCATGGCAAGAAAAATCAATCTAGTTGGCCAAACCAAACCAAAGTTTCAGAGAAGAAATATGAGGCTATAAAGATCATGCATAAAAGAGTTCAGAGAAGACTCAAATAATATTCATCGATAGAACTGATCAAAAAATCACAATTCATCAGATCCCAACAAACACACCGCAAAAAGTCATTACATCAAATAGATCTCCAAGAACATCGAGGAGAACATTGTATTGAAGATCAAAGAGAGAGAAGAAGCCATCTAGCTACTGCCTACGGACCCTTAGGTCTGTGATAAACTACTCACGCATCATCGGAGGAGGACCAATGAGGATGATGAACCCCTCCGTGATCGTTTCCCCCTCCGGCAAGGTGTCGGAAAAGGGCTCTAGATTGGATCTCGTGGTTCTGGAACTTGCGGCGGCTGGAATTGTTTTTCGTCGACTCCTCTAGGGTTTCTGTAATATCTGAGTATTTATAGAGCTGAGAGGCGGTGGAAAAGATCACCATGGCCCCCACAAGGCACCGGGGCACGCCTGGGGCCTCTGGCGCGCCCTGGTGTATTATGGGCCCCACGGGCCTCCTCTGGTACACCTCCTGGGCTCCTTGGGTCTCTTCTGGGCAGAAAAAATCTCCAAAAAGTTTCATGGCATTTGGACTTTGTTCGATATGGATATTCTGCGAAGTAAAAAACAAGTAAAAAAACAGCAACTTGCACTGGGCAGTATGTCAATAGGTTAGTCCCAAAAAATGATATAAAGTTGCTCGTAAATGAATGTAAAACATCCAAGATTGATAATATAATAGCATGGAACAATAAAAAATTATAGATACGTTGGAGATGTATCAACATCCCCAAGCTTAATTCTTGCTCATCCTCGAGTAGGTAAATGATAAAAACAGAATTTTTGATGTGGAATGCTGCCTAACATGTTTATAACATATTATTTTCTTTTGGAGCATGGACATTTGGACTTTTAGATGATTCAAAGCAATAGTCTATAATTGACATGAGGACATCAATACTCAAGCATATCAACAAGCAACCTTGTCTTTCGAAATATCAACACTAAAGAAAGCTATCCCTAGCCCATCATGCTCAATCATTGATCCATTCATGAAACACACTCGAATATTAGCTACATCCAATGCACAAGTATGATCATAGTGCTCCCTAGTTGGTGCTTTATAAGAGAAGATGGAGACTCAAAAGTGAAAAATAAAAATTGCATAAAGTAAATAGATAGACCATTCACAGAGGGAAGCAGAGATTTGTAGAGGTGCCAGAGCTCAAAACTTAAATTGAGAGATAGAATATTTTGAGAGGCATGCTTTTCCCGTCAACGAAAACGACCGAGAATTCCCAATACTTTCCATGCTAGATACATCATAGGCGGATCCCAAACATAACATAAAGTTTATTCCTTTTTCCACCATTCTTTCACAATCCATGGCTAGCCATATCCCCGGGTGCCTTCCATACCAACACTTTCCAAGGAATTTATTATTTGACAACATAATTTTTTTTCATTTCGGGACTTGGCATCCCTATTACCTTGCCACACTCTCGTGCAATGACAAGCGAATAAACACTCATCTTGAGACTAATGCATCTAGCATGGAAAAATATTGGCCACCCCCTGCCGCTTCATGAGCGGTACGGGCATACAAAAAGAAAATTCATTTTGAAAATTAGAGTTGGCACATACAAATTTACTTGGAACGGCATGGAAATACCGCATATAGGTAGGTATGGTGGACTCATTAGCACAACTTGGTTTAAGGAGTTTGGATGCACAAGTAGTATTCCCACTTAGTACAAGGAAAGGCTAGCAAATAGATTGAGAAGCAACCAACCAAAAAACAAAAAAAAGCATAAACGAGCATTAAACATAACTAACACTGAATAATGCACCACAAGTAGGATGTAACTTCATTGCATAACTATTGACTTTTGTGCTTGCATAGGGAATCACAAACCTTAACACCAATATTCTTACTAAAGCATAATTACTCACCAACATGACTCACATATTACTACCTCCATATCTCAAAACTATTACAAGGAATCAAGTTTATAATATCCAATGATCTTCATGAAAGTTTTTATTATATCCCTCTTAGATATCTATCACTTTGGGACTAGTTTCATATATTACCATTGCTTATAACAAGCTCTCAAACAAATTTAAGTGAAGAACATGAGCATAAATAATTTTTCTCATCTCTCAAAATAATATAAGTGAAACATGAGAGAATTTCTTCAAAATTTTACTAACTCCCAAATTGATCTAAGTGAAGCATGAGAGTATATTTCTTCAAAATTAAAACACCACCGTGCTCAAAAAGATATAAGTGAAGCACTAGAGCAATTCCATAGCTCAAAAAAATTTAAGTGAAGCACATAGAGCAATTCTAACAAATCATAGCATTATTATGGCTCTCTCATATAAGTATGTCCAGCAAGGATGATTGTGACAAACTAAAAAGCAAAACAAGCAAAGACTCAAATAATACAAGATGCTCCATGCAAAACTCATGATATGTGACGAATAAAAATATAGCTCCAATCAAAATTACCGATGGTCGATAGAAGAAAGAGGGGATGCCTTCCGGGGCATCCCCATGCTTAGTTGCTTGGTTATCCTTGAATATTACCTTGGGGTGCCATGGGAATACCCAAGATTAGGCTCTTTTCACTCCTTATTCCTTCATCTGTCGTGATCTCACCCAAAACTTGAAAACTTCAATCACACAAAACTTAAGAAAAACCTTCTTGAGATCCGTTAGTATAAGAAAACCAATCTTTACTTTAAGTACTATTTCAAACCCATTCATACTTTGTTATTGCATTATACCTACTGTATTCTATCTTTACCATGGCTAAAACCCCCCGGTATAATCCATAGATTCATCAAAATAAGCACACAATGCAACGAAAACAGAATCTGTCAAAAACAGAAAAGTCTGTAAAGACTCGAATTTTACTCATACTTATGTAACTCCAAAAATTGTGATAACTTATTATAGCAGAGGCAATTCATATATCAATCTTGTGTAAAAATTTCAGAGTTTTTGGTCGGTCCACTAATTTTTAACAATTCTGCTACTGGACGTAAAAGTTTCTGTTTTCCAATAAGATGAAATCAACTATCACCCAAAGCCATCCTAAAGGCTTTACTTGGCACAAACACTAATTAAAACATAAAAAACACAATCATAACAGAGGCACAATTGTGTGAACACAAAAAACATAAATAAAAAGTGATTTTTAAAATTTTATTCATTGGGTTGCCTCCCAACAAGCACTATCGTTTTATGCCCCTAGCTCGGCATAATGCATAGATCCAAGTATTGTCATCTTTGGTTTTTGATCCAGAGGTTGCCCTCATGATTGATTCATATGGTGGCATAATTTTAGTTCTAGGGAAGTGTTCCATACCCTTCTTTAGAGGAAACTAAAATTTAATATTGCCTTCTTTCATATCAATCACGGCACCAATAGTTCGCAAAAACGGTCTACCAAGTATTATAGGACAAGACAGATTGCAATTAATATCAAGCACAATAAAGTCTATGGGCACATAATTCATATTTGCAAGAATAAGAACATCATTAATTCTTCCCAAAGACTTTTTAATAGTAGAATCCGCCAAGCGCAAATTAAGAGAACATTCTTCAATATTGGTAAAACCAAGCACAACACATAGAGATTTCGGAATTGTGGAAACACTAGCACCTAAATCACATAAAGCACTGCACTCATAATTTTTGATCTTGACTTTAATGGTGGGTTCCCATTCATCATATAACTTTCTAGGAATTGAAATCTCTAACTCCAATTTTTCTTCTAAAGCTTTTAGCATGGCATCCACAATATGTTTAGTAAAAGATTTATTTTGTTCATAGGAATTGGGTGAATTTATCATGGATTGCAACAAAGAAATACACTCAATCAAAGAACAACTATCATAATTAAAGTCTTTGTAATCCAAAAGAGTGGGCACATCACTAGTTAAAGTTTTGACCTCTCCAAACCCACTTTTATAAAAAAATCAACAAGATTTTCACCCTCCGAATTATGGGGACGCCTTATAGCTAAAGTTGACTCTTCTTCAGTCCCTTTATCATCAATTTTAATATTACTAAACAAGGAATATTTAGAAGAAACACCAATCATCTTAACATCTTCATCATTATGGTGAAAGCAATCAGTCAAAAAAGCTCTTTCTAAAAATTCTCTTTTAGCTCTAAGCATAGCGGTTCTTTTCTTACTTTCATGCATGGAAACATATAAAGCTTTAATTGATTCATTGACATCAACCTTAGGGGGAAATTTTTTAATCTTGAGATTTTCTACATCATGGGAAATTCTATCAATGCTTCTAGACATATCATCAATCTTATTC
The DNA here is from genome assembly GCA_011799875.1 of Thinopyrum elongatum. Taxonomy (NCBI): domain Eukaryota; kingdom Viridiplantae; phylum Streptophyta; class Magnoliopsida; order Poales; family Poaceae; genus Thinopyrum; species Thinopyrum elongatum. The sequence continues at coordinate 144,657,456 of CM022302.1, read as the reverse complement.
AACTTTTCTTCTATCGCAGTGTTGAAAACTTTTTGCGCATTGATAAATTCTTTAATATTACTCTCAATATCAGAGGGCATCCTATTATTATTATAAGAAGAATTACCATAGGAATTTCCATAATTATTAGAGGAATTTCCAGGAAAAGGCCTAGGATTAAAATTACCTCTATAAGCATTGTTATTAAAATTGTTTCGCGAGACAAAATTCACATCTATGGAATCACTATTTTGCTAAATCAAAGTAGACAAAGGCACATCATTAAGATTAATAGGAGCATTTTTGCTAGCAACCAATTTCATAAGAGCATCAACTTTTTCACTCAAAGTACTAATTTCTTCAACCAAGTTAACTTTTTTACTAGTAGGTGCTCTTTCGGCATGCCATTGTGAATAATTTGCCATAATATTATCAAGAAATTTAGTGGCTTCACCCAAAGTAATTTCCATAAAAGTACCACCCGCGGAGGAATCTAAAAGATTTCTAGAAACAAAATTCAGTCCCGCATAAATTTTTTGTATAATCATCCAAAGATTTAATGCATAGTAGGACAATTTATTAGCATTAATTTCATTCTTTCCCAAGATTGCGCAACATGTTCATGCTCAAGTTGCTTAAAATTCATGATTTGATTTCTAATGGAAATAATTTTCGTGGGCGGAAAATACTTAGTAATAAAAGCATCTTTGCACTTATCCCAAGAATCGATACTATTATGAGGCAAAGATGAAAACCAAATTTTTGCACGATCCCTCAAAAAGAAAGGAAATAATTTCAACCTCACAATATCATTGTACACATCTTTTTTCTTTTGCATATCACACAATTCTACGAAAGTGTTTAGATGGGACGCGGCATCCTTATTAGGAGTACCGGAAAATTGCTCTTTCATAACAAGATTCAACAAAGCGACATTAATATCATAAGAGTCCGCACTAGCGGCGGGAGGAGCAATCGGAGTACTAATAAAATCATTATTATTGGTGTTGGAAAAATCACACAACCTGGTATTTTCTTGAGACATCGTGACTATGCAAACAAGATCACACGCAAACAAAAGATCGAACGAGAAAAAGGCAAATGAAAAGAAGGCAAATATTTTTTGTGTTTTTCGTAAAAACGTTTTAGAAGTGGGGGAGATGAAAACGAGAGGCAAATGGAAAATAAAGTAATTACAAGGAGATGAGATTTGTGATTGGGTACCTGATAGGTGTTGATGATCTCTCCCCGGCAACGGCGCCAGATATTGGCAAGTTGACGGGAGACTATCTTGACTGGATCCTCGCCGGCAACGACGCCAAAAATTCTTCCTGATTGCTTGTATCTGGGTTGGTATTTCCCCGAAGAGGAGAGGATGATGCAGCACAGCAACAGTAAGTATTTCCCTCAGTTATGAAACCAAGGTTATCAATCCAGTAGGAGAACCAAGCAACACTATGTAACCAGCACCTACACACAAATAACAAATACTTGCAACCCAACGCGTAAGAGGGGTTGTCAATCCCTCCTCGGTATTGAGATAGATAAAATTGTATGAGATTTGATTAATAGATCTGACAAAAACACAAAATAAAATAAATAAAGAAAAAGTGCAACAAGGTATTTTTGGGTTTTTGGAATAATAGATCTGAAAATAATATGATAGGAAATAGACCCGGGCCCGTAGATTTCACTAGTGGCTTCTCTAGAGAAAATAGCATACGGTGGGTAAACAAATTACTGTTGGGCAATTGATAGAAAAGCAAATAATCATGACGATATCCAAGGCAATGATCATGTATATAGACATCACGTCCAAGATTAGTAGACTGACTCCTGCCTGCATCTACTACTATTACTCCACACATCGACATCTATCCAGCATGCATCTAGTGTATTAAGTTCATGGAAAAACGGAGTAATGCAATAAGAATGATGACATGATGTAGACAAGATCTATTCATGTAGGAATATACCCCATCTTTTTATCCTTAATGGCAACGATACATGCGTGTCATGTCTCCTTCTGTCACGGAGAATAAGCACCGCAAGATCGAACCCATCACAAAGCACCTCTTCCCATGGCAAGAAAAATAAATCTAGTTGGCCAAACCAAACCAAAGTTTCGGAGAAGAAATACGAGGCTATAAAGATCATGCATAAAAGATTTCAGAGAAGACTCAAATAATATTCATAGATAGAACTGATCATAAACACACAATTCATCGGATCCCAACAAACACACCGCAAAAAGTCATTACATCAAATAGATCTCCAAGAACATCGAGGAGAACATTGTATTAAAGATCAAAGAGAGAGAAGAAGCCATCTAGCTACTGCCTACGGACTCGTAGGTCTGTGATAAACTACTCATGCATCATCGGAGGAGCACCAATGAGGATGATGACCCCTCCATGACCGTTTCCCCCTTCGGCGAGGTGCCGAAAAAGGGCTCTAGATTGGATCTCGTGGTTCTGGAACTTGCGGTGACTGGAATTGTTTTTCGTTGACTCCTCTAGGTTTTTTGGAATGTCTGAGTATTTATAGAGCTGAGAGGCGGTGGAAAAGATCACCGTGGGCCCCCACAAGGCACCAGGGCACACCCTGGTGTCTTGTGGGCCCCATGGGCCTCCTCTGGTACACCTCCTAGGCTCCCTGGGTCTCTTCTGGGCAGAAAAAAATCTCCAAAAAGTTTCGTGGCATTTGAACTTTGTTAGATATGGATATCCTGTGAAGTAAAAACAAGCAAAAAAAAAAAGAAGCAACAGGCACTGGGCACTATGTCAATAGGTTAGTCCCAAAAAATGATATAAAGTTGCTAGTAAATGAATGTAAAACATCCAAGATTGATAATATAACAGCATGGAACAATAAAAAATTATAGATACATTGGAGACGTATCAGGGGCTGATTTGGATCCATATGTTTAATGCTGTGGTTAGATTTTATCTTAATACTTCTTTCGTAGTTGCGGATGCTTGTGAGAGGGGTTAATCATAAGTGGGAGGCTTGTTCAAGTAAGAACAACACCCAAGCACCGGCCCACCCACATATCAAATTATCAAAGTAGCGAACGTGAATCAAACCAACATGATGAAAGTGACTAGATGAAATTCTCATGTATCCTCGAGAATGTTTTACTTATTATCTGAGATCGTTCCGGCCTGTCCTTTGCTCCAAAAATGATTGGGCTACCTTGCTGCACTTATTGTTACTTGTTACTTGCTACCAATTATCTTGTTATCAAACTACTTGTTGCCGACAATTTCAGTGCTTGCAAAAATTAACTTGTTGAAAACCACTTGTCATTTCCTTCTGCTCCTCGTTGGCTTCGACACTCTTACTTATTGAAAGGACTACGATTGATCCCCTATACTTGTGGGTCATCACCAGCCCCAGTAACTCTGCAAGATTTTATGCGCCTCAACCCTACCATCTACCGCAGCTCAACTCAGCCCCTTGATGCTGATGACTGGCTCCGCGACATCACGTATGAGATGGAGTCTGCTGACGTTGCGCCTGCCAGCTGTCACTTTCGCATCCTTTTTCCCCAAGGGTCCCGCTGCTTAATGGTGGAACAGTCACATGCATACACAAACGGCGGGAACAATCATTACTTGGCCAGTGTTCCAAGCTGCCTTCCGTGCCCACTTCATTCCTCAGGGAATCATGGACAGGAAGAAGCGAGAGTTCCGCAACCTCACACAGGGCAACAAGACTGTGGATGCTTATCAGCGGGAGTTCCTAGACTTGTCCCGCTATGCCGAAGAAGACATTGCTACTGATGCTCATACGCAGGAAAAGTTCCGTGATGGACTTCACCCTGATATCGAGCTCGCGCTCCTGGTTCATGACTTCTTTGACATCGCCACCTTGGTGAATAAGGCCATTCAGGTTGAGACTGGTCTTCAGTAACACCAGGGATCCCTCAGGCGCAACCGTGACACTGGCTCATCTTCGGGCCCATCATCGCAGAAGCGTAGGATTTGGATCCCCCACAGCATGTATCGTCCAACTGCTCCTTCACCAAGGTCATCCTATGCTGCACCTCGTCTGCCTCCTCCACCACTGAGGCAGCCTCTTCAAACTGCACCACCCCGAGCTCCTGCTCCCAATCCCAATGATGGACTGTGCTTCAAGTGTGGCCGTCTAGGTCACCGTACTAGGGATTGCTATCAGAATCAGAACCAGCTCGCTCTTCCTTCAACTGGCCGTGGTTACAACCAGCCCTCCAACAACAATGCCAGACCTTATGGTCATGGTCAGGCTAATCAAATTGACCTGAATGAATCTCAAGACCAGCCTGCTACTGTGATGGGTACTCTCCTTATTAATTCATTACCAGCTTCTATTTTATTCGATTCAGGAGCATCGCATTCTTTTATATCAGAAGATTTTGCATTCATGCATGGCCTTAAATACAAAGAGATGAACACTCCACTAGTGGTACACACCCCCGCAGTCCAATGTCGAACCACCATGGTTAGCCACATGTCGCCATAGAAATTGAAGGGTTGGAATTCCATGTCTCCCCCATTGTTTTGAAGGCTTCCAATATTGACCTCATTCTGGGAATGGAATGGTTGAAAACACATACATCTTCTATCATTTGTTCCACTAAAACCGTCCATCTCCTACATCCTTCCAATGAGATAGTAAGCTACCATGCTCATCTTGTCCAAAATGCCGAAGCTCGGATTTATTCCTTGAATGCGTTGAACGCATCACCTCTTGAGGGGATTGAAAACATTCCAGTCGTTCGTGACTTCCAAGATGTCTTTCTAGAAGAACTCCCAGGGATACCTCCTGTTCGAGCTGTTAAATTCGTCATTGACTTGAAACTAGGCACCACTCCTATCGCCAAATGACCCTACAAGATGCCGCCTCATGAACTCCTTGAGCTTAAGGAGGAAATCGACAATTCACTTTGCCAGGGTTTCATTCGTCCAAGTTCCTCTGCTTGGGGAGCACCTTCTCTCTTTGTCAAGAAGAAGGATAGAACAAATCGTTTGGTCCAAGACTACCGACCTATCAACCAAGCAACAATTCAGAACAAGTATCTCCTTCCTCGGATCAACGATCTTTATGATCAACTTGCTGGTTCCTCGGTATTCTCTAAACTCGACTTGAGGTTGGGTTAGCACCAGATCCGGGTGAGTGAATAGGATATCCCAAAGACCGCATTCGTTACTCGCTATGGTTCATACAAGTACATCGTCATGTCTTTTGGCTTAACCAATGCTCCACCGACATTCTCTTGTCTGATGAACTATATATTCATGGAATACCTCGACAAGTTCATCGTGGTTTATCTGGATGATATCTTTGTATATTCCAAGAATAAACAAGAACATGCTGAACATCTTCGTCTTGTTCTGGAAAAGCTTCGAGAGCATCAACTTTATGCCAAGTATTCCAAGTGTGAATTCTGGTTACACGAAGTAATCTACCTTGGTCATGTGATCTCCAAGGATGGTATTGCCGTCAACCCAGAACGAATTTAGGCCATTCTTGACTGGACCCCTCCGAAGAATATGTCAAACAAGTCAGAAGCTTTCTCGAACTCACCAGCTATTACCGCCGTTTTGTCGAGAACTTCTCCAAGATTGCCAAGCCCCTGACTAGTCTGCTTCACAAGGGCGTTAAGTTCGATTGGACAGAAAAGTGTCAGGAAAGTTTCCAGGCACTCAAGGACAAGCTGACATCTGCCCCAGTACTTGCTCCTCCAGATTCCCAAAAGGATTTCGTCATTTACTGCGATGCATCCCGTCAAGGATTAGGCTGTGTCCTAATGCAAGAGCGCAGGGTGATTGCTTATTCCTATCGTCAGTTGCGCCACAACCAAGAGAACTACCCATTTCATGACCTCGAGCTTGCTGCAGTTATCTATGCACTGAAGTTGTGGCGACATTACCTTCTCGGTAATCATTGCGAGATCTTCACCGATCATCAGAGTCTGAAGTATCTGTTTACTGATACGTCTCCAACATATCTATAATTTATGAAGTATTCATGCCATGTTTACAACAATTTTATATGGTTTGAGTGCAATTTTATATGATTTAAATGGAACTAACCCGGACTGACGCTGTTTTCAGCAGAACTACCGTGGTGTTGTTTTTTGTGCAGAAATAAAAGTTCTCGGAATTGGACGAAACTTCTTGATGATTTTTTTGGAAGAAAAGAGAAATAATGGAGCAAAGAACCACCAGAGGGGGGCCCTGCTGCCCACAAGGCACCAAGGCGCGCGCCCTGGTAGGTAGTGGCCCCCCCTGAGGTCCATGTTCGTGTGATTCCAACGCTGAATAATATTATATATTCAGAAAACCCGAAAGTTAACCTAGATCAGAAGTTCCGCCGCCGCAAGCCTCTGTAGCCATGAAAAGCCAATCTAGACCCTGTTCCGGCACCCTGTCAGAGGGGGAAATCATCAACGGTGGCCATCTTCATCATCCCGGCGGCCACCATGATGAGGAGGGAGTAGTCCACCCTCGGAGCTGAGGGTTTGTACCAGTAGCTATGTGTTTAATCTCTCTCTCGTGTTCTTGATTTGGCATGATCTTGATGATCGTGGGCTTTGTTAATATAGTTGGATCATATGTTGTTTTCCCCTCTCTATCTTGTTGTGATGAATTGAGTTTTCCCTTTGAGATTTTGTTATTATCGGATTGAATATTTTTATGGATTTGAGAGCACTTGATGTATGTCTTGCTATGAATACCCGTGGTGACAATGGGGTATCATATTGATTCACTTGATATATGTTTTGGCACTCAACTCACAGATTCCTGAGGTGGCATTGGGGTAATCTATGCATAGGGGTTGATGCATGTTTTCATCCTTGTTTCTCCGGTAGAAATCTTGGGGCACTCTTTGAGGTTCTTAGTGTTGGATTGAGTATTAGAATCTAAAATTGTTTGATGCATATCGTATAATCAACTCACGGATACTTGTGGTGAAAATGGAGTATCTAGGTGACATTAGAGTTGGTTGCTGATGTGTATCATATGGTGTTATTTTAGTACGAACTCTTGGATAGATCGATCGAAAGGATAACTTGGTGTTGCTTTAGTACGAACTCTTGGATAGATCAATCGGAAAGAATAACTTTGAGGTGGTTTCATACCCTACGAACAATTTCTTCTTATCAAGTTAGCATGAATGATTAGTATAACGAAGAGAACTTTCACATACAAATATATTATCTTGGACATATTCTATGATTATGAATACCCATTAATTATTTTCAAACTTGAGCAAACTAGTTGAATTTGGACAAGGAAGACAACGTAATGAGTTATGGTTGTGTATATTTGCATAGAAGTTATATTGTTATGATTCCTCCAACATGTGGTGTTTGCCTAGGATCTATTGCTAGCCAAAAATTCGTACTAAGTAGAGATACTACTTGTGCATCCAAAAATCCTTATACCCAGTTTCTTGCCATGAGTGTCCACCATACCTACCTCTGGATTGAATAAGATCCTTCAAGTAAGTTGTCATCCATGCATAAAGCAATAAAAATTGCTCCTAAATATGTTTGATCTTTTATTGTAAGGGAAAATAAGCGTTGTACAAACTTGTGATGGCAAAGTAATAAAAGCGACGGACTGCATAATAAAGGTTGCTATCATAAGGGGCAATATAATGTGACGTTCCTTTGCATTAAGAGATTGTGCTTCCAAAAATAAAAAGCGCATGACAACCTCTGCTTCCCTCTTCAAAGGGCTTATCTTTTACTTTTCAGTATTTACTTTTATGCAAAGAGTCAATAGTATGAATTCTCATTTCAACCTCAATTATTCTCTAGTTGGCAAGCATCATGTGGTGGGAAAAGATCTAGGCACATATGGCCAGTCAAATACATTTGATCATAATTTATTATTGTTGACAATTATCTCTATGATAAATGAGTTGGGAGGCGAAACATTAAGCCCCTATCTTTCTCTGTGTTCGATGGATGTCATTTGTTCTAAAAATATGCTTTGAGTACTAGCAATCATAGAAGACTATATGGTGATTGATTATGTGGATCTCTTACTTAGACTTTGTTGAATAAGTTGAATTGCAATTCTTGGTGATTGAGAACATAGGTTGTTAAGTTTCAAGAGAATTCATTGTTTGAACCATAACATGTGAATTGATTGCTACTTTATCATGACGAGTTTTATGAGAAAGAATCGCTGTTATGATGCTAGGAAAAGTGATTGAAATTATCATTGATCAAACTTATGCACTATGCTAGCATTCACACTTAATAAATTATTTCTTTTATCATTTACCTACTCGAGGACGAGTAGGAATTAAGCTTGGGGATGCTGATACGTCTCCAACATATCTATAATTTATGAAGTATTCATGGCATGTTTACAACAATTTTATATGGTTTGAGTGCAATTTTATATGATTTAAATGGAACTAACCCGGACTGACGCTGTTTTCAGCAGAACTACCATGGTGTTGTTTTTTATGCAGAAATAAAAGTTCTCGAAATTGGACGAAACTTTTTGACGATTTTTTTGGAAGAAAAGAGAAATAATACAGCAAAGAACCACCCGAGGGGGGGGGGGCTGCTGCCCACAAGGCACCAGGGCGCGCCAGCCCCCCTGGCGCGCCCTGGTGGGTAGTGGCCCCCTAAGGGCCATCTCCGCGTGATTCCAACGCTGAAAAATCCTGTATATTCAGAAACCACCGAAAGTTAACCTAGATCAGAAGTTCCACCACCGCAAGCCTCTGTAGCCACGAAAAACCAATCTAGACCTTGTTCCGGCGCCCTGCCGAAGGGGGAAATCATCAGCGGTGGCCATCTGTATCATCCTGGCGGCCACCATGATGAGGAGGGAGTAGTCCACCCTCGGGGCTGAGGGTTTGTACCAGTAGTTACGTGTTTAATCTCTCTCTCTCTCTCTCTCTCTCGTGTTCTTGATTTGGCACGATCTTGATGTATCGCGGGCTTTGTTAATATAGTTGGATCATATGGTGTTTTCCCCTCTCTATCTTGTTGTAATGAATTGAGTTTTCCCTTTGAGATTTTGTTATTATCGGAATGAATACTTTTATGAATTTGAGAGCACTTGATGTATGTCTTGCTATGAATACCCGTGGTGACAATGGGGTATCATATTGATTCCCTTGATATATGTTTTGGCACTCAACTCGCGGATTCCTGACGTGACATTGGGGTAATCTATGCATAGGGGTTGATGCACATTTTCGTCCTTGTTTCACTGGTAGAAATCTTGGGGCACTCTTTGAGGTTCTTTGTGTTGGATTGAGTATTATGAATCTGAAATTGTTTGATGCATATCATATAATCAACTCACGGATACTCGTGGTGACATTGGAGTATCTAGGTGACATTAGAGTTCGTTGATGTGTATCATATGGTGTTATTTTAGTACGAACTCTTGGATAGATCGATCGAAAAGGATAACTTGGTGTTGCTTTAGTACGAACTCTCGGATAGATCAATCGAAAAGAATAACTTTGAGGTGGTTTCATACCCTACAAACAATTTCTTCTTATGTTCTCCGCTAGATAAGAACTTTGGAGTGATTCTTCATCGCACGTTGAGGGATGGTTATATGATCCAATTATATTAGCATTGTTGAGAGATTGCACTAGCGAAAGTACAGACCCTAGGCCTCATTTTCAAGCATTGCAATACCGATTGTGCTCACTTTTGTTACTTGCTACCTTGCTGTTTTTTTATTGTTTCTATTACAAAAATCAATATCTACTATCATTACTACACTTGTATCACCATCTCTTCGCCGAACTAGTGCACCTATACAATTTACCATTGTATTTGGTGTGTTGGGGACACAAGAGACTTTTTATTATTTGGTTGCAGGGTTGTTTGAGAGATACCATCTTCATCCTACGCCTCCCACAGATTGATAAACCTTAGGTCATCCACTTGAGGGAAATTTGCTACTGTCCTACAAAACTCTGCGCTTGAAGGCCCAACACGAGTCTACAAGAACAAGCTGTGTAGTAGACATCAAGCTCTTTTCTGGTGCCGTTGCCAGGGAGGTGAGTGCTTGAAGGTATATCTTTAGATCTTGAAATTGAATCTTTTAGTTTCTTGTTTTATCACTAGTTTGGTTTATAAAAGAAAACTACAAAAAAATGGAATTGAGGTTGCCTCATATTATTCGTCTTTATCATGTCTTTCTTGAAAATGATGGAAAGGAAAATTGTGCTCAATTGTTAGAAGAATAATTCAATAGAATGTTTGGCATTAAATCTTTGAATGATGAGCATGATTGCAATGTTGTTAGTATGAATTCTTTGAATATACATGATGCTAATGATATGCAAAGCCATAAGCTTGGGGGTGCTATATTTGATGAAGATGATATTTTTAGTCCCCCAAGTTTTGATGAGAAAATTTATTATGATGATAGCATGCCTCCTATTTATGATGATTATATTGATGAAAGTGGATTTGGAGAGGTCATGACTTTATTTAATGATGAATTCACTATTTTGGGTGAGGTTTCAATTGATTATTATGAAAACAAAGTTGCTATCTATGATGATTATTGTGATGACATGTATACTATAAAGAATAATGATAACCATGAAACTTGTCATCATGATTTTAATGTTCAATTTGATTATGTCAATCAAGTATCTCATGATAGTTATTTTGTTGAGTTTGCACCCACTATTATGAATGAGAAGAAATTTGCTTATGTGGAGAGTAATAAAATTTCCCTGTATGTGAATCATGAAAATAATTGTTTATGTGATAGATATATTGTTGAATTCATTCATGATGCTACTGAAAATTACTATGAGAGAGGAACATATGCTTGTAGGTATTGCAATAATATCAAGTTTCCTCTCTATGTGTTGAAACTTTTGAAGTTATGCTTGTTTTGCCTTCCTATGCTAGTTGATTCTTGTTCCCATGATTTGTTTGCTCACAAAATCCCTATGCATAGGAAGTGGGTTAGGCTTAAGTGTGCTAGTCATATGCTTCATGATGCTCTCTTTATGTTTCAATTCTTATCTTTTATGCGAGCATCATTAAAATCTTCATGCCTAGCTAAAAAGGCATTAAAGAAAAGCGCTTGTTGGGAGACAACCCAACATTACTCCTACTGTTTTTGTGTGTTCACATGATTAGGATACTGTATTAGTCATGTTTTATAGCTTTTGTTTCAATAAAGTACCAAGTAAAGCCTTTGGGATAGAGTGGATGATAGTTGACTTGATTCTGTGCAAAAACAGAAAATTTTGCACCCAGTAACAGAATTGTTAAAAATCACTGGAGCGTTGAAAAACTATGAACTTTTTACAGATGATTGATACACAAATTTTCTACGTTTTCCTCAGTTTTTATAAATTTTTGAGTTACATAAGTATTACCATAATTTAGATCTTTACATACTGTTCTGTTTTTGACAGATTCTGTTTGCAATGCATAGTTTGCTTGTTTTATGGTTTCTATGGCTTATATTGCTTAATATAAATTGTGGAAATTATAGAGTACAGTAGGATTTATGAGGAAAAAAATTATGAATCTTGTCTTTGACATTACCAAAGTGAATGATTTGTCCTTATCATACTAACCCATCTCACGAAGTTCCGTCAAGTTTTGTGTGATTGAAGTTTTCAAGTTTTGGGTGAGATATCGATATGAGGAGAATAAGGAGTGGCAAGACCCTAAGATTGGGGATTCCCAAGGCACCCCAAGGTAATATTCAAGGAAGATCCAAGAAACTAAGCTTGGGGATGCCCCGGAAGGCATCCCCTCTTTCGTCTCCAACATTATCGGTAACCTTACTTGGAGCTACATTTTTATTCGTCACATGATATGTGTTTTGCTTGGAGCATAATTTTATTTTATTAGGATTTTCTTGCTGTTATTTAGAGTAATTTTTTGCATCTTTTAATTCAACAAAAGTGTCAAGCATAGCCTTTACCATGCTTATTCTGCAAGTCTACATGTTGCTGTTTGAAAACAGAAAGTTTGTTGTTATGTTTTGAATATTTGTGAATAGTCAGGACATGATAAAATCTTGAAATTTTTACATGGTGAGATATGACAAATTTCATACAGTTTGGTAATTTTTCAGAATTTTAGGAGTTATAGAAATATGAGTATAATTGCACTCTTTACAGACTTTCCTGTTTAGACAGATTGCTGTTATGTTTGCATTGTTTGCATATGTTTGCTTGTTTAATGATTCTATTGGAGGATAGGAGTATTAAATATGCAGAGGCATTTAGTATGCAGTGTTAAATAATAACTTTTGTGATTTTCTACAGTAGAGAATGATAAGGTTATGCATTGATTTATACTAACTTATCTCACGAGTTCTTGTTGAGTTTTGTGTGGATGAAGTTTTTTGAGATTTAGGGAAACTGTGATATAAAAGGAATTAAGGAGACACAAAAGTTCAAGATTGGGGATGCCCAAGGCATCCCAAGATAATATTCCAAGAAGTCTCAAGCACCTAAGCTTGGGGATGCCCCGGTAGGCATCCAACCTTTCTTCATGAACGATTATCAGTTAGTATCGGTTGAACCTAAGTTTTTGCTTCTTCGCATGATGTGTGCTATTCTTGGAATGTCATTTTATTTTGTTTTGATTGATGTTTTAATAAAATACTTAGATCTGAAAGTTTTTAAATAAGAGAGAGTCCTCAATTAGCTACCCATTTACTTGACTACTCGCTTGATCTTCACTTGTATCTTTTTGGAGTAGTTTGTCATTTACTCTTGTGCTTCACTTATATCCTATGAGTAAATTGTTGAATGAATTGAATTTCATGAAGTTGAAATTATATGTTCATATCATGCCCCGTAGTAGCCTCATAATGGGTTAAGAAAGTGAAATCTTTTGAAGCTTGACAATCACAATATTGGTCATACAAGCAATTCATGAATGATTAGTATAAGGAAGAGAACTTTCACATACAAATATATTATCTTGGACATATTCTATGATTATGAATACCCATTAATTATTTTCAAACTTGAGCAAACTAGTTGAATTTGGACAAGGAAGACAACGTAATGAGTTATGGTTGTGTATATTTGCATAGAAGTTATATTGTTATGATTCCTCCAACATGTGGTGTTTGCCTAGGATCTATTGCTAGCCAAAAATTCGTACTAAGTAGAGATACTACTTGTGCATCCAAAAATCCTAATACCTAGTTTCTTGCCATGAGTGTCCACCATACCTACCTATGGATTGAATAAGATCCTTCAAGTAAGTTGTCATCCATGCATAAAGCAATAAAAATTGCTCCTAAATATGTTTGATCTTTTATTGTAAGGGAAAATAAGCGTTGTACAAACTTGTGATGGCAAAGTAATAAAAGCGATGCACTGCATAATAAAGGTTGCTATCATAAGGGGCAATATAATGTGACGTTCCTTTGCATTAAGAGATTGTGCATCCAAAAATAAAAAGCGCATGACAACCTCTGCTTCCCTCTGCAAAGGGCTTATCTTTTACTTTTCAGTATTTACTTTTATGCAAAGAGTCAATAGTATGAATTGTCATTTCAACCTCAATTATTCTCTAGTTGGCAAGCATCATGTGGTGGGGAAAGATCTAGGCACATATGGCCAGTCAAATACATTTGATCATAATTTATTATTGTTGACAATTATCTCTATGATAAATGAGTTGGGAGGCGAAACATTAAGCCCCTATCTTTCTCTGTGTTCGATGGATGTCATTTGTTCTAAAAATATGCTTTGAGTACTAGCAATCATAGAAGACTGTATGGTGATTGATTATGTAGATCTCTTACTTAGACTTTGTTGAATAAGTTGAATTGCAATTGCTTGGTGATTGAGAACATAGGTTGTTAAGTTTCAAGAGAATTCATTGTTTGAACCATAACATGTGAATTGATTGCTACTTTATCATGACGAGTTTTATGAGAAAGAATTGCTGTTATGATGCTAGGAAAAGTGATTGAAATTATCATTGATCAAACTTATGCACTATGCTAGCATTCACACTTCATAAATTATTTCTTTTATCATTTACCTACTCGAGGACGAGTAGGAATTAAGCTTGGGGATGCTGATACGTCTCCAACATATCTATAATTTATGAAGTATTCATGGCATGTTTACAACAATTTTATATGGTTTGAGTGCAATTTTATATGATTTAAATGGAACTAACCCAGACTGACGCTTTTTTCAGCAGAACTACCATGGTGTTGTTTTTTATGCAGAAATAAAAGTTCTCGGAATTGGACGAAACTTTTTGATGATTTTTTTGGAAGAAAAGAGAAATAATGCAGCAAAGAAGCACCCGAGGGGGGGTTGCTGCCCACAAGGCACCAGGGCGCGCCAGTCCCCCCTGGCGCGCCCTGGTAGGTAGTGGCCCCCTGAGGGCCATCTCCGCGTGATTCCAACGCTGAAAAATCCTGTATATTCAGAAACTGCCGAAAGTTAACATAGATCAGAAGTTCCGCCACCGCAAGCCTCTGTAGCCACGAAAAACCAATCTAGACCCTGTTCCGGCACCCTGCCGGAGGGGAAAATCATCATCGGTGGGCATCTGTATCATCCTGGCGGCCACCATGATGAGGAGGGAGTAGTCCACCCTCGGGGCTGAGGGTTTGTACCAGTAGCTATGTGTTTAATCTCTCTCTCTCTCTCTCGTGTTCTTGATTTGGCACGATCTTGATGTATCATGGGCTTTGTTAATATAGTTGGATCATATGGTGTTTTCCCCTCTCTATCTTGTTGTAATGAATTGAGTTTTCCCTTTGAGATTTTGTTATTATCGGATTGAATACTTTTATGGATTTGAGAGCACTTGATGTATGTCTTGCTATGAATACCCGTGGTGACAATGGGGTATCATATTGATTCACTTGATATATGTTTTGGCACTCAACTCGCGGATTCCCGACGTGACATTGGGGTAATCTATGCATAGGGGTTGATGCACATTTTCGTCCTTGTTTCTCTGGTAGAAATCTTGGGGCACTCTTTGTGGTTCTTTGTGTTGGATTGAGTATTATGAATCTAAAATTGTTTGATGCATATCATATAATCAACTCACGGATACTCGTGGTGACATTGGAGTATCTAGGTGACATTAGAGTTCGTTGATGTGTATCATATGGTGTTATTTTAGTACGAACTCTTGGATAGATCGATCGGAAAGGATAACTTGGTGTTGCTTTAGTACGAACTCTCGGATAGATCGATCGGAAAGAATAACTTTGAGGTGGTTTCGTACCCTACAAACAATTTCTTCTTATGTTCTCCGCTAGATAAGAACTTTGGAGTGATTCTTCATCGCACGTTGAGGGATGGTTATATGATCCAATTATATTAGCATTGTTGAGAGATTGCACTAGCGAAAGTACGGACCCTAGGCCTCATTTTCAAGCATTGCAATACCGATTGTGCTCACTTTTTTTACTTGCTACCTTGCTGTTTTTTTATTGTTTCTATTACAAAAATCAATATCTACTATCATTACTACACTTGTATCACCATCTCTTCGCCGAACTAGTGCACCTATACAATTTACCATTGTATTTGGTGTGTTGGGGACACAAGAGACTTTTTAATATTTGGTTGCAGGGTTGTTTGAGAGATACCATCTTCATCCTACGCCTCCCATGGATTGATAAACCTTAGGTCATCCACTTGAAGGAAATTTGCTACTGTCATACAAAACTCTGTGCTTGGAGGCCTAAGACGAGTCTACAAGAACAAGTTGTGTAGTAGACTTCACTTACTCAGCCAGATCTGAACCTCCGTCAGCAGCGATGGATGGAAGCTATTACAGATTATGACTGCGGTATATCTTATACCCCTGGTAAGGGTAATGTCATGGCCGATGCCCTGAGCCACAAGTCTTATTGCAACAATCACATGGTTCATAAAGCTCAACCCCGCCTTCATGAAGAGCTTCCCAAGTTGAACCTTCACCTTGTTCCACAAGGTTCTCTGAATAACCTTGTCCTAGAACCAAGTCTTCTAAAAGCTATTAAGTCTACGCAAGCCAACGATGATGAAGTTGATCAGATGAAATGGGATCTTGCTCTTGAGAAAGCCAGAGATTTCTCACTTGCTGAAGATGGAACCTTGTACTTCAGGGATCGCATTATGGTACCCCGATTCAAACTTATGACAGAGAAGGTGATGAAAGAAGCACATGACACCCCTCTCTCTATTCATCCGGGAAGTACCAAGATGTATCTAGACATCCGTCAGAAGTACTGGTGGTCTAAGATGAAGCAAGACATTGCTTCATATATTGAAGAATGTGACGTTTGCCCTCGCGTCAAAGCAGAACATTAGAAACCGGCTGGACTTCTGCAACCACTTCCTATTCCTGAATGGAAATGGGATAAGATTCAGATGGACTTCGTCACTGGCTCCCCAAATCACAAAAGGGTAACGATGCTATCTTTGTCATGATCGACCAATTCTCTAAAGTTGGACACTTTCTGCCAGTCAAGGAGACGATCACTGCTAGTCAATTAGCAAACTTATATATCTCCAGAATTGTGACACTCCACGGCATTCTGAAGGAGATCAGTTCAGACCGTGGCAGCATATTCACCTCAAAGTTCTGGGATAGTTTCAAGGAAGCAATGGGAACTCATATAACCTGGAGCACTGCTTATCACCCCCAGTCCCAAGGTCAAGTTGAGCGAGTCAACCAAATCCTTGAAGACATGCTTCGAGCTTGTGTTATCTCGTTCGGCAAGAAGTGGGAAGAATCTCTTCCTTATGCTGAATTCTCATACAACAACAGCTATCAGGCTAGCTTGAAGATGGCACCCTTCGAGGTATTATATGGACGTAAGTGTTGAACCCCTCTGAACTGGTCAGAAGCTGGGGAACGGCTGCTCATTGGTACAGACATTATCCAACAAGCTGAAGAGCAAGGCCGCATTGTCCGGGATAATCTTAAAGCGGCCCAGTCCCGCCAGAAGAGCAACTATGACCGTAAACATTGGGGTTCAACCTATCAACCTGGTGAACAAGCTTATCTGCATGTCACTCCTTTGAGAGGCACTCATCGATTCGGAGTCAAGGGCAAGTTAGCTCCTCGCTACATTGGTCCTTTCCGCATTCTCGCCCGTCGTGGACTTGTGGCTTATCAATTGGAATGGCCACCTCAGTTCTCTCATGTGCATGACGTCTTTCATGTGTCGCAACTCCATCGTTGCTTCAACGACCCGCACCGTGAAGTGGATCCTGAATTAATCGAAGTGCAAGATGATCTCACATACAAAGAGCATCCGATCCTCATTCTTGAAGAAGCTGAACGTTGAACCCGTCAGAAGCTTACCAAGTTCCTCAAAGTGCAGTGGTCAAATCATTCTGAAGATGAAGCCACTTGGGAACGCGAGGATAACCTTCGTGTAGAAGACCCCGATATTTTCCCTTCTACCTCTTAATTCTCGGGACGAGAATTTCTTTTAGAGGAGGAGAGTTGTAACACCCCTGTATAATGAGCTACAATAACCTCTTTAATTAAGCTAAGTCATTTTGCTAAACAGTGTTTGATCACCTTTGATCCATACCTCTTTCAAATTCCACTTTGAATTCAAATTCAAATTATAAGTGAATTAAAGAAGTTCTCAAACATGAAAACTAAAATGTTCATGATGTGGCAAACAATCCATAGTTAATTATGGTGGAGAAATCAACATTTTATAAAATGGTTTAATGCCCTAAAATAAATAAAACAGGGGTCAAGAAAATAATTTAAATCCTTTCTAAATTGTAAAAAATCCAAACTATTTTATTTAAATGCTAAACCTTTTGTGGTAGTGGCTTAATTTGCAACACTAATTATGGTACAAGTTTTATATTTTATAAAACTATTTTGCTATAAAAAGAAAATAGAAAATAGAACAAATAAAAAGAAAAAAGAAAATAAAAAGAAAATGAAAAAAGCCCCCCGCCTCTGGGCCTTAGGCCACAGGGACAGGCCCAGCTGAGCCCAGCCCAGCTCCCCCTGAGTCGTCTCCCTCCTCCACTGCTCATCCGACCGAGCATGTCCACGCGGTCGCCGCCCAACCACCTCGCCGTCCCCGCCGCCGAGAGGATAAGGGAGCCACCTCCCCCAGCGCCTCGAGCTCCTCTCCCCCCACTTGCCCACTCGCTCAATACACCCTCCTCTCCTCTTGCCCAGATCCCCTCCCCGAGTACGCACCCGAGCGCCGCCTCGCCATGGCCGCCGTCGTGCACGCGCCCACCGAGCACCCTGCACCAGCCCGTCGTGCCCGCTAGCACCCTTTCCCTCGTCTACATCGTCTGCGTGGAGCAGATCGAGCCGGACGGCCCCACAGCACCGCCCCCGACCCCGTCTTCCTCCTCAGACCCGTCGCACGCCGTCGTCGATTCCGGCCACCTCAAGCCTCCCCCGCGCCCGCTTTGCTCACCTGCAGGACCACGTTGAGCTCCTTTTCCCTTTCCCCAACTCCACGAGCTCGTTAGTGAGCTCTAGCGCCTGATTCATCGATGGCCGTATTGCTCCCTCGCTCATCTTCGGCGTGGCCCCGGTGAATTTTTGGTCCCGTGTGTGCCACCATCGTGATCGCCGCACCTCGTAGGTCCCGTAGAACTTCCTCCTGGGCCAAATAGTAGCCGGGAGCACCGTCCCCGTCGAGCCCGTGCTCCGGCCGCAGCCCTCGCCGCTCGCCATCATCGCTACGGATCTTCCTGGCGATGCCACCACCTCCATTCGATGTGGCTTCATCGCCTCGTTCGAACGCGCCTTCACGCGTGCCAAATGGTCACCGAGTGCGAATTTCGACGCCTCCCGAGCGCCCCGCTGTGTTTTAGCTCGCCGGAGCCACGTCGGCGCCGCCCCATTGACATGGCCTGGCTTGGGGCCACCCCAGGGTCACTGACCTATGAGCCCCAGGGGCCCAGCTGACCCCGTTGACTGGGTTGACCAGTCAACAGCGCTGACTGGGCAGCCCCAGTCACTGACTGGTGGGCCACCCTCCTAAACTAACTAAAAATTAATTAAGTTAATTTAACTAGTCACTGACTAGTGGGCCTAGTCGGCTAATTAACTATTTTGGTTAAAGTTAAACCCCTGATTAACTCCTGTGCCTATGACGTGTGGGACCTAGCGGTCATGTTTGACCTAGACCAGCTGGGTTGACTACTGATGTCATGCTGACGTACTGCTGACGTAATAAATCTAATTTTCGAATTAATTTAATCTAATAATTTTAGAAAATGTTTAAATCTTTGAAAAATCGTATAAAATAGTCTATAAGTCAGAGGAAAATAATTTAGGGATAATTAGTTTTATGCCCTTAGTTGTGTCCCACTTGGTTGTTTTACCCCTAATTTCCAAAAGCCACCGGTTCTGTCCAAGTCACTTCGCTCCTCTTATTGTTTTGTCCGATTCATGGAAGTCGTGGCAAAAAAACAATCAACACTCTAAAATAGGTTATTTTTTGCCACGACTTCCACGAATGTCATTCCCTGATGAAACTTGGCAAGCACTTAAAACATTTGTCATTCTTTGCCACCAAATTTCCTTTTGATTTTTTTGATTTTTTTTAGACTCTACTGTTCATGGTGGTATCATAACAGCTAAAACTCGAATGGTCACTTTCCAACACTTTTTTCATGAATGCAAATGATACTGACATATAGGTGATGTTTTTTCGAACATTTTGGTATCTTATTTGCATTTTCTGATTTAGTATGAATTAGTTATGAAGTTTTCAAACTGACGGTCAAATGGTTAAAGGGCAAAAGCATAAGAGGAGTGAAGTGACTTGGATAGAACCGGTGGCTTTTGGAAATTAGGGGTAAAACAGCCGAGTGGGACACAACTAGGGGCATAAAACTAATTATCCCAATAATTTATATATGAAAGTTGCTCAGAAAAATATAACGAATCCGAATATGCTATCCCTTCCTCTGTCACATGCCTCTAGCATGATGAACATGGATCCTTCCCCCCGATTCATCTGTCCGAAAACTACCAAACACCGGGAAAACATTCCCAGATGTTTTCCCACTTTGTCTGTATCGTGTACCCTGCGTTAGGTTACCCCTAGCACTGCATATTGTCATGTCATGCATCATGATGCATTTGTCTGCCTTATATTTATTGTTTCTTCACCCTCTTCTCTCCGGTAGACCCCAAGACTGACGCTGCTACCGAGATCGACTACACCTCTGACGTCCAGCCACTTGCAATAGAGCTTCCAGGTAAGCAATTAAAACCCCCTTGATCATTCCTATATCACCCATTTCCTTCTCTCTCATTCTTGCATTAGAATTTGCTACTGTATTTGATTGATCCTATTCTGATGCATAGCCTGATTTTATTCTGCTATTGTTACCTACCTGCTTATCCTATATGCTTAGTATAGGTTGGTTAGTGATCCACCAGTGACCCCTCACCTTGTCCCTGTCGCCCCCGCTTTATGATTGATGGATCGATCAACGTGATCGACGTCCAGAGCCCAACACATCACCTCACCCCCTTAGTTGTACGACTCTGCAGAGCTACTATCGAGTGCCGAGGGTGATACCTCGTATAGCACTTTTCATGAGATCGCTGTAGTATAGCTAATCGATCGTGGTCTACGGAGGGTGATTCCTCCTTCACCACTCCCGAGAACGACTCTGTCATGCAACACCTCAAGTGTGAACCCTCGAGGGTGATTCCTCCAAGTTCACCTTGATGATTACACCAAGTGGAATCCATCGAGGGTGATTCCTCGGATTCCCCCTTGGGGTTATGGACATACGGTTACTTTGACTTTACCCCAGAACCATGATGAAGTCGGGTCGGCCCCGAGGGGTAACCGCGAGAGAAATGTGAAGTCGGGTTGACCGTGAGGGTACCCGTGAGTGATGTGGAGTCGGGTTCACCTGGAGGGTACCTACGAGATAATTACGCGGCACGGCCGGGCATTCTTAGCCCTTGTTGTAAGTCCGCGACATGGGGCGACGGGACCACAAATCGTGGATCATTGATCGTCTTCGCGTGCTCCCAAGACACTAACGGTTTGGATATGTGATCTAAGTAGGCCTCTGGCCTTTTTGCACTGACCACCACGCGGGAATAAGTATGGGCACTCTGTGTCATACTATTCTTCAGAAAGCCCACTGACGTCTGCGGTTTAGCGGCACGCGCCCGGGTGGTCCGCGTAAGCACCTGCTTTGTATAAAGAGGTAGCCAAGACTGATCCTAGACATCCTCGCAATGCGTAGGATTGCAAAGGATGATTGGCCCATGACCCCTTCGCATTTAGGATGTAGACCGGTGTGCTGGCCTCTCTGTTGATCCTAGGTAGGACTACGGCGTGTCGATCAGCCGAGGCCGGGCATGACCCAGGAAAGTGTGCTCGGCCGGAGTTAATCAAGCATGTTGGGTAAGTTTGTGCACCCCTGCCAGGATGTTAATCTATTCGAATAGCCGTGTCCATGGTAAAGGACGCTCGGAGTTGTATCCTGATCTATACAACTAGACCTGGATACTGGAGACATGAGATGGATATGATGGCTCCGGGATTGTTTTCTCGTAGGGAGTCGAGGAAGGATCTCTGGGCATTAATACAACAATCTTGCTACTTATATTACATTAATCTGCACTCTTCTAATGCTGCATGATGCTTCAAAATGCTAGTCTTCGATAGGCTAGGCTTTCCCTTCTCTTCTGGCATTTCTCCAGTTCAGTCCAAAGATATAGCCCCATTCCTTTGATACTGATGCATACTTACTATAGATCTGATGTAAGTCTTGCGAGTACTTTGGATGAGTACTCACAGTTGCTTTGCTACCTCTTTCCCCCATACCTGATTGCTGCGATCAGATGACGGATCCGAGGAGCCAGATGCCACCATCGACGACTACCACTACTACCCCGAGAGTGCCTACTACTACATGGAGGCCGCCGACGACCAGGAGTAGTTTGGAGGCTCCCAGGCAGGAGGCCTTGCCTTTTCGAGCCATGTTGTTGTTTTTGCTAGCCTTCTTAAGGCAGGCTTGTTTACCTTATGTCTGTACTCAGATATTGTTGCTTTCGCTGACTCGTTTGTGTTCGAGCTGATGTATTCGAGCCCTCGAGGCCCCTGGCTTGTAATATAAAGCTTGTATGACTTTAATTTGTGTCTAGAGTTGTGTTGTGTTATCTTCCTATGAGTATCTGATCTTGATCGTGCATATTTGCGTGTATGATTAGTGCACGATTAAGTCGGAGCATCACATGTGCATTAATCCAGTTTGGCTCGATATCATGGCCATGCCTTCGTGGTTTTTGGCTTTGGCTGTGATGCTGCCTTCCTGGTCTGTGTCCTATCTCTGCCATTTGTGGCTTGAGGTTGGCAAGGCGAGTTTAGCTAGTTTGTTCGAGGGCTAAGCACCCCTTGTTCTGCTCATTCTCATACCTTGTGTGGTGTCCTCTTTCCATATTTACTCTATGAAGGTGTTTGGTTGACCAAGTGGTAACGAAAACGCAAACCGAAAGAGGTGCTGCTGGAATTAGAGAAGTAACAGCACAATCACTGTTTTGTTTGGCCCCTACCAATATTTTTTCCAGTTTACTTGACAGTGTTTGGCTTGGCCCTGTAACCTGAATTCCATGTACAGAACAAGCGCTTCACCAACACTGCAATTCTTTGGAGAGGATCATGGAGTCGTCCAGGCTGAGGGATGGTCCTCTGGTCGTCCTTGGGTTAATCTTTGTCGGCATCGACGAGGCTATTCACTGAGATCCAAGTCGTGGAACGTGCCCCGGTGGCCGGCGTGGCGAGAGATCGTGGCACTGGCCCTCGGCATGGACGAGGTGGAGGGGATCGTGAGAAGGCAGTGGGAAGGCGGAGCAGGCTGATGGTCGGCTATGGACAAGGAGCCAGAGGGGATCATGTGGGGGGGGGTGATGACCCACAAGTATAGGGGATCAGCCATAGTCCTTTCGATAAGTAAGAGTGTCGAACCCAACAAGGAGCAGAAGGAAATGACAAGTGGTTTTCAGCAAGGTAATTTCTGCAGGCACTGAAATTGTCGGTAACAGGTAGTTTGATAGCAAGATAATTTGTAGCAAGTAACAAGTAACAATAGTAACAATAAGTGCAGCAAGGTAGCCCAATCCTTTTTGTAGCAAAGGACAGGCCGGAACGGTCTTAGATAATAAGTAAAATGCTCTTGAGGGCACACGGGAATTTCATCTAGCCACTTTCATCATGTTTGTTTGATTCACGTTCGCTACTTTCATAATTTGATATGTGGGTGGACCGGTGCTTGGGTGCTGTTCTTACTTGAACAAGCCTCCCACTTAAGATTAACCCCCTCGCAAGCATCCGCAACTATGAAAGAAGTATTAAGATAAAATCTAACCATAGCATTAAACATACAGATCCAACTCAGCCCCTTACGGAATAGCGCATAAACTAGGGTTTAAGCTTCTGTCACTCTAGCAACCCATCATCTAATAACTACTCCACAATGCATTTCCTTAGGCCCAAAGATGGTGAAGTGTCATGTAGTCGACGTGCACATAACACCACTAAGGGAATCACAACATACATATCATCAAAATATCAAACACATATCAATTTCACATGATTACTTGCAACATGACTTCTCCCGTGGCCTCAAGAACAAAAGTAACTACTCACTCAACATATTCATGCTCAAGATCAGAGGAGTAATAAATATCATAATGGATCTAAACATATAATCTTCCACCAAATGAACCGGCTAGCGTCAACTACAAGATGTAATCAACACTACTAGTCAACCACAGGTACCAATCTGAGGTTTTGATAGAAAGATTGAACACAGAGATGGATTAGGGTTTGAGATGAGATGGTGTTGTTGAAGATGTTGATGAAGATTGGCCTCCCAAAGATGAGAGGGTTGTTGGTGATGACAATGGCTTCGAGTTCCCCCTCCGGGAGGGATGTTTTCCCAGCGGAATCGCTCTGCCGAAGGGCAAAAGTGCACCTGCCCAAGTTCCGCCTCGAGACGGTAGCGCTCCGTCCCGAAAGTCCTCTCCTTATTTTTTCTAGGTCAAAAGACCTTATGAACCATAAGATGGCACCAGAGGTGGGCCAGGGGCCCCACAAGCCACCAGGGCATGCTTGGAGGGGGTGGCGCACCCTGGTGCCTTGTGGGCTCCTTGGTGGCCCCCTCTAGTAGTTCTTTTCTCCAATATTTATTATATATTCCAAAATAATTCTCCGTAAAATTTCAGCTCATTTGGAGATGTGCAGAATAGGTATCTCTGACATAGCTTTTTCAGGTCCAGAATTCCAACTACCGGCATTCTCCCTCTTTGTCTAAACCTTGCATATTATGAGAGAAAAGGCATTAGAATTACTCCACAAAGTGTTATATGGCATAAAAACACCATAAATAACAATAGGAAAACATGATGCAAAATGGACGTATCAACTCCCCCAAGCTTACACCTCGCTTGTCCTCAAGCGAAAGCCGATATCAAAAATCATGTCCACATGTTTAGAGAGAGAGGTGTCGATAAAAACAAAATACGAACATAGTAGCATCATGCTTATTATTATAACAACAATAAAATTTATCATAAAACTTTTATCATATAGCTTCTCATGAGCAAGTAACAATTCATCACAACATCAAAGCATGAAGCATAAATTTATTGAAAACCAACAAACTATGTTTTCAGTCAACTTTGAAATTACAATTCATCATATTTTCAGGAAGGGTCTCGTATCGGAGCCTTTTGGCAAGTCCACATACTCAACCATCATTTAGTCTTCTATGATTGCTAACACTCACAGCATACATATGAGCAAAAAGTTTCAACCGGACACATAGAAAGATCGGGACTTATAGTTTCGCCTCCCAACTTATTCACCTCAAGGGTGATGTCAACAATAATAACTCATGATCACTCACATCCAACTGGATATATGTGCCTAGATCTTTCCCCACTACATGGTGCTTGCAAAAAGAGAAAATAAAAAGGAATAGAGAAGAATACTTTGACTCTTGCATAAAAAGTAAATACATAAAAGTAAAAGATAGGCCCTTCGCAGAGGGAAGCAGAGGTTGTCATGCGCTTTTTGGTTTTGTATGCACAATTTCTTAATGCAAAAGAATGTCACCTTATATTGCCCCTTATGATAGCAACCTTTATTATGCAGTCCGTCGCTTTTATTACTTTGCCATCACAAGTTCGTACAACGCTTATTTTCCCCTACGCTAAAAGATCAAACACATTTAGGAGCAATTTTTATTGCCTTTTTGCACCGATGACAACTTACTTGAAGGATCTTACTCAATCCATAGGTAGGTATGGTGGACTCTCAAAACATGAATTTGGGTTTAAGTGTTTTGGATGATCAAGTAGTATCTCTACTTAGTGCAGATTTTTGGCTAGCAAAGATATTGAGCAAGCACCACATGTTGAAGGATCTATGACAATATAACTTCTATGTGAATATGAACAAACATAAATCATTACATTGTCTTCCTTGTCCAACATCAACAATTTGGCATAAGATATTTAATGGGGGCTCACAATCATAAAAGATTTTCAAGATAGTATATTTGCATGTGAGTCTTCTCTTCCCTTAGTAATTCTTTCATGAATTGCATCATTGACCAATGCTATGTTTGTCAACTTTCAATAAATTTTACCACTTATACTTTTCCTTATGTGATGTCATTACTTACCATAAGATTAGCATATGATCTTTTACATTATTTCCCTTTATTTTGATTGGAACATAAAAGTAAAGAAGCAAAAACTCAAACTAAACTTTATTATATAACTCTCACTCGATTACATAGATAGATAGATCACGAAACTAGCACTCAAAAATAGATCATACTAAACTTTTATTCAACTAAATCATGAAATAACTAAGGATCGAACTAAGATAGGTAAAGGTAATAAAAGTGATGGTGATACGATACCGGGGCATCTCCCCCAAGCTAGGCACAAGCCAAGGGGAGTAGCCATACCCGTGTGCTTAAGTCTCCTTCTTTGGTGATGAATATGATGGTGGTGGTGATGAAGCAGTCTTTTTCTCCAGCTTGCGTCTGAGGCTAAAATTTTCCTCCCTTACATCATCATTCTCTAACTCAAGCTTTAATACCATTTTGCATAATGCCGCCTTGCTCTCCTGTAGAAAACGGGATGGGATAAATTGAACCTTAGGTTTGTTTCCTTTGTTAGGAAGGCTTGACTTCTTGAATTCCACGTGCATATCTCCAGGTTGAGGTAGTGGATCTTCATGTTCATCAGAGATATCATCCCTTGTTTTCTCCATGTCGACGCCTTCCTCCTCATCCTTGTCCAACCGTAATGATCCACCTCCCCATAGACCTTAGGGTTTGCGATATAATCTATGACATAGCTCTCTCCCTCTGAATCTTGAGACGACATATTTTCAGATCTGCTAGAAAAACAGCACGAAACAAGAACAAAGGATTTCTCCATGATACGGTGGTCAAATTGTCCGGGGGTATATATAAAGAATTTTTCTCTTGGGAAACAAGTATACTACAGGAAAACAGAGTCGGGCACCTGGGTTGCCTTCCCGGTCGTTTCTTATTTTTCTATTTTTTTCTAATATTCCAAAACGGACAGAAAATATTTTTGCGGAATTTTTGGAGTTCGTTTACTTACCGTATCACGTACCTATTCCTTTTCAGGGTTCTGGAGTGTTCTAGAAGGTTTCTTTTATGTGTTCCTCAGGTGTCATGGTTTGAATAATATTAGTTTCAACATTAATAGGCGTACCTGAAATACAGTGCTTAATTCTTTGCCCATTGACCACCTTCGGATTAGTGCCTTCGGCATTATTGATCTTAATAGCTCCAGAACGATAAACTTCTATGATGATATATGGCCCTTCCCATTTGGAGAGAAGTTTACCTGCAAAAAATCTAAAACGAGAATTGTACAATAGAACATATTCACCAACTTTGAATTCCCGCTTTTGGATTCTTTTGTCATGCCATGTTTTAACTTTTTCTTTGAATAGTTTGGCATTTGCATAAGCTTGGGTTCTCCATTCATCTAGTGAGCTAATATCAATTAACCTCTTTTCACCGGCAAGTTTGAAATCATAGTTTAGTTCTTTAATTGCCCAATATGCTTTATGTTCTAACTCAAGAGCAAATGACAAGCTTTTCCATAAACCATTTTGTATGGAGACGTGCCCATAGGATTTTCATAAGCTGTTCTATAGGCCCAAAGTGCATCATCAAGTTTCTTAGACCAATTCTTTCGGGACCTATTGACAGTTTTTTGTAATATTAATTTTATTTCCCTATTACTAAGTTCAACTTTACCACTAGATTGAGGATGATAGGGTGATGATAAACCTACGCTCATTAGGTGGGTTCTCTTGCTACAAGAATTTGATTTACATATCACTAATAGAAAAGTAGTTGAGAACCCCGTAGCTGACAACTTGTCTAGGTTAGAGAATATTCTTGATGACCCACTACCTACTGATGATAGTTTTCCTGATGAACAACTAGCTGCAATAAATGTTTCTCATAAGACTCTGTGGTATGCTGACTATGCTAATTATATTGTTGCTAAATACATACCACCTAGCTTCACATACCAACAAAACAAAAAATTCTTCTATGACTTAAGACATTACTTTTGGGATGACCCACATATTTATAAAGGAGTAGATGGTATTATTAGACGTTGTGTACCTGAGCATGAACAGGAACAAATCCTACGGAAATGTCACTCCGAAGCTTATGGAGGGCATCATGCGGGAGATAGAACTGCTCATAAGGTATTGTAATCCGGTTTTTATTGGCCTACTCTCTTCAAGGATGCCCGTAAGTTTGTTTTATCTTGTGATGAATGTCAAAGATTTGGTAATATCGGTAAGCGTCAAGAAATGCCTATGAATTATTCACTTGTTGTTGAACCATTTAATGTTTGGGGTTTTGATTATATGGGACCTTTTTCTTCCTCTAATGGGTATACACATATTTTGGTTGCTGTTGATTATGTTACTAAGTGGGTAGAAGCTATTCCAATTAGTAGTGCTGATCATAACACTTCCATTAAAATGCTTAAAGAAGTTATTTTCCCGAGGTTTGGAGTCCCTAGATATTTAATGACTGATGGTGGTTCACAGTTTATTCATGGTGCTTTCCATAAAATGCTTGCTAAATATGATGTTAACAATAGAATTGCATTACCCTATCATCCTCATTCTAGTGGTCAAGTTGAACTTAGCAATAGAGAAATAAAATTAATAGTACAAAAAACTGTTAATAGGTCCCGAAAGAATTGGTCTAAGAAATTGAATGATGCACTTTGGGCCTACAGAACAACATATAAAAATCCTATGAGTATGTCTCCCTATAAAATGGTTTATGGAAAAGCTTGTCATTGCCTCTAGAGTTAGAACATAAAGCATATTAGGCAATTAAAGAACTCAACTATGATTTCAAACTTGCCGGTGAAAAGAGGTTATTTGATATTAGCTCATTAGATGAATGGAGAACCCAAGCTTATGAAAATGCCAAATTATTTAAAGAAAAAGTTAACAAAAGCGGGAGTTCAAAAGAATCCAAAAGCGGGAGTTCAAAGTTGGAGAATATGTTCTTTTGTACAATTTTCATTTCAGATTCTTTGCAGGAAAACTTCTCTCCAAATGGGAAGGACCATATATTATCGAGGAGGTTTATCACTCCGGAGCCATCAATATTAATTGCCGAAGGTACCAACCCGAAGGTGGTCAATGGGCAAAGAATCAAACACTATATCTCAGGTACGCCTATTAATGTTGAAAGCAATATTATTCAAACCATGACACCGGAGGAACACATAAAAGAAACCTTCCGGAACACTCCATAATACTAAAAAAGAGGAGGTACGTGATACGGTAAGTAAACGGACTCCGAAAAATCCGCAATATTTTTTTGTCAGTTTTGGAATATTACAAAAATTAGGAAAATAAGAAACAACCAGGAAGGCAACCGAGGAGGGCACAAGACACCAGGGCGCGCCTGGCATGCCTGGCGCGCCCAGGTGGGTTGTGCCCACCTCGGGAACCTTCCCGACTCCATTTCTCTCTCGTTTGCTTGTTTCCCAAGATAAAAAATCTTTATATACCCCCCGAACGTATTGACCACCATATCGCGGAGAAATCTTCTGTTCTTCTTTCATGCTGTTTTTCTGGCTGATCTGAAAATATGTAGATTCGGAGGGTGAGAGCTATATTGCTAATTATATTGCAAACCCCAAGGTTTATGGAGATGTGGAACATTATGGTTGGACCACAGAGGAAGAAGAAGACTATGATCCGAAAGGGAAGGAAGAGACAAGCTCAGATGAAGATGAAGTTCCATTACCCCAACCTGGGGACATGCACGTGGAATTCAAGAAGTCAAGTCTCCCTAATAAAGCAAAGAAACCTAAAATCCAGTTTATCCCTTTTCACCTCTTGCAGGAAAACAAGCAGGAATTATGCAAAAATATATTAAAGCTTGAGCAGGGGATCGATGCTTGAGGGTGGAGAGCGTAAGCTGAGGAAGAGGAATACTCATACCTCATCATCACCACCATCATCATCTTCCCCACCAAAGGAGACTTGAGTTCATAGTATGGGAACTCCCCTTGGCTTATGCCAAGCTTGGGGGAGGTGCCCCGGTATTGTATCACCACCACTATCTTTGCCTTTATCTATTTTAGTTCGATCTTTAGTTATCCTATGATTTAGTTGAATAAAAGTTTAGTTCGATCCTTTCTTTTTGAGTGCTTGCTTAGTGGTCTATCTATCTATGTAATCGTGTGCGAGATATATAATAAAGAGTAGTTTAAGTTTTGTTTCTTTACTCTTTTGTTTCAATAAAAAGAAAGGAAAATAAATGAAAAAGATCATATGCTAATCTTATGGTAAGTAATGACATCACATAAGGAAAAGTATAAGTGATAAAATTGTTGGAGATTGACAAACATAGCATTGGTCAATGATGCAATTCATGAAAGAATTAATAAGGGAAGAGAAGATTCACATGCAAATACACTATCTTGGACATCTTTTATGATTGTGAGCCCCCATTAAATATTATGTGTCAAAATTGTTGACGTTGGACAAGGAAGACAACGTAATGATTTATATTTGTTCATATTCACGTAGAAGTTATATTATCATAGATCCTTCAATATGTGGTGCTTGCTCAATATCTTTGCTAGCCAAAAACTCCACATTAAGTATAGATACTACTTGTGCTTCCAAAAACCCTTAAACCCAAAATCTTATTTTGAGAGTCCACTATACCTACCTATGGATTGAGTAAGATCCTTCAAGTAAGTTGTCATTGGTGCAATAAGGCAATAAAAATTGCTTCTAAATGTGTTGGATCATTTAGTGTAAGATAAAATTGAGCGTTGTACGAACTTATGATGGCAAAGTAATAAAAGCGACGGATTGCATAATAAAGGTTGCTATCATAAGGGGCAATATAATGTGACGTTCTTTTGCATTAAGGGATTTGGCATACAAACAAAAA
The DNA here is from genome assembly GCA_011799875.1 of Thinopyrum elongatum. Lineage (NCBI taxonomy): Eukaryota > Viridiplantae > Streptophyta > Magnoliopsida > Poales > Poaceae > Thinopyrum > Thinopyrum elongatum. Next base: position 144,626,991 of record CM022302.1, on the reverse strand, counting down.
GCGCATGACAACCTCTGCTTCCCTCTGCGAAGGGCCTATCTTTTACTTTTATGCATTTACTTTTATGTAAGAGTCAAAGTATTCTTCCCTATTCCTTTTTATTTTCTCTTTTTGCAAGCATCATGTGGTGAGGAAAGAACTAGGCACATATATCCAGTTGGATATGAGTGGGCATGAGTTATTATTGTTGACATCACCCTTGAGGTGAATACATTGGGAGGCGAAACTATAAGCCCCTATCTTTCTATGTGTCTGGTTGAAACTTTTTGTTCATGGGTATGCTGTGAGTGTTAGCAATCATGGAAGGTTAAATGATGGTTGAGTATGTGTACTTGCCTAAAGGCTCCGATACGTGAACCTTCCTGAAAATATGATTAATTGCAGTTGCAAAGTTGACTGAGAACATAATTTGTTGGCTTTCAATAAGGTTTATGCTTTATAGTTCAATATTGTGATGAATTATTGTTGGGAAACGTTGCATGGAAAACAAAAAATATATTCTACACACACGCAAGATCTACCCTCGTAGACCATAAGCGGAAGCGTTTAGTAACGCGGTTGATGTAGTCGAACTTCTTCGCGCTCCAACCGATCAAGTACCAAACGTACGGCAACTCCGCGTTCAGCACACATTCAGCTCGGTGACGTCCTCCGCCTTCTTGATCCAGCAAGATGGCGAGGTAGTGGATGAGTTCCGGCAGCACGACGGCGTGGTGACGATGATGGTGAAGTTATCTCCGCAGGGCTTCGCCTAAGCACTACGAAAATATGACCGAGGGTGTAAATGGTGGAGGGGGGGTGCCGCATGTAACACCCCCAGTGTCAAGCTACAGTAATCTCCCCCTAATGATTTCATGTCTTCAAATTAAACTAAGCCAAATTACCACTTGATAAAAATCAAAGCCTTTTCAAAATTTAAAATAAAGTCAAAATAATATTTCTTCAAACATGAAAGATAAAATGTTCATCTTGTGGAAAATATTCCATAACTAATTATGGTGATGAACCAACTTTTTTTTAAATGTTTTAATGCCCTAAACTATTGAAAATAGGGGCTAAAACAATTATTTAAATGCTTTTAATTAATAAAAGTTGCAAAGAATTTTATTTAAATGCTAAACTTAATTATAGCAGTGGCCTATATTAATGATACTAATTTAGGTACTAACTTGGTATTGTATAAAACTAAAATAAATGAAACTATAATAGAAAACAGAAAAGGTTAAAGAAAAAAAAGAAAAATATAAAAGGAAAAAAGAAAAGCCTTCCCTGCCCCCCTGGGCCTCGGCCCACGAGGGACAGGCCCAGTTGGTCAGGCCCAGCCCCTCCCCGGGTCGCCTTCTCTCCCCTGTTCCCCCGACCGGGGTCACAACAGGGGCGAGCCCCGCCGGACCAGCTCACCGACGGTGGCGGATGGATAAGAGCCCCGGCTCTCTCTCTCCCCTGCCCTGGAACCCTAGCCGCCCGCTATTCCCCCTCTCGCCTCACCCAGATCCACTCCCCTCTCCCCTCAGCTCAGTCCCGTGCTCGACCGAGCGAGCTCGTCGCCGCCGGCCTCCATTCCCGCGGCCACCTTCGTCCCCGCACCACGCCTTCCTGTCCGTTCGCTCCGCCGGCATCGTCTACGTTGAATACAAGCCGTCTTTGGAGCCCCCTCGCATCGGAGCAACCGGATCGAGCCGGTCTTCCTTCCACTACTGCAGGATGCTGCTAACGCGACACTACGATCAGGGACCCTTCGACGAAACTATGTGCGATGCATTAATCACAAATGGTGATGTAAATAAACCATCAAAAAAGATGCAAACCATTTGCGATGGTGGATACATCAAACACGGTTTGGATTTTAGTTGCGTGTGTGATGCGTGGCAAACGGTTAATCCAGAAGAACTGTTTGCGATGAGGCAGAACAACAGAAACGGGCAGCCAGATGAGGGTGTGTGTGATATACGGCATACAGTTCACTAGGATGAACTGTGTGTGATTAGGCAACACAATAGAAACGGTCAGCCAGATCAAGATGTGTGCGATGGAGGGCATACAGTTCACTCGGATGAACTATTTGCGATGAGCCAAGACAACAGAAGCAGTTCAACTGAGCAAGATGTGTGTGATACGCAGCAAACAGGTCCGTAATCAGAAATTTGTGCGAAGACCAATAATAACATAGACGATTGCTGCTAACACTACAAAAAAAAAAGACACATCCGTGACATTTTGGGCTGAACAAAAAAAAATTCTGTCATGCTTATGACACTTCTATGACGATAATTGTGACAAAAGAACATATCATCATAGATGTGGTGGGCTCCTACTTCTATGATAAAAAATCATGACAGAAAATTGGCTTTTTGTCCTGGGCGGGCCGGGGACGCACCTGCATGACATTCTTTGGGCCGTCCATGATGAAAAAAATCATGGTGGAAGCGAGGGCGAGGAAAATTTCGAGGAGTTCCCGGTTACGGTGGGTGGTCGCGGCCGAGCGATGCATGAAGGTTTGCGTGTTTCTCTCGTACACGTACGCGCGTGTGTGCGAGGCTTTGGGCTCTAACTGACCCGAGCGAGGCGTTGGGCTCTAACTGAACCTGAGCGATTGCACTAGCTACGTTACTGAACCCCGATCGATCCCTTGGCTGTTAACTGAACCCGAGTGATTCCTTCACTACTACTGCTAACTGAAGTCGATCGAAGCTGCCTCTTGATGAACAGTCCCTAGTGGGGGTTGGATGAACAGTTCCCGATGGGGGTTGGATGAACAGGATCCCGTGGTAGTAGAGGCCATTGCCGCTGATGAACAGGACCCCGATCGAGGAGGTGGGGGTGGATGAACAGTAGCCGGTGGAGGGACCCCGTGGTCTGGTTGAACAGGACCCCGTGGAGGGACCCCGTGGTCTGGTTGAACAGGACCCCGTGGAGGGCTGGTTGAACAGTAGCCGGTGGAGGGACCCCATGGAGGTTTGGTTGAACAGGACCCCATGGAGGGCTGGTTGAACAGTAGCTGGTGGAGGCTGGATGAACAGGACCCCGTGGAGGGCTGGTTGAACAGTAGCCGGTGAAGGCTGGATGAACAGGACCCCATCGATGAACAGTAGCTGGTGGAGGCAGGAGGAAGTCGACGATGGATGAACAGTAGCCGGTGGAGGCTGGATGAACAGGACCTCGTCGATGAACAATAGCTGGTGGAGGCAGGAGGAAGTCGACGATGGATGAACAGTAGCCGGTGAAGGCTAGAGGAAGTCGACGGTGAATGAACAGTAGCCCATGGAGTCCCGTTTTGGGGCATGCCACACCCCTCCCGATGATCAGGACCCCGTTTCGACCGTAGGCGCTCCAACACAAGTCCGTTTCCTCCGTTTTGTGGTACGCCACACCGCTCCCGATCAACAGCACCCTGTTTCGACCGTAGGCACTTGAACAGAAGTCTGTTTCCTCCATTTTGCGGTACGCCAGACCCTTCCCGATGAACATGACCCCGTTTCGACCGTACGCGGTTGAACAGAAAGGTCGTTTCCTCCGTTCTGCGGTAAGCCAGACCTCATTTTGGCTGTTCCGTCCAAGCCGGTTGGCTCCCGATGAATACGACGCCGTTGCTGCCGTCCGCTGCCTCTCCATGTCCACGAGCCCTGGCCGTACATATGCGCGAGTAGGCGTTTGAGACCCCGCCCGTATGTACGTACGTGGCCGTATTTTTTGTGATCTGGCTGTACGTACGTGTACATAGTTTAGAAGGGACTGTCTGAACTGCTACGTCGGGGGCACTACTACTACACGTGCCGCTGCTTGCTTGGCCACGGTTCATCGTTGAAGAGAGACCGATCGACCAGTATGTACGTACACGTTCGTGACCAGACAAACAACCCTACGTACGGTTCGACCAGCTGGGTCCCAGCCGTCAGGGAGGATAAGGGGGCACTCCCTTGCGTGCGAAGATATATGTGGTGGGTCCCAGCTGTCAGGGGGAGGAATCTTTTTTTTGCGCTTAATAAGGAGGCACTTCCTTGCGTGCGAAGATGTAGGTGGTGGGTCCAACTTTCAGCCTCACCGTGTACAGTCGTCTTCCGATGGCTGTCGTTCGTTGACAATGTTGACCACGCCGCGCCGAGAGCACCAAGGCGGTGGACGATGGTGAGGCCTGCTAAGGGAACAATGCGAAGCCGAGGAAGACAAGGCAGTGGATGCCCATGCGGAGGGGAGTACGAGGGTTCACTGGTTCCGCTGTGGTGTGAGGCTGCCATCACCGAAGAATAACACGGGGTGTGGGTGAGTAGAGGGAAGCCCTGGCCGGCGGTGGGATTAGGGTGGGGCGGTGAGGCCTGTGCGGCAGCACTGCCGCCCACGGGAGACAGGAGCAGGCGGTCCCGCCGGCGCTGGTTTGGGCGGCTGGAGCAAGAAGATCAGAGGTTGAAGAAGCAGCACGGCTGTTGGATTAACATCCAACGGTCCAGCTGCTAGAATAATTTGTTGACTAAGTTGACAAAGCCCTGTGTACGCGTCAGCTTAGTAGGCCCACAAGTTAGCCACCAAATCTGCCGGGTCCCAGCTGTCGTTGGGAGGAATATTTTTTTTGCATAATAAGGAGGCACTTCCTTCCGTGAGAAGATTTTGCCTGTGGGTCCTAGTTGTCAGCTTGTGTGGGTCCCTACTTTCAGCCTCACCACTTTCATCCCTCTTCCGATGGCTGTCGTTTGTTGACCATGTTGACCACGTCACGCCGAGAGCACCAACGTGGTGGACGACCCATGTAAAAAAACGCGATGGACGACGGTGAGGCCCAGGAAGGGAATGACCCGGAGCCGGCGAAGCCACAGCAGTGGATGCCCATGCTGAGGGGAGTACGAGGGCTGACTGGTCGGTTGCAGGGTGAGGCTACCATCGCTGGAAAATAACAGGAGGTGCGGGTGGGTAGAGGGATGGCCTGGCCAGCGGTGGGAGTAGGGTGGGCTGGTTAGGCCTGCGCGGCAGCACAGCCGGCCACGGAAGGAGGGAGCAGGCAGTCCCGCCAGTGCTGGTTTGGGCGGCTGGAGGAGGAAGATCAGAGATTGAAGAAGCACGACGGTGGTTGGATGGACATCCAACAGTCACTGCTCTGTGTTGACTAAGTTGACAAAGCCTTGCGTACGCGTCAAAAAAAATTAGGACAGTGTCATCGTCAACCTAGTAGGCCCACAAGTCAGCCTCCAAATCTGTGGAAAACAGCATACAACCCATTTGCCATTATTTTTAATAACTTACAGCCCATTTGCTAATTCTTAAGGATATTTAGAAGCCCATATTCTTTTTGTTAGCATTACAGACCATATTCTGGCAACTGCTAAAAAATTCAACAAATTTTGCATATTCCGGTGCGGTCCGAACTCTTTAATCACGAAATTTCGAGTCACATTAAAAATAATTATAAAAATAATTTTATTTCAAATTATAATACAACGAAATTTTTCCCGCAAAAAAAAACAATGAAAATTAACATCTTGAAATCCTGAAAAAAATGAAATTTGTATCTAGTTGCTGGTTTTCTGTGTTTTTAAAATTTACAGCCCATTTCTTACTACTTATAGCCCATTTTCTGGGGAAGCCGAATAAATTTCCTCATCTTTAAAGATTTGCAGCTAGCAGGGCTCAGAAAAGCAAGTAGGCCTAGGTTGGATATTATCCAAAAAAATAGAACTGGGCTAGCCATTTTCAGAAAGAAAAAAGATATCAACTGGGCTCGTCATGTGCTTAAATAAAAGCCTGGGCTAACGGGTCACAGCCCCCGCACAACGCAGTTGATAAAACTAAAAAACAACTGGGCGAGCTGCTGGGTCCTTGTTGTTACAGTATTTCTCTCTTTAATAAAGGAAATGGCAAGCCATTTGCCTTGTTTCAATGAAAATATGACAGTCACAGGCGAGTTAAAAAGGGCAACAACATCTAACTCAAGCTTACAAATGGTACAAAAGATAAAGGATTAATTGTTCATCAAATTTAGACAAAACCCAGATTGAACAAGGCAATAACATCTAACCCAACCACTATTTTTGGCAGTCACAAACAAATGGATCGGTCTGATCCATAAAATCAACATCCTGTGCGAAACTTTTTACTGGAACATGACGACAAGTTGATGTAAATAGAAGCCGAGCACGTTCAGAAGCCCATTTGTCCACCTGAAACTTCTTTTTTGCTGTTCAACATATCCATCTATGAGAAATTTCTTGTTGAAAAACTTAAGCCTCATGGACAATAGTAACCTCGCATTCAACAGGAAGAATGTGACAAAGCTTCTGTTTGCCTGGTTGGATGCATATCCTTCCATCGTTATTGTCCTCAAACGAATGTCATGAGAACTGAGAAAATCCTAGTGCTTATTACACCACCGATTGGTTATATGTTTTTCTCCATGTGTTAGTGCCTAAGTAGACATGAAGATTGAAAACAGTGAAGGTCTAAAAAAAGAGTATGTCGAAAGAGCGACAGCTGAACGGTTAATTCTAGTATAATATATATGGGCTTTCAATGTGCATGAAATCATCACCTTTATATACAAATTCTCGAGACATGGAAAGCATCATAGCAAGCCAATAATTGTGTTCAGATCATAACTAATCATTCCGATATATAAGATCTTGACAGAATCCAGCACCATTGATAGGCTATCCATGCACGAACTCTTCATTGAGCATATAACATAATATTAGTACCCAAAGTGTACTCCAAGATGATATAAAACTTATGCGCACAAATGAAAAATGCAGCTTATGATTACAAATGTGTAGATGATAATATACGGTACCTGAATAAGTGTGGAGCGAAACACCAACTTGTGATAATTAAACGGATCAAGAATTACACCCAAGGTCTCCAGTTTAAGCGCAGAGACGACAGTTATTTGCGAAGGTATATAACAATAATGAAGGAGCAACCTTTGAAGTGAAGGGGCATCTTCGATGATGAGCTGCTGTCCTTCAAAACAAATTTCAATGCTTTTAAGGTGAGGCAACTTTATTTGGAGACAACTGATAGGGATTTCTATTCCCAAAACAATCAGCAAGCGCTCCAGGGTAGGGCAACTGGAGTGGATGATGCTATGTAGTGAGGCCTCCGACAGATAAACCACCACAAGCGAAAGTTTTTTTAGCAGTGGGAGTCAAAGCATTTGTACCAGATCGTCCGGTATATGGCACCGGGCGAAGGTGGCGGTGTGGAGAGAGAAGGAAAACCATGAGATGGACAATGGTGGTGTGGGCACAAATTCTTGGCCTTCGGTTCGTGGTATGTAATTTTTGTGGTAATGGTAGAACTCAAACTGCTGGAGTTTTTTGAATTCTGGGGATGTCAGCCAGGCGTCCACCGTGCAGGGTATGGACAACAGGTAGCGTGTCAGGATGCAGAGGCGTTGAACGGAGCCCTGGTGGGAGGAGATGATGGCTCTGAGGAGTTCAAAATCAGGAATGACAGATAGCTGATGACAGTCGAGATTAAGGGGCGTGGCGCGCCATAGAGGGCGCCACCGAGTTGAGAGGACTTGGGTGCGGCAGCAATCCTTGGTGGGGTGAAGCGAGATGATCTCCCCAAGGATGTCGTCCGAGAGATCGTTGATGCGGTCCACCCAAGATTCTACAGGTTCCTCGGATCCGTTGGGGGGGGGGCGGTCTCACCGCTTCTCCCCGCGCTACCGGGTGCGGGATCTACAACCGGCGTCACGGCTGGCGGGAGCCTCATCTTCTTGGCGCTGGGTCCAGCCGACTCCATTTTCCTTGCGGGCGTCGCGCTGAGCTCATGGGTTTGAGCAGAGTAGCGAGAGATGAGCCTAGTGGCAGTGCGAGTGGGGAAGAAGGAGGGCTGGGGTTTTCTATAGGAGTGAGGAAGAAGAGGAGCAGGCGTTTTCTGTACAAGTGAGGAAGATAGGTGAGCGGGGGTTTTCTATATGAGTGAGGAAGATGGGGAGCGGGGGGAATTGGGGGGAGACGGAAGCAGGAGAGTCCAGCGAGCTGCAGTATAAGTGGAAGCGAGCAGGAACTGGGATCGCCCCCTCTTCAAGAAAAATGGGCTTTTCCTCGCAAAAAACAAAAACAAATGGGCTTTAAGATGGATAGGCTCTTGTATTGGCCTAGTCAGCTGCCCGTGTGTTTCGTACTGGAGGGCCTTAACACTAGAGGCAGCCCATTAGAGACACTCTCCAGCTCTCCAGCTTATTGCCCATTCGAAAGAAAAAAAGAGACACCTCCAGCTTAATTATGGCTCCTCATCGGTAACATTTTTCAACTTGAAAAAAAGATATAGCTCCTTCACGGGCCGGCTTGGCATCCACCAAATTAGAGGATGTTGTACTGAATGCAGACACTCACACTGGTCGTAGCACGGCAAAATGAGGGGTCAAATAACATGCCCACAATATACATAGATTGTAAAGGTTGACACGCTAGTCAACATTCACACTAAACTAAGCTTCACAAGATACGGTATGCATACTAGCTAACATTCACAAGCACTTAAGTTCAGCATGTTTACGCATCTAAATGATTCACAAGACTATAACCAAGACAAAGCTGTGAGAAGGTGTGGAAATAAAGAAAAAACGATCGATGCTTCTCTGAGCAAAGGGCCTCCCTACGCACGCATTAATTTCCTGGGCATGCTTCTTTCTGCTCAATGTTGCGTGCACTTTGAGCATGTTGGCAACTCCATAGCTAGCTCGATGGCTCATATTGCAATTTACGCTGACACATTGCAGCAAACAGAGGAGGCAATAGAGATCACTCAACATCAGACCATTTTGTGCAGTTCCACTGAAATCATCTTCATTGTCCTGAATGTGAAAAGATAGGAAAGCGTTGTATTTAAACGGTGTCGCAAAATAGTAGCACATATCAATAGCTCGGCATGACAAAACACGATCATATGGACGAAGGGGATACTGACCTGCGTGAGGAAGATTATGCATAATTTTATAGGTGGTTAGTTGATTTCCACCTTGGGATCTCCTATGATGGCACGGAGGAAATTCTATGCAATCAATGAGCATAATTCCTTCCGTGTGGCTTTAGAAAATTTGTCCGACTAACCCAAATATGCTTTTTGTGTAGTTCCACTAAAATAATGCACCGCTGTTTGCACGAGCCCTACTCGCCGGCCAGGCCATCAATGACTCTGTCTCTTTTATCTTGCGTTGACGGCGCGGCTGCAGTGCTTGTTTGCTCCTCCACACATGACAGGCTCGTTCCACACTGCAAACAGCAAGTGAATGTACGAATAAGCTTATTTCATCTTACTTTGCTCATTCTACCCAGTTACGAATGTAGGAATACCTGGAGCACCGTGATACGAAAACGGTCGTTCTAACAAAGGGTCATACGGAAAGGAGAAACACATCATCGTGTCAACCATTGTGCAATTAAATTTTGTGTAGTTCAACGGAGATGCAGCTATGTTACCGGTGTCAGAGTTTAGTGTAACGGCCCAAAACACTCTTTATGAGAAATAAAGCAAGACAGAAGCATTTCATAAAACAGTGGTGGCATTGATTCATTTTACCAATGGCAATAGATTGACAGCATCATTACTTAACAGTGACATCACATTAACAGTGGCATTGTTTCATTTTACCTGTGATGTTAGATTAACAGCAGCAGTAAGGGCATAGGGACAGGGGAGGCACAAGCACGTTTTACATCCACCTAGGCATAAAGTGGTGAGGCAGAGGTGTTGTTGAGTGCGGCAGACATGCAAAGCATGTATGGATTTGTGCATTTTTTGTTCTCGTCAGTGACCTTTCCTATGTGACCACAAGAAATCTAGACGTGCTCATTCTCGGTTACATTATCGACCCAACACCCCCCACTTTCTGTCCTTTTTCGACCAAGAGACCGATCAGGCCAGCATCTTTATTTCCCTTTCCAACCAAGAGATCGGTTCATTAGCTAGTATTTGCAATACCTTTTTTCCTCTAATAGTAAAAATTTAGGTGGTGTTCGAGTGTTCGACAAGCCGACGGAGCTAGCTACATGGGGTGCTTTGTAATACTAGAAGAATATCCACATGCAGGATGCAGCGACGTGGGGAGCAATCCTAACTTGATGAAAAAAGGGATGCAGCGACGTGGGGAGCTGGGCCATTAGTACAAGGCCGGTTCTAAAATAAGTTATACCTCCGGTCGGCAGGATGTGGCGAGGCAGGCGGCGGGATCTGCCAACTCGATGGCGGGAGCAAGGGTGAGGAGGACCTCCCACGCCGGCACCAGGTAAGAGAAGACGGCGCGCGTCGGCTTCCTCCCTCGCCACCGGCGACCACCAGCGGAAGGTATCCGGCCGGACCTGTGTCAACCGGAGAGAAGAGAGAGAGAGACAAAGAGAGTGGACACCGCGGTCTTGTTTAGATCTAGAGAGGGTGAGAGAGTGAGAAGAAGAGAACAACACTAGCAAGCAAGTCCCGAAGTGGACTAGTGGAGTAGTAATTGTTTTTCTCTTCGCAGCGATCGTTTTAAATTGAATACGCGCGGAGCCATCTTTTTTTCATTTAACGTACTAGTAAAAAGAAACTCGATCAATAACTGCGCCACCACGTTCAGGTCGCAGTTGGTATGGCTGACATTTGGTCCCAGACCCCACATTAAGTTGATGACTAGATGTCTCAAATTGTCACATTACCTGCCTTTTCGTGTGCAAATGCGCTCCACCGTGAGTGTACCCGGGCGTGTGCGTGAGGGGAGAGTGAAGTCCGATTTATAAACCTTGAGGTTGTAGAGCTAGTCGGAAACAAACCATCACCTTTAAATCCTTGAAGTTTGTACCCTGTCCTCTGTAATCCCGGTCATTTTTAACCTTAAGGGCATGTGCAGTTCAAGGGGTTTTAATGGGGATTAACAGGGATTGTGGGGGATTAAATCATGTACAAGCCAAATTCCCCTCCATTCCTCTCCAAACCCCTTGGGAGGACGTTGAACCGAACAAGGCCTAAGACTAACCACAGTGGGAGTAACTTCAAGAGTAACATCGGGTCCAACTCAGCAAATTCGCCTATGTGGCAACTAGTTAATGAGGAGAGAGGTAAATTGAGTAACTTATAGCTAGTTACTCATTCTATGATGAGTAACATCACACATACCAAAACAAAATGACTCTATAACCTAATAAATGAAGCTTTGCATGACACTACACGTGTGATGACCACTGGAGAGATCCACTCAGGTTGTACGTAAACATTGTTTATACTCTTCATTCATGATTTTTAGTACAAATAGGATGCACATAGAGATGTCACCCTCATACCGGCCACTATTGATGGATGGCCACGCAGCGTCGCCGTGCTCACCTGCAACTGCAACCCGAGTTGTGCATGCAAGAACAACGACTGCAATGGAGTACTAGACGCACAAGGCATGTTGTTGGTGCTGCTTCATGAGCTACCAAGCCGTCTAGACAAGCGCGCGGTATGAAGGACGTCGTTCTTTCGCCGCGTCCTAGCCATCACAAAGGTAGTAACGCACTTTGCGGGGTTGTAAGAGACGGAGTCCGTCATCCCACTCTAGTGACGGACAGCGCTCGCCCGAGAGCGCGAACGTGGACGCAAATTCGTGCAAACACGGCCCGATTTCATATAAACATGACAGATTTCATTACATTTACATTAAATAAGTTGTGCTAGTTCGGAGCTAAAGGTAGAATTAATATACTTAATCTAATTTTTTTTGACAAAGATATACCTAATCTAAATGGTCGCCGGCCGATCTCTTTATCCTCCTCCAGCATCCGACTGAAGAAGAATCGTGCAAGACACCGGCTGTTTTCGCCGGCGTCGCCTCGGCGGTGGCCTTCATGGGATACAATTGGCGGTGGCCTCCCGTGTTCTACTTCTCCTCGATGATGGCGGCGGGCGGGGACGTGCTGGCCGTCACCTCGTCGACATCCGCGTAGCTGCGTCACCTCGTCGACATCCGCGGCGGCTTCTTTCTCTGCCTGCATGGTGTGGCTACGCGTGCGTCGACGGCGGATGGTGCTATCGCAGGCACTGGAGGCGCTGTATGACGCGGCAGCGTCGAGGGCAGCGACGATGCCCGTGCCGCCGTGCTTCCTGACAAGCTGGCATGGAGCAAGTCAGCACTCTTCCTCGAGCTGTATTGGAGCGGCCAGCTGCAGAACCACACGCTGGCTTAGTGCGGCAACTGGCTCCGACGGGCTAGGCGAGGTAGGTGGAGCAGCGAGCTGCCTCGCTCGTAACTGTCGGGCTCGGCAGGCCACCCAGACGGCTTTTATGCCAGAGAACTGCTCTTCCTGCTCGTCGGATGCTGCCGAAAGAGTGGAGAAAATGGTGGAAGGAGGAGCTTGGCCGGCGTCCCGCTCCTGATCGGGCGTGTGTGGCCGGAGTGGTTTCTCGCATTCCACACGGGTTTAAATGTAGGTGTTTGAATGAGCGAGGAGGCGGGTACAGCTGGGAGTGCAGTGGGCGGCACCCTCGGCCGGCGCGCTGCATCAATGGCGGACACAGTGAGAGGTCGCGTCCGCCCTGACCCCCTTGACCGTGGACCTTGACCGTGTACGTCCGGCTTTGAGGACAACATTATCCTTAATGGACCTTGACGGTGTACGTCACCTTGTGTCCAGATCTGAGATGCCACGTGTACCAGATGAATGACTCCAAGTTCGACCCCCATGATGCTAGGTGTGAGCAGAGGAACACTGTTGGAGAGACCCCCCTCATAATTTTCCTACATTGGTCGTTTGATTCATAGGATAGAATGCTATAGGATTTTTTTCCTATGAAATCATGTGTTAATTGGCAATCTAGCATCCACTCCAACTTTTTTCACTTCCTTTGTTTTTCCTGTGTCAAACACTCTGGTTTTTTTAGGGGAACATTGTGTTAATGCTATGGGATTCAAGTGGACATGCCACTCCAATCCTTTATTTTTCCTATTCCTGCGTTTTAAGTTCCTACGAATGAAAGAAAAGAAACGGAGAGAGTACTTGCTCTAAATGATGTGCCACTGCAAGAGCCGCCTATATTAATTAACCATGCTCTAAAAAGGTGGACCAACTTTGGCTATAGTACTGTACTATAGGTTAGTAGGTGACCTTGCGCTTGGCTCTTCGCCTCTTACGGAAGTCGAATAATGATGATGGTACTACAGTAGTACTTCTGGCAATCTGACACCAAATGAACTGCTGCACGTCCACCGCTTGTAAGCAAAAGTTTCTCCTCGTGCTGCGAGCCACCGCGCGCGCGTGGGCGGGGGAGAAGGCGTAGTAAGCAAGCTTCTCGCCGTTCTGCGAGTTGACGGGACACATCAAAGTTATTTAGTACTCTCTCCAAAAAGGGCCGACCATGTCCATGGCTACCATCCCGTGCTCCGTCATTGAGTACATGCACTATTCATGTGCCATCGAGGAGAAAAAATATTCCGTAGTACGTGCCATCGAAGTGCACGACTCACTTACGCACTGCTTATCTCCATTTTCTTGCATGACACGTGCACCTTGATGCTAGATGTCCCGCGTGTTGGCAAAAGGATGAACAAAGCTCACGTAAAAAAAAGAGTGGAAGAACATAGATTCCCGACGACCGAGAAGGAGCAAGGAACCTCGCGGTGGAGCGTCTGCACTCATAATATTTTATATTATTCAGTGATATAAAATCAACCAAATCTCTCCACATTCATATACCATTCTATAGTGTGAGAATAACTTTGAATGTAAGCCATTGATTCACTCTATCAAATGGTCAATAGTTGGAAAAGCCAAACAAAATCAGCCATTGGATCAACTCTTTAGCACTTAGATTGTTGCCACCTTACACATCCTGCTGCAACGCAGAAACTACCGTGCTATCTGTGAACCATCTCGAACATTCATGCGAAGCCGTGGAGACTTGCAGGGCACGTGCTCATACAACATGTGGGTTCAGAACTTCACATGCTGTCGTAGTCAGCTTCCCCATTTCTTTTCTTTACTTTTCTCTAAGAAGTACTCCCTCCGTAAACTAATATAAGAGTGTTTAGATAGTAGTGATATAAACACTCTTATAGGGAGTACAAGCCTGCCCTGTATACATGAATAAATCTTGCTTGTTGTACATACGTACGTGGCAGGACATGGTGTCCAATCACCATTTAGTTACTAATTTTGTGTTACCAAAGAAAACACGTGGTTCATCTTTAAATTAAAGTAGTCAAAACCAGCATGGAGGTAATCAGTCACATTGAACATTCTTTTCTACCGGCAAAAAACTGAACATTTTGTTCTGATATATTTGCAAAAAGATATATTCATAATCTCACATGTTATTGTCGACTACCCAAATGTTAATTTGTTACTATTTAGAGCATGCACAGTGCTTGATAAGACAGTTTTATCTTAAGCCTGTCACGTAATCTACAGGAGACATCGAAATATGTTGCAGTGGGTTATTTTTAGTCTTGTCTTTGATAACACGATAAATATTTGGTGAGACATATTGTTGCTAATAGATCATCTATTAATCAAGAGAAGACATGCATATTCTTATTGTCTCTCTCATCCACCTCATCATTTATCCTAAATGGCAGTCCAATGATAATACCATTATAAACACGTAAAACCGGTTACCATTATTTTCGTAAGTTGGTTGTAATGTTACCTCCGTGGGACACCTAGTTATAGTATATCCAGCAGCCCGTATCGCTTCTCGCTCCTCGTCCTTATAGCCTGCCGACTGTACCTTATATACACTTGCTCTTTGAGCAAAGGCCTCCCTAAGCACGCATTAATTTCCTGGGCATGCTTCTTTCTACTCAATGTTGCGTGCACTTTGAGCATGTTGGCAACTCCACTGATAGCTTGCTGGCTCATCTTGCAATTGACGTTGACACATTGCAGCACTCCTGCAAGGCCCAGAGGTTAATTTGAGAACAAGTACCTCGAGGTTAATTTGACAGACATACCTTATAGGTTGACAGAAGTCATATCACTTTTTTTGGAAATATGTCATGAAGTAACACGATAGACCTTCTTTCAAGCCAATTAACATGTGTTCAAAAAACAAAAATTATCAAAAAGTAACACGATAGACCTTCGATTAACATGTGTTCAAAAAACAAGTACTCTTGCGAGACCCAGAGGTTAATTTGAGAACAAGTACCTCAAGGTCAATTTGACAGACATGCCTTATAGGTTGACAAAAGTCATATCACTTTTTTTGGAAAGATGTCGTGAAGTAACACGATAGACCTTCTTTCAAGCCAATTAACTTGTGTTCGAAAAACAAAAATTATCAAAAAGTAACGCGATAGACCTTCGATTAACATGTGTTCAAAAAACAAAAAATGTCAAAAATTACAAAACAAAGACCTCGAGGTTCAACTAATAGGATGGAGCACTATATACATTTAAGTCAATTAAACGTTTACAGTGACCCATCCCATTAGTTTTAACATCGAGTCCACTTCCCATTCGGTCACCCATCTGATGACTACTCCAGCCTCAGCACAGTTAACTTGGGAGTTCTATTGGATGAGCAATCGGTAGGGAATCTGGTCCTTGCCGATATAGGAAGCCTCTTTGCATCCTTTATTGCGTACCCGGATGACTGCGTGTTGCCGCCCAATGGCCAATGCCATGTCCCCCGCGAATGTAGAAGCTTCCCTCCCTCGTCTAGCTAGTTCGCGTGTTTTCCCCTGTTTTTTGCCGCCTACCCACCTATAGAACCACCTCGCGCCGGCCAATTCCTCTCCAAACACCTAGGGAGGTGGTTGAATCGAACAAGTCTAACTTGTTTGTAGTGGGTACGTTGACGTGGCATTGAAAGGGTGTGATAGCTGACTCTGACAAAATAATTGACTATCACATTAGCATACATGAGCATGGGTCCACTTGTCAGCGTGCTGGACGGAGGAAGGAATGCAAGACAAAATGGAGCGCGGAAGGGTGCGAATCGATTGGCTCACGTGTGATGACCACTGGAGCAATCCACTCAGATTGTACGTAAAAAAATTCGTGCAAATACGGTCGGTTATACTGTGAGTAGGTGACCGTGCGCTTGGCTCTTCGCCTCTTCCGGAAGTCGAACAATGATGATGGTACTACAGTATATATACTTCTGGCAATCTGACACCGAATGAACTACTGCACGTCCACCGCCTGTATTAAGCGCACTATCGTAAAGCAAAAGCTTCTCCTCGTCCTGTGAGCCACCGCGCGCGCACGTGAGCAAGGGAGAGGTCATACTATAGTACTAGTAACCAAAGCTTCTCCTCGTTTGTGAGTTGACGGGACACATCAAAAGTAGTGTATTAGTCTCCAAAAAGGCCTGACCATGTCCATGGCTACCATCCCGTGCTCCGTCATTCAGTGCATGCACGATTCACATTCCATTGAGAAAATAATGTTGTGTATACGTGCCATCGAATAGAATAACTTAATTTAGAAAAAACACGCCACCGCGTCATGATCGAACTTTGATTCGTCCACGCGTGGTTCCCATGAACAACTTCTACACTCGCCAAATTATCACGTGAGCTGCCTCTTCGTACAGAAATGAGCTCACCGTGTACCCGCGCGTGAGTATTAGGGAAAGAGGCAAAGAATACATGCGTCGGTGCCTGCCCCTCTTCTCTTCGTGCTCGTATTCCTTTTTTTTTGGGTGATTCGTGCACGTACTCCACCTACGTTCGTGACCGTTGGTGGATCTCTCCTACTATACTTAACTCCATTTTCTTGCATCACACGTGGACCTGGATGCTGGATGTCCCACGTGTCGGCAAAACTTAGAAGAACGCTTTCCGACGACCGAGAAGGAGCAAGAAACCTTGCGGTGGAGCGTCTGGACTCTTAATATTTTTATTCGGCGATATAAAATCTACCCAATCTTCTCCACAGTAGACAGGAAGAGTCCGAAACACGGAAGCCCAGTGTAGTTACATCATACATGACCCACCCACGCTATCACCATATTTATTGGCCTCCGTGCGACACCTAGCTCTAGTAATCCACTAGCCCGTATCACTTCTCGCTCCTCCTCTCTCTCAAAGTATGGCGGACTGGCAATTTTGCCATCTATTGAGGTCGGTTAACTCATCACTCGCTCCCACATGTTAGCGACATGCCAAGAGCATCCTAAATTTTTTACTGTACTCTATTGTTATGCCAAGAAGAGGAAGAGCTTTGACCGACGAACCAAACGAGACAGGCGTGTCGTCCCGTGAGTGGGTCCCATTTCTCATTTTGAACTTGTTTGGTGTAGTAGTAACACTTGGTTTTGCACCTTCATAGAATGATGAAAATTCCCGCTAAAAAGGCGCTTTGCTCATGTTTGGATACTTTAGGGCTATTTGAGCCCCAACTAGCTCAAACTAACTCTAACCCATGGATCCAAACAGGGCCAAAGTTAGTCTCAGAAAACGCATTAAGCCCTATATACATGGACAGATGGAGTACATGATACTAGCAAACACTCACCATTAGTAGTAGTTCATTGGTTGGTTTCGATTTTTGAATTGAGTAGTGCTAGTACACTTTGCTATGCTGCTACCGTGCAATATTCGCGTGTGGTGGTTTCTAGAATAAAAAAAGGAGGTAGTACTTACTGTGGGAAAGGTGAAGTGATGGTTGCTTCGCCCGAGCAACTTACATTACTCTGGGAATATTGGAGTACCAGCAGATTCAACGAAGAGAGAAATGATGGTTGCTTTGTCCGAGCAACTTACTGTGGCGAAGGTGGGGCTCTGTGATTTGACTACTCACTAGTCATTATTAATGCAGCGCAACGACCGGGGTGAATCTCCCCTGTAGTTCTGCACTCAATATTGCTGCATGGCAGGTGGAGCCGGATGAAGGATGTCCCACATGTCGGCGAAACGAAGTTGAATTGTTTCTGGCATTGCTATCAATCTTTCAGGATTTGTTTATATGTACGCATAATTTTCCAGCATAATGAAATTGTACTATAATGCTATGAAGGTTTCAACTTTGGTTCCCGCAGAAAAAAAAAGGTTTCAACTTAGGATTCATGTGTCGTCTTGCCTCAAGATTGTCTCGTTACAACATTCCATCAAATACAAATGAAACTACCATGGCTGCTAATGCATCTCAATGGTTCGCAGATCAGCGCCAATATTCACATCACAACTGAAGACAAAGTTGTGAGAAGGGGTACAAATAAAGAAAATATATAATTGATCGATGTTGTTCGTAGGCATGGCTCCATTTCCTGGGCACAGTGTTCATTGGTTGGCAGCTAGTTTCACGCAGCTCTGTAGCCAAGAAAGAGGTGTATGGAGGACATCACAATCCGATCATTTTGTGTAGTTCCACTAAAATTGAGCTGATCATCCCTGTTTGCAAAGATATTCAGTCAGTGTGATTACAATAATAGTGGAACTAGATGATGAAACATAACACACACAAATAGAAGCCGATCACCTCTGCGATCTCTCTTTAGGACTAACTACTTGTTGGAGAAGATTAGGCACAGAGTTGGATGAGGAGGATAGCAAAACCAATCTCCCTTTCTGCAGTCCCACAGAAATGTAAAAACGTTGCCCGTGTGACATTTTGGCGAAATTGCACAAAACACTCTTAAGAAAAAAGTGATTTGTGCAGTTCACCAAAAGGTCCCAATAGCAACGAGGTGAAATGGATAGCCCTATTTGCAAAAAGAGGTAGAGAGGAAACAATTACTGCCCAATAACAGGAGTTGAAGACACATACGCCGACAAAAAAGAAGCATATTCCATGTCACAAGGGAAAGATAGCAGCATGGTGGTTTATCAAAAACGGTTTGAGGACGAGATTGCAAGATGGAAAGTACGCCGGCCGAGATATGTTTTAAGCAAAGAACTAAAGACGATCCACATGAAGGATTTTCCACATGCAGCAACATGGGAAGATGGGCAGTGGAGCAAGGCCGGAGGAAGCTATACCTGAGGGCACCGGCGGCCGGGATCTGCCCATACTGCAGCAGCGAGCAAGTGGCGAAGGCCCTACAGCACCGGAGCTTGGTCAGAGAGAACGGCGGGTACCGCAGACTGGGACATGCTGCCTCGACGCCCTCGAACGTAGGAACGATTCACATCCTCCCTTTCCATGGGCGGACGGGATGCGGCCGGATCAGTGACCAACGGTGAGAGAGAGAGAGAGGCCACCACCGCCTTGTGTGAGATAGTGTGACGAGAGACAAACCCCGGCAGGCAGGCTCCATTGTATATAGTGGAGCGGATTTCCTTTTTCCCGATGACAATCGTTTTATATTCTGTATGTGCCATTGAGGAATATAACTTTATTTAATACTAACGCGTCAAGTCAAACTTTGTTCCATGTACGCGTGGTACACGACCCTCCTTCGAGTAAACAACCGCTACACGCGTCAAATTATCACGTGGGCTGCCTTTTCGTATAGAAATGAACTCCATCGTGTACCCGCGCGGGTGTGGCCGGGAAGGAGACGTGAGTACGTGCATCGTGTGTGCACCTCTTCTTTACGTGCAGGTACATACGTGGGTGGGTGTGAGAGAGATGGTTTGTGCGAAACAGAGGCAATGTGTCGATGATATCTCAAACAAAAAAATGTAACATATGCAATGTGTGTGAAACAGAGTCATGGATATATCATATATAGAGGGAGCGATCCACGAGAAGAGAGTGGAGGGATCATCGGTGTGAGATATCGATAGAATTGAAAACAGGGATGAAGTGTGTGGGTGCGCGATCGATAAAGAGTGCCATCGAATTTGTGTTTGCCCATGTCAAAGATACTGGGCGGCTGGCCTACTGGAATGTGAGAGGGCAGAGGTGCAGTTTGTCTCTATGGCATGGATACCTACCTACAACGTTTGACTATCGGTATGTGTGTGTGGGGGGGGGAGGGGGCAGAGACCTAACTATAGAGAGGTAGATCGACTGGTATATGTGTGGAGAAGGAGAGAGACCTAGCTATGTATTGAGGGAGATCGATCGGCATCCATGCATATGTGTAGCAGAGGAATAACATTGGGAGAGAGACAAAGGTTGAGTGTTGAAGGGTTGGTGATGGAGTTGCTTCACAAATGGTGGGAGAGGCCTGCTAGACAAACGGAGGGTACGAGTGCAATATCAATAAGAGAGGGGATGTTTGTCTGTCTATGCACGTGCGTGTGAGAGACGGGTCGGGAGGTATGCAAGGATGATGAGGGGGGACGATATGGTTGTGGTAAGCAGACGTAACTACATAGGAAGATCAATCGTTGTGTGGCGGAGAAAGGGAGAGACATAACTAGGGAGGTACGTCAATCGGTGCGTGGGGAAAAATACTTATAGTTGACCTAGCTATATGTAGGGAGATCGGTAGGTATACATGCCTGCATGTGTTAGAAGAAAATAAGGTCCGGAGAGATGGACAGGGGGACAGGGAGGCGGCTAGGAGGTGGTGCGAGAGGCCTACTATATCAAGGGGGGAGGAGTGTGCGAGTATGAGGTCAATGAAAAGAGGGGCGGGAGTGTTCACCTGCGTGGAACCGTATTGGACATAGGGGGCATGGACGGTGAGAAGAGAAGAGGGAAAGTGTGTGTTTATGGTAGGCACACTTGGCTAGAGAGGTATATCGACCGGTGTGTGCCGGAAAGGAGCCGGGGGGCCTACACACACCGTGGGTGAACGACCTAAAGAGAAATAACGAATGTGCGTGATGGAGGGGACGCGGAGGGAGGGTGAGAGGGGGGCGGGCGTGTGCATGCACGAGAGAAAGTTAGCTCTAGCTACAAAGAGAAGAGGATTGTGTGGGTGTAAAAGACGAACAGAGATCATAATTCATTATAAAAAAGTGGATTCGGATATTTGAAGAAGATATCATAGTGTTTTACACCGAAGCATGCATTAATATATATAATGGTGATATGCATGGTGTGGTTATGAACATGTTATACTACATATAATATATAGAACATTTATTTGAATTTGTGATAATGTGTGGCTTTTGCAGCTCAGGGCTAAATGCTTGTCCTAATGTAGGGGACGGGGCACTATACTTTGTGTGATAAATACATTGTACGTATGAAACATGGTTTAGATTATGAAGATCTAGTTAGTACATCAAATGTACTATTATTTGGAATCAACATCAAGTGTATTCAAAGTTTTGAATTTGAGTTCATATAGTACACATAGTTCATATCTATCTCTATAGTAACCATGTGGTGTGTTGTTAAGATAATATACGAATGATGGTTTAAGTTGGCAACAATCATGATTGTAGATTCTTATTCAAATAGATAAACGAATTCAAATTTAGTTCAAATTGCAGCCGTAGTATAGACATTTGGAAT
Organism: Thinopyrum elongatum; assembly: GCA_011799875.1. Lineage (NCBI taxonomy): Eukaryota > Viridiplantae > Streptophyta > Magnoliopsida > Poales > Poaceae > Thinopyrum > Thinopyrum elongatum. The sequence goes on along the minus strand of CM022302.1, from coordinate 144,605,746 downwards.
GCACTAAAATGTTCGTATGAGTAGGTTACATGCATTATACAGCCAGCGAAATTTTTTAATTGGACATAACATGGATTCATAGCTTTGAATAGCATTTGTACAGTAAAACGGGACAAGACTCTCTCTGAGGGAAGTGCGAATTGATTTGGTACGTACATAATTACATGTTAGGCTTGTCCCTAAAATTCAACCCGCGCCTTGTTATCCCGAAAATTCAGATATCGTGCTCCCAAAACTCGCGCCTTCACAACCCGCGCCTTGCTATCCCGAAATTACAACGCGTGCGAAAACTCCCTCCAGCTGCCAAATCCCGACACGCGAAATCCCCCTTCTAACCCTGAGCCGAAAGGGCCGCTAGTTCAAATCGGTGGGGGTACTTTTGTAACACACCCTACATTTTGGACAAGCGCGTCCCTAAGTCATGGTTCCCCCCCTCCCATCACCTCCTTTTCACCATTCGAAATCCCAGGCCGCCATAACCTCTCTGCTCCAGCCGTGAAACCCCACCCTCCTCCGTCCACCACCCCATCGCTGCCCAGCCGGAGCCTCTTCCCCGACGACATCGTCCACCGCAACAGCTCGATGTCCCTCATCCACCTCCTCGGATGAGGATCCATCGTCCATCTCGTCGTCCCGCCGGTTCAGCCGCCCCGTCCTCCACCTCCAAGGAGCTGCTCCGACAATCGCCTTGTCTATCGCGGCTGCTCCATCCCCACAGCGCCGCCTTAACCTGCTCCACCGGAACCGCAGCATCCTCACCGACTCCTCGGACAAAGCCGAGGCCTACTCGGCGCCACCAAAGAGATTGTACACTCATCGCATCACACCTTCTCCTTAACTTGACCTCCCGCGCCACCGGTGTTCGACCCCGCTCCCCCATGGCACGGCTACCTCGTAGTCGGCGCCGTCGGCGACATCTCAACGGTGGCTCTCCCCCAGTGCGAGGCTCCCTCGGTGGCGGCGTCCATACCAGCCGGAGCTGCTGCTGCTGCTCCGGCTCTCGCTCGCTCACTCACGCTGCTGCTGCTGCTCCGGCTCTCGCTTGCTCACGTTGCTGCTGCTCTGTCTCTCGCTTGGTCACGCTGCTGCTCTACTCTCCCCCTCGCTCGTGCTGCTGCTCTGCTCTTGCTCTCGCTCACGCTGCTGATGCTGGTACACGGGTTGCTGCAGCTACACGAGTTGCTGCTCTGGCTCTAGTTCGCGCTGCTCCTCCAGGCGTTGCTGCTCCGGCTGCTATCTGCTACTGTGTTCCCCGTCGATCGCCTGCTGATTTAAATCACTGTTTCTCTACTACTAGTGCTCATGCGGCCTAAACTACATGTGAAGTGCCTCTCTGCTACCAGTGCATTCAGTTTCGAGTCAATAGTTTTTACCTCATCTGTTGTAGTCAGGTGTTTTTTGGTGATGTAAATTTTACATCTATCACTTTTTGGTAATGTATTTTACATCATCTATTGGAGATGCTTTTAGAATCCCACTTGAGATTAATGATGTCTGTCTTCTACTGCTTCAGCCTCGATGTCTTATGGCTCGCCGGAGCTGCTCCAACAACGGAACCATCCATCACAACAGAGCAGTGCCCTGGACGCCGTCTACAGACGCCTCAGATCTTCCTCCACATCTCCGACAGCCACCTCTGCCGCAACTTCTTCAGCGACCAACCCAATGATGCTGAGGTCGACACGGCTACGCCAAAGAGGTTGTACACTTGTCACATCACTTACTACTCTACATTCATGTCGATCCATTAGGGCTATTTTGGTTCAAAGGAAAAAGTGAAGAAAAAACATAGCAAGAGGAAATTTTCCTATGGCACTCTACTATTCAATTATTCATGCATTTCGTTGAAAGGAATGGAGCAAAACATCCACCTGGACCTACTTTTCAAAATCCTATGCATGAAAACAAGACTAAGTGCATTAGTGGCAGAATAACATTCTAACTGTACAGACTTTCATATGGTTTCACTTTAATTTGGCCATGTTTCTTTGCATTCCTCTGCTCTTCCAATTCCTGTGAACCAAACATCCAAGTTGACAGAAATCCTGTGTTTAGAAATGATATGTTTCCCACGTGCATTCTTATCCTATTCCGGTGTTTTTCCTATCCCTGCCTTTTTAGAATCCTGCAAGCCAAAGGAGCCCTTACAGAATTACTTCAGTTACAGATAGGTGTCGAAGAAAACTTTGTGTGGTTTGTCCTGCTCCTGCCGCGATGTCGTCCACCTCACCTGAGCTGCTCCATCGACAAAAGCATCCACCATACCAGACATCATGACTCCTGACCGTCTTTCGCCGCCTCAGATCTCCTTCCCTGCCGCCGGCACCCACCGCAACTGCATCACCATCATCGACTCAGCAGATGAACCTGAGGAGTACACGGGTCCACAAGAGAGGTTGCACTCTTTCGTTTCTGCTTATGTAATGCATTGCTTAATATTACCTGCTACTTTATCATCCTGTTCACCTCTTAGACTCCAAGTCAGGTCCAAATTAATGTTCAAACTTAAGTTTTAAAATTACTTGTGGGCCACATATCGAGGCAGTAATGAATAGTATCTCTGTCTATTATCTGGTTCATCTAGGGTATGCCTATGTTGTTCATCTTGGGTGGGAAACAAATAGTAAAGCAATCATCATCTGTCTTTTTATTAAATTAAAGCTATCATCAGCCTGCTATCATTATTTTTGGATCCATCCACTGGTTGTTACCATCACTCTAGATTTCTGCATGCTCTCCTTACATAATCTCACTATATTTTTTCGTATGCATGTCAGATATTGTACACAGTCATGCTGAACATGTAGAGAAAAAGAAAAGAGTTTTGTGCGTCAATACAATGTCATGCAGACATCGCTCCATGGTGGGTTCAATGGCAAACCCTCCCCGCCCCCCTCCAGATTGTAATCCAGAGGAAGATATCTGTTCTGAGGCGGATTCGGATGCAGCTGACCACTCCTATTTACCCCCCGAGGTGTTTGCTCTAACTTGGCATGATGATGTTGGTCATATCATGCATATGTTGCTTTGTAGTGCCTACTTTCGACATCATATATGTCATCTGCTTAGTTTAGACATGTTCTGTAATGCCACCTGTTTAGTTTCTATATCATATATGAGAATTATGCAATCTCATCTCTTTTAGCCTGCCTTAATATATATGAAATATGCAATGCCATCCTGTTTAACCAGGCATCATATATTTGAATGATATCTTGCCAATCCTTTTCTTCATTACATTTCCATTTGTCAACAATGTTTGTACATTCAACTACTCTTCCTGTGAATCAGCCATTTGAGTGGGTGATGGAAAAATCTGGAGTGAAAACAAGGTCTTCAGAGCAGACAAATCTACCTGTCGAAGCAGATCTCTTGCTGGGTCCTGATAGCTCCTTAGAGATGGATTCAGAGACAGATGACCAGTCCTATTCCCCCACCAAAGTGTATGCTCTAACTTGGCACGGTTATACTACTCATATCATGCATATGGTGTCTTGCAGTGCATAGTTTAGACATCATATACACAATATTCAACACCATGTTCTTAGTTCAGACATCATATATGTGAATGCCATCTGCTTAGTATATAAATCACATATGTGAATTAAATCATGTGATCCTGATTACTTAGATACATATATGTGAATTATGTCATGCGAACCTGTTTACTGAAGACATCATATAATTATCTCATGCCATCCTGTTTAGTTAGTCATCATATCTTTGAATTATGTCATGCTATGCTATCCAGTTTAGATAGACATCATATATGTGAAATTATGTCATGCTATCCTTTTTAGTTAAACAATATACATGTGAACTATTTCATGCCCTCTTTTTTCCACACTATCTATTGCATCTGTCTCTCATACAAGGTCTGTACATTCAACTATGTTTCCTGTTTATCAGCCATTTGAATTGGAGCTGGTGATGGCAGTATCTAGAGGAGTAAAAACACGGTCTTCAAATAAAATAGTGCTACCTCTTGGTGGAGATAGCACCCCGGTTGTACATGCACGAGAACCAGCCCTACCACACATAACCCAGACTCTCGCAGATTGTACCCCTACTGCGATGGACAGAGAACCAGCTTCACCCAATCTAACCCCAACCCTAGCAGATAGTAACCTAGTTTCTGTTGAGACAGCACCATCTCCACCATAGAGCTCCCAAACAAGAGCAGTTAGTAAGGCAGCTCCAGTGCCCAAAGCGCCAGTACTACCACGGTGAACCCCAACTCCACCAGTTAGTACACCTATTCCTGTGGAGGAAGCACAACCAGCCATTCGTAGTTTAGCATCTATCGCATTTGATGTTGTTAAATCCTATGTGCGTATCTTCCCATCATGGAAATATTATACTGAAGATGAAGGAAAATGCCAGTTGCAGGTGTTCGTCCAGGAGTTATGTGTAAGTAATGTTATTCATGGCAATTACTTAGCTTTGTCCCATACATTCTACCTCCATGATGGTTATAACACAACAAATGTTTCCATTTTTCTCTATAGAGAAGGACCGATTTGGAAACTCAGGATGAGGTAACCTGTGCTAATACCTCTGCTATCTTCAAGAATGCTTGGTGGCAGTATCAGAATTACCTGAAGAAAATGTACTTCACTGGCAAAGAAACTCATCAAATTCCCTTATGTTCTCCTGAGACACATTTACGGGACGATGACTAGGAACGCCTTGTTCTGTACTGGTCCCGAACCAAGAATGTGTAAGGTCTATGAGCTCATTTTTTATTTTTAAGTACTATATGTCTGCGTCTTACTGTACTCTATTCGTGTAGAACAAGTGCTTAAACCTGAAGAACAACTGTTCTCATATAAGATTTCATTGCTATCGTGCATATTGCTTTGCTCTTGTATCACTGTATTTACTCATACAAACTTATTTTAAAATTAAAGGATCCAATCGAAACTCCAATGGCACAACAGGTATGTTTAAGCATGTTTGTTTAACGGGTTTGCTCTTATAAATAGCTCTGTTGATTTGAATTTCAATTGTGTATACAGTTGACTTCTCATATCATGCTCATTACTAGCATCACAACAGAGCCAATAGTGTTGTTGTACATGTAGACCCGTGGTACCCATCTGAAATCTTGTTGTGCTGTGTAGTTTCCCATGCTTTGTATTCTTTCAATGCTGCTTTGTCTTGAACTGATATGATTTGAACTAAACCTGTTATGTGTCTGCTTGTTTCTTCTTTTAGAATGCTGACATAATATTGGGGAAGAGTACCTTATTAAGCCATGGTAAAGGAAGTAATGCAGATAAGGTTCAGGATAGTGAGACATCCTTGTTGGTCTCCAACAAAGCTGATAAAACAGCTAAGGAAAACTATCTTGAAGACAGTGAGACAACCCCAAAGTCCTGTCTTGGTGTAGTGTTCGAGTTACTGGCCACTACCACTGGCACAAGCTATTCAAACTCACTGTCTCAATCAGTTTGGTTTCTTGAGTCTCAACTACAAGCTGAAAGTATTCGATCAGCTGTGCTGCGACAAGAAGCCGAAGGACTGCAGAAGTCCCTGGAGAATTCAGATGCATACTTTCTGGTGCAACAGCAAGCGTTGGAGGATTTTAGTGCCAAATAGGAGAAAGCTAATAAGCTTGCTAAGCTTATTGCCAGCATGGTGGATACCCAGGATAATGTTTCTTGAGCTCTTCTGAAGTTGTTTCAGTTATGAACTTGTTTTGCTGCCGCGTTTATTTGCACTGGTGGCCAATTTAGATGGCCAGTGTATGTAATATGCTGCTTTGTTCCCTATATTTGCACTGGTGGGGAACTTTGATACCCAGTGGATGTAATATGTGTAATAGCCGTAATAGCCTAGTGTTAGTTGCTTGCTTATTTATTTCCTTATTGTCTTGTTTAGTTGTTTGCCTGTAGTCACTGCAGTTCTTTTTCCGCGTTTTTCTAGTGGCCACAATAACCTATTTTTATAACTAGGCCACAATAACCATGGCAACATACGAACCATTGTAACCATGGTCCTGCTACCTGCTGTAGTGACCATGGGCCTCCTACGGGCCATAGGATCCATGGGCCGTCTACGGGCCGTAGGATCCATGAGCCTTCTATGGGTCGTATAATCGTTTGGCCAAACATTGGCCGTACTATTCGTGGACCAATAACGGTCCGCAAAATGGGTCGTAAACGGCCTAGAGTGGAAATCGTCTGTTTATGGCCCGACCATAACGGGCCGTTAATAGGCCATATTTGATGATGCTATGAAAACAGCCCGCCGGGTTAACGGGCCGACTATAACCACGGGCTGAATTTGGCCCACAAGCGGAACAGGCCAGTAACGGACCACAAGTAACCGAATTCTGGAAATGAGCCCAAGAATAAATGGGCCCTTTGAAGGCCGAAAGTTAACACGGGCTAGAAACGGCCAACGGAATAATGGGCTGTTAATGGGTATAAAGGGATACACTGTTCATTATGGGCCAGTTTCACCTCGGGCCTTAATGGGCCCAGAGTTACAAAGGGCCTCGTATGGGCCGAAAGACGTCATGGGCCATACATGGGCCGGAAGTTACAATGGGCTGGAATCATATTAGACGGCCCAGATGATGCTACTGGCCCTAATTCGGATAGGCCATAATGGGTCGTGAGTTAGAGGGCTGTAAATGGGCTATATGCGAACAGGCCGTTAATAGGCTTTCCGTGGGCTGGCCCGCTACCTTTTGACCAAGTCAAACGGGCCGGCCTTTTCACCGAAATGGGCCTCTGTTGGGCTGTGCCACATGTCGACGTATCATAGGCGCCTCCTGTCCAATGAGTGGATGACATCTGTCCCAACGGTGAGCCGACACATGGTTTCTCTGGCCATTGAGAATTTTACATGTGGAAAATCCCCATTGGTCCCGGCTGTTAACGGGTTATCGGATCCAAACCGGAACCCGATAGCTTAACGGCGACGCGTTATGGTGGATGCCACGTGTCGGTTACCCTTGATGAAAGCACTTCCATGACGCGCCATTTATCGTCATGGAAGTGGACACTTCCGTGATGATAATTTTGGTATTGTCATGGAACACTTCTATGATAGCACAGGTATGACTATCTTGATTCTGTCATAAAATCGTCATGGATGTACATGCATGACAGAAAACGTGACCTACTATGACAAACACGTACCATCACGGAAGTGTATTTTTTTTGTAGTGTAATAAGCCGTGTGATTTGCTCTGTCTACGGAAGAATAACATATATATATATATATATAACTGAAATAAACATCTAATTACATAAGTGACTACATAGATCATTCGCACACACCTTAATAAACAATTGCATGCATTCTAAACTAGGAGAAACGATCGTCTAGTCATCTACTTCTTGTGGCGCTCCCGCCACTGCTCTGTGGCTCGATCCCTCGTCTGGGGCACGAAGAAGACACTCCCTCATGTCAACAATCCGCATGTACATCTCGTAGCTTGTGTACGCGTCCTTGGCTGCGTACTTGACGTGTTGTTCATCCAGTCTCTCATGCTAGACACTGTGCCAGGCGTTCTTGTCCTTCTTGCTCTCATCCTTCATCTTCATGTAGTAGGGGTCGATGATGGCCGAGGCGAGGTCAACCAGGGAGTTCTGTTTGTTGTTGTTGTTGCCCCAGACCTTGTAGTGGTCCTGAATGTTGTCAAGATTCGGGCATTTCAAGCCCGAAACCTTGAGTGCTTTTAGATCGTTGGTGGTGTCCACCGTAGCGAAGCTGTAGTCGAAGCTATTGATAAACCTGGAGAAACGCTCGCAAGGCCTTGTGGCCAGGTGGTAGTGGTAGACGAGGACGTCATGTCGCACGCACAACTGGGTGACGGCAACCTTCTGATCGTGCCCGGCACGACCAATGGTGTACTCGAGGTCGAAGCCGACCACTTGGTACTTGTCCTTAGCAAGCAACTGCTCCATAGTTTGGATGGAGCTCTCCACCGAGACCGGCTCATTCGTGTACACCACCGAGAGGGCCTTCCCCCTCACGTGGGTGTCCACTACGTGATGCGTGGTGAACTGCCCGCCGTTGTCGTCATCGGCCGATGGGAGCGCCATTGGAGCCACGGGGAGCGCCATTGGAACCGCTGGATGTCCTCTCTGTATCTGTCGTCGTGGGTGTGCTTATTGTGTCATGTGGCGCGAGAGATGAAGGTAAATGGCCGCAAGAATATATGGGGGCCGGGCGGCCTGGATTCTCGGCGCATCCGCATGGCAGTTTTTGCAGCAGGTAACTGCATCGTGGCGCCGCGCCCAGCGCAACCGCTTGCACACCAACGTACATGATCGTGCGCTAGCCCCAAACACTGGCAGTGCGCGTGGAGGGAGGATGGCAGAGCGCCCGGAGGGACGTGAGAGCAGAGCGCGCGCGGTGGGGCGTGAGCAGAGCGCGCCGCGGCCGCCTCAACCGCGAGCAACCACATGCATAGAGCAGTTGAACACACAGGGAATGATCGCCTACAGGCCGGCCGGCAGTTGCGTCGCTGTGTAGAGAGCGGCCGTGTGCTACTACCTTCATCTTGGTCTATTAGTCCCCTTTATATTCTATGCCATACTTTGACCTTAGATTTAACCAACAAAATGTTAATGCATGTTATAAAAATTATATAATTGGAAACTATGTTCAAATACGAATCCAGTGATATAATCTTTGGCGACATGCATTCGTATTTTATTAGTTAAATCCTACTTATAAACCAGGACGGGGGTATAGTAGGTAATTAAATCGCAAATGTTTTTTTATTAACCGTATGTGTACGTGTCCTTTCGTCCTCCTCTCGCACGTCTTGTCACCCCGCTGCCGCAGACAGCTTCGAGCGCAAGCTTGAGCAGCACGCGGAGGCGTTCTTTTGGCCAAACGGTGGTGAGCCCGTTCCCGCGCAACCACGCAGGTTCCTGCGCAAGCTTCCCGCCTGACTCGGTGAAATCCCCCAAAATCCCAATGCTTACTGGCCTGCTATATAAACCCTCATGGCCGGCGAGTCCTGCGTGGCATTTTCCCCTCCCTCCCTGTAGCTTATCTCGTCTGCTTCTCCAACAATCACCAATGGCACCGGTCCATCGTCATCGCTCAGCCACTCCGCCATCATCAGAGGACAGCTCCAGCTGGGAGGCTACACCGCAGCAGCGGCGCAGTCCCCAGCATAGTGTAGTGCGTGTGGCGTCCCTGTTGGGTGTTCGCGGAACACCCACCACACGCTCCGCCACCGCTGCCCATCGGCAGTTGTTGTCGGCCGCCATGGCCTCCACACCACCATCGAAAGCCAGGGCCATCGCCCGCTCTGCCGCCGCGGCTCAAAGGCGGGAGGTGGCCATCATGGCCGCCACCCCACTGGCGGCCACCGTGGCCATCACCCGCTCTGCCACCGCGGCCCGAAGGCGGGAGGTGGTGGTCGTGGCCGCCACCCCATCGTCGGCCGTCGTGGTCGCTAGCCCACCGTCGACCACCGGGGTCATCACTCGCTCCGCCACCGCCGCCCGAAGGCGGGACGTGGAGGTGGAGGCCCGCACGTGCGTCAGCGACCTTGCGCGCTACATCGAGTTCCTGCGGGAGGAGGAGGAGCGCCTCGTCGAGCACGCAAAGAGCCTTACCGCCGCCGTGGCCGCAGCACACGCCACCGTAGAGGCGAGGAATCAGGAGATCTACGAGGAGAACCACTCCTTCGAGAGGGGTCGTCTGGAGCGGCAGAGGGCGTTCGAGGTGATCGTCGCTGAAGGTGCAGCAGCGGCAGGCACTGTATTGCAGTTGTCCAGCTCATCGGTAGGCTCCTCCTCCTCTACCTCTTACTGAGCGCGCTTGGCAGAGGAGAGGCTGCCGAAAGTAGTACAAAGCCCCTCCGTAGTAGTAGTATTTAGGGGCTATTTTGTTCAATTCATCTTACTATAGATGTGGTGGAACTGTACAATGTACTTAAAATTAGCTAGTATATATAGTTGAACTAGCTATTTCAGTACGTGGTTGGCAACAATTGGGGAAAAGTTTGGTCGGTTCGGCTGTCGAGTTGAACTCTTTGTATAAATAACGACTGCTTAATCTATGAATGAAATCTATGCTTAATTACTGAATTTTAGTTGCAAAAATTAGATAGTGCTAGTAATTTTTAGCTGCATATTTTGACAAATGGCAGTGTTACAAGGTTGACAAATGGCATTGTTACTAGATCAACAAATGTCAATCTTTCCGGTTTGACAAATGGGAATATACCCAATATGACAGATGCAAATCTTACCAAATTGTCTGTACATGGTTGCACACGGGTCATCCGAAAAAACCGTTTGCGTTGAAGGGAGGTACAAATCCTTCTCGACACATTTTCTCTTGGCTTAGCGCCGAAGTCTCGCTTTGCATACCTTACTCAATCTGAACTATTTGCGTTGAAGAGATGCACAAATCCTGCGCGGCGAATTTTCCCTTGGCTTACTGCGAAGACCATAGCTCTCACTTTGCATATGGGTGTTCTATCTAAAATGTTTGCGATGAAGAGCTGCACAAATCCTGCTCGGCACATTTTCCCTTGGCTTACTGGGGAAGCTGTCGGTTTACATACGGGTGTTCTATCTAAAACGTTTGCGATCAAGAGCTGCACCAATCCTGCTCGGCTCATTTTCCCTTGGCTTCCTGGGGAAGCTGTCAGTTTGCATACGGGTGTTCTAACTAAAACGTTTGCGTTGAGTGTTTTATATTAAAAACCATATTAAATTGCGGCTTGGGCGCCATTAATGTAGAGGATGCGAGCAAGGCGGGCAGCCATGGAAGTCAAAGGGCTCGCTTCCCAGTGAGCCTGCGCGGTGTACAGCTCGCACGCTTCCCGGTGAGCCTGCACATTGGAGTACAACTCACACGCCTCCCGTTCAGTCAAGCACCTGTCTGCATGGCACCTCCTAGCCATTAAAAGAGTGAGGCGTGGCGTCACATGAATGGTTAACAGAACGCACATGATTTAAATTATACAAAACATTTGAGATGTTACAGTGGCAGCTATTTGTTTCAAAATGCCTTTGTTGGCTGTTATTTGAGTGCACCTTCTCTCAAAATGGACACAAAAAATAGCACAACATGTCAGGTGCCATTCCATGATAGCATGCCAAGCTTCATGAATTTCATACAAGTTTTGGATTTACTAGAATTTAAAAACAAAGCGTCTCAACGTTTTGCCGGCAATCAATAGTGCACTGGTGTTTGAAATTCATTCCCATTTCTTGCATGGGACCTAAGCATGCACCCAAGGACACACATTTGATATGTCAACCCATTTTTCTACACTGGAGCATGTGCATGTAGTTCAAATTTTAATTATGCACATAAAATGCCTAGAAAACCCAGTTAATGTATAAAAATGTCGTAGCGAACCCCGAAAAACCCCAAAAATTGACACAACACTCCTGTTGTTCTATGTTGACACTAGAAAAAATTTGAAAGCAAGAAGAGGCAACGGATATCGTTTCATCCCCAAAGCTGGTACGTTCCCTACCAAAACCATCAGGCTTGTTGTGAGAAGCTCTAGTTTGCGAGAAGCTTAATTATACCCAAACCTGCCCCAAATGGGACAAAAAATTTACCACATCATGTTGATGCCGCTCCATGATAGCATGCCAAGTTTCTTGAATTTTAGACGAGTTTTGATTTACTAGAATTTAAAAACAAAGTATCTCAACGTTTGTGGCCGAGCGACGGTGGCAAGGTGCTTGACATTCATTCCCATTTCTTGCATGGGACCTAAGCATGCAACCAAGGACACATATTTGATTTTTCAACCAATTTATATGCACTGGAGCATGTGCCTGTAGTTCAAATTTGAATTATGCACATAAAATGCCTAGAAAACCCAGTTAATGTATAGAAATGTCCAAACGAACCCCAAAATAATCCAAAATTTAACACAACACTCATGTTGTTCTTTGTTGACACTAGAATTTTTTTGAAAGCAATAAGAAGCAACGGATATCGTTTCGTCCCCAAAGGTGGCACGTTCCCTACCGAAACCATCAGGCTTGTCATGAGAAGCTCTGGTTTGTGAGAAGCTTATACCCAAACCTGCCCCAAATGGGACAAAATTTTTACCACGGCATGTTGATGCCGCTCCATGATAGCATGCCAAGTTTCCTGAATTTCAGACAAGATTTGGATTTACTAGAATTTAAAAACCATGTATCTCAATGTTTGTGACCGACCGACGGTGGCAGGGTGTTTGACATTCATTTCCATTTCTTGCATGGGACCTAAGCATGCAACCAAGGACACAGATTTGATTTTTCAACCAATTTATATGCATTAGAGCATGTGCCTGTAGTTCAAATTTGAATTATGCACATAAATGCATTGAAAACTCAATTAATGTATAAAAATGTCCAAATGAACCCCAAAAAATTCCAAAATTTAACACAACACTCCTGTTGTTCTATGTTGACACTAAAGAAAAAATTGAAATCAAGAAGGGGCAACGGATATTGTTTCGTCCAGAAAGGTGAAACATTCCCTACCGTAACCATGAGGCTTGTTGCGAGAAGCTCTGGTTTGTGAGAAGCTTATACCCCAACCTGCCCCAAATGGGACAATATTTTTACCACGGCATGTTGATGCCATTCCATGATAGCATGTCAAGTTTCATGAATTTCAGACGAGTTTTCAATTTACTAGAATTTTAAAACCATGTATCTCAATGTTAGCAGCCGAGCGACGGTGGCAAAGGTGTTTGACATTCATTCCCATTTCTTGCATGGGACCTAAGGTTGCAACCAAGGACGCACATTTGATTATTCAACCCGTTTATATGCACTGGAGCATGTGCATGTAGTTCAAATTTGAATTATGCACATAAATGCATAGAAAACTCAGTTACTGTATAAAAATGTCTAAGTGAACCATGAAAAATCCCAAAAAATGACACAACACTCCTGTTGTTCTACGTTGACACTAGAAATGTTTTGAAAGCAAGAAGAGGCAACAGATATCATTTTGTCCACAAAGGTGACACGTTTCCCTACCGGAACCATGAGGCTTCTTGTGAGAAGCTCTGGTTTGTGAGAAGCTTATACCATAACCTACCCCCAATGGGACAATATTTTTTACCCCAGCATGTTGATGCCATTCCATGATAGCATGCCAAGGTTCATGAATTTCAGACAAGTTTTGGATTTACTAGAATTACAAAAGCAAGCACCTCAATGTTTGCTGGAGAGCCACGGTGCCGTGGTGTTTGAAATTCATCCCCATTTCTTGCATGGGACCTAAGCATCAACCCATGGACACATATATCATTTTACAACCCATTTTGGTGCACCGGAGCATGTGCATGTAGTTTAATTTTGAATTGTGCACTTGAAATGCCTAGAAAACCAAGTTAATGTATAAAAATGTCCAAACGAACCCTGAATAATTCCAATTTTTTTGACGACACACCTATAGTTGCATGTTCACTGCAGATAAAAGTTCTAGCAATTCAAACACCATCCTTTGCAGCTGTGACCCCATTATGTAATTCAAATCAAGAGGAAAAATCAAGTAGATCGCACACAATTTATTATCACCAACCGTGTGAGATGCAGCATAAAATATCTTGGAGCACCGTTGGAGTATAGTACGCATACGGCTTACGCGAGAAGGTTCGTCGGCTACAGTCCACAGCCGGCATGTCAAGCACACTAGCTCGCTCCCCAAATATCATTTCACTGTTCAATCGTCGCCGGTGAAAGATGGCGACGTGGACCCACTTCGTGAGGGCAACTTCGGCGGCCCACTCCGGCAAGAGTGCGGCCGCAGCAGCCAGGCACGTGCTAACAAGCTTCATGAGCGCGGCCGCAATCTGCGACAGGCGGCCAAGGCAGCCCAAATGGCCGCTGTTGCTTCTCAGGTGGCGGCAGCAACATCTGCCTCGGGGATAGCAACTGGCGAGTGCGGCACAGCAGCTATCCGTTCTGCAGTGGTGGCCTTACCCCTGATGGAGGCCGCCCACGACCATGTTGAAGCCGCCCACGCCCAGCTCATGGCGGTCACCGCACAAATCAAATGAAGCTTCTTCGACAATGGTCGGCAACCCATGGCCGAAGAGTTGGCAATCGTCGAGAGAGTTCGAGCAGCCGTCCGTTCCCGCGCGGCATACCTTGCCACGACGGAGCCCGCCCAAGCCCAGATCGCGGCCGCCCACGCCCAGCTCATGGCGGCCTATTCCAAAGATATGGCGGATGTGGATGGCGAGATGCTTCCCGAGTATGGTGCGATTGATGCCATGGAACCCCTTCCCTAGGAGATCATCGGGCACGAGCTGGACATGGAGGAGGCGGCGGAGATCGACGAGCACCAGCCGTAGTAGTACTCTTTGTTTTGTTTAATTAAGAGTGCCGGTCTTTAATTTGTTAGAGTAATATTTAGGTCATCTAGCTCTGTTTAATTGCTGAACTTGCTCGATTAAGAAGTGTGGGTGTGTTGTAGTCTCCTTTGTGTACCCAAATTATGCAATGACGTGGATGACCACTGTACCCAGGGAAATTCGAACCAAAATTTTTGATGTTCAAACTCATCACACACGGGTTAAGCTATATGAATTGTTTGTGATGTTCACATATCATACACAGTGCTGAATAAGGGACCGTGTCTGATGACACTTTGTGCGCCAGTTTTTTCGCTGCAACGATCCAAAATTTTTGGCTTCCGCAGAAATATCTACCTCCCGGCCCCCTCCCCCTTACCAAAAGCCACATTTCCCCTGTTTCCACCTTCCTTTCCAAGTTGAAACCTTCACTTCTTGCTTGCAGTGCCGCCTCCTCACCGGCGACCCTCCTTCACGCTGCTCGGCCTCATCGATCCAGGCAGGTAATCCACACCCGACCCCCATCCTCCTCCTCCTTCCACATCCCACATGCCCCGACCGCCGGCGATACACCTTCCACCCAAATCACTGACCCCTCCCCCAAATAAGCGCCACCCTAAGCCATGGTGCACGCAATATAGCTAGGAGCTCAAGGAGCATTTGGCAGCGGAGAAGCAAATCGCGGCCGCACGCGTGGATGAGGTCGCGATGGCTGCCATTCATGCCGACCCCCAGATCTTGGAGGAGCACCTCGCCGTCAAGGCCACCGTCGACACCTCGCGCACCGACGCCGCGATGCGGTTGGCTGCTTTAAATGATAGTTCATGGCGTTTCCTCAAGGCCACTGTCGGTGCCTTCGACGAAGACTACGAGGTGTTTTCTCAGCGTGCCCGTGCTTACCACAACTCGAGAGGCAGCAGGTTGGTGCCCGGAGCGGCTCAGGCAACTCACCACTACGACGAGGGCACCCACGATGTGGAGGCCTCGCCCTCTTCCATGTCCAAGGAGCCAATCATCATCGATATCTCCGACGATGAGGAGTAGCTTGTCTTATTACTCACTTTATAAGGACCTATGTTCAGTCTGCTAGCTACGTCGGTTAAGCATGCTCGGTTTACCCGTTGCATGTGCTGCTCCTGCCTTTCCTTAGCAAATTCTAGTCAATTGTCCTACCTACTTTTACCATGCAATCTGTTGCTCTAGTGTATATGTTCTATATGTTGTGCAATATGGTGCTCACTTATTAACTGTTTGGTTAATTAGTTGTCATCTTCAGTTAACTGTTTGGTTCGATTCTGCAAATGTGATGTTCAATTCTTCATGGTGCAATTTTGTATTGTCTTCCATGTGAGAAATAAATCGATTTTATCTTTACAAAATACATGAGAAACAAATACAATTGCTATATTTCCAAGTTGTCAAGCATGCTTGGTTTGGTTAACTGTCTGATCTTCTAGTATGTTATACATTGTGCAATGTGGTGCTCAGTTAACGTTTGGTTCATTTGTGGTGGTGTTTAGTTAATTGTTTGGTTCAATTCTGCAATGCGATGTTCAATTGTTGTGGGTGCATTCTATTATTGTATACCATGTGAGAAATAAATCGAATTTTGTTGTACTAAATACATGAGAAACAAATACAATTGCTATATTTCCAAGTTGTTAATCATGCTTGGTTTGGTTAACTGTCTGACCTTCTATTAGGAGTATGTTATATTGTGCAATGTGGTGCTCAGTTAATGTTTGGTTCATTTGTTGTGGTGTTTAGTTAACTGCTTGGTTCAATTCTGCAATGCGGTGTCCAATTGTCGTGGGTAGAATTTTGTATTGTTGTGCATGTGAGGAATAAATTGAATTTGGCTGCACTTAATAGATGAGAAACATATACAATTGCTATATTTCCTAGTTCTTAATCATGCTTGGTTTGGATAAATGGGTTTTCCATGTGGCTTGAATTAATCTGATGAATCTGCAATGTGCTTATTTTTCATCAACATATTTTACTGATAGCATGCGAACCCTCACTTAACCTGATCACTAACTACCTTATATGTGTTGCAGGGAAACAATGGGAAGCACTGAGGTTTACAATCGAGGTTTGCACATGCATGGTCCTTTGTCTAATAGCACATTATTGTGCAATTGCAGGAAACATTCTAATATTTAGGTTTTTAACAATTTGGTCTTGCACATGTAGGTCCTGCTGTCAGAGGTTTTGACCCACTGTTCGACCCTTTTTGCATATGGGGAAATGAGTTGTCCATGAATATCAGTCAAGTCAAGAAACTCAGAAAGATTGTTAGGACAAAGAAATTAGCGACAAAAAACAACAAGATCTTTGTCTGCACAATGAAGAAGACATCAGTTCACTACAGGATGGTACAAACTATTATACCTGGCCTTTTTTATTCCTTTGCCCCATTTCCAATATAGAGAAGATATTTATGCACATCCTTGTTTTCAGGCCTTTCCAAAGCAGTTCACTGATGATTACCTCTCAAACCACCTGTATGGTCAGGAGGCGAGGAAGGTATTCATACAACACCCACGGTTCAATATTGAAGTGTTCCTGAAGAGGACGAAGGATGGACGGTCAATCATCCACAGGCACTGGCATAAAGTTGCAAAGACCTTCAACATCAATGAAGGCTCAATATTCGCCTTCCGCTTCAGCAGTTTTCCAGATGAGATTCATCTGTCTATGTACCGTCTATGATGCTAATTTTGAAAGGTTATAGATGTTGCATGTGAAACTTGGTGCTGGTGCAGTTGTGTAATGGGGTAGCTGAGTGCTGAAGCTATATGATGTTGTACTCTGATGTATTTCAATTATGAAATCCTGCTTCCTTAATATGAAAATGAAATATATTGTGTGCTTAATATGAAATGTCAATTAGATTAATAAATGGATTATTAATAATAGGACAATTAGCCTGCTAATGGCCAATTAGCCTGCTAATTGGGTTTTTCTATTGCAAACGGTTATTGAGAAAACACCGTGGGCGATGACCTCAGGCAATGCACATAGTTTCTAGGAATAAACCGTGTTGGATCAATGAACAATCACACACGACATCCTCTTGAAAACTATTTGCGTTAGGCCACCTTGCGCAAACGTTTACCACATAAAAAGTGTGTGTGATGGACAGCCTTTGCCACACAGTTTCTTCTATGCATCGTGTGTGATGCATTCAATAACGCAAACGATAAAATTGTTAATATCGTGTGCAATGGCAACGCTATCACAAACGATTTAGTGGGGAAAATTGTGTGTGATGCACCTCCGAACGGAAACGTTTTCCTTGGAGTGACTGTGTGGGATGTATATACGAACAGAAACGTACTTCTTGGATTAACTGTGTGGGATGTACATACTAACTGAAACGTATTCCTTGGATTGACTATGTGGAATGTACATACGAAAGGAAATGTTTAGCCAGGACTGACTGTGTGGGATGTAATTACGACCGGAAACGATTTGGCCTGTCTAATTGTATTTTTTTAGCACAACTGTACGTATAACCGTATTTGATCGCTCGCCCGTCGCACACGACCTCACTTTGCCGAGCGTGTGTGACCGGAGGGCCTATCCCCGACGGTTTATGGGTCGTGTGGGAAGGACCCCCCCTATCGCAGTCACTCATTTGGTGACGGTTCAAAACACCGTCGCGGAAAGGGGTCCGTTTTTATAGCACCTCGTTGTACCAGTGTCCCTCTGCTCCGCTGTCGCCATCGCCGGAATCCGTGCCGCCCTGAGCACCTCGAGTCATCCCCAGGCCTTCTCTATAGTGGCCGTGAGCCCCCGACCCTCCTCTCTCTCTCCCCTGCTTCTCCCCTGGTCGTAGCTGCCCTCCCATGTCGTGCCCGAACTCGTCGCCGCGGTGGTGCTCACTGCCGTGGGCACGGATCGCGGGGCTCGTAGCCGACCACCCCATCATGCTCAGCACGCTCCCGGGGGCCTGGCAAGCCCTCTCGCTAGCTTCGCCGTGCCCCCTAGCGTCGTTATGATGAAGGCTGAGCTCCGGCCGCCACGTCGCTCATCACCGCCGTCTCCCCGCAGCCTCCCGCTACCTCCATCGAACGCGCCTCGGTCGCAGCTCGCCGTAGCACCTAGCCGCGCGCCGAACCATGGCCTGGGACTCAAACCCGAGCCCCCTCCGCCGCTTCTGTTGGTCACCGGAGACCATCGGCGCGCACCGTCGCGTTAAACTCCAGCGTGGGTCACTGACAGGTGGACCCCACGGGTTTAGCATCTAACAGCCACCCCTAACACTCATTGACATGTGCCCCCCCCCCCCCCCCGCCTCAACCAATTAGTTTAGTTTAAGAATAAACTCTATTAATTAGTTTTAGACACTGACAGCCCGACCCCACTCGCTAATTAGATTGTTTAGGTTCAAATTAAACCTGTTTTATTAGCTGTCTCACTCACAAGTGGGGCCTACTGGTCAGGTTTGACCAGTCAATAGTCAAACTGTTGACTGCTGACTGGGCTGCTGACTCAGCTCAGTGGCCCCACTGTCAGCCACACTGACCCACTGTCTGGGTATACTTTTGGGTGTACCTAGCATTTACCCATTTATTTTTGAATTAATAAATAATTTTAGAATATTGTTGAAACTTTGAAAATTAATATAAAATAAACCGTATGTCAGATGAAAATACTTTGTACATGAAAGTTACTCAGAAAAACATGACGAATCCGAATACGCTCTTCGTTCATCCGTCGCGTGCCCCTAGCATAGAAAACATGGAACTGTCCCCCTCCGTTTCATTTGTCCGAAAATGCCAAACTTCGGGAAAACTTTCTCGGATGTTATCCCCCTTCGACGGTATCGTGTAGTACCGCGTTAGAACACCCCTGGTGCTGCTTTTGTCTTGTCATGCTTAGTATTGCACCTATGTGCTTTGTATTTACTATTTCTTCCCCCTCTTCTCTCCAGTAGACCCCGAGACCGCTGTTGATGCCACTGTGATCGACTGCGTCGACGACGACCGTTCTTCCCTTTCAGCAGAGCTTCTAGGCAAGCAAACCCCCATTGATCATTTCAATATCGCCCATCCCTTCTCTCTCATGCTTGCAATAGATTTTGCTACTATACTTGATTGCTCCTATTCTGATGCATAGCCTGCTTTTGTAACCTGCTCTTGTACCTTACGTGCTTATCCTAAACTTCTTAGTATAGGTTGGTTAGTGATCCATCAGTGACCCCTCACCTTATCCAAGTTACCCTCGCTGGATTATCAGTTGACTCGATCTACATGATCGACGTCTAGGGCCCGACACATCACATCACATCCCCCTTAGTTGTACGACTCTGTAGAGCTACTATCGAGTGCCGAGGGTGATACCTCGTAATGCACTATTGATGATAACTCTGTAGTGTAGCTATTCGGCCGTGGTCATCGAGGGTGATTCCTCCTTCACCACTCCAGATACGACTCTGTCGTGCAACACCTCAAGCGTGAACCTCGAGGGTTATTCCTCCTAGTTCACCTTGACGATTACATCAGGTGGATTCCATCGAGGGTGATTCCTCGTATTCTCCCTTGGTGTTTTGGACACACAGTTACTTTGACTTTACCACAGAACCATGTTACTGAAGTCAGGTCGGCCCTGAGGGGTACCCACGAATTGATGTGTAGTCGGGTTGACCTGGAGGGTACCCACGAGATTTCTACGTGGCACGGCCGGGCATTCTGGGCCCTTGCCGTAAGTCCACGAGACGGGGCGATGGGGTCACATATCGTGAGTCTCTGCTCGTTACCACGCGCTCCCAAGCCACTAACGAGATTGGGTATTTGATTTGAGTCGGCTACTGGCCTATACGCACTAACCACCACGCGGGACAAGATATGTGCAACAGCGTCGTAGTAACAGCCGAAGCTTTCTAGACGTCAGCGACTGAGCGGCGCGCGCCGGGTTGGACCGCGTAAAGCACCCTCCTTTGTAATGGAGGCTGCCAGGTCTGCTCACCGGCCGCCCACGCAACGTGCAGGTGTGCAACGGGCGATGGGCCCAAGACCCCTGCGCGCATAGGATTTAGACCGGCGTGCTGACCTCTCTGTTGGGCTTAGGTAGGGCTGCGACGTGTTGATCTTCCGAGGCCGGGCATGACCCAGGAAAGTGTGTGGCCAGAGTGATTGAGCGTGTTGGGTAATGTGGTGCACCCCTGCAGGGAAGTTAATCTATTCGAATAGCCGTGCCCACGGTAACAGGACGACCCGGAGTTGTATTTCGTTCTTTACAACTAGAACTGGATACTGAGATGTGGAATGGATATGATGGCTCCAGGATTGCTTTCTCGCAGGGAGTCGAGAAAGGATCTTTGGGCGTTAATGCTACAACATGTTTGCTAAATATAAACTGCTATTCTATACTCTTCTGAATGCTGCAAGATGCTTGGAGCTGCTTGAAGATGCTAGTCTTTGATAGGCTAGGCCTTCCCCTCTAATCTGGCATTCTACAGTATAGTCCACATATACAGTCCATTCCCTTTGATAACAGTGCATATGTAGTGTAGATCCTTGCTTGCGAGTACTTTGGATGAGTACTCACGGTTGCTTTGCTACCCTTTTCTCCCCTACTTTCTTCTTTCCGGTTGCTGCAACCAGATGTCGGATCCCAGGAGCCAGATGCCACCCCCGTCGACTACTACTACCCCGACGGAGCCTACTTCTACGTGGAGACCGCCGACGACCAGGAGTAGTTAGGAGGCTCCCAAGCAGGAGGCCTTGCCTTTTTGATCTTCGTTGATGTTTGTGCTAGCCTTCTTAAGGCAATCTTGTTTAACTTATGTCTGTACTCAGATATTGTTGCTTCCATTGACTCTTTGTACTCAAGCTTATGTATTCGAGCCCTCGAGGCCCCTAGATTGTAATATAAAGCTTGTATTATTTTATTTGTGTCTAAAGTTGTGTTGTGATATCTTCCCGTGAGTCCTTGATCTTGATCATACACATTTGCATATATGATTAGTGTATGATTGAATCGAGGGTGTCACAAGTTGGTATCAGAGCCAACTACCTATAGGTAGCCCCCTTTCCAACTCTTTGGCCGAAGTTGAGTCTAGTCCTTGGAAAAGTTTTACTAACATTGTTGTGTGGCTTATGGGCCCACATCACAATCCGGTGGTATTAGGATCTTTTACTCCTCGATCTCTACTCTGGGACTCTGATCTCTCTTCTATTTGGGTTAAATGATGTTACTAACTCTAACTTTAGGTTCTTGTATCTACTTCCTCCCGGAGAGCCCCTTCATTCCAGATGATCGCCTGCTTCACCAGAAGACTTCGAAGGTACTCTCCGATGTTCTCCCGAGAACATGTGCTCATTGGTTTTGCAATTCCCTTCCACCGTCAACCCCTATGAATAACAACATACACCTGTCATTCATACATCATTTTCCAGTTGCTCTTGTTATTACAAGATGCCTCGAAATACACTCCGATGTTTCGAAAGTCTTTTGAGCTTACTGCCTTGCAGTTCATACCGCTTGAAATCCCTTACGGATAATTCTTCACACTTACCGAGAATTCGTTCATCCCCAGTTGTTCATGTGTTTCACAAAATTCTTCGAAATACTATTCGATCTTCCAAAATCCTCAGTAGCCTATTGCTCTTGATCTTCCTTAACTGCTTGCATAATGGTTAATTCCATATGTCTAGCAATATTCATTAAAATCCTTTGTGATCGACATTCTGATCCCGTTGATTCAACATGTGTGTGAATGCACGCAATCATCAGTTATGCCCTGAAAATTATCCTTCCGGCTCAGACGTCATTCCGGACATGTGCTGGTTCTCGGCAATCAAACCTTGAGTGATTGCCCATCTAATTCTATTCAAGTTACAACTCTTTTGATTAGAGTGTCTGCTTCTGATCTTCTAATTTGAAAATCATAATTCCTTTGTATTTAAGCCTCAAATTATTCAGATAATTCAATAATATGATGCCTTTGCATTCTTTCTTCTTCTGGTTGAGTACCCTTACTCACATTAGATCCTTGGTGGTCCACTAGATCCTTTGATGAATTATTATCCAACAGTGTCCTTCATATCAATAACCTTGTGAGCTCTTCCCCTGTTACATAGTGCCTTTGGTAAATTGTACCCCCCTGCTTTTGTCAACCATGCTCTGCTTAAGAGCTTGTGTTATTTACTCCTGAAGATTGTGGTATATGTTCCTAAGATACCCCGATGGGTTGAACCTATGCCTTTTCTAATCTGTGTGAACCCGGAAACTTCTACGGGCCATACTCTACTAGTGTTTTGCCAGATAAAATTTCAACACTACAACTTCGTTGAAAGTAAGAAGTGAATGAAAGATTATGCCTTGGAGAAGTGGGAGTCGACCTTGAACTTTGTGTTCATGCCCATGGACACAATGTAGATCCTATCATGGAAGCTTCTTGTAATAATAACTATTTCCTTGATATAATATCATCTGGTATCTATGAATTGATCCTTTGCAATTGTGGTTCCGACCATATTCTCTCCTTGATTCCATTTCTCAGACAAGTGAAAGCACTTGTCTTCTGCAGATCAATACATCTCCACAACCTCTATTTTGATCTTCCTTCAAGTATTACCCTCCGGTATCTTGAGAATATCAAAGAACTGTGTTGCTACCTATGAGTCTTCATCTAGTATTGCTTCTCACCGATTTCAGATTTCCCCCAGGTTCTGAGTTATTAGTCACTCAAGAACGCCGATAAGTGAATCGATTCTGCACCCTGATTCTATAACTCCAAGTAATTTTCGTTGCTTACGAGTTCAATAATCCTTCAAGTCATTCCTAGCTTGATCGGCTATATCATTACCGTGCTAAATTTTAACTGTGCTACCTGGTCCTTCTTCCCAGAGCACAATTTTCGACGATGAGCTAAGCCTATGTTCATCTTCCTCGTCATATCATTTCGCCTTGAACAATAAGCTTGATTTCGAGTTTGTATCGTACCCGTGGTTCCAATAACCTTTCGCTTCACCATTCCTTTTGTTTGATGTCGTCGTTAATCGATTACATCTTCAAGAAACCTCTCGACAAATGTGTCATGATCATCATCAACATTTTGACTTCTTCCAATATATGAATCAAATTCATGTCAAGAAATATCATCCTTGCCCCTCGAAAAATTGTGTTGTCATCGACAACAACCTTGCCTCCCTTCCAACACTGACTCTTATACCTTGTTTTCCTTGCTATTCCTGAAATTGTCCCTTGTGTATTTCTTGTGATCTTCAGACCCAACCCTTACTTAAACCACCATATCATGGCTACCTCGAAGCATGACTGTGGTATTCCGAATACCAACAAGAACATTGGTAGCGCAATGCTAAATGTTTCTTGATCAATTATGCGAACACCATTGTATGGGTAACATCATGAATTTCCCCGACCCTTCACCTAAATGGTTATCTGCTTGCTATCCTATCATGTATATCATCCTCTACTTGTCCTTGGGAAGGATATACTCCTGATATTTGTGTTTAAACACATTTTCCTTTCCATTGTTCTGGTTAAATTAATAATCACCTTTTCCTTTCCATTGTTTTGTTTAACCTTACTCATAATCTAACTTATCTGAGCAGAGGTAATTCCCTGCTTAGGTAAACACCTCGGTGTACAACTCTGTCAGTAAGACCCTGTTAATATTGTTGATGACATTCCGGTAACCACCGTTGGACGAGAAATTTGCCTATTGGTCCACCTTGTTTCAACGAGTAGGAAAATGGTTCTCTTTGTCCCTCGCCCTTTGTACCGACGATGTTGCCAACATAACTGATAGGCTATGCTCTGACATGCCTTGCTATCATGACCGTGCAAGATGTCACCACTCTTTCTACTTTTAACCCACATGGTGGGCCCATAACCCACAGTTCCCCAGGATTGAATCCTGACTCTCCTGTACACCCTTGTTGCCAAAGTTATTCCTCACACTGGCTTCGTATGTAATTCACGAGCCACCTTCCTAGAGATGATCTACTCTGGTATCAAACGCAATATTTATTTCATTGCTCTGAACCCCTTTCACCTTCTGTTTAGGCATCGAACGATTGCCTGCCCGTTCGAAACTTCTCGTGGTACCTTCTTACTTTGCTCTCGATATTTTCTTAAGTTTCTATTTGAGAGTTACTTTCTGCCACCTTCCCTGATGTTATCTACCAGATAAGCGACCTTGTAGAGGTCCGTTCTTCCAAAGTTAACCCTTGTCCCTTCGTAAGTATGGTGAAGATTCGGAAGGAAGAATGACAACATCATCATGTTACATCGATGCAGAGAAATGAAGACATCAACAAAAGGGATCAACTTCTTTGAGAAGAGCAAACAGGAGTGAGAAGATCCGTAGAATTTCATAACCAAAACTTTTCCCCTTGCTCCACCTCTTAAATCTCGGGACGAGATTTCTTGTAGTAGAGGAGATTTGTAACACCCCCAGTGTCAAGCTACAGTAATCTCCCCCTAATGATTTCATGTCATCAAATTAAACTAAGCCAAATTATAACTTGATAAAAATCAAAGCCTTTTTCAAATTTAAAATAAAGTCAAAATAATATTTCTTCAAACATGAAAGATAAAATGTTCATCTTGTGGAAAATATTCCATAACTAATTATGGTGATGAACCAACTTTTTTTTAAATGTTTTAATGCCCCAAACTATTGAAAACAGGGGCTAAAACAATTATTTAAATGCTTTTAATTAATAAAACTTGCAAAGAATTTTATTTAAATGCTAAACTTAATTATAGCAGTGGCCTATATTAATGATACTAATTTAGGTACTAACTTGGTATTTTATAAAACTAAAATAAATGAAACTATAATAGAAAATAGAAAAGGTTAAAGAAAAAAAAGGAAAAATATAAAAGGAAAAAAGAAAAGCCTTCCCTGCCCCCCTGGGCCTCGGCCCAGCAGGGACAGGCCCACTTGGTCCGACCCAGCCCCTCCCCGGGTCGCCTTCTCTCTCGTGTTCCCCTGACCGGGGTCGCAACAGGGGCGAGCCCTGCCGAACCAGCTCGCCGACGGTGGCGGGTGGATAAGAGCCCTGGCTCTCTCTCTCCCCTGCCCTGGAACCCTAGCCGCCCGCTATTCCCCCTCTCGCCTCGCCTAGATCCACTCCCCTCAGCTCAGTCCCGAGCTCGTCGCCGCCGGCCTCCATTCCCGTGGCCACCTTCGTCCCCGCACCGTGACTCCCTGTCTGTTCGCTCCGCCGGCATCGTCTACGTCGAATACAAGCCGTCGTTGGAGCCCCCTCGCGCCGGAGCAACCGGATCGAGCCGGTCTTCCTCCCTCTGCTCCGCCATCACCATCGCCGGAATCCGCGTCGCCCTTAGCACCTCGAGTCCTCCCCAGGCCTTCTCTCCAGCGGCCGTGAGCCCCCGACCCTCCTCTCTCTCTCCCCAGCTTCTCCCCCTGGCCGTAACTGCTCGCCCACATCGTGCCCGAGCTCGTCGCCACTGTGGTGCTCGCCGCTGTGGCCATGGCTCGCGGGGCTCGTAGCCGACCACCCCATCATGCTCAGCACGCTCCCGAGGGCCTGGCAAGCCCTCTCGCTTGCTTCGTCGTGCCCCCTAGCATCATTCCGATGAAGGCCGAGCTCCGGCCTCCACGTCGCTCATCACTGCCGTCGCCACGGGCCTCCCCGCAGCCTCCTGCTACCTCCATCGAACGTGCCTCGGTCCCAGCTCATCGTAGAACCTAGCCGCGCGCCGAACCATGGCCTGGGGCTCAAACCCGAGCCCCTCCGCCGCTTCTGTTGGCTGCCGAAGACCATCGGCACGCACCGCCGCGTTAAACTCCGGCGTGGGTCACCGATAGGTGGACCCCATGGGTTTAGCCTCTAACAACCACCCCTAACACTCACTGACATGTGCCCCCCCCCCCCGGCAACCAATTAGTTTAGTTTATGAATAAACTCTGTTAATTAGTTTTAGACACTGACAGCCCGACCCCACTCGCTAATTAGATTGTTTAGGTTCAAATTAAACCTGTTTTATTAGCTGTCTCACTCACAAGTGGGGCCTACTGGTCAGGTTTGACCAGTCAACAGTCAAACTGTTGACAGCTGACTGGGCTGCTGACTCAGCTCAGTGGCCCCACTGGCCCACTGTCTGGGTATACTTTTGGGTGTACCTAGCATTTACCCATTAATTTTCGAATTAATAAATAATTTCATAATATTGTTTAAACTTTGAAAATTAATATAAAATAAATCGTATGTCAGATGAAAATACTTTATACATGAAAGTTGCTCAGAAAAACATGACGAATTCGAATACGCTCTCCGTTCATCCGTCATGTGCCCCTAGCATAGCAAACATGGAACTGTCCCCCTCTGTTTCATTTGTCCGAAAATGCCAAACTTCGGGAAAACTTTCCCGGATGTTATCCCCCTTCGACGGTATCGCGTAGTACAGCGTTAGAACACCCCTGGTGCTGCTTTTGTCTTGTCATGCTTAGTATTGCACCTGTGTGCTTTGTATTTAATGTTTCTTCCCCCTCTTCTCTTCGGTAGACCCCGAGACCGCTGCTGATGCCACTGTGATCGATTGCATCGACGACGACCGTTCTTCCCTTTCAGCAGAGCTTCCAGGCAAGCAAACCCCCATTGATCATTCCGATATCGCCCATTCCATTCTCTCTCATTCTTGCATTAGATTTTGCTACTGTACTTGATTGCTCCTATTCTGATGCATAGCCTGCTTTTGTAACCTGCTCTTGTACCTTACATCCTTATCCTAAACTTCTTAGTATAGGTTGGTTAGTGATCCATTAGTGACCCCTCACCTTATCCCTGTTGCCCTCGCTGGATTATCAGTTGACTCGATCTATGTGATCGACGTCCAGGGCCCGACACATCACATCACACCCCCTTAGTTGTACGACTCTGCAGAGCTACTATCGAGTGCCGAGGGTGATACCTCGTAATGCACTCTTGATGATAACTCTATAGTGTAGCTATTCGGCCGTGGTCATCGAGGGTGATTCCTCCTTCACCACTCCCGATACGACTCTGTCGTGCAACACCTCAAGCGTGAACCTCGAGGGTGATTCCTCATAGTTCACCTTGACGATTACATTAGGTGGATTCCATCGAGGGTGATTCCTCGTATTCTCCCTTGGTGTTTTGGACACACGGTTACTTTGACTTTACCATAGAACCATGTTACTGAAGTCGGGTCGGCCATGAGGGGTACCCACGAGTTGATGTGTAGTCGGGTTGAACTTGAGGGTACCCACGAGATTTCTACGTGGCACGGCCGGGCATTCTGGGCCCTTGCCATAAGTCCACAAGACGGGGCGACGGGGTCACATATCGTGAGTCTCTGCTCGTTACCGCGTGCTCCCAAGCCATTAACGAGATTGGGTATTTGATCTGAGTCGGCCACTGGCCTATACGCACTAACCACCACGTGGGACAAGGTATGGGCAACCGGCGTCGTAGTACCAGCCGAAGCTATCTAGACGTCAGCGACTGAGCGGCGTGCGCCGGGTTGGACTGCGTAAAGCACCCTCCTTTGTAATGGAGGCTGCCAGGTCTGCTCACCGGCCGCCCACGCAACGTGTAGGTGTGCAACGGGCGATGGGCCCAAGACCCCTGCGCGCATAGGATTTAGACCGGCGTGCTGACCTCTCTGTTGGGCCTAGGTAGGGCTGCGACGTGTTGATCTTCTGAAGCCGGGCTTGACCCAGGAAAGTGTGTCTTGCCAGAGTGATCGAGCGTGTTGGGTAATGTGGTGCACCCCTACAGGGAAGTTAATCTATTCGAATAGCCGTGTCCACGGTAACAGGACGACCCGGAGTTGTATTCCGATCTTTACAACTAGACTGGATACTGAGATGTGGAATGGATATGATGGCTCCGGGATTGCTTTCTCGCAGGGAGTCGAGAAAGGATCTCTGGGCGTTAATGCTACAACATGTTTGCTAAATATAAACTGCTATTCTATACTCTTCTGAATGCTGCAAGATGCTTGGAGCTGCTTGAAGATGCTAGTCTTCGATAGGCTAGGCTTTCCCCTCTATTCTGGCATTCTACAGTATAGTCCACATATACAGTCCATTCCCTTTGATAACAGTGCATATGTAGTCTAGATCCTTGCTTGCGAGTACTTTGGATGTGTACTCATGGTTGCTTTGCTACCCTTTTCTCCCCTACTTTCTTCTTTCCGGTTGCTCCAACCAGATGTCGGATCCCAGGAGCCAGATGCCACCCCCATCGACTACTACTACCCCGACGGAGCCTACTTCTTGGTGGAGACCGCCGACGACCAGGAGTAGTTAGGAGGCTCCCAGGCAAGAGGCCTTGCGTTTTCGATCTTCGTTGATGTTTGTGCTAGCCTTCTCAAGGCAATCTTGTTTAACTTATGTGTGTACTCAGATATTGTTGCTTCCGTTGACTCTTTGTACTCAAGCTTATGTATTCGAGCTCTCGAGGCTCCTGGCTTGTAATATAAAGCTTGTATTATTTTATTTGTGTCTAGAGTTGTGTTGTGATATCTTCCCGTGAGTCCTTGATCTTGATTGTACACATTTGCGTGTATGATTAGTGTACGATTGAATCGAGGGCGTCACACCACACACAGCTAAGCAATTGTTGTGGTTGTGCTAGGCGCCCCCTCCCACATATATATAGGTGGGGGGAGGAGGGAACAGCCAGGAGGCGCCCCCAAGTAGGCCGAATCCTACTTGGGGTCCCTCCCAAGTGGCGCCCCCCTTACCATATTTGTCGCAGGGGAAAGGAAAGGGGGAAGACGGAAGGAAGGGGGAGGCCGAATCCCCCCTCTTTCCTTTCCCCCACTTGGGCGGCTGCCATAGGGGGTGCGCCAGCCCCTTGTGGGCTGGTGTGCCCCCCTCTAATAGCCCAATAGGCCCATTACCCTCCCGGGGGTGTCCGGTACCCCCTCCGGTATACCGATGACTACTCGGTACTCTCCGAAACACTTCCGGTGTTCGAATACCATCGTCCTATATATCAATCTTTACCTCTCAACCATTTTGAGACTCCTCGTCATGTCCATGATCTCATCCGGGACTCCGAACAACATTCGGTCACCAAATCATATAACTCATATAACACTATATCGTCAACGAACGTTAAGCGTGCGGACCCTACGGGTTCGAGAACTATGTAGACATGACCGAGACACCTCTCCGGTCAATAACCAATAGCGGAACCTGGACGCCCATATTGGTTCCTACATATTCTATGAAGATCTTTATCGGTCGAACCGTTATGACAACATACGTAATTCCCTTTGTCCATCGGTATGTTACTTGCCGAGATTCGATCGTCGGTATCTTCATACCTAGTTCAATCTCGTTACCGACAAGTCTCTTTACTCGTTCCATAATACATCTCCTCGTAACTAACTCCTTAGTCATTTGCTTGCAAGCTTATGATGTGTATTACCAAGAAGGCCCAGAGATACCTCTCCGATACTTGGAGTGACAAATCCTAATCTCGATCTATGCCAACTCAACAAACACCTTCGGAGATACCTGTAGAGCATCTTTATGATCACCCAGTTATGTTGTGATGTTTGATAGCACACAAGGTATTCCTCCGGTATCCGGGAGTTGCATAATCTCATAGTCGAAGGAATATGTATTTGACATGAAGAAAGCAATAGCAATAAACTGAACGATCAATATGCTAAGCTAACGGATGGGTCTTTTCCATCACATCATTCTCCTAATGATGTGATCCCATTATCAAATGACAACACATGTCTATGGTTAGGAAACCTTAACCATCTTTCATCAACGAGCTAGTCTAGTAGAGGCTTACTAGGGACATAGTATTTGTTTATGTATTCACACATGTATTTAAGTTTCCGATCAATACAATTCTAGCATGAATAATAAACCTTTATCATGAATAAGGAAATATAAAATAACAACTTCATTATTGCCTCTAGGGCATATTTCCTTCAGTCTCCGACTTGCACTAGAGTCAATAATCTAGATTACATAATAATGAATCTAACACCCATGGAGTCTTGGTGTTGATCATGTTTTGCTCGCGGAAGTGGCTTAGTCAACGGGTCTACTACATTCAGATTCGTATGTATTTTGCAAATTTCTATGTCTCGATCCTTGAACTTTTCACGAATGGAGTTGAAGCGTCTCTTGATGTGTTTGGTTCTCTTGTGAAACCTGGATTCCTTTGCCAAGGCAATTGCTCCAGTGTTGTCACAAAATATTTTCATTGGACCCGATGCACTAGGTATTACACGTAGATCGGATATGAACTCCTTCATCCAGACTCCTTCATGTGCTGCTTCCGAAGGAGCTATGTACTCCGCTTCACATGTAGATCCCGCCATGACGCTCTGCTTGGAACTGCACCAACTGACAGCTCCACCATTCAATATAAATACGTATCCGGTTTGTGACTTAGAGTCATCCGGATCAGTGTCGAAGCTAGCATCAACGTAACCATTTACGACGAGCTCTTCGTCACCTCCATAAACGAGAAACATATCCTTGGTCCTTTTCAGGTACTTCAGGATGTTCTTGACCGCTGTCCAGTGATCCACTCCTAGATTACTTTGGTACCTCCCTGCCAAACTTATGGCAAGGCACACATCAGGTCTAGTACACAGGATAGCATACATGATAGAACCTATGGCTGAGGCATAGGGAATGACTTTCATTCTCTCTCTACCTTCTGTAGTGGTCGGGCTTTGAGTCTGACTCAATTTCACACCTTGTAACACAGGCAAGAACCCTTTCTTTGACTGATCCATTTTGAACTTCTTCAAAACTTTGTCAAGGTATGTGCTTTGTGAAAGTCCTATTAAGCATCTCGATCTATCCCTATAGATCTTGATGCCCAATATATAAGCAGCTTCACCGAGGTCTTTCATTGAAAAATTCTTATTCTAGCATCCTTTTATGCTATCCAGAAATTCTATATCATTTCCAATCAACAATATGTCATCCACATATAATATCAGAAATGCTACAGAGCTGATCCCACTCACTTTCTTGTATATACAGGCTTCATCGTAAGTCTGTATAAAACCATATGCTTTGATCACCTCATCAAAGCATATATTCCAACTCCGAGATGCTTGCACCAGTCCATAGATGGATCGCTAGAGCTTGCACACTTTGTTAGCACCTTTAGGATCGACAAAACCTTCTGGTTGCATCATATACAACTCTTCTTTAAGATATCCATTAAGGAATGCAGTTTTGACATCCATTTGCCAGATTTCATAATCATAAAAAGCGGCAATTGCTAACATGATTCGGACAGACTTAAGCATCGCTACGGGTGAGAAAGTCTCATCATAGTCAACTCCTTGAACTTGTCGAAAACCTTTCACGATAAGTCGAGCTTTGTAGACAGTAACATTACCATCAACGTTAGTCTTCTTCTTGAAGATCCATTTATTTTCTATGGCTTGCCGATCATCGGGCAAGTCCACCAAAGTCCATACTTTGTTCTCATACATGGATCCTATCTCAGATTTCATGGCCTTAAGCCATTTATCGGAATCTGGGCTCATCATAGCTTCTTCATAGTTCGTAGGTTCACCTTGGTCTAGTAACATGACTTCCAGGACAGGATTACCGAACCACTCTGGTGCGGATCATGCTCTGGTCGACCTACGAGGTTCAGTAGCAACTTGATCTGAAGTTTCATGATCATTATCATTTGCTTCCTCTCTAGTTGGTGTAGGCATCACGGGAACGGATTTCTATGATGTGCTACTTTCCAATTCAAGAGAAGGTACAATTACCTCATCAAGTTCTACTTTCCTCCTACTCACTTCTTTCGAGAGAAACTCCTTCTCTAGAAAGGATCCATTCTTCGCAACAAAGATCTTGCCTTCGGATCTATGGTAGAAGGTGTACCCAATTGTTTCCTTAGGGTATCCTATGAAGACGCACTTCTCCGATTTGGGTTCGAGCTTATCAGGCTGAAGCCTTTTGACATAAGTGTCGCAACCCCAAACTTTAAGAAACGACAGCTTAGGTTTCTTGCCAAACCACAGTTCATACGGTGTCGTCTCAACGGATTTAGACGGTGCCCTATTTAACGTGAATACGGCTGTCTCTAATGCATAACCCCAAAACAATAGTGGTAAATCGGTAAGAGACATCATAGAATGCACCATATCCAATAAAGTACGGTTACGGCGTTCGGACACACCATTACGCTGTGGTGTTCCAGGTGGCGTGAGTTGTGAAATAATTCCACATTGTTTTAAATGAAGGCCAAACTCGTAATTCAAATATTCACCTCCGCGATCAGATCGTAGAAACTTTATTTTCTTGTTACGATGATTCTCCACTTCACTTTGAAATTCTTTGAACTTTTCAAATGTTTCAGACTTGTGTTTCATCAATTAGATATACCCATACCTACTCAAATCATCTGTGAAGGTCAGAAAATAACGATACCCACCGCGTGCCTCAACACTCATTGGACCGCATACATCGGTATGTATTATTTCCAATAAGTCATTAGCTCGCTCCATTGTTCCGGAGAACGGAGTTTTAGTCATCTTACCCATGAGGCATGGCTCGCAAGTATCAAATGATTCATAATCAAGTGATTCCAAAAGTCCATCCGTATGGAGTTTCTTCATGCGCTTTACACCAATATGACCTAAATGGCAGTGCCACAAGTATGTTGCACTATCATTATCAACTTTGCATCTTTTGGCATCAATATTATGAATATTTGTATCACTACGATCGAGATTCAACAAGAATAGACCACTCATCAAGGGTGCATGACCATAAAAGATATTACTCATATAAATAGAACAACCATTATTCTCCGATTTAAATGAATAACCATCTCACAATAAACAAGATCCAGATATAATGTTCATGCTCAACGCAGGCATCAAATAACAACTATTGAGGTCTAAAACTAATCCCGAAGGTAGATGTAGAGGTAGCATGCCGACGGCGATCACATCGACCTTGGAACCATTTCCTACGTGCATCGTCACCTCGTCCTTAGCCAACATTCGTTTATTCTGCAGCTCCTGTTTCGAGTTACAAATATGAGCAACCGAACCAGTATCAAATACCCAGGCGCTGCTACGAGCATTAGTAAGGTACACATTAATAACATGTATATCAAATATACCTTTGTTCACTTTGCCATCCTTCTTATCCGCCAAGTATTTGGGGCAGTTCCGCTTCCAGTGACCATTCCCATTGCAGTAGAAGCACTCAGTTTCAGGCTTGGATCCAGCTTTGGTCTTCTTCCTCGGAGTGGCAACTTGCTTGCCATTCTTCTTGAAGTTCCCTTTCTTTCCCTTGCTCTTTTTCTTGAAACTAGTGGTCTTGTTAACCATCAACACTTGATGCTCCTTCTTGATTTCTACCTCCGCGGCCTTAAGCATTGCGAAGAGCTCAGGAATCGTTTTATTCATCCCTTGCATATTATAGTTCATCACGAAGCCTTTCTAGCTTGGTGGCAGTGATCGAAGAACTCTGTCAATAACACTATCAACTGGAAGATCAACTCCCAGCTGAGTCAAGTGGTTATGATACCCAGACATTTTGAGTATGTGTTCACTGACAGAATTGTTCTCTCCATCTTGCAGCTATAGAACTTGTTGGAGACTTCATATCTCTCAACCCGGGCATTTGCTTGAAATATTAACTTCAACTCTTGGAACATCTCATGTGCTCCATGACGTTCAAAACATCTTTGAAGTCCCGGTTCTAAGCCGTAAAGCATGGCACACTGAACTATCGAGTAGTCATCACATCGAGCTTGCCAGACGTTCATAACATCTGCTTCAGCTCCTGCAGCAGGTCTGTCACCCAGCGGTGCATCAAGGAAATAATTCTTCTGTGCAGCAATGAGGATAATCCTCAAGTTACGGACCCAGTCCGTGTAGTTGCTACCATCATCTTTCAACTTATCTTTCTCTAGGAACGCATTAAAATTTAGGGGAGCGGTAGCTCGGGCCATTGATCTACAACATAGATATACAAAACTATAAGACTAAGTTCATGATAAATTAAGTTCAATTAATCAAATTACTAATGAACTCCCACTTAAATAAACATCCCTCAAGTTATCTAAGTGATACATGATCGAAATCAACTAACCCATGTCCGATCATCACCAGAGATGGGGTAGTCATCAATGGTGAACATCTCTATGATGATCATATCTACTATATGACTCACGTTCGACCTTTCGGTCTCTAGTGTTCCGAGACCATGTCTATACATGCTAGGCTCGTCAAGTTTAACCCAAGTATTCTGCATGTGCAAATCTGTCTTACACCCGTTGTATGTGAACCTAGAGTCTATCACACCCGATCATCACGAGGTGCTTCGAAACGACGAACTTTGTCAATGGTGCATACTCGGGGAGAACACTTTTATCTTGAAATTTAGTGAAGGGATCATCTTATAATGCTACCGCGGTTCTAAGCAAAATAAGATGCACAAAGGATAAACATCACATGCAATCAAAATATGTGACATGATATGGCCATCATCATCTTGTGATTTTGATCTCCATCTCCAAAGCATCATCATGATCTCCATCGTCACCGGCTTGACACCTTGATCTCCATCATTGCGTCGGGGTCGTCTCGCCAACTATTGCTTCTACAACTATTGCTAACGCATAGCGATAAAGTAAAGCAATTACATGGCGCTTGCATTTCATACAATAAAGAGACAACCCTAAGGCTCCTGCCGGTTGTCGATATTACAAAACATGATCATCTCATACATCAACATATATCACATCATATCTTGACCATATCACATCACAACATGCCCTGCAAAAACAAGTTAGACGTCCTCTACTTTGTTGTAGCAAGTTTTACGTGGCTACTACGGGCTTCTAGCAAGAACCGTTCTTACCTACGCAAAAACCACAACGGTGATTCATCAAGTTTGTTGTTTTAACCTTCTTCAAGGACCGGCCGTAGTCAAATTTGTTGGGACCTACGGTAGGGTGCGTCGACTAAGTGCATAACCCTGACTCATCAAGCATGAGACAGAAATAATGTTCCGACTAAGTGCAGGAATGTAATAACAATTTTTCAATTCCAAAATAAATCAAGAAGGAAGCTGGAGCTGCATTGTGCCAACCTCCAACGCATCAACTCTTGCTTTGTTGCCGACCCTGATGTCAATCTCCCCCTGTGCCACACGCCTAGTTCTTACCAGCCCCTTCATCGAGTTGCAAATATGAACAACCAATCCGGTATCAAATACCCAAGAGCTACTAGGTATGTCAGCAAGGTAAATGTCTATAACATATGCAACAAGCGTACCTTTGCCTCAAGAAGCATTTCCGGCCTTCTTGCCATGCTCTGCAAGCCACTTGCTACAGTTCCTCTTCCAGTGACTGGTCTCCTTGCAATGATAGCAAATGGTCTTCGAGTCCGGTCCTGACTTCGGCGCAGCGGCAGAGGTTACCATCTCCGTGCCCTTTGCCTTAGCCTTTTTCTTGGACCAACACTTCTTGAACTTAGTTGATTTCTGCACCATCAACACTTGATGCGTGCCTTTCTTAATATCCTGCTCTGCCACTTTGAGCATCCCATGCAATTCAGTGAGCTTCTTATCCATGCCATGCATATGATAGTTCGAGATGAACGTCCCATAGATGGGCGGAAGAGAACCCAGAACTGCATCAGTAGCCAGCTCATCCAAGAGCGGGAAGCCCAACCGATCCAAAGCTTGCACATATCTGATCATCTTGATCACATGTGGGCTCAGTGGATCACCTTCCTCCAGCTTGCAATCCATCAAGGATCGCCAGACATTGAACCTTTTGGTCCTAGCCTGTATCTGAAACATGCTCTTGAGACTGTCGATCATATCGTAAAACTCAACGTTTTTGAAATGCTGTTGCAAATCGGGATCCATACAAGCCAGCATCAGACAGCTGATCTCCGTTGATTCATCAACGAGTTTTTGGTAGGCATTCTTGGTTCTAGCATTAGCATTATCGGCAGGTTCTCTAGAAGTGGATCCTCTAGAACATGTTCCTTTTTATCATGGTTGAGAACAATTCTCAAATTTCTATACCAGGTGGTAAAGTTTGTTCCATTCAGTTTATCCTTTTCCAGAATTGATTTCAATGCAAAGTTGGGTTGAGCAGGTGGTGCCATTGATCTACAACATAAAAATATGCAATCACTAAGCAATGTGTTTATGTAGAGTAATTCAAGCCTAAACAAAATTACTCCCACTGAAGTTGGCATCCCTCCGCAAACTCTCAGTGATTCAGGATCCGACTAGCGCATGTGACTAGTGAGCTTTATCATCACTGCTAGCCAACATACCTATCCGGTAAGCAACTCCTTGCTAATCGTAACCCTATACGACTCCTGTTGGTCGGGAAGGTATCTCATACCCCGGCTCCCAACCTTCTTTGCCACAAGGCCCAAAACCGTTTTGAGAGCCTAGTCAAGTTAACCAGATGCAATGCATGTCCGTGTCCGACACGAACCCTTCAGTTCAAGGACACCTAGCAGCACCCCAATTTTATGAGCCCACTACTAGACGCACTTGACGTGCGAAGGTGCAAAATCGGGAATGGCAAATTGCTTGATATTAACGAGGGTTCTTTCTACCATTCTAACATGCATAGAAAACAAGAAGCATAACAATCACAAATAAACATATATTGTGAAATAGTATGGCTCCTTCATGGATGTTCTTCCAGGTCATCTCCGACTCTGATGACCATCTAGGAACTCCATCTTGTTTGTCACGCCGGGACGCCAAGCCACCAACCTGATCTCCATTATCCAACTACTACAACTAGTAATGAATTTTACATAGAGTCACAAGTCGACACGCAGGTCGTTATACATTATAATGACAGCACTTTGGCTCCTGCCGACTGACAAACATGACGTGCAGACCATGTATAAATTACACACATGCATCACATACACATGAGCCATACTATTCACATCAAACCTGCAAAACAAAGTTACGCATAGAATCGCATTCTACCGGTTTGAGTGATCGTGTACGAAATACAAGGCGCTACGCACACGGTGGTCCCGATCACATCTGAACTCCGATCACGCTGAATTATCCGATCTGACCGATCTTATCGATCATCGCGAATCCGATTCGGATTTACGTTTCATTGTTAACCCCGATGGCAGATACTGACTGGTAGGGGTAGGATGTGTCACGACCTCATCGATCCCGATCATCAGAAAACATAGCCTCATCGATCCCCATGTGCAGTTGATCTCATCAACCGTGCACATAGCCGATCTCATAAACGACAACATATCTCATCTGCCGCCTCCACATACCTAATATGCATACGATCTGAATCCAAATCATATAACAGAGGCACTGATACTACTATTGGGATCTACGGTAGGGTGCGTCGACTGCAAATTAAAATTTCCTACACGCAGAACAACCAAGAACATGCTACGGGAGATGGATCACAGATCATAACCACTAGACGCACAGTGCCGTGCAGCAGAAGTAGAGTTGAGGCAGCACGTCCAGAGTCGTCTCCTCCTAGTCCGATCTCCCTCGAGCAGCCGGCCGTGGATCCCGCCTACAAGTTCTCCGGAGCGGTACAGGTGCACTGCCTCTAATGGTATCCGCGAGTGCAGGAGGAACACCGTGCAGCGGACTGCTAGGTCCGATCACACAGTCGGCAGCGAGTGGAGGTGGCTATTCGCAACACATGCAAACCCTAGTGACAGCGCCGAAGCGATCAAATCGCATGAGTGTGCCGCACCCCCTCTTTATATAGGCGTCTGTCGCGGGCTCAACACTTGGGCCTCGCACGGACCCTAAAGCCCAAAATCTGTTCGGCCTGGATCCGAGTCCGAGTAGGATCACTCTGACTCGTGGAGTCGGACTGGGCCTCACAGGCTCCTTCCCTTAAGCGCGCGACCCCTTAGGTTCTCGTTCACTTGGTCGCGAGTCAGATCACATCTGACTCAGCTAGTCGGCAGTGGCCTCTAGCAAAGCATGCCGACTCCAAGTGTCCAATGAAGCAGGTTAGGCGAACCTGTACAACATGTCACACTTCTGTTCCCTTTGGCACACGATATATGTTGTAGGGCTCAAGGTGAGTCTGTCATCCTTGTGCTAGCCCGGCCTCTTTCTCGTTCCAGTGATGCTGACCACTAACCGGATTATCTCATAATCCATGTCGCATGGCCATGCTTATCTTGGTCGGATCACATGAGGGGCCCAGAGTATATCTCTCCTGATCGAAGGGGCAAATCCCATCTTGCTCGACCATGTCTCACAGCATGGGTCTGGACAAGCCCGAAACCTACCTTTGTAACTACCCAGTCACGGAGTAGCGTTTGGTCGGCCCAAAGTAGGTCTGTCACCATCCCGAGTACATGCGCCAGCTCAGGTCTTAGGACATAGAACGTATGTTGTACTAGAGACTCACAGATGACATATCGCTGCGTCTCATAGTTGGGTCTGTCCGACTCAGACCTTATCTCAACTCGGATCCGACTATGTTGAATCCGACCAGACCCTTCCGAGTCCATATTATCTGGTTAGCATCCAATGCTCCATGGCTAGTGAGACCAAGCCATCAACCATGTCATATGCTAGTCTAGTCAGTTGTGCGTCCACACAGCCCTTTCGACTAGGGACCTTTTAGGACAGTCATCATACAATGCATAGTCCCACAAACAAGTCACGTACTTGCTGATACACATCATTGATAATGTCCAAGGACTATATTTATTCATAAACACATAGGAAATATCATCATACATGATTGCCTCTAGGGCATATCTCCAACAGTCTCCCACTTGCACTAGAGTCAATCAAACAGACATCGTATGCCCATAGGTCTAACGTGCCCCTCATACTTGGGTTGTGGAAGCGGCTTAGTCAACGGATCCGCAACATTTGCATCGGTGTGAATTTTGCATAACTCTACATCACCACTCTTTACGATCTTTCGTATCAGGTGATATTTTGGATCTATGTGTCTGGTCTTGTGGTGAATCCTCGGCTCCTTGGCTTGTGCGATGGCATCAGAATTATCACAATAAAGGTCCAACGGTTTTACCGAGGCTGGGGAAATACCAAGATCATCCAGAAAGTTCCGGACCCAAACACCTTCCTTTGCAGCTTCACAAGTCGCAATGTAGTCGGCTTTTGTGGTAGAATCAACCACCGTATCTTGCTTGGAACTCATCCAGCTCACTGCTCCTCCATTCATGACGTACACGAATCCAGACTGTGATCGACAATCATCTCTGTCTGTTTGGAAACTAGCATCGGCATAACCCCTTACGATGAGCTCTTCCTCACCTCCATAAACTAGGAACATCTCTTTAGTCCTTTTCAGGTACTTCAAAATAGTCTTTACCGCTGCCAGTGACTCTCACCTGGGTTGGCCTGGTATCTACTTGTTAGGCTTATTGCAAAAGCAACATCAGGCCGTGTACATATCATGGCATACATGATGGATCTGATTGCCGAGGCATACGGAATCCGACTCATCCTGCTTCGCTCATCAGATGTCGAAGGACTCTGAGTCTCGCTTAGCCTTATACCATGTCAGATAGGCAAGAACCCTTTCTTGGCCTCACTCATGTTGAACTGCTTCAACACTTTATCTATGTACGTGCTCTGGCTTAAGCCGAGCAGCCTCCTCGATCTATCTCTATAGATCTTAATGCCCAATATGTAAATTGTTTCACCGAGGTCCTTCATTGAAAACTTGCCATTCAATGACTCCTTGACCGAGTTCAGCATCGGAACATCATTTCCGATCAGTAGTATGTCATCCACATACAAGATCAAAAACACTATCGAGCTCCCACTTAACTGCTTGTATAAACAAGCGTCCTCTTCGCTTTTGATGAAACCAAGACTAGTGATGACCTCATCAAAACGAATGTTCCAACTCCGAGATGCTTGCTTCAACCCATAAATGGATCTCTTGAGCTTGCATACCTTACCAGCGCTAGTCGGATCGATAAAACCCTCGGGTTGTATCATATACACGTCCTCGGTTAAATTTCCGTGAAGGAAAGCCGTTTTGACATCCATCTGCCATATCTCATAATCGAAATATGCAGCTATAGCTAGTATGATCCTCCCCGATTTTAGCATCGCTACCAGCGAGTAAGTCTCGTTGTAGTCAATTCTTGGAACTTGTCCATAACATTTAGCGACAAGCCGAGCTTGGTGGATCTGAACATTTCCATCCACATCGGTTTTCTTCTTAAAGGCCCATTTGCAACCAATGGCTGTTATGCCAGGCGGCGGATCAACCAAGTCCCAGACTTGATTCTCATCCATGGACTTTCACTCAGATCTCATGGCCTCTAGCCATGCCCCGGAATATGGGCTCACCATCGCTTCCGCATACATGGCCGGCTCATTGCTTTCTAACAACAATACATCACGCACTCTGCACAATCTTTCTGACCTCCATGGTTCAGGTGTCGCTTCCACCACGGGTTCCCTGACTGACTCCGATATGATCTCATCACCAGCCGAGCCATCCCCGAGTGGTCCTCGAATTTCTTCGAGTCGGACCGCCCTCCCACTGGCTTCCCGACTTAGAAACTCTTTCTCAAGGAAAACCCCATTCCGAGCAACAAACACTTTGTTCTCTTCCCGGTTGTAGAAGCTATATCCCAAGGTTTCCCTCGGATATCCCACGAATATGCATTTATCTGACTTGGGTGTAAGCTTGTCTGACATAAGTCGCTAGACAAAAGCTTCACAACCCCAAATCTTTAGAAAAGACAAACTAGGACTCTTCCCAGTCCACATCTCATGCGGTGTCCTGTCTACGAATTTTGATGGTACCCTGTTAAGTGTGAAAGCTGCAGTTTCTAGAGCGTATCCCCAGAATGACAAGGGTAAATCCGATTTGCTCATCATGGATCGAACCATGTCTAACAAGGTACGATTCCTCCGTTCCGACATGTTGTTTCTCTGTGGCGTGCCCGGAGGTGTGAGCTGAGGTACTATACCTCGACTTTTCAGATGATCATCAAACTCCTGGCTCATGTACTCACCTCCATGATCAGATCGTAGAAGCTTTATAGTCTTGCTGAGCTGATTCTCAACCTTATTTTGAAACTCTTTAAACTTTTCAAAAGTTTCTGACTTGTGCCTCATCAAATAGATATATCCATATCTACTCAAGTCGTCGGTAAAAGTCACGAAGTACTGATAGCCACCTCTAGCAGTTGTGCTCATTGGACCACACACATCGTTGTGTATAAGCTCCAACAGCTCGGACGCCCTCTCGCAACTCTTTGCAAAAGGAAACTTAGTCATCTTGCCGAGCAAGCATGATTCGCATGTCTCGAACGACCCAAAGTCGGACGAAGTTAGGAGCCCATCATCATGGAGCTTCTTCATGCATTTCAGACTAATGTGTCCAAGCCGGCAATGCCAGAAGTATGTGGGATTTATCTCATTAGGCTTATGCCTCTTGACATTCATGTTATAGACCGGTTCCGTTTCTAGATTCAATATAAAAAGCCCATCAACAATGGGTGCATAGCCGTGGAACATACCATTCAAATAAAACAAACAACCATTGTCCTTTAAATTGAATTCATAACCCTGACTCATCAAGCATGAGGCAGAAATAATGTTCCGACTAAGTGCAAGAATGTAATAACAATTATTCAATTCCAAAATAAATCCAGAAGGTAGCTGGAGCTGCATCGTGCCGACCTCCAATGCATCAACTCTTGCTTTGTTGCCGACCCTGATGTCAATCTCCCCTTGTGCCACACGCCTAGTTCTTACCAGCCCCTGCATCGAGTTGCAAATATGAACAACCGATCCGGTATCAAATACCCAAGAGCTACTAGGTATGTCAGCAGGGTAAATGTCTATAACATATGCAACAAGTGTACCTTTGCCTGAAGAAGCATTTCCGGCCTTCTTGCCATGCTCTGCAAGCCACTTGCTACAGTTCCTCTTCCAGTGACTAGTCTCCTTGCAATGATAGCAAATGGTCTTCGAGTCCGGTCCTGACTTCGGCGCAGCGGCAGAGGTTACCATCTCCGTGCCCTTTGCCTTAGCCTTTTTCTTGGACCAACTCTTCTTGAACTTAGCCGATTTCTGCACCATCAACACTTGATGCATTCCTTTCTTAATATCCTGCTTTGCCACTTTGAGCATCCCATGCAATTTAGTGAGCTTCTTATCCATGCCATGCATATGATAGTTCGAGATGAATGTCCCATAGCTGGGCAGAAGAGAACCCAGAACTGCATCAGTAGCCAGCTCATCCAAGAGCGGGAAGCCCAACCGATCCAAAGCTTGCACATATCCGATCATCTTGATCACATGTGGGCTCAGTGGATCACCTTCCTCCAGCTTGCAATCCATCAAGGATCGCCAGACGTTGAACCTTTAGGTCCTAGCCTGTGTCTGAAACATGCTCTTGACACTCTCGATCATACCGTAAAACTCAACATTTTCGAAATGCTGTTGCAAATCAGGCTCCATACAAGCCAGCATCAGACAACTGATCTCCATTGATTCATCAACGAGTTTCTGGTAGGCATTCTTGGTTCTGGCATTAGCATTATCGGCAGGTTCCTCTGGAAGTGGATCCTCTAGAACATGTTCCTTTTTATCATGCTTGAGAACAATTCTCAAAATTCTATACCAGGTGGAAAAGTTTGTTCCATTTAGTTTATCCTTTTCCAGAATTGATTTCAATGCAAAGTTGGGTTGAGCAGGTGGTGCCATTGATCTACAACAGAAAAATATGCAACCACTAAGCAATGTGTTTATGTAGAGTAATTCAAGCCTAAACAAAATTACTTCCACTGAAGTTGGCATCCCTCCGCAAACTCTCAGTGATTCAGGATCCGACTAGCGCATGCGACTGGTGAGCTTTAGCATCACTGCTAGCCAACATACCTATCCGGTAAGCAACTCCTTACTAATCGTATCCCTATACAACTCCTGTCGGTCAGGAAGGTATCTCATACCCCGGCTCCCAACCTTCTTTGCCACAAGGCCCAAAACCGTTTTGATAGCCTTGTCAAGTTAACTAGATGCAGTGCATGTCCGTGTCCGACACGAACGCTTCAGTTCAAGGACACCTAGCAGCACCCCAATTTTATGAGCCCACTACTAGACACACTTGATGTGCAAAGGTGCAACATCAGGAATGGCAAATTGCTTGATATTAACGAGGGATCTTTCTACCATTCTAACATGCATAGAAAACAAGAAGCATAACAATCACAAATAAACATATATTGTGAAATAGTATGGCTCCTTCATGGATGTTCTTCCAGGTCCGCTCCGACTCCGATGACCATCTAGGAACTCCATCTTGTTTGTCACGCCGGGATGCCAAGCCACCAACCTGATCTCCATTATCCAACTACTACAACTACTAATGAATTTTACATAGAGTCACAAGTCGACACGCATGTTGTTATACATTATAATGACAGCACTTTGGCTCCTGCCGGCTGCCAAACATGACGCGCAGGCCATGTATAAATTACACACATGCATCACATACACATGAGCCATACTATTCACATCAAACCTGCAAAACAAAGTTACGCATAGAATCGCATTCTACCGGTTTGAGTGATCGTGTACGAAATACAAGGCGCTACACACACGGCGGTCCCGATCACATCTGAACTCCGATCACGTCGA
This sequence comes from Thinopyrum elongatum, assembly GCA_011799875.1. Taxonomy (NCBI): domain Eukaryota; kingdom Viridiplantae; phylum Streptophyta; class Magnoliopsida; order Poales; family Poaceae; genus Thinopyrum; species Thinopyrum elongatum. Next base: position 144,561,794 of record CM022302.1, on the reverse strand, counting down.
ATTTTCTGAGCTGACCGATCTTATCTATCATCATGAATCCAATTTGGATTTACATTTCACTGTTAACCCCGATGGCGGATACCGACCGGTAGGGGTAGGATGTGTCACGACCTCATCGATCCCGATCATCAGCAAACATAGCCTCATCGATCCCCATGTGTAGTTGATCTCATCAACCGTGCACATAGCTGATCTCATAAACGACAACAGATCTCATCTGCCGCCTCCACATATCTAATATGCATACGATCTGAATCCAAATCCTATAGCAGAGGCTCTAATACCACTGTTGGGATCTATGGTAGGGTGCGTCGACTACAAATTAAAATTTCCTACGCGCAGAACAACCAAGAACATGCTACGGGAGATGGATCATAGATCATTACCACTAGACATGCAGTGCCGTGCAGCGGAAGTAGAGTTGAGGCATTACGTCCAGAGTCGTCTCCTCCTCGTCCGATCTCCCTCGAACAGCCGGTCGTGGATCCCGCGTATAAGTTCGCTGGAGTGGCACAGGTACACCGCCTCTACCAGTATCCGTGCATGCAGGAGGAACACCAGGCGGTGGACTGCTATGTCTGATCACATAGTCGGCGGCGAGTGGAGGTGGCTATTTGCAACACATGCAAACCCTAGTGATAGCGCCGAAGCGATCAAATCGCATGAGTGTGCCACACCCCCTCTTTATATAGGCGTTCGTCGCGGGCTCAACACTTGGGCCTCGCACGGACCCTAAAGCCCAAAATCTGTTCGGCCTGGATCAGAGTCCAAGTAGGATCACTCTGACTCGTGGAGTCGGACCGGGCCTCATAGGTTCCTTCCCTTCAGCGCGCGACCCCTTAGGTTCTCGTTCACTTGGTCGCGAGTCAGATCACATCCGACTCGTCTAGTCGGCAGCGGCCTCTAGCAAAGCATGCCGACTCCAAGTGTCCGATGAAGCTGGTTAGGCGAACCTGTACAACATGTCACACTTCTGTTCCCTTTGCCACATGATATATGTTGTCGGGCTCAAGGCGAGTCTGTCATCCTTGTGCTAGCCCGACCTCTTTCTCGTTCCAGTGATGCCGACCACTAACCGGATTATCTCATAATCCCTGTCGCATGGCCATGCTTATCTTGGTCGGATCACACGAGGGGCCCAGAGTATATCTCTCCTGATTAGAGGGGCAAATCCCATCTTGCTCGACCATGTCTCGCAGCATGGGTCTGGACAAGCCCGAAACCTACCTTTGTAACTACCCAGTCACGGAGTAGCATTTGGTCGGCCCAAAGAAGGTCTGTCACCATCCTGAGTACATGCGCCAGCTCAGGTCTTAGGACATAGAACGTATGTTGTACTAGAGACTCACAGATGACATATCGCTGCGTCTCATAGTTGGGTCTGCCCGACTCGGACCTTATCTCAACTTGGATCCGACTATGTCGAATCCGACCAGACCCTTCCGAGTCCATATTATCCTGTTAGCATCCAATGCTCCATGGCTAGTGAGACCAAGCCATCAACCGTGTCATATGCTAGTCTAGTCGGTTGTGCGTCCACACAGCCCTTTCGACTAGGGACCTTTTAGGACAGTCATCATACAATGCATAGTCCCACAAATAAGTCACGTACTTGCTGATACACATCATTGATAATGTCCAAGGACTATCTTTATTCATAAACACATAGGAAATATCATCATACATGATTGCCTCTAGGGCATATCTCCAACAAAATTTGATTCAACTAAAGTAGGAGAAACAGACACCCGCCAGCCATCTTCATGCAAAACTAGTTGCATGTCTGTCGGTGGAACCGGTCTCATGTGCGTGGACATGTAAGGTTGGTCCGGGCCGCTTCATCCCACAATACCGCCGAATCAAAATAAGACGTTGGTGGTAAGCAGTATGACTATCACCGCCCACAACTCTTTGTGTTCTAGTCGTGCATATCATCTACGCATAGACCTGGCTCGGATGCCACTGTTGGGAAACATTGCATGGAAAATAAAAAAAAATCTACGCACACGCAAGATCTATCCAAGGATATGCATAACAATGAGAGGGGAGAGTGTGTCTACGTACCCTTGTAGACCGTAAGCGAAAGCGTTTAGTAACGTGGTTGATGTAGTTGAACTTCTTCGCGCTCCAACCGATCAAGTACCGAACGTACGGCACCTCCGCGTTCAGCACACGTTCAGCTCGGTGACGTCCTCCACCTTCTTGATCCAGCAAGACAGCAAGGTAGTGCATGAGTTCCGGCAGCACGACGGCGTGGTAACAGTGATGGTGAAGTTATCTCCGCAGGGCTTCGCCTAAGCACTACGAAAATATGACCGAGGGTGTAAACGGTGGAGGGGGGCGCCGCACACGGCTAAGCAATTGTCGTGGTTGTGCTAGGCGCCCCCTCCCACATATATATAGGTGGGGGCAGGAGGGAGCAGCCAAGAGGTGCCCCCAAGTAGGCCGAATCCTACTTGGGGTCCCTCCCAAGTGCCCCCCCCCCCTTACCATATTTGTCGGAGGGGAAAGGAAAGGGGGAAGAGGGAAGGAAGGGGGAGGCCGAATCCCCCCTCTTTCCTTTCCCCCACTTGGGCGGCTGCCATAGGGGCTGCGCCAGCCCCTTGTGGGCCGGTGTGCCCCCCTCTAATGACCCAATAGGCCCATTACCCTCCCGGGGGTGTCCGGTACCCCCTCCGGTATACCGATGACTACCCGGTACTCTCCGAAACACTTCCGGTGTCCGAATACCATCATCCTATATATCAATCTTTACCTCTCAACCATTTCAAGACTCCTCGTCATGTCCGTGGTCTCATCCGGGACTCCAAACAACATTTGGTCACCAACTCATATAACACTATATCGTCAACGAACGTTAAATGTGCGGACCCTACGGGTTCGAGAACTATGTAGACATGACCGAGACACCTCACCAGTCAATAACCAATAGCGGAACCTGGATGCCCATATTGGTTCCTACATATTCTACGAAGATCTTTATCGGTCAAACCATTATGAAAACATACATAATTCCCTTTGTCCATCGGTATGTTACTTGCCCGAGATTCAATCGTCGGTATCTTCATACCTAGTTCAATCTTGTTACCGGCAAGTCTCTTTACTCGTTCCGTAATACATGACCTCGTAACTAACTCCTTAGTCATTTGCTTGCAAGCTTATGATGTGTATTACCGAGAGGGCCCAGAGATACCTCTCCGATACTCAGAGTGACAAATCCTAATCTTGATCTATGCCAACTCAACAAACACCTTCGGAGATACCTGTAGAGCATCTTTATGATCACCCAATTACTTTGTGATGTTTGATAGCACACAAGGTATTCCTCCGGTATCCGAGAGTTGCATAATCTCATAGTCCAAGGAATATGTATTTGACAAGAAGAAAGCAATAGTAATAAACTGAACGATCAATATGCTAAGCTAACGGATGGGTCTTGTCCATCACATCATTCTCCTAATGATGTGATCCCATTATCAAATGACAACACATGTCTATGGTTAGGAAACCTTAACCATCTTTGATCAACGAGCTAGTCTAGTAGAGGCTTACTAGGGACACGGTATTTGTTTATGTATTCACACATGTATTTAAGTTTCCGATCAATACAATTCTAGCATGAATAATAAACCTTTATCATGAATAAGGAAATATAAAATAACAACTTTATTATTGCCTCTAGGGCATATTTCCTTCAATTGTTACTTGCCATGAAAAGTTATATGATAAAAGTTATGTGATAAAGTTTTATGTTAAAGTTCTTTGTTGTTATAATAATAAGCATGATGCTTCTATGTCCGTATTTTGTTTTTATCGACACCTCTCTCTCTAAGCATGTGGGCCTGTTTTTCGATTTCGGTTTTTCGCTTGAGGACAAGCGAGGTCTAAGCATGGGGGAGTTGATACGTCCATTTTGCATCATGTTTTCCTACTGTTATTTATAATGTTTTTATGCATAATAATGCTTTTTGGAGTAATTATAATGCATTTTCTCTCATAATATGCAAGGTTTACACAAATAGGGAGAATACCGGCAGCTAGAATTCTGGACCTGAAAAAGCTACGTCAAAGTTACCTATTCTACACATCTCCAAATGAGCTAAAAATTTACGAAGAATTGTTTTGGAATATATAAAAAATACTGGAGCAAATAACTACCGGAGGGGGCCACCCTGGTGAGCACAAGACACTAGGGCGCGCCCTGGTGGGTTGTGCCCTCCTCGGCCCACCTCCGGTGCCCATCTTTTCGTATATAGGTCATTTTGACCTAGAAAAAAAATCATAGGAGGGACTTTCGGGATGAAGCGCCGCCGTCTCGAGGCAGAACTTGGGCAGGAGCACTTTTGCCCTCCGGCGGAGCGATTCCGCCGGGGGAACTTCCCTCCTGGTGGGGGAAATCATTATCATCGTCATCACCAACAACCCTCTCATCTTTGGGAGGGCAATCTCCATCAACATCTTCAACAGCACCATCTCCTCTCAAACCCTAGTTCGTCTCTTGTGTTCAATCTTTGTACCGGAACCTCAGATTGGTACCTATGGGTGACTAGTAGTGTTGATTACATCTTGTAGTTGATTACTATATGGTTTATTTGGTGGAAGATTATATGTTCAGATCCATTATGCTATTTAATACCCCTCTGATCTTGAGCATGATTATCATTTGTGAGTAGTTACTTTTGTTCTTGAGGTCATGGGAGAAGTCATGTTGCAAGTAATCATGTGAACTTGATATGTGTTCGATATTTTGATGATATGTATGTTGTGATTCCCTTAGTGGTGTCACGTGAATGTAGACTACATGGCACTTCACCATATTTGGGCCTAAGGGAATACATTGTGGAGTAGTTATTAGATGATGGGTTGCTAGAGTGACAGAAGCTTAAACCCTAGTTTATGCGCTACTTCGTAAGGGACCGATTTGGATCCAAAAGTTTAATGCTATGGTTAGATTTTATCTTAATACTTTTCTCGTAGTTGCGGATGCTTGCGAGGGGGTTAATCATAAGTAGGAGGTTTGTTCAAGTAAGAACAGCACCTAAACACCGGTCCACCCACATATCAAATTATCAAAGTAGCAAACACGAACCAAACCAACATGATGGAAGTGATATGGTGAAATTCCCGTGTACCCTCAAGAACGCTTTGCTTATCATAAGAGACCATTTTGGCCTGTCCTTTGCCACAAAAGGATTGGGATACCTTGCTACACTTTATTTACCATTACCGTTACTTGCTCGTCACAAATTATCTTGCTATCAAACTACCTGTTACCGACTATTTCAGTGCTTGCAGAAAATACTTTGCTGAAAACCACTTGTCATTTCCTTCTGCTCCTCGTTGGGTTCGACACTCTTACTTATCGAAAGGACTACGGTTGATCTCCTATACTTATGGGTCATCAGTCCGCGCCCTGGTGTCTTGTGGAGGCCGTGGGCCTCCATTTGCGTTGATTTCACCTCCCAAAATCACATATATTCTAAAATAATTCTCTGTAAAATTTTTTGCATTTGGACTTCGTTTGATATGGATATTTTGCGAAACAAAAAACATGCAACAAACAAGAACTGGCACTGGGCACTGGATCAATATATTACTCCCAAAAAAATAATATAAAATGTTGCCAAAAGTATATAAAAGTTGTATAATATTGGCATGGAACAATAAAAAATTATAGATATGACGGAGACGTATCACTATATTATTCATAATTTCTTGGTATAAGGTAAAAGGAATAGCACTCACACTAGCACCCAAATCACATAAACCATGATAGCAATGATCTCCTATTTTAACTGAGACAATAGGCATGCCAACAACAGGCTTGTTCTTATCTTTAGTGTCGGGTTTGGCAATTCTAGCTGCTTCATCACAGAAATAAATAGCATGCCCATCAATATTTTTGACCAAGAGATTTTTAACCATAGCAACACTAGGTTCTACTTTAATTTGTTCAGAAGGTTTAGGTGCTTTAATATTACTTTTGTGAACCACTGTTGACACCTTAGCATGTTCCTTTATCCTAACAGGGAAAGGTGGTTTTTCAATATAAGCAGTAGGAACAATTGGATCAACATTATAAATGATAGTTTCATCTTTAACTAAAACTGGTTCTTTAATTTCTTCTTTAAGAGAGGGATGATATTTAAACCACTTCCCCTTAGGGAGGTCAACATGAGTAGCAAATGATTCACAAAAAGAGGCTACTATCTCAGAGTCAAGTCCATACTTAGTGCTAAACTTGTGAAAAGCATCGGTATTCATAAAAGATTTAACACAATCAAACTCAAGCTTAATACCTGACTCTTTACCTTCGTCAAGTTCCCAATCTTCAGAGTTGCGTTTAATTCTTTCAAAAATATCCCACCTGAATTCAATAGTCTTTTTCATAAAAGAACCAGTACAAGAAGTATCGAGCATGGATTGATCATCACGAGAAAGCCGAGCATAAAAATTCCGAATAATAATTTCTCTCGAGAGCTCATGATTGGGGCATGAATATAACATCAACTTAAGCCTCCCCCAAGCAAGAGCGATACTTTCTCCTTCACGAGGCCAAAAATTATATATATAATTCCGATCATGATGAACTAGATGCATAGGATAATTTTTTTGGTGAAATTCCGATTTCAATCGATTCCAATCTCCAATATCATCACATAGCCTATACCATGTCAATGCTTTTCCCCTCAAAGATAAAGGAAAAACCTTCTTCTTAACTTCATCTTCGGGTAAACATGCAAGCTTAAACAATCCGCAAATTTCATCCACATGTATCAAATGCATATCAATGTTTCGTTCCATCTCCTGCATAAGGATTAGCTAGCAGTTGTTCTATCATACCTAAAGGAATTTTATAACCAATATTTTCAGTAGGTGCAGTAGGTTGAGGGGCAACTCTTTGTGTTTCTGGTCGAGGTGAAGATACCCCGAACAAACCCCTCAAAGGATTGTTTTCCATAGTAACAAGTGACAGTAAATTTCAGCATGTAGTATAAGTTTTTCCTTACCAATTTACACTTACCAAGAGCGCTTCACTCCTTGGCAACGCTAACAGAAAAGAGTCTTGATGACCCACAAGTATAGGGGATCAATCGTAGTCCTTTCGATAAGTAAGAGTGTCGAACCCAACGAGGAGCAGAAGGAAATGACAAGTGGTTTTCAGTAAGGTAATTTTTGCAGGCACTCAAATTGTCGGTAACAGGTAGTTTGATAGCAAGATAATTTGTAGCAAGTAACAAGTAACAACAGTAACAATAAGTGCAGCAAGGTAGCCCAATCCTTTTTGTAGCAAAGGACAGGCCGGAACAGTCTCAGATAATAAGTAAAACACTCTTGAGGGCACACGGGAATTTCATCTAGACACTTTCATCATGTTTGTTTGATTCGCGTTCGCTACTTTGATAATTTGATATGTGGGTGGACCGGTGCTTGGGTGCTGTTCTTACTTGAACAAGCCTCTCACTTATGATTAATCCCCTTGCAAGCATCCGCAACCACGAAAGAAGTATTAAGATAAAATCTAACCATAGCATTAAACATATAGATCCAAATCAGGCCCTTACAGAATAGCGCATAAACTAGGGTTTAAACTTCTCTCACTCTAGCAATCCATCATCTAATAACTACTCCACAATGCATTTCTTAGGCCCAAAGATGGTGAAATGTCATGTAGTCGACGTTCACATAACACCACTAAGGGAATCACAACATACATATCATCAAAATATCGAACACATATCAAATTCACATGATTACTTGCAACATGACTTCTCCCGTGGCCTCAAGAACAAAAGTAGCTACTCACTCAACATATTCATGCTAAAGATCAGAGGAGTAATAAATATCATAATGGATCTGAACATATAATCTTCCACCAAATAAATAGGCTAGCATCAACTACAAGATGTATTCAACACTACTAGCCACCCACATGTACTAATCTGAGGTTTTGATACAAATATTGAACACAAGAGATGAACTAGGGTTTGAGATGAGATGGTGTTGTTGAAGATGTTGATGAAGATTGGCCACCCAAAGATGACAGGGTTGTTGGTGATGACGATGGCGTCAATTTCCTGCTAAGGGAGGGAAGTTCCCCCGGTGGAATCGCTCCGCCGGAGGGCAAAAGAGCTCCTGCCCAAGTTCCGACTCGAGACAGCGGCGCTCTGTCCAGAAAGTCCTCTCCTTATTTTTTCTAGGTCAAAAGACCTTATGTACCAGAAGATGGGCACCGAAGGTGGGCCAGGGGCCCCACTGTGGCGCCCCCGGCTCAATCGTGCACTAATCATACACGCAAATGCGCACAATCAAGCCTAAGGACTCACGAGAAGATATCACAACACAACTCTAAAACATAAATAAAGTCATACAAGCTTTATATTACAAGCCAGGGGCCTCGAGGGCTCGAATACATAAGCTCGCATACAAGCGTCAGCGGAAGCATCAGATATCTGAGTACAGATATAAAAGAAAACACAGATAGGCCCTTAAAAGGCGAGGCAAAAGAAAACACTACGATCGAAAGGCGCAGGCCTCCTGCCTGGGACCCTCCGATCCTACTCCTGGTCGTCGGCCAAATCGTAGAAGTATCCACCCTCGGGGTAGTAGTAGCGATCGTCGGCGGGGGCAGCTGTCTCGGGGGCTCCGTCATCTGGTTGCATCAAAAGGATATGGGGAGAAAAAGAAAGCAAAGCAACCGTGAGTACTCATCCGAAGTACTCAGCAAGAAAGGATCTACACTACATATGCAACATTATCAAAGGAAGGCTGTATATGTGGGCTGGGCTGCAGAAATGCCAGAATAGAGAGAAGGCATAGTCCTATCGAAGACTAGCATCTTCAGCGGTCTTGCAGCAATAGAAGAGAGTAGATCAGCACAGTATAAAGTAGTAGTAATGTTATCAACCTCACCCAGAGATCCTTTCTCGACTCCCTGCGAGAAAGCAATCCCAGAGCCATACTGTCATCAACCTCGGTCAGAGATCCTTTCTCGACTCCCTGCGAGAAAGTAATCCCAGAGCCACATATCCAGGTATCATCTCAAGTTCTAGTTGTATCGATCGGGATACAACTCCGAGTGTCCTTTACCGTCGGACCGGCAACCGATAGATGTGTTCTTCCCTGCAGGGGTGCACTAACTTACCCATCACGCTCGCTTCACTCCGGCCGGACACACTTTCCTGGGTCATGCCCGGCCTCGGCCAAATGATACACCACAACCCTACCTACAGCTCAGCAGAGAGGTCCCCGTCGGTCTATATCCTAAGTGCTCAGGGGTCTTGGGCCATCGCCCTGTGCACTCCGGGTCGGTGTGTGCAGGGTCGGGACGAGCACCACCTTAGTCCTGGATGGCACTGGCCCGGCCCGGCCATGAGGCTGAACTGGACGTCTGACAGAGCTTTCGGCTGATACGATGATGCAGAGTGCCCACAACTCTTCCCACGTGATGGTTAGTGCTATCAGGCCAGAGGCCTGCTCGGATCAAATATCCAAATCGTTAGTGGACTAGGGGCTTGCGGTAACGAGCAAAGACTCACGATTGATGTGACCCCGTCGCCCCGTCTCGAGGACTTGCGGCAAGGGCTAAGAATGCCCGACCACGCCTCGTATTCATCACTCGGGCAACCTCCAGGTCAACCCGTCTCCACAACACTCGCCACTTAGGCTCATGCGGGTACCCCTCAGGGTCGACCCGCCTTTCCAAGTAACAGTGTAAAGTCCAAGTATCCGTGTGTCCATAACATCAGGGGAATCCGAGGTATCACCCTCGTTGGATTCCTACTTGATGTATCCGTCAAGGAGAACTCGGAGGAATCACCCTCGATGGGTTCACGCTTGATGTGTTGCACGACAGGGTCGTATCGAAAGTGGAGAAGGAGGAATCACCCTCGATGACCACGACCAAATAGCTACTCTACAGAGTTAACATCAGGAGTGCTATACGAGGTATCACCCTCGGCACTCGATAGTAACGCTGCAGTGTCGTACAACTAAGGGGGGGGGTGTAGTGCAGTGCCGGGGTCTGGCTGTCGATCCCGTTGATCGAGTCATCTGATAATCCAGCGGGGCAACTGGGGACAAGTGGGGTCTCTGGTAGGTCTCTACCCAGCCTATACTAAGCAGTTTAGGATAAGCAGGTAAGGTATCAATAGCAGGTTACAATAAACAGGCTATGCATCAGAATAGGTAAAGCAGTAGCAGCAGCATTTCTAATACAAGCATGAGAGAGAAAGAATAGGCGATATCGGTATGCTCAAGGGGGGATGCTTGCCTGGTTGCTCGGCGGCAAAGGCAAGGTCGTCAACGGTGGCGTCGGGCTCCTGAGCTGCGTCGGTCTCGGGGACGACGTCGGTGTCGGGGTCTACCGAGAGAGAAGAGGGGGAAGAAACAGTAAATATAAAGCAAACAAGAGCATGACATGACAATACGCAGAGCTAGGGGTGTTCTGACGCGGTGCTACATGATATAGGTGAAGAGGGAAAACATCCGGGAATGTTTTCCTGAAGTTTGGCATTTTCGGACAGACTAACCGGAGGGCGACGGTTGCAGGTTCGCTATGCTAGAGACGCGTGACAGACGAACGGACTATGTATTCGGATTCGTCATATTTTTCTGAGCAACTTTCATGTACAAGGTATTTTCATCCGAGTTACGAATTATTTTATATGATTTTTCAAAGTTTAAATGAATTCTGGAAATTCTGGATTTAATTTTAACTCGAAAATATATTAATTACTAATTTCTATGGGTACACCGGAGTGTACCCATCAGTTTGCTCATGTGGCTGACCAGTGGGTCCAGTCAACTGCTGACTAGGACTTGACTGGTCAACTTTGACTAGTCAATGGGCCAAATGGGACCCAGCTGTCATTGGCTGCTAGTGTTAACAGTTTTCAGTTAAACTAAAATAGTTAATTAGAGCGATATGGCCCAGTGGTCAGTGGCAGAGGGTTAATTAGCAGGGTTTTTATTTAATCAAATAGTCTAATTAGTGGGGGCTAATTAGTGGGTTAGTCCCTAATCTAAACATAGAGCCGGACCTACACTCACACACACACAGTACACTCACACACACCACGCTGCACACACACACACACACCACAGCCATGGCCATGGCCATGGCAGTACCGGCAGCAGCAGGCAGCACGGCAAAAGGGCAGCAGCAGCGGCTGGCTAGCAGGGGCAGCAGCTAATAAGCATTAGCAGCCATTGCGAGGAGCAGCGGCAGGGGCAGGCAGCAGCAGCAGCTACAAGCGGCAGCAGCAGGCAGCGCAACAGCAGTAGCAGCAGCAGATGCGAGCGGCGGCGAACGAGCGTAGGCACGCACGAGCACGGGCAGTTGCGGAGAGGCGGCAACACGGGCGAGCAGGCGGGCGCGGCCGCGGCCCGCAAAAGGAGCACACACGAGCAGCACGAACGCAGAGCGAAGCAGGGGCGTGTACGCGTACACTGAGCTTTGGCCATGGCGGTCGCCGACTCGTACAGGCGACTACAGCGACGGATCGAGACCGAGGCGAGGGGGATTCGAAGGAGGAGCTCACTGCGATGCCGATGGCATGGTCGGAGAGGCCGAGGGTGGACCGGAGCGGCGGCAAACGGCGACGAACAACGGCGATGTACGAGACGAGAAAGATCCCGATGGCGACCGTACGGGGTGGCTCCGCTCAGTTCGGTGCGTGGGGATGATGGAGTCGATGATGGCGGTCCTCCTGGACATCTTCTTATGGCGCGGGGAGCACCGTGACCGTGATGACGATGACGTCCATGGCGGGCGCGAGCTCGGGTCCGTTTGGATCGACGAACACGAGCGAGAGGGGGGGGAACGGGGCTAGGGTTCGTCTACAGGGTACGGGGGTTCTTATCCATCTCCAGGACGAGCGGATGGTCGACACGAAGGCCATCGGATGCGTGGACGGGCGTGCCACGGCCACGCCATGGCCTCCGCTTCCTCTTTGTAAGGAAGGAGAGGGCTTGTGGTGGGATGGGCTATGTACAGCAGCATTGGGCTTCAAGTGCACAGTGTAGCTTTTCGTTTTTCCCATTTCTTTTTCTGTTTCCTATTTTATTTACTGTTTTGCCTTTTAATTCTATATACTAAATGAATTTAGTCACATGTGAAACTTTGCACACAAATACCAGGCAGTGTGAAGACCTAGCACAAAATGTTTCAATTTATTTTGAGAAGTATAAGTATTTGTTTATTTTGAAAAGGCCAAAATTTAAAGTTGCTGGTACTGTTTTAAAATGAAAGAGGGTATTTTTGGAGTTTCAAAAATGTTGGTTTTTTTTTCATAATAGCTTTGGGAATTTTTGCAATATCATCAACATTTTAGTTTCCAATTTGGAACAACTTTTATTTTCACTTCATATTTGAATTGGAATTTAAAGTGAGATATGATTCAAGTGATGATCAAGCACTGTTAATCCTGGTGACCTGGCATTATCAAGAGGGTGATTACTGTGCTTAATACAGTGGGGGGGTTACAATTCTCCTCCACTACAAGAAATCTCGTCCCGAGATTTAAGTGGGGAAGTAAAGGGGTATAGGGACGTAGGACTGGAAGTATTGGCATCCGGTAATTGTCTCAGGGAAGGAGATTTTAGAATTACCAAGAAATGTACCGAGAGTGCTATAAGGGGGTCCAACAAGTTTCAACCGGGTAGGCATCCCGCTGATGACTAAAACAGCTGATGAAGGGGTTCAGAGCAATGAAGAATAATGTTGCCTCTGATACCGGAACGAAACATGGTGAGGAAGTTAGCTCGTGAATTACATACGAAGCCAAGTGCAAGGAATATTTCGGAATCAAGGTTGTACAGGAGAGTCAGGTTTCGATCCTATGGAACGGTGGGTTATGGGCCCACCATGTGGGTTAAAAGCAGGAAGGGTGCTAACATTTTGCACAGTCATGAGAGCAAGGCAGGTCAGAGAATATCCTGTCAGTTATGTTGGTAACAACGTTGGTTCCAAGGGCGAGGGATGAAGAGAACCATTTTCCTGCTCGTTAAAACGAGGCGGACCAATAAGGCAAAGTTCTCGTCCATCGGGGGTTACCGGAATGTCATCAACAATAGTAACAGGGTCTCACTGACAAGGTTGTACATTGAGGTGTTTTCATAAGTAGGGAATTATTTTTGCTCATATCATATAGATCACAAGAAAAGTTAAAAAACCAATAGAAAGGAAAAATGATTAATTGATTATTCAAATTACCCAATAGGAAGGAAGATGTATTTACACACAAGAACTGGGAGTATATCCTTTCCCAAGGAAAAGCGGAGCACGATATACATGATAGGACAGCAAGTTCAAAAGTATTTAGACCAAGGGGCGAGGGAAGAATCATGATATTACCCACACAACGGGGTGTGGATAACAGATCAAGAAACATGTAGCATTGCGCTTCCACATGTCCTCAATGATATTCGGAATACCGCCGTCATGCTTCGAGGTAGCAATAACATGGTGTTTCAAGTAAAGATAATGATGAAGCAAAAGGTTATTGGAACCACAGGTACGACACAAGCTCGAAATCAAGTTTGTTGTTCGAGGTGAAATGATAAGATGAGAGGAATGACGTAAGCTTCGCTCATCCTCAAAAATTGTGCTCCGGGAAGAAGGGCCAGGTAGCACATTTAGAATTTAGCACGATAAGCAAATAGCTGATCAGGCTAGGAATGATGTGATGGAGTATCCAACTCCCCAGCAACAAAGTACTAGGAGTGCTGAATCACCGAGCGGAATCGATTCATTGTTCGGTGGTCTCGTTTGAAGACAACCCAGAACCCATGGAGTGACTATGACAGGGAAAGGTATCACTCCATCGGAAAATTCATAGAACGTAGTACAATAGGATGATATCCTTGAGATAGTAGGGGGGTAATGCTCGAGGTAGTTCAGTATAGAGGTTGGACAGGTATATCGATTCGCAGAAGACAAGTGCTTTAGCTTGTCCGCGAAATGGGATCAAAGAAGAACAATCATGGTCAGAACCACGATTGCAAAGTATCAATTCTCAGATACAAGATGAATTTGTATCAAGGAAATAATTTTTTTTTACGAGCAGCTTCCATGATAAGTTCTACATCGGGTCCATGGGCATGAACACAAAGGTTCAAGGTCGACTCCCACTTCTTCAATGCATAGCCTTTCATTCACTTCTCGCTTTCGAAGAAATTGTAGGGTTAAGAATTTATCTGACGAAACGCCAGTAGAGTATAACCCGCATAACTTTTGGGTTCACATGTTCTGGGGGGAAAGCATAGGTTCAACCCATCGGGACATTTTTATGAAGCTATACAACACACTAGCAGGAGCGACGGATACACGCTCAAAAGCAAAGGGCTGGCGATACGAAGTAGATGATACAATTTGCCCGAGACATTTTGTATCAGGGGAAAGTTGTCAATGATTTAAAATATGAAGGAGCTGCCGGATAGTAATCCACCAAAAGATCAGGTGGTTCGCAAAGGACCTGATGTGAGTATCGGTACTCAACCAGAGGAAGAAGGATGCAAAGGCATCAGATTATAGAAACAGCTGAATAATTCGGCGTTCAGATGCAAAAGAATTATGATTTCCAAAGCGAAAGATCAGGGGCAAACGTTTCGATAAGGATGATTAAGTTGAAGGGAACTAGGGGGACAATCAATTGCAACATGATTGACCAGGATCCAACTCATGTCTAAAATGACGTCTGAGCCGGAAGGATGAATTAGTAGGTAACAACTGATGATTATGAGTATTCGCTCACATGTTGAATCAACGAGATCAGAGTGATTTAGATAAGGGATATCAACGATGATTACTTGACATATGGAACTAACCATAATGCAAGCAAGTAAGAAGAATCTCAAAAGCAGTAGGCTGCAAAGGATTTTCGGAAGATCAGATAGCATTTCCAAGTATTTTGGAAAGCATATGAACAACTGGGGATGAACGGACCCCGGTTAAGTGAATTATCCTCAGTGCAAAAAGAAGCTGCAAAGCCGAAGGCACAAAGGATTCTCGCAGCAACGGAGAGTACTAGGTGTACCTTGTAACAACAGGAGCAACTGGGGATGAAGGTACAAGCGGCAGGGATGTTATTCACGGGGATTACCGGTGGTCAGGAACTGCAAGGCAGTGGGCACAGGGTCTCGAAAAACATCGAGGAGTATCCGTAGAATCTTCTGGCGAAGCAAGCGATCATCGGTAATGTCGGGGCTCTCCGGGAGGAAGTGGGTACGAGAACCTAATGTCAGAGTTAGTAAAATGTTTAACCCGAATAGACGAGAGATCAGAGTCCCAGAGTATAGACGAGGAATAAAAGATCCTAATACCACCCAATTGGCGACGTGGGCCCGTAAGCCACACAGCCAAGTTAGTAAATTAGTTTTGGACCACTAGACTCAACTTCGGCCAACGAGTTGGAATGGGGGAACCTACAGGCAGTCGGCTCTGATACCAACTTGTGGCGCCCCCGGCTCAATCGTGCACTAATCATACACGCAAATGCGCATGATCAAGCCTAAGGACTCACGGGAAGATATCACAACACAACTCTAAAACATAAATAAAGTCATACAAGCTTTATATTACAAGCCAGGGGCCTCGAGGGCTCGAATACATAAGCTCGCATACAAGTGTCAGCGGAAGCATCAGATATCTGAGTACAGATATAGAAGAAAACACAAATAGGCACTTAAAAGGCGGGGCAAAAGAAAACACTACGATCGAAAGGCGCAGGCCTCCTGCCTGGGACCCTCCGATCCTACTCCTGGTCGTCGGCAAACTCGTAGAAGTATCCACCCTCGAGGTAGTAGTAGCGATCGTCGGCGGGGGCAGCTGTCTCAGGGGCTCCGTCATCTGGTTGCATCAAAAGGATATGAGGAGAAAAAGAAAGCAAAGCAACCGTGAGTACTCATCCGAAGTACTCATCCGAAGTACTCAGCAAGCAAGGATCTACACTACATATGCAACATTATCAAAGGAAGGCTGTATATGTGGGCTGGGCTGCAGAAATGCCAGAATAGAGAGAAGGCATAGTCCTATCGAAGACTAGCATCTTCAGCGGTCTTGCAGCAATAGAAGAGAGTAGATCAGCACGGTATAAAGTAGTAGTAATGTTATCAACCTCACCCAGAGATCCTTTCTCGACTCCCTGTGAGAAAGCAATCCCAGAGCCATACTGTCATCAACCTCGGCCAGAGATCCTTTCTCGACTCCCTGCGAGAAAGTAATCCCAGAGCCACATATCCAGGTATCCTCTCAAGTTCTAGTTGTATCGATCGGGATACAACTCCGAGTGTCCTTTATCGTAGGACCGGCTATCGATAGATGTGTTCTTCCCTGCAGGGGTGCACCAACTTACCCACCACGCTCGCTTCACTCCGGCCGGACACACTTTCCTGGGTCATGCCCGGCCTCGGCCAAATGATACACCGCAACCCTACCTACAGCTCAGCAGAGAGGTCCCCGTCGGTCTATATCCTAAGCGCTCAGGGGTCTTGGGCCATCACCCTGTGCACTCCGGGTCGGTGTGTGCAGGGTCGGGACGAGCACCACCTCAGTCCTGGATGGCACTGGCCCGGCCCGGCCATGAGGCTGAACTGGACGTCTGACAGAGCTTTCGGCTGATACGACGATGCAGAGTGCCCATAACTCTTCCTATGTGATGGTTAGTGCTATCAGGCCAGAGGCCTGCTCGGATCAAATATCCAAATCATTAGTGGACTAGGGGCTTGCGGTAACGAGCAGAGACTCACGATCCATGTGACCCCGTCACCCCGTCTCGAGGACTTGCGGCAAGGGCTAAGAATGCCCGGCCACGCCTCGTATTCATCACTCGGGCAACCTCCAGGTCAACCCGTCTCCACAACACTCGCCACTTAGGCTCACGCAGGTACCCCTCAGGGTCAACCCGCCTTTCCAAGTAACAGTGTAAAGTCCAAGTATCCGTGTGTCCATAACATCAGGGGAATCCGAGATATCACCCTCGTTGGATTCCTACTTGATGTATCCGTCAAGGTGAACTCGGAGGAATCACCCTCGATGGGTTCACGCTTGATGTGTTGCACGACAGGGTCGTATCGGAAGTGGAGAAGGAGGAATCACCCTCGATGACCACGACCAAATAGCTACTCTACAGAGTTAACATCAGGAGTGCTATACGAGGTATCACCCTCGGCACTCGATAGTAACGCTGCAGTGTCGTACAACCAAGGGGGGGTGTAGTGCAATGCCGGGGTCTGGCTGTCGATCCCATTGATTGAGTCATCTGATAATCCACCGGGGCAACTGGGGACAAGTGGGGTCTCTGGTAGGTCTCTACCCAGCCTATGCTAAGCAGTTTAGGATAATTAGGAAGGTATCAATAGCAGGTTACAATAAACAGGCTATGCATCAGAATAGGTAAAGCAGTAGCAGCAGCATTTCTAATGCAAGCATGAGAGAGAAAGAATAGGCGATATCGGTATGCTCAAGGGGGGGTGCTTGCCTGGTTGCTCGGCGGCAAAGGCAAGGTCGTCAACGGTGGCGTCGGGCTCCTGAGCTGCGTCGGTCTCGGGGACGACGTCGGTGTCGGGGTCTACCGAGAGAGAAGAGGGGGAAGAAACAGTAAATATAAAGCAAACAAGAGCATGACATGACAATACGCAGAGCTAGGGGTGTTCTGACGCGGTGCTACATGATATAGGTGAAGAGGAAAAACATCCGGTAATGTTTTAGTGAAGTTTGGCATTTTCGGACAGATGAACCGGAGGGCGATGGTTGCAGGTTCGCTATGCTACGGACGCGTGACAGACGAACGGACTGCGTATTCGGATTCGTCATATTATTTTGAGCAACTTTCATGTACAAGGTATTTTCATCCGAATTACGGATTATTTTATATGATTTTTCAAAGTTTAAATGAATTCTAGAAATTCTGGATTTAATTTTAATTCAAAAATATATTAATTACTAATTTCTATGGGTACACCGGAGTGTACCCATCAGTTTGCTCATGTGGCTGACCAGTGGGTCCAGTCAACTGCTGACTAGGACTTGACTGGTCAGCTTTGACTAGTCAATGGGCCAAATGGGACCCAGCTGTCATTGGCTGCTAGTGTTAACAGTTTTCAGTTAAACTAAAATAGTTAATTAGAGCGATAGGGCCCAGTGGTCAGTGGCAGAGGGTTAATTAGCAGGGTTTTTATTTAATCAGATAGTCTAATTAGTGGGGGCTAATTAGTGGGTTAGTCCCTAATCTAAACAGAGAGCCGGCCCTACACTCACACACACACGCACACACACACACACACCACAGCCATGGCCATGGCCATGGCAGTACCGACAGCAGCAGGCAGCACGGCAAAAGGGCAGCAGCAGCGCCTGGCTAGCAGGGGCAGCAGCTAATAAGCATTAGCAGCCATTGCGAGGAGCAGCGGCAGGGGCAGGCAGCAGCAGCAGCTACAAGCGGCAGCAGTAGGCAGCGCAACAGCTGTAGCAGCAGCAGATGCGAGCGGCGGCGAACGAGCATAGGCGCGCATGAGCACGGGCAGTTGCGGAGAGGCGGCAACGCGGGCGAGCAGGCGGGCGCGGGCGCGGCCCGCAGAAGGAGCACACACGAGCAGCACGAACGCAGAGCGAAGCAGGGACGTGTACGCGTACATTGAGCTTCGGCCATGGCGGCCGCCGACTCATACAGGCGACTACGGCGACGGATCGAGACCGAGGTGAGGGGGATTCGAAGGAGGAGCTCACTGCGATGCCGATGGCGTGGTCGGAGAGGCCGGGGGTGGACCGGAGCGGCGGCAAACGGCGACGAACAACGGCGATGTACGCGACGAGAAAGATCCTGATGGCGACCGTACGGGGTGGCTCCGCTCGGTTCGGTGCTTGGGGATGATGAGGTCGATGATGGCGGTCCTCCTGGACATCTTCTTATGGCGTGAGGAGCACCGTGACCGTGACGACGATGACGTCCATGGCGGGCGCGAGCTCGGGTCCGTTTGTATCGACGAACACGAGCGAGAGAGGGGGGGGGAACGGGGCTAGGGTTCGTCTACAGGGTAGGGGGGTTTTTATCCATCTCCAGGACGAGCGGATGGTCGACACGAACGCCATCGGACGCGTGGACGGGCGTGCCACGGCCACGCCATGGCCTCTGCTTCCTCTCTGTAAGGAAGGAGAGGGCTTGTGGTGGGCTAGGCTGTGTACTGCAGCATTGGGCTACAAGTGCACAGTGTAGCTTTTCGTTTTCCCATTTCTTTTGCTGTTTCCTATTTTATTTACTATTTTGCCTTTTAATTCTATATACTAAATGAATTTAGTCACATGTGAAACTTTGCACACAAATACCAGGCAGTGTGAAGACCTAGCACAAAATGTTTCAATTTATTTTGAGAAGTATAAGTATTTGTTTACTTTGAAAAGGCCAAAATTTAAAGCTGCTGGTACTATTTTAAAATGAAAGAGGGCATTTTCGAAGTTTCAAAAATGTTGGTTTTATTTTCATAATAGCTTTGGGAATTTTTGCAATATCATCAACATTTTAGTTTCCAATTTGGAACAACTTTTATTTTCACTTCATATTTGAATTGGAATTTAAAGTGAGATATGATTCAAGTGATGATCAAGCACTGTTAATCCTGATGACCTGGCATTATCAAGAGGGTGATTACTGTGCTTAATACAGTGGGGTGTTACACCCACAAGCCACCAGGGCGCGCCTGGAAGGGGTGGCGCGCCCTGGTGCCTTGTGGGCTCCTGGGTGGCCTCCTCTAGTAGTTCTTTTCTCCAATATTTATTATATATTTCAAAATAATTCTGCGTAAAATTTCAGCTCATTTGGAGATGTGCAGAATAGGTATCTCTGACATAACTTTTTCAGGTCCAAAATTTCAGCTGCCGGTATTCTCCCTCTTTGTGTAAACCTTGCATATTATGAGAGAAGAGGCATTATAATTACTCCACAAAGTGTTATATTGCATAGAAACACTATAAATAACAGTAGGAAAACATGATGCAAAATGGACGTATTAGGGGGGGGGGGGGGGCGAAGGGGATCGGGTCGGTAAAGCAACTTGATACCGATGGGGGACGAGAGGTATCGAGGATAAATGTGACGGGACTCGTTTACGATGGGAGTCGATTATGATGCAGCTTTACCAAACATAGGTAACGTTTTGGGATTACTCTGTTAATCGGGTGACGGATGAAAATCACCCAACCAATCACCTCCTACGTTGTTGTTATTGTTCTTCTCTACTTATCAATGAAAAGATACTCAAGTTTTACGTATTCACGAAAAAAGATAAAAACCTGAATCAATCGATTATCTCAACTACAAAAATGACTCGATCGGTCCACTACGAAACACTCTAAGTATGGGGCGTGCATGCCTTGACCTTTTTCCCTTTTTAAATGTTTCATTTTTTCCTTTTTAAATATTTCAAAATGTTGTACTAAATATATACTCTAAGTATATCTCAAATATACACTCTAAGTATTTTTATATTTTATTTATTTTGTATTGTAGATGTTAACACTTTATTCTTTAATCTTGGTAAAACATACATAAGTTTGACTTGCACGGAAACCAATACACGTTAAATTTTGAAATGGAGGGAGTATTTCACAACAATACATTGTTTTACAAATTTTCTAAAACAATGTGTTAAAAAGGTTCTTTGGTATTTAAAAATGTTATCATGTATTAAATAATTGTTGTAGCTTATCTCAAAAAGGTACACTGTGAATTAAAAAACTATTCATCATGAATTAGAAAAATATTAATTGGGAATTTTTAAAATCACCGGGTATTAGCGACATAAACATTTTAAAAATATATGATGAATAATTTTAGTACAGGATAAACATTTTCAATACAAAGCGGACATTTTTAAAATACAATATGAACATGATTTTAATACATGGTGCACATTTTTAATATGTAACGCACATTTAAAAAACACAGAATAAGTTTGTAAACAACTAAATATTTTTAATACAATGTTAATGTCTTTAGAATATGCAATGAACAATTTTTGGTACATGCATGTTGAACGTTTTAAAAATACACGTTAAAGATTTTTAATACATAATGAACTTTTTTCTTGATGCGCAATGAATATTTTCTAATATGCAGTGACTATTTTAAAAATACATGATAAACATTATTAATACACAATCAACATTTTCCATGCAAGATGACCTTTTTTAATACAAAATGAACCTTTTTAATGCATGGCGAACTTACACAATGAACTTTTGTAATGCACGACATTATATAAATACGTGATGAAAAAAATGAATCAAACGAGAAGAAATGGAAAGGAAACAAACATGAAAAAGGAGAATGAGATAAGGAAAAGAAAAAGTGAAAAAGTGAAAGCAAAAAATGAAAAATAAAAAATAAAACTAGAAAATATAGGACACAATAATACCCCATGGAAAACCGTACAGGGAAAATAGACGAGAAAAATCAGGAACCAAATCAATTTTCTGCGCTTACTAGTTCACGGCCAAGATCACTAGGGCCAGAGGCATGCACGGAGTAGCCATTACAGTCAGCCATATAATGTGTCTCAAAGAACAAATAAGTCAGCGATATGTAACATTTGCGGAAAATTCTGAAATTAGTAATTAAGGGGTACCTCTTGCAAAAGTCACTCTAATTTTTTCTGATGCTGAGAAGTGGCGCACTGCATGTGTGCCATTTATCGCAGTCTCGAATTTTTTTGTTCGTAAATTCATTTTTTTTATGTTTTATCTCTTAAACCATGCGCTCAGATTACGAACAGTTTACACCATTGGATTTCTTGCGCCAAGAACTTCGAAACTAGATCCCATGTTAATAGGTTTCCAAAACTAAAAAAAAAAGCCCTGAACCCGGACCAGAGTTGTGCTTATGTCACCTTTTTGAAAAGCATAGCTGCGCTTTGCCCTTCTTGGAAAGCACACTTGTACTTCTTATGATAAAAAGCATCGCTTGCCAAAAAAAAGAAGCAAAAAAGCATGAAAACGTAGGAAACAACAAGCAAAATCCGACTCCCCCCCTCCCCCAAAACCAACTCCCCTCGAAAATCCGGAAAACGCGTGCAAAAACAAATGTGTCCCCGCGGGGTAAGCCCAGCGTGCGATACATGGTGGCAGCTGGGCGCGACACAGATTGCTCGTGTGTGTTCGCTAAGAACCCGCCACAAGGGTTACGTGTTACTTTGTTAGTCCCAAAAAATCCATGTGCTGCTCATTGCGACACATAGTCAGGGCTTCGCACAGAGATGTCACCCGAGCGCGGGAGCAGGACGGACCCACTTTTTTTCTTTTTTCTATTTCATTTTATTTCCTTTTTTCTTTCTTTTTAATTTTTTCTTTTTTTTCTTTTGCAATTTCATTTTTCTTTTTGATTTTTTTGCAATTTTAAAACCGCTTTGACATTTCGAAAAATGTTCATGTGTTTTACAAATTTTTGAATTTTCTAAGAAATGTTCCCATTTTTTAAAAATCATAAATTTATAAAATGTTCTTGTTTTCGATAAAGGTTTCTTGTTTTCAATTTTTTTAAAAATTATCAAAAGAAATCTCATTTAAATATTTTCTCCCTAATTAAAAAAATGATTGGAAATTTAAATTATAACACATTTTTTTCAAGAAAATAAATTTCAAAGGGGGCTACAGTACCTTGATACTAATGGGCCTGCCCAGTCAGAGTCGCTTGTGTGCGTCGTGTCGCTACTTGCCGTAACGAGCGACATTTTTTTTAGGGAAATAACGAGCGACACATAGAAGGTCCCAACATTTACGCACTCTTTCGGCCTTTGGGCCTTCTTACTTAGGTCATTTTCTCGTGATTTTTCCTTCAGCCACTTGGTTTTTCAACAGTTTCCTTTGTTTCTCTCTTGGGATTCCAGCTGACTAGGTTTTTCTTGGTTTCTGTCTTCTTGTCTCTTCCGTTACTTCCTTTTTTATATTATTGTATTTTTTTAAATTTTATGTGTTATATTTTTATGTTCCTTTATGTAAATAAGGATTTTTTAAAGAAATTATTGAATATTTCTTGAAACATTCATGATTATGTTCAAATTTGTAACATTTTTCAAAATTAAAATACATTTTACGAAATTCATGAACATTTATTAAAATATGGAAAATTTATTAAATATCAAGATTTTTTTGAAATTAATGAACAATTTTTAAAAATCCATGTACATTTTTTAGTTGCAAGAATATTTTTTCAAATTCATGTGTTTTTTACCCTTTTGTTAAATGAATAACTTATTGTCAAAAATCCCGATAAAAACACAATGACGGGCATAAACTATTTATTGTTCCAACCCTTGTCCAGTGCTGCGTGTTTTCGCTTATATTCCATGTGTTGCGCGTGGAATAGGAGACTCAATGACAACGGCTCAGCTTGGCATGATGCCAACCAAGCTTGGGGCAACGGCGCGACCTTGGGCACGGGGTGACGACTACAGAGCTCGTGGCAAAGGCTAGAGAGCTTGTGCCCTAGGCGACGACGGGGAGCTCGACAGATAAACAAGGCTGCATCAACTTTGCCTCCATTGTCTCATCATCATTATCATCCTCATTGACGACCTCGGCCATGGATCCATCGCTAATGATGCATGCCAAGGGAAGGTGCCCGACAAGGCTAGGGTTTGCATGATGCGTTGCGACAGAGAGACCTTCCTATACTAGGCATGAACGCAGTTGTTCCTCCAAGCTTAGCCCCTCTCCATATCTAGCTTGGTTCCTCTTTGATTATCGGTCAACATGAACACCGTTACTGCTAAGCATTGCTAACTCTTTGATTAGCGCAAGAGAAGGGTAGCTATCTTCCTTATAAAATGTATGAGAAAGTAGTATCTTGGTATAGATATGCGACATGAAGATGTATGAACGACTAATGTTATGTTTGGTAATTTGTTAATCTAGTCATCACATTTTAAATTAGGTACAAAACTATGTCACACACATATACTATGTTGATACGTGCATACAATATAAAAAATTCGGTGAATACCCACTAGTTTAGGTTGTTATCATTAAATCAACAAATAAACAACCTCTCATCACACCTCAGACAACAAGTTACCAAATGGATGCAATGCTCATAAACAGGTTCCCCGCACAACAACTTCTCTCAGTAGATAACCGATGGCCTGCCCTTTTTTGTAGGACATAGCCCAACCAAACACCCTCTATGAATGTTATCATGTGACCACCATGACCAATGGAGCTCACGTAGGAAGAATTTGGTTTTATGATACCGCGGGTTGTCGACCCTAATCTTTTGTATTTTTGGTGTGTGCCAACCTTTTGTATCTTCTGTGCATATTTTCATGATCCGTCAATGGTGGCGGGGATAAAGGTGTCAAGTTTGTTTTGCAAGTTCTTCTCTCATTTCCTTCTTTTGTGCTTTTGGTCTTCTTATGTGGAACTACAACACGATACAACAGTTTGGTAGTCGGTCTTGAAAAGGGTGTGAGCCTGGTTACAATGTGTTCAATGATACTATGTTCCCGCTTATTGTGGTTGGTGGACAATGTGGCTCATCAAAACGTTTGGGGTCATTGCTGCTTGAACATACTAATTTGATCTTCTGTAATTTCTTCACCCAATAGGCAGATGAATGTTGAGATAAACAATGTGAAGTTATAATAGTTTCATTTTGAGTTGATCTAGTGGATCACAATTAATGTCTCATCTACTATATCCTTCGTCTAAAAGATCTTATCCGCCAGTCAAAGAACTAGAAAATTGCTTCCGAAAATGTGTTATCCACCAAACAATTTGACAAATAACAAACCCAAAGGCAACAGAAGAGCAATCTAGACAACCATTTGGTAAAAGCAAAAGGTTGACACCAAGTTTTACATACAAGTCATCATAATAAATGTCCATTGGAAACAATGCCACAAATGACCAGAAAAGCATTAAGCACATAGGCTCATATTCCATTGGCATTCTGGCAAGGAATATAACATCAAGATCGTCTAGACAATGGGACTCAATCCCTAAGTCGCTGAGATTCGATTGGATGCTCATCTTTTTTCACACATCCATAAATACGTAGGTCTCATAGTGTCCAACAGTTTCTTTTAAAATCACAACAACCAACTATTTTCATTCTCTTAATGAAACAGTAAATAAACAAATCACATAGTTCTTATAGTGTCCAACAATTTCATTTAAAAAAATCACAACAACCAGATATTTTCAATCTCTTACATAAGCAAAAAAATAAATAGACAACATAGTTCTTATAGTGTAAGTTTCTCTAAAATTGACAACAACCACATAATGGAACAAAAATATAAAATTGATAGTGTAATTTTATATTTCAATAAACATACTTTTTTGAGAAACATAGTACAAACACATACATGCACATACACTCATCTCCATAAACGCTCTCACGCACACCCTACACCTATGAGCACCTTCGGGAGACTGAGCCGGTGGGTCTTGAGGTTGACGAAGACACCACAAACGCCTCGTTATTGACGGAAACAATGCCTCCTACTGAAAGAACACTCCGCTTTTATGCACACAAGTTTCAAACCTGAGGTCTGATTCCTAGTGAGTTGGGAGTACAACCATCCTCCTAACCATCCAACCACATATTGATTCTCCGATAAACATTTTTGAAAACCACGAGTGAAACAACAACGACGACGATGATGATTTTTTTTTACCGTTTCTGTTGCAACGGTGGGTTTCTCAGCGGAATAGCAGTATGACAAACAAAACCTGGTAACTAGCGACAATAAGACACCCCGTAGTTGATTAACAAAACGGTCATCCAGTCGCTAAGTCGCTAGGGATATAGATTGCCTGGCGTAGGCACACGGTATTGCTCATGACGTGAGGCAGCTCACGTAAGTCTTTGGTCATGCTTGAGGTTTAGAAGGACTAGAGCGCGAGTCTCACGAATTACTATAAGCAACACACCAATGTCCAATAATGGCTCTTTCCATACAAAATGTACGTATTAAGCAGTGGTTCTCTTACCAACTGAATTGGCTGCCCTATTTATTTTGTATTTGCTAGTTTCTCGTATTGTTTTGGTACCATTGGACTTTTGAAGTTCTTGTTTTGTTCGCATTTGAGCTGACGATTCTTTTCACACAGTAAGAATCGTTAAGAAGCAACGTGCGTGCTACAAGTATATAGCAAGCGCTGAGGCTTTTCAAGGCAATGCCAATGCTAGCCATGGACGCGGCCACCGGCATGGACAGCGGCGGCGTTCTCCTGCTCCTCCTCGTCCTGCTCACCGGTGTCGTCGCGACTTTCGTTCGATCGCGTCGGTCGTCGGGTGATGGTGGAACCGCACCGAGCCCACCGTCGCTCCCGCTGCTGGGCCACCTCCACCTGATCAAGAAGCCGCTGCACCGCTCGCTGGCCACGCTGGCCGCCTCGGTGCACGGCGGGGCCCTGACGCCGCTCGTATCGCTGAGGCTGGGGGCGCGCCCGGCGCTCCTCGTGTCGACGCATGCCGCCGCCGAGGAGTGCTTCACGGAACACGACGCCGCCCTGGCGGGACGGCCGCGGCTGCTCGTCGGGAAGCACCTCGGGTACAACTACACCGCGCTGACTTGGGCATCCCACAGCGCCCACTCAGGCGTCATGCGTCGGCTCCTCGCCGGCAAGCTCTTCTCGGCGCCCCGCCTCGATGACCGCACGGCCGACCGCCGTGCCGAGGTCACGTCCCTCGTGGACAATCTGCTCCAGGATGCAGCGGCAGCAGGCGGTGGCGGCGGCGCGGCGGTCACCCTCCGCCCTAGGCTCTTTGAGCTGGTGCTGAACGTGATGCTGCGCGCGGTGACTGCGCACGGGCACTCCGGCGACTCGGGCAGGTTCCAGGAGTTCGTCGAGGAGTCGTTTAAGGCGGTCGGCGCGCCCAGCGTCGGGGACTTCTTCCCGGCGCTGCGGTGGGTCGACCGTCTACGCGGCATTGACGCGGCGCATGCGAGGCTGCAGGCGAGGCGTGATGCGTTCGTCGGAGGGCTCGTCGACGACCACAGACGAAGGCGCAGCAAGGCCGGTGGTGGACACAGCACGACCAGCGTCATCGACGAGCTCTTGGCGTTACAAGAAGCCGATCCCGAATACTACACTGACAACGTCCTCAAAGGAATTGTCCTGGTGAGCAATAGCACCGTAATTCCTTCTCCTTCATCCAACATGACATCGTATATAGCGTCCGTCCCGTAATATAAGGCTAGCTAGTGTCCAAAATACTCTTATATTATGGGTTGGAGGAAGTAATATCCAACCAACCAATGCAGGTACTGTTCAGCACCGGGACTGATACGACGGCGCTGACCATCGAGTGGACGATGGCGCTGCTCCTGACGCACCCGGAGGCGCTGCAGAGGGCGAGGGACGAGATAGACGCCAACGTCGGCACGGGACGGCTTGTCCAGGAGTCCGACATGGCCAACCTGCCCTACCTGCAATGCGTCGTGAAGGAGAGCCTCCGGTTGTGCCCCGTCGGCCCGCTCATCCCGGCGCACGAGGCCATGGAGGACTGCACGGTGGGTGGCTTCATGGTCCGGCGCGGCACGATGATCCTCGTGAACTCGTGGGCGATCAACCGGGACGCGGACCTCTGGGATTCCCCAACGGAGTTCATGCCAGAGAGGTTCTTGGACACGACCAAACCCGCGCCCATGATGCCGTTCGGGCTTGGCCGGAGGCGGTGCCCCGCGGAAGGGCTGGCGATGCGCCTTCTTGGCCTGACACTTGCCGCGCTCGTGCAGTGCTTCGAGTGGGATGCCGGGGAAGGTCGTGCCATTGACATGGCCGAAGGTGCCGGTCTAAGCATGCCTATGGCCACGCCGTTGGCTGTTGTGTGCCGGCCCCGGGAATTTGTCAAGGGCTTGCTCTCTGCTTCCACTTGATGTATCATGTATGGACTAAGATCAGGTTTCTTTAGTTCTGAAGAAAAAAAAATTGATGTGAATCCTACGTTAGGGCATCTCACGCCATCCCATATACACACGCTAGTCCGCAGACGTGGATAGGACAGACGACCATCCAATGACATTCCCTAAATGTCCGGTCAGGTCCAATCAATTTCATTTCAAATATCAATATGAGAGCAAGTTTGTGGCTTTAATAGCACCCGGTCACAATAAAAAAGAGACGGATGTTCATAGTTTTTGCATGCGCCTGGTCATAAAAGTCCGTGTAAAAAAAAGGGTAATTTTTGCCCTGCTAGCCGGCTATCCGTGCCTCCTCGCTCACCCTGCCGCCGCCTCCTCCTCACCATTCGGCTCCTTCTTGGCCGCCAAGACGATGCCCTGTGGAAGGGCTAGCTATGCGTCTTCTTGGCTTGACACTCACGGCGCTCGTGCAGTGCTTCGACTGGGATGCCGGGGAAGGTCGTGCCATTGACATGGCCGAAGGTATCGGTCTAAGCATGCCTATGGCCACGCCGTTGGCTGCTGTGTGCCGGCCCCGGGAATTTGTCAAGGGTTTCCTCTCTGCTTCCACTTGATGTATCATTGAGTAAGGGCAGGTTTCTTTAATTATGAAGAAAAAATAAATGATTTGATGTGAATCCTACGTTACTGAAAAAGGCTTTCGCCCCGCTTTATAAATAAAGCAACCACCAAGCACAAAGTTCACATGGAAACATCCGAACAACACACACACCGCCACCGCAGGAAGGTCCAACACACATGCACAAAACACTACACGGGTTCAGCTGTGGGCACAACACAACAAGCCCAACACTAACACAGGCACGCACAATACAAAAGCGGCAGTGACGGCGACGGCGACGCAGAGAAGATCTAATCCGGCTCTGGTGGTGGTGGGGGGAGCGGTGGAGCCATCCGAAGAGCCATCGCGCGAAGCTGGGTGATGATGGAGGTGATGGCGTCTCTCTCCCTGGGGCGGCTAAGCGGCCGCCAAAGCTGCAAGTAACCAGACCATTTGAACAAAGCGTCAGTAGCGCGACGAAGAGGGATACGCTGAATCACAAGCTTGTTCCTAACAGTCCACAGCGTCCAGGCGAGGACACCAATAGTCAACCACCTAATGTGGCGCGACGCGGGTGGTAATGCTTGGAGTTCGGCGAAGAGGGCGGGGAAGTTGTTGTGAACCCAGCTTCCACCCACTATTTCGCGGAAACAGCTCCAGAGGAACTGCGCGGACACGCAGGTGAAGAAGATATGGTTCGAATCCTCTTCAGGCCCGCAGAGCGGGCAGCGCCCATCCCCAGGGCCGTTGCGTTTCAGGACCTCTATGCCGGACGGGAGGCGGCCGCGAATCCATTGCCACAAGAAGATCCTAATCTTCAAGGGGAGCCGGATCTCCCAGATGGAGGTGAGCTCCTCAGGGCCCGACGAAGGGGCTATGGCCTGGTAGAGAGACTTCATGGAGAATCTCCCCGATGGCTCTAGTCGCCACCTGGTGCGGTCATCTCCCAATTCGAGGTCAGGCTCGTGCAGCGCGATGCAGTCGATCAAGTCCTGCCAATCAGCATTTTCAGCCGGGCCAAATGGTCGCCGAAAGGCGAGTTGCCCTAAGTCAATAAGGGCCGTCGCGACTGAAATCCGTGGATCAACCGCGATGGTGAACAGGTCGGGGAAGCGAGCCGCAAAGGGGATGTCACCCGCCCATCGATCGAACCAGAACAGAGTGGCGGTGCCAGATCCAACCGCAATCAAGGTCCCGATGCGAAGGACGGGGAGGAGTTGTATGATGGATTGCCAGAACTGGGAGCCGCCTGACCGCTGGCAGAAGGCGAGGGGTTGGCCATGGAGGTATTTCTGCTGGATGATGCGAAGCCATAGGCAACCCTCGCCGTTCGCTATCCGCCACAGCCACCTAGTCAGGAGGGCGATGTTCATGCGTTTGGAGGACATGATTCCGAGTCCGCCCTGGTCACGAGGTTTACATATCTCTGACCACCGCACCATGTGGTATTTCTGCTTATCGCCCTCACCAGCCCAGAAGAAGCGTCCCTGGACTGTAGCAATCTCATGGTGCAGAGTCTCAGGGAGGCTGTAGAAGCTCATGATGAATAGAAGCAGGATGGAGAGGGACGAGTTAATGAGCACCGTCCGGGCTGCCTTGGAGAGCCATCGGCCCTGCCAGGGTTCAATGCGGTGCTGCAGTTTACCTACCGTGGGGCGCAGCTTGGCCACCGTGAGCCTCGTGTCGCTAATGGTGATCCCCAAGTAAGACGTGGGAAAGCTCCCGAGCTGGCAATTAAAACAATCTGCAATGCTCTGTCGCTCGTCTTGGGAGTAACCCAAGACCATCACCGCACTCTTCTCGAAGTTGATCCTGAGGCCAGACATCTACTGGAAGCACAGCAGGAGGAACTTCAAGTTCGTGATGTCACTCGCTGATCCTTCCACCATGATAATGGTGTCATCGGCATATTGGAGAAGGGAAATCACGTTCCCGCCAGCAAGGTGCGGGGTTATGCCCTTAATATGTCCCGCAGCCTTAGCTCTATCTAAGATGGCTGCCAGAGCATCAACAACCATGTTGAAGAGGAACGGAGAGAAGGGATCACCCTGACGAACCCCACAGAATGTGGGGAAGAATGGTCCAATCTCGCCATTAATATTAACCGCGGTCCGGCCCGAGGAGACCATTTACATCACGCGAGTCACCCACCTGTCGTCAAAACCCTTCCTGAGCAGGCATTCTCGAAGGAAGGGCCAACTGACCGTGTCATAGGCCTTGTGGAAGTCGAGTTTCAGGAAGACCGCCTTGAGGTGTTTGGAGTATACCTCATGGAGCGCTTCATGGAACACTAGGACTCCGTCAAGGATATAACGGCCCTGGATAAATGCCGACTGATCAGGGTGGGTGATCCGGTCCGCAATGGGGGCCACCCTAATGGCGTACCCCTTCGCAAGGATGCGGAATATGACGTTGATCACCGTAATCGGGCGGAACAGGCGGATGTCCGAGGCTCCAGCTACTTTGGGGATGAGGGTGATTATCCCAAAGTTCAGTCTGGTGAGGTCGATGGATCCAACGTAGAACTCCTCGAAAAGGGCCATCACCTCCGGCTTAACAACCTCCCAAAAGGTCTGGAAGAACTTCACTGGGAGGCCATCCGGGCCAGGAGCCGATGAGGGGTTCATGCCCTTAATGGCCGCCCACACTTCAACCTCGGAGAACGGGGCCGTGAGGGTCGCGTTGTCCGCAGGCGAGACGCATCTGTGGGCCGGCCAAATGTCTTGCGCGAGGGCAAGCCCTCCCCGAGGGGAGGCAGAGAATAGGCCTCTGTAAAAACCGTCTACATGGGCTCGAATGGCCTCCGGTTGTTGCAGGAGGGTCTCTCCGTCCCAAAGAAGTGGGATGGAGTTATGGCGTCGCCGGCCGTTAGCTATGGCCTGGAAGTATGCGGTATTGGCATCCCCATTGAGGACCCAATTCTGCGTTCCTCGCAAACGCCGGTATGCCTCCTCGTCAGAGTAGATGACCATGAGCTGGTCCTCCAGATCGTACCTAAGCATCCACTCCTCGGCTGAGAGGCCCGCGGCATCCTATAACACCCCATGTCATTAGCCACAGTAATCACTTTTGATAATGACAAGTCAGCATGTTTAACAGTGCATAATCATCGTTAGCATCATATTGCATTTCAACTCCTAACTCAAATTCAAATTTAAATGAAAGTGGAAAATAAAAGTTATCCAACATAGAAACTAAAATGTTCAATAAATAGCAAATATTGCAGAGACCATTCTAAAATTGTAACCAACAATAAATTAATTAATTAGGTGGCTCAAACTTTACCAAAACAGCTAGGATTAATGCATTTTAATTATTATAAAAGTGGTGTGAGATCCATTTCACTCCAAACCAATTTTTGACAGTGGTAGAGGATGCCTAGTATTTATTGGAACAATTGCCATGTTCTACAAAAATCATTTTGAGGCCTAACTTTTTACTAAACAGAAAAGAAATAAAATAAATGAAAGAAAAACTAAAACAAACAAAAAAATAAAAACAGAGAGACCCCCCCTTGCTGGGCCTCGGCCCAGCTAACCACTGGGTTAGCCTAGCCGGCCCAACCCACTCCCCTTAACCCCACTCCCCCTGGAAACCCTAGCCCAACACCCCCAGCCCGATCCACTCCTCTCTCCTCCTCTCTGCCCCCGATTGGATCGGGGGGAGACCCCGGCGCCCGACCCGCCACGCCGTCGCCGCCGCCTCGCTCGAGTTGTCGCTCGGCGACCACCGCCGCCCGGTGTCGCCCCAGTCCCGCCGCCGACCGCCGCCTCTCTGCGCCGCCTCGCCGGCCTGCGTCGCCTCGCCTCCTCCTCATCCCGGCCACCACCGCCGCCTCGCCACCCCCTCTGTAAGCGCCGCCGCCCGCGGCCCCTTCCTCTCTCGCCCCCGGGCGCGCGCCGCCTCGCCACGCGCCGTTCACCCCCCCCGGCCCGGCGCCGCCGTGACCCTGGCCCGGCCACCGCCGGCTAGGCCGCGCCCGCACCCTGGGCCGCACTGGCCCCGCGCCCTCCCTCCGGCCCTGTCTCGCCCAGCCACCCGGGCTGCGCCCCGCGCCGCGGCTCACCGGTGGCCGCGCCCCGGCCACGGCCTCGGCCGGCCGTGCGTGCGTGCGTCCGTGCGGGCGCCCTGGGTTTGCCTGGACAATGTCCGGCGCCCATAGGGGCACCCCCCTGGACATGTCCGGCCACTGCCTAACCAGTGGGGCCCTGTGCCCCTTTAATTTTTTTTAATAAAAATAAATAGTTAATAAATTAATTAGGCTTTTTAATTAGTTAATAAATCTGTTAATTAACCCTATTTTAGTTAACCTAATTAGTTAGTTAACACTAATCTGCTAATTAGTATTTAGTGACAATGACATGTGGGCCCTATTGCCCTGGTTGACCGGTCAACTTTGTTGACCGTTGACCGGTTATTAAAATTAGTTCAAGAAATGCTTTAGAACTTCAGAAAATAATATAAAATAAACTGTAATCCGGATCGAAATTTTTTGAACATGAAAGTTGTTCAGAACGACGAGACGAACCCGGATACGCTACCCACATATCCGTGTGATGCCTCTAAATACCTGAACATGCAACCGTCCCCCTCCGGTCATCTGTCTGACAGCTGTCCGAAACCGGGAAAACTTTCCCGGATGGGATCTCCCTTTCTCGGTAACGTGCAACCCCACGTTAGAACACCCCCGGCACTGCTATTGTCATGTCATACTTTGTGTAGCATTGTTTGCTTTGTATTTACTGTTTCCTCCCCCCGCCTTCTCTCTCGATAGACGCTGAGACCGCTGACGACGCTGCCGTGAACGACTACAGCGTTGACGACCCGTCCTTCTCTGCCGAGCTTCCAGGCAAGCCCCCCCCTTGATCAACCCGATATCGCCTATTCCTTCTCTCTACTGCTTGCATTAGAGTAGTGTAGCATGTTACTGCTTTCGGTTAATCCTATTCTGCTGCATAGCTTGTCTTTGCTTCTACTGTTGATACCTTACCTGCAATCCTAAAATGCTTAGTATAGGTTGCTAGAATTACATCAGTGGCCCTACACTCTTATCCGTCTGCTATGCTATACTACTGGGCCGTGATCACTTCGGGAGGTGATCACGGGTACATATACTATATACTATTACATACTTATGTTACTGTTCGGAGATGGGGGCTGAAGGGGCAGGTGGTTCCATCCAGGCAGAGGTGGGCCTAGGTTCCCGACGGCCCCCGAGTGTTACTTTGTGGCGGAGCGACAGGGCAGGTTGTGGCCACCTAGGAGACAGGTGGGCCTGGCCCTGGTCGGCGTCCGCGGTTACTTCAAAATAACACGCTTAACGAGATTGGGTATTTGATCTGAGTCTGGCTACGAGCCTATATGCGCTAACCACCACGCGGGAACAGTTATGGGTACTCGACGTCGTGGTATCAGCCGAAGCCTCCTAGACGTCAGCGACTGAGCGGCGCGCGCCGGGTTGGACCGCGTAACGCAACTTCCTTTGTAATGGAGGTTGCTAGGTCTGCTCTCCGGCCGCCCACGCAACGTGCAGGTGTGCAATGGGCGATGGGCCCAGACCCCTGCGCGCATAGGATTTAGACCGGCGTGCTGACCTCTCTGTTAGGCCTAGGTAGGGCTGCGACGTGTTGATCTTCCGAGGCCGGGTATGACCCAGGAAAGTGTGTCCGACCAGAGGGATCGAGCGTGTTGGGTAATGTAGTGCACCCCTGCAGGGAAGTTTATCTATTCGAATAGCCGTGTCCCTCGGTAAAAGGACGACCCGGAGTTGTACCTCGACCTTATGACAACTAGAACCGGATACTTAATAAAACACACCCTTTCAAGTGCCAGATACAACCCGGTGATCGCTCTCTCACAGGGCGACGAGGAGAGGATCATCGGGTAGGATTATGCTATGCGATGCTACTTGGTGAACTTACCATCTACTCTCTTCTACATGCCGCAAGATGGAGGCTGCCAGAAGCGTAGTCTTCGACAGGATTAAATATCCCCCCTCTTATTCTTGCTTTCTGCAGTTCAGTCCACTGATATGGCCCTTTACACATATACCCATGCATTTGTAGTGTAGCTCCTTGCTTGCGAGTACTTTGGATGAGTACTCACGGTTGCTTTGCTCCCCCCTTTTCCCCCTTTCTTTTCTTTCTGGTTGTCACAACCAGATGCTGGAGTTCAGGAGCCAGACGCCACCGTCGACGACGACCCCTACTACTCTGGAGGTGCCTACTACTACGTGCAGGCTGTCGACGACGACCAGGAGTAGTTTAGGAGGATCCCAGGCAGGAGGCCTGCGCCTCTTTCGATATGTATCCCAGTTTGTGCTAGCCATCTTATGGCAACTTGTTTAACTTATGTCTGTACTCAGATATTGTTGCTTCCGCTGACTCGTCTATGATCGAGCACTTGTATTCGAGCCCTCGAGGCCCCTGGCTTGTATTATGATGCTTGTATGACTTATTTTACTTTTAGAGTTGTGTTGTGATATCTTCCCGTCAGTCCCTGATCTTGATCGTACACGTTTGCGTGTATGATTAGTGTACGATTGAATCGGGGGCATCACAAGTTGGTATCAAAGCCGACTGCCTGTAGGAACCCCCCTTCCACACTCCTTGGCCGAAGTTGAGTCTAGACAAAGAAAACTGTTTTACTAACATGGCTGTGTGTCTTACGGGCCCACATCGCCAATTGGGTGGTATTAGGATCTTTTACTCCTCGTTCTTTACTCCGGGACTCTGAACTCTCTTCTACTCGGGTTAAACAAATTTACTAACACTAATATTAGGATCCTGTGACCACATTCACCCTAAAGTTGGATAAGCCATAGTTATTCCTTAGAATAGTATTTTGGACAATATCCACACTGTCATATGACTCCTTTGAAACATCTTTGTTTTCAGATGGAACCCACGAGGCAGGTCATGCGCCACACGGCGGCCATTGGTGTTCAGGGTTCACCTGCTGTGTTAGCTAAGATGATGACCTATCTGGGTTATCGCTGGCACCCTGAGTACACCGTGTACGAGCAGTACCAGGACTTTAACCAGGAGCAGTACAGTGCCATCGTCCACCTCTACTCTCGAGAGTATGACTCCACTACTGTGCTGCACACCGCTCATGGTGTTGGAGTGACCATCGATATGGCAGTCCACGATGCTGCTTATGCAGCTCTGACACGTCTTCGTGGAGAGTATCGGGCGCTGGACACCTCCCCTTTCAGGCACGTTGCTATCGCATCTGACGATGGTGCGGAGGGATATTACACTGCTGCCTACTCCACCATCACCCGAGAGCCCTTCCACCATCAGAACCTGGTTCTGCATGCTGATGGGCTGGATCGAGCTAATCGAGCTCTTCGCCACGAGTTGTACACCACCCGTCAGCACCTTTACAGTGCATTGACGCTGTTGCACCCCTTTGTCCGATCTAGTGAGCTGCCGCGATCTGCGATCTACCCAGTCAGGACCGTGATGCCCCAGGGTGTCGGTTGGCCAGATGTGGGAGGCTACACTCCCGCACTTGGTCCTCTTTTGCCACCTGGACGTCGGGTTCTACACCAGAGTGTTCACGGACCGCAGGCTACTGACGTAGAGGACTTCCCGTCGCGTCACTACCAGCTGTCAGGCTACACCTACCTCCACAGTTCCTCCTGGGACTGATGTAGACTTGCTTATTAGCATTAGATGCATTCGCCGCGAGCCTGCGTGCCGCCTATGATGTCTTTAGTCTTATGTACTGAACTCTATGCATGATCCCTTTTGTAAGATATACCAACTACTATGTAGTATCTATCGTGCTCCTTTCATTATGCATGTTTCACCAAGAATGATTCTTGTCTTTGCAAATTTCTCAATGCTGAACTACCCCTGTTATATATTAGCAGGATGGTTAGACCAGGTGGTCGTGGTCGTGGTGGCAACGCCCCACCACCGCCTGAGTATATGGCTGGTATGATCCAACAGTTCGAGCTGAACCGCCAGTTCATGGAGAATATGATGGCTCAGTTCCCGCGCCCCAATATGAACCAGCAGCCAGCCCAAATAACTCTGCAGGATTTCATACGCCTCAACCCAACCATGTACCGTAGCTCAACTCAGCCTCTGGATGCTGATGACTGGCTCCGTGACATCACCTATGAGATGGAGTCTGCTGATGTAGCCCCTGCCAGCTATGTCACCTTTGCTTCCTTCTTTCTGAAGGGACCTGCTGCTCAATGGTGGGACAGCCACAGGCGTACTCTGCCGGTTGGAGCGATCATCACCTGGCCAGACTTTCAAGCTGCTTTCCGTGCCCGCTTCATCCCACAGGGAATCATGGACCGGAAGAAGCGCGAATTCCGCAACCTCACCCAAGGCAACAAAACTGTGGAAGCTTATCAGCGGGAGTTTCTGGACTTATCCCGCTATGCTGAAGAAGACATTGCAACTGATGCACGCAGACAGGAGAAGTTCCGTGATGGCCTTCAAGCTGACATCAAGCTCGCACTGCTAGTGCATGACTTTCCCGATTTCGCCACCTTGGTGAACAAGGCCATCAATGTTGAAACTGGTCTGCAGGAACACCAGAGCTCTCACAGACGCAACCGTGACACGGGCTCATCTTCGGGCCCGCCCTCGCAGAAGCGTAAGATCTGGATCCCGAACAGCATGTACCGTCCAAATGCACCTGCTCCAAGGCAGTCTTATGCTGCACCGCGTCTGCCTCCTCCACCGCCCAGGCAGCCAAGACTTCCAGCTGCACCACCCCAAGCTCCTGCTCCCACCACCAATAATGGTCTGTGCTACAAGTGTGTTCAACCAGGTCACCTTGCCAGGAACTGCTATCAGAACCAGAATCAACTGGCCCTTCCTGCAGCTGGTCGTGGAAGCAACCAGCCCCGCAACAACAATGCCAAGTCTTATGGTCGTGTTCATGCCAACCACGTTGATCTCAATGAAGCTCGAGACCAGCCTGCTACTGTGATGGGTACACTCCTCGTAAATTCAGTACCAGCATCCGTTTTATTTGATACAGGTGCATCGCATTCATTCATGTCGGAAGATTTTGCATGCTTGCACGACATTAAATGTGAGGACATGAACGCTTCGCTATTAGTACACACCCCTGCGGGCCAATGTCGAACCTCCATGTTTTGCAAGGATGTCCCCGTTGAAATCGAAGGACTGGAATTCCTTGTCTCTCCCATCGCACTGAAGTCCTGTAGCATTGATCTCATTCTGGGAATGGAATGGTTGAAAGCGCATACTGCTTCTATAGTTTGCGCCACTAAGACCGTCCATCTGCTACACCCTTCCGATGAAATAATAAGCTACAACGCTCGTCTGGTTCAGAATGCCGAGGCAAGGCTTTATGCGTTGAACGCATTGAACGCTGCACCACTCGAGGGCATTGAAAACATTCCCGTTGTTCATGAATTCCAAGACGTCTTTCCTGAAGAACTTCCAGGGATTCCCCCTGCTAGAGCTGTCGAATTCATCATCGACTTGAAACCAGGCACCACCCCTATAGCCAAACGACCTTACAAGATGCCGCCACATGAACTCATTGCGCTTAAGGAGGAAATCGACACATCTCTTCGCAGTGGTTTCATTCGCCCCAGTTGCTCTCCTTGGGGAGCACCTTCCATCTTTGTCAAGAAGAAGGATGGGACAAACCGATTGGTCCAAGACTACCATCCTATTAACCAAGCTACCATTCAGAACAAATATCCTCTTCCTCGGATCAATGATCTGTATGATCAACTAGCTGGCTCATCAGTGTTCTCCAAACTCGATTTAAGGTTGGGATACCACCAGATCCGTGTTCGTGAAGAGGATATCCCAAAGACCGCATTCGTGACTCGATATGGTTCATATGAGTACACTGTCATGTCATTCGGCTTAACCAATGCTCCAGCCACCTTCTCTCGTTTGATGAACTATATCTTCATGGAATACCTCGACAAGTTCGTCGTGGTTTATCTGGATGATATCCTTGTGTACTCCAAGAATAAAGAAGAGCATGCTGAACATCTTCGTCTTGTCCTGGAGAAGCTTCAAGAGCATCAACTCTATGCTAAGTATTCCAAGTGTGAATTCTGGCTTCCCGAAGTAACTTATCTTGGGCATGTCATCTCCAAGGATGATATTGCTGTCAACCCCGAGCGAGTTCAGGCTATTCTCGATTGGGCTCCTCCGAAGA
The DNA here is from genome assembly GCA_011799875.1 of Thinopyrum elongatum. Classification (NCBI taxonomy): domain Eukaryota; kingdom Viridiplantae; phylum Streptophyta; class Magnoliopsida; order Poales; family Poaceae; genus Thinopyrum; species Thinopyrum elongatum. The sequence continues at coordinate 144,523,156 of CM022302.1, read as the reverse complement.
ACGTCAAGCAAGTCAGGAGTTTTCTCGGTCTCGCCAGCTATTGCCGTCGATTCGTCGAGAACTTCTCCAAGATCGCCAGGCCTCTGACTAACCTATTGCATAAGGGCGTCAAGTACCAATGGACAGACAAATGTCAGGAAAGTTTCCAGGCACTCAAGGACAAATTGACTTCTGCCCCAGTGCTTGCTCCACCTGATACTAAGATGGACTTCGTCATTTACTGCGACGCTTCCCGTCAAGGATTAGGCTGTGTCCTAATGCAAGAGCGCAAAGTGATTGCCTATGCATCCCGTCAATTGCGCCCTCACGAAGAGAACTACCTAGTTCACGACCTCGAGCTTGCTGCTGTCATACATGCACTGAAACAGTGGCGACATTACCTTCTCGGTAATCGTTGCGAGATCTTCACCGACCACCAAAGTCTAAAGTATATGTTTACTCAGCCAGACCTGAACCTCCGTCAGCAGAGATGGATGGAGACTGTTGCAGACTTTGACTTGGGTATTTCCTATACACCAGGCAAGGCTAATGTAATGGCTGATGCCTTGAGCCGTAAGTCATACTGCAACCACCTCCAGGTTCACAAAGTTCAAACCTCGCTTGTTGAGGAATTCAGAAAGCTGAACCTCCATATTGTTCCTCCTGGAGCACTCGCTCCCCCTCCTCCAGAGTTCCGCAAGATGAACCTCCGTTTTGTTCCCCAGGGTTCCCTTAATACCCTGGCTGTCGAACCAGATCTCTTGGGCAGCATCAAGACACTGCAGAAGTATGACTCTCAAGCCCACAAGATTAAGCGCTACATCGTGGCAGGAAGGCCCTCGTGCTTCACCCTTGGAGATGATGACACCTTATTCTTTAAAGGTCGAATAGTGGTCCCTACGGAAGACAACCTGGATATGACTCAGAAGGTTATGAAAGAAGCTCATGAAACGCCTCTGTCTATTCATCCCGGTAGCACCAAGATGTACCAAGATGTCCGTCGAAAATTCTGGTGGTCTAATATGAAGCAAGACATTGCTCGTTATGTTGCTGAATGTGACGTTTGTTGTCGAATCAAAGCAGAACATCAAAGACCTGCTGGAACTCTGCAACCTATCTCTATTCCTGAATGGAAATGGGACCATGTTGAAATGGACTTCGTCACTAGTTTTCCCAAATCGCAGAAAGGTAATGATGCTATCCTTGTCATCATTGATCGACTCTTTAAAGTTGCACATTTTCTGGCGGTCAAAGAAACGATCACAGCTAGTCAGCTTGCAACTCTCTACATGTCCAGAATTGTTTCACTGCATGGTATTCCACTGGTAATCAGTTCGGACTGTGGCAGCTTATTCACTTCAAAATTCTGGGCAAGTTTCCAAGAAGCTATGGGTACTCATCTGTCATTCAGTACTGCATTTCATCCTCAGTCGCAAGGGCAAGTGGAACGTGTCAACCAAGTTCTCGAAGACATGCTTCGAGCTTGTGTTATCTCTTTCGGCAAGAAATGGGAGGAATCTCTCCCGTATGCGGAGTTCTCTTATAATAATAGCTATCAAGCTAGTCTGAAGATGGCCCCCTTCGAAGTGTTATATGGACGAAAGTGTCGAACCCCTCTGAACTGGTCAGAAACTGGGAACGTCCACTTTTCGGTCCGGATATTATCCAACACGCCGAAGAACAAGTCCGCATCGTTCCTGAGAATCTCAAGACTGCCCAGTCACGTCAGAAGAGTCAGTATGACCGTCATCATAAAGACATGGTCTATCATCCTGGCGAAAAGGCTTATCTTCGAGTTACACCAATGAAGGGTGCTCACCGCTTCGGGATCAAGGGCAAGCTAGCTCCTCGCTATATTGGTCCGTTCACTATTCTTGAAAAGCGTGGAAAAGTGGCATATCAACTGGAGCTTCCGCCGAACCTTTCTCAGGTTCACGATGTGTTCCATGTGTCACAACTCCGCCGTTGCTTCAAGGACCCAATCCGAGCAGTGGATCATGAAGTGCTCGAATTGCAACAGGACCTCTCCTATAAAGAGCATCCGGTCCGCATTCTCGACCAAGCTGAACGCCGCACACGTCAGAAGGCAATCAAGTTCCTCAAGGTTCAGTGGTCAAATCATTCTGAAGATGAGGCCACTTGGGAATGCGAGGATCGTCTTCGTGAAGAATACCCCACTTTCTTTCAGTCTTCCTCTTAATTCTCGGGACGAGAATTCTTGATAGATGAGGAGAATTGTAACACCCCATGTCATTAGCCACAGTAATCACTTTTGATAATAACAAGTCAGCATGTTTAACAGTGCATAATCATCGTTAGCATCATATTGCATTTCAACTCCTAACTCAAATTCAAATTTAAATGAAAGTGGAAAATAAAAGTTATCCAACATAGAAACTAAAATGTTCAATAAATAGCAAATATTGCAGAGACCATTCTAAAATTGTAACCAACAATAAATTAATTAATTAGGTGGCTCAAACTTTACCAAAACAGCTAGGATTAATGCATTTTAATTATTATAAAAGTGGTGTGAGATCCATTTCACTCCAAACCAATTTTTGACAGTGGTAGAGGATGCCTAGTATTTATTGGAACAATTGCCATGTTCTACAAAAATCATTTTGAGGCCTAACTTTTTACTAAACAGAAAAGAAATAAAATAAATGAAAGAAAAACTAAAACAAACAAAAAAATAAAAACAGAGAGACCCCCCCTTGCTGGGCCTCGGCCCAGCTAACCACTGGGTTAGCCTAGCCGGCCCAACCCACTCCCCTTAACCCCACTCCCCCTGGAAACCCTAGCCCAACACCCCCAGCCCGATCCACTCCTCTCTCCTCCTCTCTGCCCCCGATTGGATCGGGGGGAGACCCCGGCGCCCGACCCGCCACGCCGTCGCCGCCGCCTCGCTCGAGTTGTCGCTCGGCGACCACCGCCGCCCGGTGTCGCCCCAGTCCCGCCGCCGACCGCCGCCTCTCTGCGCCGCCTCGCCGGCCTGCGTCGCCTCGCCTCCTCCTCATCCCGGCCACCACCGCCGCCTCGCCACCCCCTCTGTAAGCGCCGCCGCCCGCGGCCCCTTCCTCTCTCGCCCCCGGGCGCGCGCCGCCTCGCCACGCGCCGTTCACCCCCCCCGGCCCGGCGCCGCCGTGACCCTGGCCCGGCCACCGCCGGCTAGGCCGCGCCCGCACCCTGGGCCGCACTGGCCCCGCGCCCTCCCTCCGGCCCTGTCTCGCCCAGCCACCCGGGCTGCGCCCCGCGCCGCGGCTCACCGGTGGCCGCGCCCCGGCCACGGCCTCGGCCGGCCGTGCGTGCGTGCGTCCGTGCGGGCGCCCTGGGTTTGCCTGGACAATGTCCGGCGCCCATAGGGGCACCCCCCTGGACATGTCCGGCCACTGCCTAACCAGTGGGGCCCTGTGCCCCTTTAATTTTTTTTAATAAAAATAAATAGTTAATAAATTAATTAGGCTTTTTAATTAGTTAATTAATTCTGTTAATTAACCCTATTTTAGTTAACCTAATTAGTTAGTTAACACTAATCTGCTAATTAGTATTTAGTGACAATGACATGTGGGCCCTATTGCCCTGGTTGACCGGTCAACTCTGTTGACCGTTGACCGGTTATTAAAATTAGTTCAAGAAATGCTTTAGAACTTCAGAAAATAATATAAAATAAACTGTAATCCGGATCGAAATTTTTTGAACATGAAAGTTGTTCAGAACGACGAGACGAACCCGGATACGCTACCCACATATCCGTGTGATGTCTCTAAATACCTGAACATGCAACCGTCCCCCTCCGGTCATCTGTCTGACAGCTGTCCGAAACCGGGAAAACTTTCCCGGATGGGATCCCCCTTTCTCGGTAACGTGCAACCCCACGTTAGAACACCCCCGGCACTGCTATTGTCATGTCATACTTTGTGTAGCATTGTTTGCTTTGTATTTACTGTTTCCTCCCCCCTCCTTCTCTCTCGATAGACGCTGAGACCGCTGACGACGCTGCCGTGAACGACTACAGCGTTGACGACCCGTCCTTCTCTGCCGAGCTTCCAGGCAAGCCCCCCCTTGATCAACCCGATATCGCCTATTCCTTCTCTCTACTGCTTGCATTAGAGTAGTGTAGCATGTTACTGCTTTCGGTTAATCCTATTCTGCTGCATAGCTTGTCTTTGCTTCTACTGTTGATACCTTACCTGCAATCCTAAAATGCTTAGTATAGGTTGCTAGAATTACATCAGTGGCCCTACACTCTTGTCCGTCTGCTATGCTATACTACTGGGCCGTGATCACTTCGGGAGGTGATCACGGGTACATATACTATATACTATTACATACTTATGTTACTGTTCGGAGATGGGGGCTGAAGGGGCAGGTGGTTCCATCCAGGCAGAGGTGGGCCTAGGTTCCCGACGGCCCCCGAGTGTTACTTTGTGGCGGAGCGACAGGGCAGGTTGTGGCCACCTAGGAGACAGGTGGGCCTGGCCCTGGTCGGCGTCCGCGGTTACTTCAAAATAACACGCTTAACGAGATTGGGTATTTGATCTGAGTCTGGCTACGAGCCTATATGCGCTAACCACCACGCGGGAACAGTTATGGGTACTCGACGTCGTGGTATCAGCCGAAGCCTCCTAGACGTCAGCGACTGAGCGGCGCGCGCCGGGTTGGACCGCGTAACGCAACTTCCTTTGTAATGGAGGTTGCTAGGTCTGCTCTCCGGCCGCCCACGCAACGTGCAGGTGTGCAATGGGCGATGGGCCCAGACCCCTGCGCGCATAGGATTTAGACCGGCGTGCTGACCTCTCTGTTAGGCCTAGGTAGGGCTGCGACGTGTTGATCTTCCGAGGCCGGGTATGACCCAGGAAAGTGTGTCCGACCAGAGGGATCGAGCGTGTTGGGTAATGTAGTGCACCCCTGCAGGGAAGTTTATCTATTCGAATAGCCGTGTCCCTCGGTAAAAGGACGACCCGGAGTTGTACCTCGACCTTATGACAACTAGAACCGGATACTTAATAAAACACACCCTTTCAAGTGCCAGATACAACCCGGTGATCGCTCTCTCACAGGGCGACGAGGAGAGGATCATCGGGTAGGATTATGCTATGCGATGCTACTTGGTGAACTTACCATCTACTCTCTTCTACATGCCGCAAGATGGAGGCTGCCAGAAGCGTAGTCTTCGACAGGATTAAATATCCCCCCTCTTATTCTTGCTTTCTGCAGTTCAGTCCACTGATATGGCCCTTTACACATATACCCATGCATTTGTAGTGTAGCTCCTTGCTTGCGAGTACTTTGGATGAGTACTCACGGTTGCTTTGCTCCCCCCTTTTCCCCCTTTCTTTTCTTTCTGGTTGTCACAACCAGATGCTGGAGTTCAGGAGCCAGACGCCACCGTCGACGACGACCCCTACTACTCTGGAGGTGCCTACTACTACGTGCAGGCTGTCGACGACGACCAGGAGTAGTTTAGGAGGATCCCAGGCAGGAGGCCTGCGCCTCTTTCGATATGTATCCCAGTTTGTGCTAGCCATCTTATGGCAACTTGTTTAACTTATGTCTGTACTCAGATATGTTGCTTCCGCTGACTCGTCTATGATCGAGCACTTGTATTCGAGCCCTCGAGGCCCCTGGCTTGTATTATGATGCTTGTATGACTTATTTTACTTTTAGAGTTGTGTTGTGATATCTTCCCGTGAGTCCCTGATCTTGATCGTACACGTTTGCGTGTATGATTAGTGTATGATTGAATCGGGGGCATCACACATCCGCACGTAGATCTAGGGACTGGATGGCCTCTAGGAGGGCTTTCTTCCGTTCTCGAATGTCCCGGCCCACGTTAGCACCCCATCCTTTCATGAATTGCCGTGACCGCTTAGCACAGAAGTGCCAGGACTCCACGGCTAAGAGGGATCGATGAGGGGCTTCGCGTGCCTCACACCATCGGGCGGCCACTGCAGTGGCAAAACCAGGCTGGTGCAGCCAGAAAGTCTCAAAGCGGAAGCGGGGCGGAAGGGGGGGACGTTCGTTCTCCGAAGATAGGAGTAGGGGGACGTGATCAGATCCAATCCGTGTAATCGCACGGAGCGAAGCTAGGGGGCAACGAATGTCCCACTCAGGAGATGCAAAGACCCTGTCGAGAACTGACCGGGTCGGCTCCACTTGTCGGTTGGTCCACGTAAACCTGGCCCCAACTCTATCTAGTTCGCGAAGCCCCATGTCCGCGATGCTGTCATTGAACATCTGCATCCGGGGGAAGTTAACCAAGTGATTGTTCTTATCTTCCTCCGTCCGGATAAGGTTGAAGTCGCCGCCCACAACCACCGGCAGCTGGGCGGCCGCAACCTTCCTGCGGAGCTCAGCGAGGAAGGCCTCCGAGCGGTGGTGATCTGCCGGTCCATAGACCGCGATGATCTCCCATTTGAAGTTCAAGGCCCTCTCGTAGATCTCCATGCTAACGAAGAACTCGCCTCGGTCCATGCTACCAACCTCAAAGGTGGCATCCTTAACACCTAGAAGGATGCCACCCGAGTGGCCCGCGCTCCCACTAGAAGGGAGCCAGTGCCAAGCAAATAGGTCGGAGCTCAAATGGTCGAGCTCCGAAAGGGAGAATTCCGTTCGCATCGTTTCTTGGATGGCCACAATGTCGATTTGTTCGTTGCGCATGTACTCTATCAATTGGCGGCGCCAGCCATCTTGGCCGAAGCCGCGGATGTTCCAGAATAAGGTACGCATCATGAGACCATCGGGGGGCTGCTTGACCCCAAGACTCGGGATGCGCTCTGGGCGCGGAGAGCTGCGGTGCGGGAACGGGTGCGTCCCCGGATCTCAGCGGGATCGGCGACCGCACGCTGCTGAGCGCTCGGGGCGGCCTCGGCGGAGGGCCCCGGGGGGGTTTGACGGCGCGCGCGGGCCTCGGCCAAGCGACCATCGAGAATCTCCCGAGCGCGGATCGCCACAATCTGAACTAACGGGGGCTCGATCTCTCCCCTAAACACGATGGCGGAGTCCGCCACCACCTTTGCGAGATGGCCAAGAGGTGCCGACTCAAGAGCAGAAAACGAGCAAGTAGCTGGAGTGGCAGGGATGGACGGAGTACCTGGCTCAAGGGTCCGGGCAGCGGCCCGGAGCTCTGCCCGCTCGGGGATAGGCAGAGCTGGGCAACCCTCCGGCCTGGCCGCCTCGATCCGAGCGCTGCGGCGAGAGGACGTCACTGGGGTCGAGGACGATCTGCCCCGCCTGGAGTAGGCCGCGGTCCACGGTGGGAGTGGGGGGACGGCCACGGGGGTGGTCAGCACCACCGAAGCCCCACCGAGGGCGGCGCACGCGGAGGACAGGAGCAGGGCCGGAGGAGACGTGATCCTGACGAGGTCCAGCGCCAGCGGGGTCGGGGTCAAGTCAGCACCAGGGGGGATTAGCCACCCCCAGGTCCAACCGGACCGGCTCGGCACGGGGGGTCGAGAGGGGCGGGTCCCGGTCACGCCCCTCCCCCTCGGGTGGTGCAGGAGCAGCAGGCGGGAGCAGGGCTGAAGGCGTCGTGCCGTCCTCGACAGGGAGCGAGGAGAGGATGCCGGAGAGCATACCATCGGGGGAGCGCGGGGACGATGCCGGGAAAACCTGGAGGCTCGCTTCAGATGCATCGCTGCCGTCAGCGGGTAGTGGAGGGGCCGAGAGGTGGGATCGGCCGGCTCCTGCGCCACCCCTGGCAGCCGAGACGGGAGGCTGCGCGTGGTGTGGGCTGTCCTCGTATTCCTCGTCGTCGTCATCCGATCCGGAGTTGTGGCCGTGTCGGAGGTCACGGTCGCTGCGGTGGCCCCCCATACCCCCACCATCAGGGCCACCCCTCAAGAGGCTGTCGTCGGGGATGCGGGGGCGGCCGATGTGGTTGGGAGGCTCGGGAGAGATCCGTAGGTCGAAACCCTGGTCATTGAAGAACACCCGGACCGTGGCACGGAGCTTGGACGAGTCAAGGGATTTGACCTTGACCCGCACCTCCTCCTCCTTGCAGAGGGAGAGCTCATCCACCACGACCACCTTGCCGAGGATGCGGGACATGTTCCGAATGACCCTCACCGAGCGAGCGATGTCGGGGAGGCCGCCGATGAGGATCCATGCCGTGTCCAGGACGGCCACTGCCAGGGGGTCCCGGACAGGCACAGAGATGTCCACCACGAGCTTGTTGAGCTCGAGGGTGATGTCGCCGCTGCGGGTGCCGTAGCCGTGGCTGACCGCGTCGGGGAACACCACCGAGAACTGGTCGTCCACCAGCAGGGTAACCTGCCAGTCCCAGGTGCAGTGGTAGAGGTGGTTGAGCTCCGCCTCGATCATCTCCGGGGAAGCCACCCCATCCCGCACCGAGACAATCGCCAGGAGTGAGGGAGAGAGCGGAGGGATGTCAGGCACCTCGATGTGGAAGAAGCCGAGGCCCTCGATCCCATGCCCGTAAATCATCACCTCCTCTGCCACGGGGCGGTCCGGGCAGAGGTATGCAGGATGTCCCGGATCCGAGCAGAGGTAGCAGCACTGTGGGCGTGTACAAGCCATCTGAGAGTGGCCGGAGAGTCTGCAGTTGAAGCATTTCTGGAGGTCAGAGGGCTGGTTCCCTGGCTGAGCAGCGCCGAGGCCGGAGGCCGGAAGGTCACGGGCCGCACCTGGAGCTGGTGTCGCGCCGTTGCCGCGGCCCAAGCCGCGCTTCTTCTTCTTTTTAGCTCCCTGCCGGCCCCGGCCAGCCCCGTTGGTGTTGGGGGGGAAGTTGGGTTCCCCACGCGGTGGCTGGTACCGGCGGGAGGGGGCGGCAGGGGCTGGCTGCTGATGCTGTTGAGGGCGAGGAGGCGAACGAGAGCGACCCCCACTGGCGGGGGAACGGTCGTCGTCCCGACGGCGCGGGGAGGGGGACCGACGGCGCTGGGTCCGCCAGTCAGCCGCTGGCGCAGGGGAGCGGGACCGGGAGCGGCCCCGGTTGTCCGACCGAGCTGGGGAGCGGCGCTGCGGGGATCGCTGGCCGGAGCGCGGAGGGGAGCGACGGTCGACACGCTGCGGGGAACGACGGCCATCCCGAGACGACAGTTGCCGGCGAAGGTCGTCTTCACGCCGCACAGCATCAGGGGACGGGCGCGCGGCGTCCCGGCGATCTTCGGTGCGGCGCTTGGGGCGGGGGGCCCCGTCGTCCCAGTCGCGCACCATGGGAGCAGGAGGAGGCGGCGACGGGGAGGTACGGGGCTGGGAGGCGGCGGAGAGGGAGATAGGAGCGCGGACTAGGGTTACGCGCGATGACTCGGGAGCTCGGTCCTGATTTGGGGGCCGAGGAAAACCGGCTGGAGGCCAAATGGACCGATGGATCGTCTGGGTCGGCCCACAAGGAGCCACCCGCGGGGTGGGCCGTCTCACGCTCGGCGCGGCCCGCAGGCGCATATTGGGCCCAAGCAGCGACTGGTCCAGCCGGGCGCGACCCAGCCAGCAGGGCGAGGGGGCGGCCGCGAGGGTTTCCCCATCCGCCGCCACCGCCGCCGCGGCCGGCGTCAACGCCCGAGAGAAGGAGGGACCGTGCCATGGACGACGAGGAGAGAGGCGAGTCGCGTCGAAGGTCAGACGAGCCGAAGGCGGCGATGAACGGCCTGAACGGTGAACGACGCAAAAGAATTGGCGATTCGGGCGAGACAGCGGCCGGACGGCGAGGAGGCACACCGGCGGCACAGGCGATGGTCGCAGGGACGGAGGGGCGCCAAGACAGACGGGCAGGACCTTGGTCGGAGCACCTAGCGACGCCCCACGCCGTAGCGCGGCGGCGGCGAGCGGTCCGTGAACCCAAGGTGGTCCTTTTGCCAGGCGTCGGCGGGGGGGCTGCCGCAGCGCGCCGGCGCGACCGCGAGGGAGTGGCCGAGCTGCCACGCCTGTGCGGCAGCTCGCTCCCCACGCTGGTCACAGCCGGGCAGGCTGGGGGCTCCCGGCGCACGATTGGCCGGCCGGCAGCCTCGTCGTCCGCCTCTGCGAGGTCGGCCCAGCGCAGCGCCGTGGACACCGCAGGGGGTGGGGAGGCCGCGGAAGAGGCGGCGGGGGGGGGGGGGACGCGGCCGGGGCGCCGGTCGCGGGGGGGAGCACCGGAGACGGGGAGGCCGGCGGCTGGGGCGCCAGGGGCGCGGGCGGCGAGTCGCCCTCGGGGGCGCGGGAGCAGCAGTCCATCTCCTCCGCTGAGATAGCCAGATTGGTGAATCCTACGTTAGGGGCATCTTCACGCCATCCCCTGAAATGGATACAGACCAGTCCGCAAACATGGATGCGAGAGCCAACCATCCAACCGCATCCCCTAAATGTCCGGTCAGGTCCCACCAATTTCATTTCAAATGCATATCAATATGAAAGCAAGTTAAATTATGATTTTCATAGCGCCCGGTCACAATTAGTAAGAGACGTATGTTCATAGTTTTTGCATGCGCCTGATCACAAAAGTCCGTGTAAAAGAGGTGATTTTTTGCCCTCCTAACCGGCTATCCGAGCCTCCTTGCTAGGGCTGGACCAAAAGCTCGTAGCTCGCGAGCTTAACGAGCGCTCGATAGTTCAGCTTGTTAAGCTCGTAGCTCGCTTCTTAATGATCATAGCCAATCATTGATTTAAGCTCGTTAAGCTTAACGAACGAGCTAACGAATTTCATGAGTAGCTCGTTAAACTCGTTAGTAACAACATTACACATATTTTCATCTTATATGACAAACTTTTTGTAGCACCTCAGCCCATCTATTCAATCTAATCGACATAGGAGGCAACAAACTAGGGCATTTCATTTTGTATCACCATATTTCATCTTAAAAACCATACCTACACACTCATCCTGTAGACCGTAACACATTATAATCTGTTAACGAGCGCTCGTGAGCACTCACGAGCTTAACGAGTTTCAAACGAATCGAGCCGAGCAGGGTTTTCTGCTCGTTAACCTTAACGAGCTTAATGAGCCGAGCCTTAACGAGCACGAGCTTAACGAGCACGAGCTTAACGAGCCGAGCAGCTCGTTAGTCCACCCCTACTCCTTGCTCACCCTGCCGTCGCCTCTTCCTCACCATCCGGTTCCTTCTTGGCCGCCTCCTTCTTGACCACCTCCATCTCGTCCGCCAAGCACTTCAACATCTTGACATAGACAGCATGCATGATCATCGCTGCATCGTCATCCAACTCATCCATCCTCATGGTCAACATCTTTGTATCCTCCGAAGCGGTCGCGAGCTCAACCCTTCTCTTTTCAAGCTTCATCTTCTTTTCTTCGAGGTTGAGCTTCTTCCCGGTCGCCGCCATCAAGATGTTAAACCTCTCGGCCTTCTTTTCCTCCTTCACGTCGGAACGCTTGACACATGCTTTCTCCTTCTTCGCCAAGATGTCCTCAAACCTCTCCGTCATCTTGGCCGCCACCCCTTCTTGCTTCTCTTTCTCCTCTTCCTACTTCTTTTTCCAGAACCCTCTTCTAACCTTCTTGGGCGGCTCTTTGGTTGGGTTGGTTATGTCAGTGCTAAACCCGGCGGATGTCCTATAGGGGGTCCCGAGCTATTGGTCTAGGAACAATGGTAACAGGGGGGAAATAGGAGACGATGTTTACCTGGTTCGGACCCCTCGAAGAGGTAAAACCCTATGTCCTGCTTTTTTATATTGATGTGATGGAGTATCAAGTACAAGATGATCTACCTCGAGATCGTATGATTGTCTTATGAACCCTAAGACTGGTAATCGTGCCTCTAGAGACTAAACCCCACGGCTTATATATGCATCGGGGGTACCTAGGCTATACATATGGTCGGTTGCCAATCATGTCGGCTAATGAGCTATCCTTGAACTACACTCCAAGTGTTCGGAGGTTTCCATCTTGATCACGCCGAGGTTCAGAGCTTCCGGAGTCCTTCCTTGTGGAGATCGGTGGGCCGTGAGCTCGGCCCATGACTGTGGGTCGTATAGGTTAGTACCCTTTAGTCCAGGACACTGTCAGAAGTCCTTGAACTTGTCTTCGAAACCAAGGACGACAACCCCATCCTCGGACCAATGAATTTGGCTTGGCAAGCGAGTTCTTCCTTTATCAGCTCGTGCTCGAATCTAAAGATTTATAAATTATCGGGTCTCCTTTCACAGTTGACCCTTCCGACCATATATTTGAAACCTTATCCTCGGCAAGGGAAGTATTGGATCCTTTTTTACAAAGGCCTCCCTCTTCGCCCGAAGTCTTAAGTGAGCTTAGCCTTGAAGCCTTGCCACGTATGCATAACCAATGAGAGGGTCCAAACCCCTGACAGCTTTTTCTGAACCGTCATCTCCTATAGTGGGCTTGAAGCAGTTATCACGAAAACGTTTCGTGGCTCGAGGCCGCCCCTCATTGGCACGTCTTATCAATGTAGAGATCGTGCCCCAATTTTTAGGGGATATCATCAACACATTGATTTACCGATGCGCGTATAATGACGCAATGCGTTGGAAACAGGCGCTTTATTCGGCGCGGCATTTTTTGTTAGATTAGTCTCTGCATTTTTTGTTATCCCTGAGATATGAACATTTTAGCTAAAGATTATTATTGAAAGCTCAGTGAAGAGATTGTGTTTCCAAATTATATGTCAACAATGTGTAATATTCCTGTGATATAAACTTTTGTGTGGATATGTGTTGTGTCGGGGCGTTGTGTCGTGCCTCCAGTGCATGTAAAATGTTAAATATTTTAATTTATTTCAAAAAAATGTAGCACTCCACGTAAAAGTAAGCACAAGTCTATCTTGCAAAATAGCAAATCGAGTATTCCATGATAGTAGACATCACAGAAGTGTGATTCATGTATAAGAAGCTCTGGAAAGCTGATACTTCCGTAGATGAACAACAAGTAGCACTGAAGGAATCAATATTGCCCAGAATAGACATGTACTCAACTGAAGTATAATCTTGGATAGTAACGGAATAGCATGACTTGTATGGTCGCCATACTGACTTTTAGTACTACAACTACAATTAGTACTCATGGTCACAGTATGGAAAAATGATACTTCGATAGACAAACAAAAATTGGCACTGTAACAAAATTCTATTGTATTAATAATGAAAATTATAACATTCTTGAGAAAACAAGACTTATTTGCAAGTTATTAATACCAACCGTCAGAGATCCAAGAAGATGACTTGGCTGGCGCAGGGTTGCTAAAGGATTTAATTTTGCACTTTCATTACAACATTAGCTCTGTCTGCCTGTCCATATGGCCACAAGCTAGCATTTCTCTTCAAAGTAGATCAGTGAAGCAGTAGTACATTGTTTACCTACTAGGCAATAATAAGAGGGCGTGATACTATACGAGAAATAGCTAGCACCACTATATATTTGACAAGTATGAAGAGCTAGTTGAAGTTGTCCCTTGCGCCTGGTTGTTTGCCAATACTCGAAGTAACACCCAGATACGTATGCATCTAGTTGTTCGCCAATACTCGAAGTAGCACGCAAATACGTACGCATATGAAGAGATAGAGAAAGAGAGAGTAGGATGTACAAGGGTGAAATTAAATAAATAACACTTTGAGACTAGTACTGTAGTATAGGGCTACTACATGCGTACAACTACAGAAAATTGGAGGAGAAAGAGCTGGTGAAGTGTGGTAAACGTAAATCTGCTAGTGCGGGAATAGGAGACGTTGGTAAAGAAGTATTTCTGTGTGCGCAAAGTTAGGCAACAATGACCTTCGATCATACGACCAAGTGGAGGGACTGCATGCATCGCAGCTGATGCGACACACCGCGGTGCTGTTGTCGACCACTATGCCGCCCTCTCAGATGCTCATGCACATCCACCACCTCCTGGAACACCATCACCTCGAAGAATTGCCACCCGTGCTGCACCTGCCTTTGACCTAGCGCATCGACCTCAACGCCTCCATGTCCGTCGTCCATTTTATTGACCGTCCGGCCCAATAAATCCTGAAATTCGAGAAAAAATGAAAATGCTAAAAGGGGATCTGGTTGCGGCTTTTTGCTGAACAGTTACCAAAGTTTTCAGAAATTACGTTGGTTATTCCTAAGCATTCAAAAAGTTACGAAAACCCACTGTAGTTTATGGATTTCCCAAATAAGTTATTTTGAGGGGTATTTGGCCTTCAGAATTCATATTTACACTGTGTTTCTTTGTATAATGACTTGTAGAAATTCGTACTTTACATTCCATGATTTATCAGTAGTTTATTGCTTTTTTCTAGCTTTGTATTTTTTCTTGCGCACAATCACTATTTTTTTATGCATATAAAATTACGGAGATAATCTTGGGGAACTTTACATTTCTTTACACATTGCTCATACACATATTATTAACAATAAATTCACTATTGGATATACCACGTAGATGAGTGAAATAACTCGAAATGGTCGTAAAAATCGTGATTTGTGTTTCAACATGATAACTTCGCTTCGAACCTATGATTACAACAAATCCTAGGCTTGGATGTTCACAATAAATGGCCCATAGTAACTCTCTAAATAAGGCCTCGTCCTATTTGCATCACAAGATGTCACATGCCCAAATAACTTAGGGAGAATTCATGGAGATGATGGTGCCAATGGGACTTTGTATTGCACTAAGGGACCATTTTGATGCACCTCGTGTCAGTTAGTCATCTAAGCCACTAGCAAGCCGGCAAGATAGCAACAAAACTCTCTCGGGCAATGCGATTAGACATCCTATTCATGAAATAGAGGTAAAAGAAAAGCGACCAACACCAAGCATGACAAAATCTTGCATCGGTCTCAATAATAGGAAAGCATGGCTTGTTAAACCACATGGTGAATAATGTCTATCTTGTAATGAGTATGGCTTACGTTGTGTTGTTAGTGGAATTCCGTCTAATTCTAAAATAGAGAAAGAGGGGTTTCATACTTTATACATTTATAAAATATATCATGAATTTGTAGAGCTAAGCAAAGTGCGTAAAACGCACGTGGTCGGGAGTCCTCAGTGCACCAAAGACTCTGTGGTCACAATAACAGGAAATGAAACCACCGTCCTGGAAATTGATACAGTAAAAAAACCTATGAAGGTTCGTGTAAACGCAATAGATACATCTATGGTTGATCAAGAAAAAACATCCATGAAGGATTGACCTAAACTCCATTAGAAGAGAAGATTGGGAAATCAACACTAGAACTAGGCGGTCTACTTGTACTTGCTAATACGAATATTCCCGGGCGAAAGAAATTGAAGACAACAAATTTGAGTTACACGATGTGATATGCTCGAATAGCCCTCTCATTAAGGATCGGAAAATGGATATGATTGAAAAGTGGTTGCTTTTATGGAGAAGTACTTGATAGTACTTGGTCAAATTAGTCTCTTAATTTCTTTTGATTCCTGGGTTATGAACATTTTAGCTAGATGCATGTCATTGAAAGCTCAACGAAGAGATTTTATTCTTGAGTTGTATGTCAAGAATGCTTAATATTCCAGTGATATAAAATTTTGGTATAGATATGCGTTGTGTCGTGTCCCTCCGCCACATGTGTAATGTTGAATATGTTGTTTTCTCAAAAAAATCAGTGGGGTCCACCTAAAAAAAGCATGCGCTCTATCTTGGAAGATAGCACTAAAAACTAAGATCTTCCATGAAAGTAGACAAAACACATATATGATTCATGTATAAGAATCTTTAGAAAGCTGATACTTCCATAGAGGAACAACAATTAGCATCGAAAGAATCAATGTTGTATCAAACCGACATGTACTCAGCTGAAGTACAATATTGGATAATGATGGAATAGCATGACTTTGTATGGTTTCCATACTGACTTTTACTAATAAAATTAGTACTTTATAATGCTAACAAAAAGAATACAAGTTTCAAAAAATCCTTAAGAATTAGTAAATGGGATGTAAATGATTAAAAATAATGATAAATAGGTTGTATACTGTTTACCATAGATTTGGAGGCTGACTTGTGGGCCTAATAAGTTGACGCGTACGCAGGGCTTTGTCAATTTAGTGAACAAACGATTTTAGAAGCAGTGATCATTGGATGTTAATCCAACGACCGTGCTGCTTCTTCAATCTCTGATCTTCTTGCTCTAGCCGCCCAAACCAGCGCCGGCGGAACCGATTGCTCCCGTCTCCCTTGGCCGGCTGTGCTCCCGCGCAAGCCTCACCGCCCCACCCTACTCTCAGCACTAGCCATTCCATTCCTCTACTCACCCACACCTCCTGTTATTCTCCGGCAACGGCAGCCTCACACCACTGTCGAACCAGTCAATCCTCGTACTCCCCTCAGCGTGGGCATCCACTGTTGTGTATTCGCCGGCTCCAGGTCATTCCCTGCCTAGGCCTCGCCGTTATCCACCGTGTTGGTGCTCTCGGCACGGCGTGGTCAACATGGTCAACAAACGACAACCATCGGAAGAGGGATGTACATGGAGAGGCTGTCAGTAGGGACCCACATGATCCATCGCCGCACGGAAGCAAGTGCCTCCTTATTACGCGAAAAAATGATTTTTCCCGCTGTCGGCTGGGTTACATCTTCGCACGCAAGTAAGTGTCTCCGTATTTACACAAAAAAATTATTCCTCCCCCTGACAGTTGGGACCCACCAGCTACATCATCGCATGCAAGAAAGTGCCTCCATATTACGCGAAAAAATTGATTCCTTCCCATCACAGCTGGGACCCACCAGCTATATCTTCGCACGGAAGGAAGTATCTCCTTGTTACGCGAAAAAATGATTCCTCCCCCTAACAGGTGGGACCCACCAATGACATCTTCGCATGCAAAGAAGTGCCTCCTTATTACGCGAAAAAATCGAATCCTCCCCATGACAGTTGCGACTCACCGGTTATATCTTCACACGGAAGAAAGTGCCTCCTTATTACGCGAACAAAATAATTCCTCCCCTGACAGCTAGGGCCCATCAGCTAAATCTTTGCAGGTAAGGAAGGGTCTCCTTATTACGTGGAAAAAATCGAATCCTCCCCATGATATTTGGGACCCACCAGCTATATCTTCGCAGGAAAGAGAGTGCCTCCTTATTCCCCCCTGACAGTTGAGACCCACTAGGTCGAAGCGTACGTAGTGTTATCTGTCTGGTCGCATACGTGTACGTACATGCATACTGGTCGATCGGTCTCTTAGCCACGATGAACCGTGGTCGAGTAAGGAGCGGTAGCAGTTCACGCAGTCCCGTCTAAATCGTGTACACATATGTACAACCATGCTGCAAAAAACACAGCCACGTACATACATACGGGCGGGGTCTCGAACGCGTACTCATGCATACGTACGACCATGGCTCGTGTATATGGAGAGGCAATGGACGGCAACAACGGCCTCCTGTTCATCGGCAGCCAACCAGCTGGGTCGGATGGAGAAACAACTGCGCCGTGTTCATCGGGAGGCAACCGACTGGCTCATAATGCGTCATGTTCATCGGGAGCCAACCGGCTTGGACGGAACAGCCGAAATGGGGTCCTGTTCATCGACCCCCATCACCTCGGCGTCTGGCGTACCGTAAAATGGACGAAACGGAGTTCTCTTCGACCACCTACGGTCGAAACGTAGGCCTGTTCATTGGGAAGGGTCTGGCGTACCGCAAAACAGATGAAGCAGACTTCTATTCAACCGCCTACGGTTGAAACAGGGTCCAGTTGATCGGGAGGGGTCTGCCGTACTGCAAAAGTGAGAAGACGGACTTCTCGCCAACCGCCTACGATTGAAACGGGTCTTGTTCATCGGGAAGGGTATGGCGTTCCGCAAAAACGGGACTCCACAGGCTACTGTTAGTCCACCGTCGACTTCATCTAGCCTCCACCGGCTATTGTTCATCCATCGTCGACTTCCTCCAGCCTCCACGGGGTCCTGTTCATCTACCCCAACCGGCTGGGGTGTGGCGTACCACGGCACAACCTCCTCAAGGTCATGTTCATCCAGCACCAACCGCCTACTACCACGGGGTCCTGTTCATCCAATCCCCACCGGCTGAGGGGGCATTCGAGCGGACGGCAGCAATGGGAACTGTTCATCCACAACCAACCAATTGGCTAGGTCAACTCACCACCTCTCGCGCAAGGGGCTTGATCGATGCGTCTCGACTCGTGTCTATGTGTGTCGCCCGCGCGACAGCAACAGACATAGTTCATCGAGAGGCAACCCAACACCGGCCGGCTACATCTTGTACGGGGCTCGATCGGCTTCAGTAAGCAGCGAGAATGATCGATCAAGTTCGGTTCGTAGCGAGAAGGATCGATCGGGTTCAGTTAGCAGCGAAGGAATCGCTCGGGTTCAGTACGTACTGCGAGGGATCAATTGATTGCTCGGGTTTAGTAAGCGAACCCCTCGCTTGGGTTCAGTTAGCGAACGCCTCGCACACACACGCGTACAAGTGAAACAAGCAAACCACACTGCATCGCTCAGCCCGACCACCCACCAATTGCCTCTCCTTGCTTTCACTTGATGTATCATGTATGGACTAAGAGCAGGTTTCTTTAGTTCTGAAGAATAAATAAATATTTTGAAAAAAAAAACCTGTACGTTAGCAGCAACTACTCCCTCCGTTCAAGTCTATGAAGTCAAATCAGTGGTTGTTAAAAACAAATGAATAAGGTGATAGGTGATATATCACCTGCCGCTGCAACCACCCCCTCAGTTTATAGTTATATACACGCCCGCCGCCAACGAACGAATAAATAAATAAATAAAAACTGGAAGAGAAATGATATGATATATACGCCTTTCGTTTCGTGAGACCTTCCTTTCCTAGCGTTGTGTGTTTGGGACGCACTAGCACATTGGCGAAATCGATTTTTATTTGTATGTAGCCGGCCGGTAGCGGCGAGTACATTGTGCTTGCTTCTGCGCGCACCAGACAATGGCAGCAAGGAGAGGAGAGGAGAGAGAACAGATAGCCGCCGAGCAGCAGAGCAGAAATATTGGCCCAATGCTCTGCTTTTCCCCTACCAGAGCTCTTCTCAACTTAAGGGTGGAAAGGTCACTGCGAGATTTTTCTACGTCGGAATGCTCGTTCCAGAAATAAAGCATTGTTAGTTGTTCTACTGACAAAGCTAACACTGTGACTAGTTCTTCAGACGCCGAATGGAGAGAGAACAGCTGACTCCACGAGTGTGGAGAACAGACATACATACCTCTCGTCCAAGGAATCGACGCCGTCGAAGCGCACCATCCAGCCCTTCTTCCCGGTGTGTGCTTCCCCCCTAACGAGCTCGAATTCCCTGACCTGCATCTTCTCGGCGGCGCTGTTGGAAATATGAGCAAATTACTACGAGATTTAATCCGAATAAACAGAAGATAAACCATGACAGCAATAACAGAGATTAAACTAATCATGCAAACTAGCATAGTAGATGAACAGATCACATCTAGGGCACATACTAGAAACATGAATTCTACCACGATCTCAAACAAGAAGGATAGAATCACATACGGTGCAGCGGGAGGAGCACCGCCGGCGTTGAGGTTGTCGCCCATGTCGTCGAGGATGAGGTTGCCGAGGTCGAGGAAGAAGTTGTCGTTGGCGAAGTCGTCACTGCCAGCAGTCGCGCGAGTGCGCTCCCCAAAAACTTGATCGCCCCTCTCCCGTACAGGATCACGAGAGGCGGGGTTCCGGAGGCCTGCTGTCCCTTCTCGCGGTGCACGCCGGAAGGAGGGATGGAGAAGACTTGCGTGGCGGCGCAATGATCTGGAACGGTGGTGCGAAACCATACGAAGCGGCGGCGGCTAGGGTAGACGTCTGCCTGGCTATATAGTGCGGGCCGGGTAGGTCGTGGAAGTAAATCCCACGTCCGAGTCGCGATCCAAAAGAATCGGAAACGGTTCAGTAATTAATGCGTCCGTTAATTATTAATTAATGACTCATTAATTTTTCCCGAGCAGAAAAAATATAGACAACGTGCATAGCTCTGTCCTCGGCTCGGCTCAATCCCGGCGTGGCGCGGCGCGTCGTGACGAGGCGTGACGAGCGAGGAGGAGGAGCGCGCGTGTAGGTCTCCTCTTTTCATGCTCTTACAAGTGGTAGAAGAGCTCACCTTATAAAGAAGTGCAAGTCTCACTCAACTTCCGGGGTGGGACTAAACTTTAGTCCCACTCACACCACTCACAAGCTATGCATGAATGGGCCAAGAGAATTTCAGAATTTTAGTTGGGCTTTGGGCCAAAGGCTTACTAGCAAATTTCAACAATCCCCCACAAAGTCTCATTGGCACATCTCATCACTTAGTTCCAAAACATTGTTTATATACCGGTGCTCAGTGGAGACTGTAAAGTTGAACTTCCACTTAGAGATTTATGCTACACTAGATCACAACTTGAATAGTGGACTATGCCTTGAACTATAAGTTTTCTGCAAGACTAGTTTCACACAAATTCTTGACCGATACTGGGTTGCCGCAAGGCTTCCCCGCGGGTGGAGCGTATACGTCATACTCCAGGGCCTTTCATGAATTTATTAGAGAACACCCAATTCTCACAGACTGCGACGTTAACAGTCAAATTCATATAGGTGTGTTCCTCAGGAGATGCTCTGCAGGACAACATCTCTGATTACCCGAATAAGCCACTTGGAACACATTAACATAAGTATCAACCTGCCATGCAGATCAGGAGAGTATTGCATCTTCACGGAGTGGGATAATTAATATAGGGATACTCTCCTCCCAGCTGACCAACAGCTTGTCTCCCACTTCTACCTCACAGGATCTCCGATCACATAGAATGGGTTACCACTATGGACAACTCATGCGGTGGGTCTCAAACCCATCTCCATCGATGCATTATCTATCACATTACGTGATAGACCCTTTGTGAAGGGATCGGCCAAGTTTTTCGACGTTTGGATATAATCCAACGTAATAACTCCGGAGTTCCTCAATTTTCTGACAGATTTTAGTCTCCTCTTCACATGCCTTGAGGACTTCATATTGTCCTTAGAACTGTTTATCTTGACGATCACAGTTTGATTATCACAGTTCATCAGGATAGGGGGTATTGGTTTCTCAACCATAGGTAAGTCCATCAAGAGCTCACGAAGCCACTCTGCTTCAACAGTGGCAGTGTCTAATGCTGTGAGTTCTGCTTCCATAGTTGACCTTGTTAAGATGGTCTGCTTGCAAGACTTCCAGGAAACAGCGCCACCGTCAAGTGTAAAAACATAACCACTTGTGGCCTTAATCTCATCAGCATCAGATGTCCATTTTGAGTCACTATAACCCTCCAGTACCCTTGGATACCCGGTGTAGTGAATCCCATAGCTCGCAGTGCCTTTCAAATAGCGCATAACTCTCTCAAGCGCATGCCAATGATCATCTCCCGGTTTTGACACAAACCGACTCAGTTTGCTCACAGCAAAAGAGATGTCAGGCCTCGTGGCACTCGCCAAATACATAAGCGAACCAATAATCTGAGAATACCTCAGTTGATCCTTAGCAATCTGTCGATTCTTTCGAAGCAACACACTAGCATCATATGGAGTTGGAGAAGGCTGGCAGTCGCTATACCCAAAACGACTCAAGACCTTTTCCACATAGTGAGACTGAAGCAGTGTAATCCCACCATTCTCATCTCTCAACAGCTTAATGTTTAAGATAACATCAGCTACTCCTAGATCCTTCATCTCAAAGCAACGAGATAAGAAATCCTTAACCTCATTGATTAAATCAAGTTTGGTTCCAAAGATCAGTATGTCATCGACATACAGACAAAGAATAACTCCTTCGCCCCCACCATGGCGATAGTACACACACTTGTCACCATCGTTTACTGCAAAGCCGGCAGCAGTTAATGTTCTTTCAAACTTCTCATGCCACTCCTTAGGAGCTTGTTTAAGGCCATATAAAGACTTTAATAACTTGCACACCTTTCCTTCCTGACCAGGTACTACAAAACCATCTGGCTGATCCATGTAAATTTCCTCCTTCAACTCTCCATTGAGGAAAGCCGTCTTAACGTCCATTTGATGAACGAGAAGACCATGTGAGGCAGCCAGTGATAGTAGCACCCGAATAGTGGTCAGTCTAGCCACGGGTGAGTAAGTATCAAAGAAGTCTTCACCTTCTTTCTGGGTATAACCCTTAGCCACAAGTCGTGCCTTGTACTTTTCAATTGTACCATCAGGTCTAAGCTTCTTCTTGAACACCCACTTACATCCTACAGGTTTGCACCCATAAGGACGGTCAGTGATCTCCCAGGTTCCGTTAGCTAAGATGGAATCCATCTCACTACGAACAGCTTCCTTCCAGTAGTCAGCATCAGGAGATGCATAGGCTTCTGAAATAGTCCTGGGTGTATCATCCACAAGGTACACAATGAAGTCATCACCAAAGGACTTTGCTGTCCTCTGTCTCTTACTCCTCACAGGAGTTCCATTGTCACCCTCAACAGGATTCTCAACGTGTTCCATCGCAATGGTGGGTTCAGGAATTACAGCGAATTCCTCACTAGATGGAGTAGGTATCTCCTGATTTGATGAACTCGACATATCCTTCATAGGAAATATGTCCTCAAAGAAAGTTGCATCATTCGACTCCATAATCGTACCAACATACATGTCGGATACCTCAGATTTTATTATCAAAAATCTATAACCAATGCTATGAAAAGCATAGCCCAGAAGAACACAATCCACGGTTTTTGGTCTAAGCTTGCGCTTCTTGGGAATTGGTATATTGACTTTCGCCAAACAACCCCAAGTACGTAGGTAAGAGAGTTTCAACCTTTTTCTTTCCCATTCCTCAAATGGAGTCATGGTCTTATGCTTCGTGGGAACTCGGTTTAGGACATGACACGCAGTCATTAGCGCCTCCCCCCACCATTCCTTGGAGAGACCCGATGTGTCTAACATGGTGTTAACCATATCAGTTAGAGTTCGGTTCTTTCTTTCGGCTACCCCATTTGACTGAGGTGAGTAGGGAGGCGTCCTCTCATGGCTTATACCATGTTCCACACAAAACAAATCAAAATCATTGGAAAAATACTCTCCACCACGATCAGACCTAAGCCGTTTAATTTTCCGATCAAGTTGGTTCTCTGCCTCAGCTTTATAGTTTTTGAAGAAAGTTAAAGCCTCATCTTTTGATTTCAGAAGATACACATAACAATATCTAGTGGAGTCATCGATCAACGTCATGAAGTATCTCTTTCCACCTTTTGTCAACACGCCATTCATCTCACAAAGATCAGAATGTATAAGCTCTAGTGACGCCAAGTCTCTTGCCTCTGCAGTCTTATGGGACTTGTGAGGTTGCTTAGCTTGCACACACACTTGGCACTTGGAGCCCTTGACAGTAGGTACTTTCGGAATTAAATTCATATTGGCTAGCCGCGTCATGCAACCAAAGTTAATATGACAAAGTCGTGAATGCCAAATATCAGAATCATTATTGTGGCAAACAATATTCATAACTTTAGTGCAAATATCTGACAAAGATAGGCGGAACAAGCCTCCGCTCTCATAGCCTTTTCCAACAAATTGTCCATACTTAGAAATTACAACTTTATTGGATTCGAAAACCAACTTAAAACCATCTCGACATAAACGGGAACCGCTAACGAGATTTTTATTGATGGACGGCACATGATGAACGTTCTTCAGACGCACGGTCTTCCCCGAAGTAAACTTCAGATCGACTGTACCGACACCTCGAACGATGGCATGTGACCCATTCCCCATCAGCACGGGAGAAGTCCCTATGACCTGGTAAGAAGAAAACATGGAGGCGTCAGCACAAACGTGCACATTGGCACCGGTGTCAATTAACCAATCAGGAGATTGAAATACTGAAAGGATGGTAGGAAGAATACCGTACCCAGATTCCTTCATATCAGTATCACCGATGACAACATTGGCGGACTTGCCGCTCTTCTCATGTTCGCGCTCCTCAAAGTGGTTAGGACACTTCGGAGCCCAGTGATTAGGATCACCGCAGACATGGCAAAGTCTCTTCCCCTTCTTATGAGAATTCTTCTTGAAGTTGGTAGAATGTGACGGCTTGTTCTTTGTATCAAACTTGCCTTTGCCCTGAGTTTTGTTCTTGTTGTTCTTGAACTTGTTGGGCTGAAAGTTCTTCTTCTGTACCATGTGGGCACTAGAAGCTCCCTCAGCAACTCGAGCACGTGTGTCATTTGCTCTCGCCTTCTCTTCAACATCAAGAGTACCAATGAGATCCGCAACGGAAAACTCATGTCTCTTGTGTTTCAGGGAAGTAGCAAAATTGTTCCACGAAGGTGGAAGCTTGGCAATGATGCCTCCGGCAACAAATTTGTCCGGCAACACACACTTGAAGTACTCGAGTTCCTTTGCGAGCGACTGTATCTCATGAGCTTGCTGTACAACAGAGTGCTCATCAGTCATCTTATAGTCATAGAATTGCTCCATGACGTACAACTCGCTGCCGGCGTCCGAGGCACCAAACTTGGCCTCGAGCGCAGCCCACATGTCCTTGCCGTTGTCAAACGACATATACGAATCCACAATGGAATCATCAAGAACACTCAGAAGAGCGCCTTTAAAGAGAGTATCGATCTTCTCAAAAGCTTCCAGCTGTGCTGGATTAAGATCGCCCTCAGGCTTGCCCTTAGTGGCATCATAGCAGCACATGGTCTGAAACCAGTAGACTGCTCTCGTGCGCCACCTCTTATATTGCACCCCCTTAAAGGCAGGCGGCTTCAAATGCGCAGCAAAACCACTCGGAGTAAATTGCCTATAATCAGGTTTTTGGATTGTTGGAAATATGAGCAAATTACTACGAGATTTAATCCGAATAAACAGAAGATAAACCATGACAGCAATAACAGAGATTAAACTAATCATGCAAACTAGCATAGTAGATGAACAGATCACATCTAGGGCACATACTAGAAACATGAATTCTACCACGATCTCGAACAAGAAGGATAGAATCACATACGGTGCAGCGGGAGCAGCACCGCCGGCGTTGAGGTTGTCGCCCATGTCGTCGAGGATGAGGTTGCCGAGGTCGGGGAAGAAGTCGTCGTTGGCGAAGTCGTCACTGCCAGCAGTCGCGCGAGTGCGCTCCCCAAAAACCTGATCGCCCCTCTCCCGTACAGGATCACGAGAGGCGGGGTTCCGGAGGCCTGCTGTCCCTTCTCGCGGTGCACGTCGGAAGGAGGGATGGAGAAGACTTGCGTGGCGGCGCAATGATCTGGAACGGTGGTGCGAAACCATACGAAGCGGCGGCGGCTAGGGTAGACGTCTGCCTGGCTATATAGTGCGGGCCGGGTAGGTCGTGGAAGTAAATCCCACGTCCGAGTCGCGATCCAAAAGAATCGGAAACGGTACAGTAATTAACGCGTCCGTTAATTATTAATTAATGACTCATTAATTTTTCCCGAGCAGCAAAAATATAGACAACGTGCATAGCTCTGTCCTCGGCTCGGCTCAATCCCGTAACCCGCGACGCGGCGCGTCGTGACGAGGCGTGGCGAGGCGAGCGAGGAGGAGGCGTGGCGAGGAGGAGGAGTGCGCGTGTAGGTCTCCTCTTCTCATGCTCTTACAAGTGGTAGAAGAGCTCACCTTATAAAGAGGTGCAAGTCTCACTCAACTTCCGGGGTGTGACTAAACTTTAGTCCCACTCACACCACTCACAAGCTATGCATAAATGGACCAAGAGAATTTCAGAATTTTAGTTGGGCTTTAGGCCAAAGGCCTACTAGCAAATTCCAACACGCGCGAGTCCTCAGCCATCTCTCTTCCCCGGCTGTCAGAACCGAATTCAAACAAACAGACGAGAAATGCTCAATTAGACCGCCAATTAGCATCAAACCAAGCTCCCCTAGAAGAGTTACCATGCATGGTGAAGCGAAGCTCGGGGATGTATAAGTGCGGCCAGATCCAAGTACAGACTAAACTCAAACCGTCCCTGATCCTTTCCGGTTCCTCTGCGCTGCAAGAACCAACGGAGAAGCAGGCCACACGCATGGACACGCCCAAACCAAGTAACACCCCGGATCCCATCACCTCTTTCCTTCTGCTGAACAAGAACCTCCTCACTCACAGGGAAAGCACCGCGTCGTCTCCTCTCTTGTCGCCGTCGCCCTGCGTCCGAAGTCCAAGTCACACACTCACACCGCACGCGGATGGATGACTACTTCTTGCATATATAGAGATGGTGTCATGGTGGAGAGGACAAGATCTGAATGGGGTGCAGCAGCGTGATCAATGTCCAGAGCGAGGCCGTGTCGGGGATCGATGAGGTGGTGCAAGCTTGGCTGCCTGATGAAATTCCTAGGCACGCATTAATTTCATTTACATGAAAGGGAATTAAGTGGCACGGATTACCAGGGGTACGTCGTTCAATGAGGTTCCTCTCCAAAAGAATGAAAATTTGTTTCCTACTCATTCCGGTTCCAAGTTAGTAACTATATGAAGCTTTGCTTTTACCAAGTTCAAGTTCTTCAAATTTCTAGCAAACTTTTCAAGTTGGTCTGCCTTCTCTGAGGACGTGAGAAATGGACAAGGTGGATTATGCTCGGTTGATCTAGAATGTGTTTGCTGTTACTTATTGGAACAACTTATCTTTCTAATGTTCAAGCCTTCTCTTCTTTGATGTTCATGGGCATTCTCTTTTCACTTATTTTTCACAAGAATCACAAGCGTGTGTACATGCTAGCTAGATAGAGCTTACAAGCAAATGGACCATAAGCAGATGACAGCAAATGGACGACTAATTTATTATGAGATCATCAACTGGAAACATTTGGTCTGTTTGCATCTTCCAAAGACATAGCATAATTCTATCTGCCTATACATACATTCATCGGTTGTTGATTCGATTTATCCACATGTTCACAACAAGATTGCAGCAAAGACTCATGGAGGTGACCAGTTAATTTGGGATTTCCCCCGACTTCTCCTCGACAAAACCCAGATACATCTGATCATCACACTCTGTAGAGCCAGCCAGCCAGCTAGCCACTTCATCTTGACAACCAACTCCAGGTGGCCCATGACCGTACGAAACAAAGTTCCCTCAGCTTGTAACAACCATGACTTGGTTTTTCGTTTCTTTTTTTTAGATATGCTCTCCCTCCTGCAACAAGATCCAAAGAACCGAATCAGTTAGAATTTGTATGAACAGTTACCTATTTTCTAAGCACACGCCTGTAAAGGATCTATAGAATTTGTATGGAAATTTTAAGCATCATTTAGTTGCACAATAACTTAGACGGGGATCAACTGAACAGCAGGTTGAATACGAAGGCATGCTTGCAGTCAAAAAGATACTAACTACAGTGGCAAATTCCGTCAAGTACGTGGTCAATACAGCTTTGAATTTATATTAAAATTGCTTCCTGCAATATAGGAACCAACCAACCACACCAAAAAATACACTGTTATCAAAATATACACCCGGGTCAAAATCACACCAAAAGGACATGGTCAAGTTCACAAGTTCTTCATCATGGCATACATCACTACCTCCTCCTGGTATATTTCTAACAAAATTCAGACATGATATAGTTCACACCATGATGGTTCAAGATAATTCTTTTTATACAGATCACAATATGGCATAGCAACCTACTTAGGTCAGCACCAATGCACCGATATTGGATGCAATAACATCTTATATTATGCGATCAACCGGGACGCCGACCTCTGGGACCCCCCTACTGAGTTCATGCCAGAGAGGTTCTTGGACACGGCCAAGCCCGCGCCCATGATGCCGTTCGGGCTTGGCCGGAGACGGTGCACGGCGGAAGGGCTAGCAATGCACCTTCTTGGCCTGACACTTGCGGCGCTCGTGCAGTGCTTCGAGTGGGACGCCGGGGAAGGTCATGCCATTGACATGGCTGAAGGTGCCGGTCTAAGCATGCCAATGGCCACGCCATTGGCTGTTGTGTGCCGGGCCCGGGAATTTGTCAAGGGTTTTCTCTCTGCTTCCACTTGATGTATCGTGTATGGACTAAGGGCAGGTTTCTTTAATTATGAAGAAAAAATAAATGGTTTGATGTGAATCCTCCGTTAGGGCATCTCCACACCATCCCCTGAAATGGACACCGACCAGTCCGCAAACAGGATGCGAGAGCCGAACATCCAAACGCATCCTCTATATGTCTGGTCAGGTCCGACCAATTTCATTTCAAATGCTTATCAATATAAGAGCAAGTTAAATTATAATTTTCATAGCGCCCAATCACAATCAGTAAGAGACAGATGTTCATAGCTTTTGCATGCGCCTGATCACAAAAGTCCGTGTAAAAGAGGGGACTTTTTGCCCTCCTAACCGGCTATCCGAGCCTCCTCGCTCACCCTGCCGCCGCCTCTTCCTCACCATCCGGCTCCTTCTTGGCCGCCTCCTTCTTGACCACCTCCATCTCGTCCGCCAAGCGCTTGAATATCTTGACACGGACGGCATGCACGACCATCGTCGCATCGTCATCCAACTCATCCATCCTCATGGTCAACATCTTTGTATCCTCCCAAGCGGCCACGAGCTCAACCCTTCTCTGTTCGAGCTTCGTCTTCTTCTCTTCGAGGTTGAGCTTCTTCCCGGTCGCCGCCATCAAGATGTTAAACCTCTCGGTCTTCTTTTCCTCCTTCACGTCGGAGCGCTTGACACATTCTTTCTCCTTCTTCGCCAAGATGTCCTCAAACCTCTCTGTCATCTTGGCCGCCACTCCTTCTTGCTTCTCTTTCTCCTCTTCCTACTTCTTTTTTTGGAACCCTCTTCTAACCTTCTTGGGCGACTCTTTGGTTGGGTTGGTTATGTCGGTGCTAAAGCCGGCGGATCTCCGGCAGGGGGTCCCGTGCTGTTGGTCTAGGAACAATGGTAACAGGGGGGAAACATGAGACGATGCTTACCTAGGTTCGGACCCCTCGAAGAGGTAAAACCCTACGTCCTGCTTTTTTTATATTGATGTGATGGAGTATCAAGTACAAGATGATCTACCTCGAGCTCGTATGATTGTGTTATGAACCCTAAGGCTGCTAATCGTGCCTCTAGAGACTAAACCCCACGGTTTATATATGCGCCGGGGGTACCTACACTACTAGGGAAAACCTTATACACAGAGATATAGCAGTAGCGCTGGTTAGAACAGAGCGCTACTGCTACTTAGTAGCAGCGCGTGTCAATAAAGCACGCTACTGCTATGGTTGTAGCAGTAGCGCGTCTTCAGGTAAAAGCGCTACTAATATAATTCCCACACTGTTGCCGGTAGGCTAGGAATAGTAGTAGCGATGCTGCAAAAAGCAGGCTACCGCTAAGTGCCTTGTAGTAGCGTGTTTCCTGTATAGAGCGCTACTGCTAAAAAAAGAAAATAAAATGGAAAAGAAATAGAAAAGTAAATGAAAATGAAAGAAGTAGAAAAAGGAGAAATGAAAAAAATAAAATGTAAAGATAAACAAAAGAAAAACTAAAATAAAAGAGAAAGGCATAGCAGTAGCGCTTGTTGCCACAAAGCGCTATAGTTACTCTAGCAGTAGCGCGTTTTATAAGCCCGCGCTATAGCTACGTTCCTTAGATAAAAGGAAAAGAAAAAGAAAAATAAATAACTACTTCCTATAGCAGTAGCGCGTTTTGGTAGAAAGCGCTATAGCTAACTTAGCTATAGCGCTTTTTGCCTACCAGCGCTACTGCTATTTTGACTTAACCCAGCGCGGGCTCAAAATTTTGCTAAGTCCTTTCCCCCCTCTCCCCCCTATCCCCCAACTCCTCTGTCGCCGCCGTCGATCGCCCTGCCCGATCGAGCACGCCCTCGACCTCACCGCCGCCGCCCGAGGCCGCCCTCGACCTCACCGCCGCTGCCCGAGGCCGCCCTCGACCTCACCGCCGCCGCCCTCGACCTCACCGCCGCCGCCCGAGCCCGCCCAGGACCGTCGCCGCCCCAGCCCGAGCCCGCCCTCGCCGCCGACCGTAAGGCTCTCCCTCTCCTCTCCCCTGCCCTCCTCTCTCTCTCTCTCTGCTAGGGCAATTCATATGTTGCTGCTGTGATGATGTTCATATGAACCCTAGGTGTTCATATGAACCCTAGATTTGTTTAGGGCAGTAGGCATTTTTTTAGCATTTAGGAAAAAAAGATTAGCAATTTTTTTTAGGAAATTAGCTAGGGAATTTTTTTATGAAAATGCCTAAACAGTAATTCCATTTAGCTTTAAATTAATAGAGGGTATATAAATAATAGTAGCATTTAGCTTTAAATTAATAGAGGCTATAAACAAAAAACAGTAGCATTTAGCTATAAAAAATTATTTGGACTATGGACCTGAATCTGGTCCAAATTTCATTCAAATGAAATTTGAATTATTTGGACTATGGACCTGAATATTTTTGAAGAAATTGGGTGTAGGTACTAAGATCTTGCTGTGGAAATTTTGGTGAGGTCAGAAGGGTTAGAAAATATTTCTAATAAGGTCAAGCATTGTTGGAATATTTGCTCTAAAACAATTTGAATGAAAAGAAAATAATATGTGTGTGTGTGTGTGTGTGAGGAATAGCTAGAACAGAATTTGGGTTCTGTTCTAGGCAGAGAAGTGTTTAGTGAGGTCATTTTGCAAAGGTTTTTGGTTTTTGAAAAGACCAATATTTTTCAAGGAAAAGAATTTAGGCAAGTTTTATTTTAAAGATGATCCCTTCCTAGACTTTTAGCTTTAGACAAAAAACAAAAGTATTTAGCTATAAATAAAAAACAGTAGCTATGGCATTTAGCTATAAACAAAAAACAGAATTGTTTTTCTTTTCAAAAACTTAGTTAAAGTAATTGTTGCTATGTAAACGAAAAACAAGATTGATGTTATATGATATATGTCGTTGATGTTCATTTGCATATTCCATTATTGTTGATTATATCTTTTCATTGAAGTGGTCATGTTATATGCAAATTCCTCAATAGTGTTTGCTCATGTTATATGCAACATTGAAGTGGTTCGATTGTGCCCAAGTGGCATTTTGTTGTTTGCAGGGAATGATTCCGAGTGGCCTATGTTTTGCCGGAATGTTGATTCATTTCCGTTCAGGCAAATTTCAGGCGCTCTATTTGTCCAGTTTGTAGCAAAGGTCATGCCGAAATTTTCCGTGAATTTCGGCATGACTTGTGCTACAAACTAGGACATATCGAGTGCCCGGGATTTGCCACAACGGGAATGAACCAACATTCCTGCAAAACATTGGCCTTTTTTATGTCATTATTCATTTTATTAGGTCTAGAATTAATTGACTAGATTTAATCGTAGGAAACATGGCTAGCAACGATGAAGGACAGGGTTCTGGTGATTGCAACGTCTACGCGGCGGCAGACGCCTATTTGAACCTTCTCGATGAGCAACGGTTGTTGCAGGGCCCACCTGCCACATCCGAGACTGAGACCGACATCGAGACCGGCGCTGATACTGACACCTGCGCTGAGACCGGCACCGAGACTGGCGAAGCCGGTATAGACCCGAAACCAAAGAGGCAACGACGCCCAAACCAGCTCATCACTACTAGACTGGTGGTCACGGAGGTGGACGAGGGCAATTTTGAGCCAAAAGAGCCTGCGGAAGCGCGCTCGTGCTACGGCAATCAAATAGGCTGCATCCTACGGGCAACCACCACCATCAATGATGAGAAACTAAAGAAGATACCAGATATGAAGGAGTCCCTCCTAACTAAGCTGCACCAGGTATTCTTGTTCCCGGGCCGGGATGAAATCAAATATACTGATCCAGATAAAGACCCGGCAATGAAGAAGATAAACAAACGCGCCATGGGCAAGTTTAGCGGCGCGTTGTCCGCCTAGAAAGTAAGGGTGAAAGCAAGGATCATCGACAAAAAGGAACCCTACTCCGAGATTGTAAAGGATAATCCGACAATTACGGAAGAGCGGTTTGAAATATTCAAGGCGGCTTGCATTGTCGAAGATGCCAAAGAAAAGTCGGAGTACATGAAGGGGCTTCAGGAGAGGAACATGGGGTGCCACCACCTCGGAAGCCGTGGTTACGCGGGGAAGAGGTCCATATGGGCCAAGGAGGACGCGGAACACGAAAGTCTGGGCATCCCAGACCCCTTGGCGGAGTTCACCGTCCCGCAGGAGCGTGACGTCATCAGGGCCCGGTACCATTGGGACGCAGTCAAGAAGGTTTTCGAGACGGACGCTGTCACGATGGAGTTCATGATACTGCTGGTAATTTTAGCTTCTGATCAATTCGACTGCACGTTTAGTCATATTTGTAAATGATCCTTGTTCCTTTTGCAGAAAGAGCAGCACAGGATTGCGGCCGAAAGCGACTCGCCGTCTGAGGTGTTGGCGAGGCCCAAGTGGGACACCCCATTCAACCGAGCCTTGAACATATTGAAAGGACTCCCGGTGGACACTCGGCCGTCGTATGGACGCGTGCACGGCGTCGGAGACGGCGCCACATGGAAGAAGTACTACCGTGAGACCACGGAGGAGAGAAAGGAAAGACGGAGGTTAAATGAAGAAAACATCGACAAGAAGGTTGCGATTGCGGTTGATAAGAAATCAGTTGAGACAGTCGCAGCAGCGGTAGCTGCGGCAAAACAGGAGATTGCAGCTTCGTATAGTGTCTTGGTTCCGGCTATCATCAGTTGGACCAAGCAAAATCCAAATAAGGATGCAGCGGACTTTCACCTTTCCAACTTCTTGGGGAGCAGCTTGTAACACCCCTATGTAATTGCCACTGTGATCAGCTGCTAATAATGCCAAGTCATATCATTTGCAGTGCTTAAACAAAGTGGTTAATCAAAGCAAATCAACTCCATTTTGAAAATCAACTCAAATTCAAAAGTGAAATATGTAGTTGATCAAACACTGTTGGTAAAATGTTCATTAAATGGCAAATAATCCACGAACATTTGTAAAATCATCATCAATAAAGTTGGAGTTAGATAAGTGACTCTCACAAGATGAAACAGCACCAAAACAGAATATCTAAATCCATTTAAAATATTTTTCTAATTCAAGCAAACTCCAAATCTGCCCAAACCAATTTTTGGTGGAAGGGAATATTGCATTGTAATATTGGGGACAACTTTCATACTTTACAAAAACGCAAAAGAGCCCTAACTAAATCATAACAGAAAAGAATAAAAGAAAAAGAGAAACAAAAAAAACAGAAAAGTAAAAGCGAGGCACTGTGCACTGGGCCTTAGTGCACAGTGCCCCGACCAGCGCCGCAGGCCAGGCCCAGCCCACCTGGGTCGTCCTCCTCCTCCCCGTGTCAGCGCGCGCGCGCCAGAGCCGGCGATGGGCAGCTGTCGCCCATCCCCCGGCGCCGCTGTCGCTGCGAGGAGGATAAGAGCACCCCCAGCGAATCCCCGGCGAACCCTAGCTCTTTTCCCCTCTCCTCCTCGCTCGCTCCGCCCATCTTCCCCTTCAGATCCATCGCGGCCGAGTGCCATCGCCGCCGAGCTCCGCTCAGAACCGCGGCCACCGTCGTTCCCGAGCTCCGCCAGCACATCCACGAGCTCCGCCACTCTCCGCTACTTCGTCCTCAACCACGAGCAGGAGCCCGGAGCCCTTGCAGCCGCTGGACGCCGTCGCCCCCTTCTTCTCTGGTTCTGGCGAGCATCTCCGATTCCGGTCGCCGGGCTGCTCTACTAAGCTTCCAACGGCCACCGTGCGCCTCTCGGTGAGCCTCTCCGCCTCCTGCCTCTCCTCGTTGCCCTCCTCGCGCGCCGTAGCTAGCTCAGCGCCGTGCCCGAGAGCTCACCGCCGTGGATCGCTTCGCCACCGTGGCCACAGCCGTCGTCGTGCTCTCCCGAGCCCACCAGCGATCTTCTGGTGCTTCCAGGAGCACGGCGAGCACACGCACTCAACCAACCGAGCTCTCTAGCCACACCTCCGACGAGAGACCGAATGCGCCCCCGCCTCTGCTCGCCGCCGGCGCCCTCTCCGGCCAAGTCCGGCCATGCTACCAGTACGGTTCGACGCGGCGCTCTCTGAGCTTTCGAACGCATCCAAGAACGCACGAAATGGTGGCCCGTGGGCGAAACCCGACGCCGGGCCGTGTCCTCCGCCGCGTCTGGAGGTCACCGGCGTCGAGCCGCCGGTCGCCGCCGACGTGACGAGGCCGGGCCCCACCTCAGAGTGGCTGCCAGTGGGCCCTGGGGACCCCAGTTGACTGGGTTGACCCAGTCAACGAGCTGACTGGGCAACCCCAGTCACTGACATGTGGACCCCGCGGCTAAATAATCTAAAAATGATTTAGTTAAATAAAAACTAATTAGTTTAGCCTAATGTCTCACTGACAAGTGGGGCCCGCCCCCTAATTAACCCTGTGGATTAAGTTAATTCGCTGTTAAGATAAACAGAGACTGACATGTGGGTCCCACATGTCAGGATTGACTCTGGTCAGCGCCTGTTGACCGCTGACGTCATAGTGACGTCATGCTAACGTCATAATTCATTTCTGTAAATAAAAATAATTCCAGAAATTCTATTAAACTTTGAAAATTAATAACTTTTAAACCGTAGCTCGGATCGAAAAAGTTAAAACATGAAAGTTGCTCAGAACGACGAGACGAGTCTGATCGTGCCGTCCGTTTATTTGTCGGAGCCCCCTACGTAGAAGAACTCGTAACTCCGAACCCGTATCCGGCAGATGAATAGTGCACACACACCGGTTAATAAATCCCAGATTAATTCTAAAAATAACTAAAATGACTTAAGTGCATATTTAGGCAACCCTGCACTGCATCATAACATCACACGCACCGTATTGCATTTGTTTGCATTATGTTTACCTGTTTCTTCCCCCTCTTCTCTCTCGGTAGACCCCGACGTTGACGTAGCTCCCGAGGCAGACGCAGCTCAGGAGTACGACTACGTCCCCGACGACACCACAGGCGACCTCGCCCTTGCCCCCGAGCAAACAGGCAAGCACCCCCATTTTGAGCATGCCTATATCGCCTATTCTCTTCTCTCTTATGCTTGCATTAGAACTGCTACTGCTTCTGTTTTCCTATATCTGCTGCATAGCCTGATTATTGTAACCTGCCTTGCTACCTTTCTGGTTATCCTAGACTGATTAGTATAGGCTGGGTAGAGACCCGACAGAGACCCCCACTTGATCCCGACTGCCCCGCTGGATATCAGAAGACCCGCTCATCGGGATTGAAGACTAGACCCTGGCACCGCACATCACTTCCCCCTTAGTTGCCGACACTACTGGGTTACCGTCGAGTGCCGAGGGTGATACCTCGTCAGTACTTCTGATGTTAACCTTGTAGGTTAGTTACTCGGTCGTGGTAAGCGAGGGTGATTCCTCCTACACCACCCCCGATAACGACATCGTCGTGCAACACCTCAAGTGTGGACCTCGAGGGTGATTCCTCCTTCGTTCACCTTGACTATAACATCAGGTGGGATTCCATTGAGGGTGATTCCTCAGGATTCCCTTGGTGTCAGACACACGGATATTGTTGTTGTTTTGACTTGCACTAAACCATGTTACTAAAGACGGGTCGGCCCTGAGGGGTACCCGCGCGAGCTTAATGCGAAGTGATGTGGAGTCGGGTTGACCTGGATGGTGCCCGCGAGATAACTACGAGGCGTGGTCGGGCATTCTTAGCCCTTGCCGCAAGTCCTCGAGACGGGGCGACGGGGTCACATCGATCGTGAGTCTCTGCTCGTTTCCGCGCACTCCTAATCCACTACGGTTTGGATATTTGATCCGAGGGGCCTCTGGCCTGATAGCACTAACCATCACGTGGGCATAGTATGGGCGTTCTGCGTCGTATACATCAGCCGAAGCTTATTTGACGTCAGTAAGGAGCGGCGCACGCCGAGTTGGACTGGGAACGCAACCGCGCTTGTATAAGGGGTTGCTAGGTCTGCTCTCGGTGGCCCCGTAACGTGCAGGAGTTCCCGGGGCGATGGCCCAAGACCCCTGGGGGCATAGGTTTAGTCCGGCGTGCTGACCTCTCTTATAAGCCTAGGTCGGGTTGCGGCGTGTTGCTTAGCCGAGGCCGGGCATGACCCAGAAAAGTGTGTCCGGCCGGAGTTAAGTGAGCGTGGTGGGTAAGTTGGTGCACCCCTGCAGGGAAGAAACTTCTATCGATAGCCTGTCCTACGGTAACGGACACTCGGAGTTGTATCCCGATCGGTACAACTAGAACATGTGATGAGAACTGGATAGTACGGCTCTGGGATTGCTTTCTCGCAGGGAGTCGAGAAAGGATCTCAGGTCGAGGCTGATGATACTACTACTACTTTACATTATATTCATCTGCTCTCTTCTATTGCTGCAAGACTGTCGAAGATTGTTGAAGATGCTAGTCTTCGATAGGACTAGGCTTTCCCCCTCTATTCTGGCATTTCTGCAGCCCAGTCCACATATACAGCCATTCCTTTGACAATGTTGCATATGTAGTGTAGATCCTTGCTTGCTGAGTACTTCGGATGAGTACTCACGTTTGCTTTACTTTCTTTTTCCCCATAACCAATTGATGCCACCAAACGACGGAGCCCCTGAGTCAGATGCCCCAGCCGACGACCAGTACTACTACCCGTCTGGCGAGTACTACTTCTACGAGGAGCCGACTGACGACCAGGAGTAGGATCGGAGGGTCCAGGGCAGGAGGCCTACGCCTTTCGATCGTAGTATTTTATTTTACCCCGCCTCTGTGAAGGCCTATTTCTCTCTCTGTAATATATCTGTAATCAGATATCTGATGCTTCCGCTGATGCTTGTATGCCATCGAGCTATGTATTCGAGCCCTCGAGGCCCTGGCTTGTAATATAAAGCTTGTATGACTTTATTTATGTTTTAGAGTTGTGTTGTGATATCTTCAAGTGAGTCCTTAGGCTTGATCGTGCGCATTTGCGTGTATGGTTAGTGCACGATTAAGCCGGGGTCGTCACATAGCTCGACTAGCGTTGCACCCACACCTGCTCCTGCACCGGCTCCCGCACCTGCTCATAGCAGCCCGTCCTCCGTCTTGGACGTGCTCGGCGTTGCTTCGTCTTTGGCTGAGCTCGACGCCCTCACGGTACCTGTCACACCGGCCCTCTTCAATATATGTATAATCTCCCGTTTCCATTGCCTTTCGGATGTCTCACGTCGCAGACATGTCTTTGCAGGCCGACGTAACCCCGTGCACCATACTATACACCATCAGCGGCCAGAAGGTGGACGTGGGGAAGGCGACGATAATGAAGCAGAAGGAACAATTGTTCAACAGCCGGCCGATCCTCCCTGACGTCTTCAAGGTTTCCATGGCCAGTGTCGAACCGGGCCACGAGAATTTGGCTCCTCCGGTAGCACTAGGGGGAGATGACGACGAGACCCCGCGGCGGCTTGGCGATTGCAAGCATTGGGTCCTGTTGTGGCTGAATAGTCTGCTTCGTCTGGAGGCGGCCGGGAGCACACCCACGACCAAGCAGCCTCAGCAAGGTATGAACACCAACACCCCACCTACCCAATTAGCGTCGCCTGTCGTGCCGGGTGAGGAAGAAGCAATGGATGATATCGATGCCATCGATGAGGATGATGATGACACTCTACATTATCTCAATACCGGCGGCTCTAACGATGGAGGATTGATGGCTCAGCAGTATGAGTACTCAAGGTTTGAGCGTCATGAGTCGGTGCCTGAATTGCCGGAGGATGAACGTATTATAGATGACCTTCCAGTAGCAAAGAAGCATAGGAAGAGACCGAGGAAAGGCAACAAAGCTGCTTCTATGATCCAGCCGCCTCAGTAGCCTCGGGTTCAAGACCGTATACCTATCCCCGGCGCGGCAAAATGGCATATCCCCGGTGATCCGATCCTACCTAAGGCAGCGGTAGAGGCCATATACGGCGATCTAAGGAGACTTCATGACGATGTGCTGCGGAGAGAGAAAAGCCTGATCGCCTCGAAAAATCCAGGATACCCGCTCTACGTGGTTAACGTGCCGCAGCAAAGATTGTACGTCGACACATTCCCCGCAGAGAAATTCTTCCTTCGATTCGATTACATCTTCGACATGTTTCACTTGAAAAAGCTGGATTTTACGTTTGTCCGCCTTTTTGCCTTGTACATGAACTACATCATCAGGACTGAGCAGATACCTTATATCTGTGTCGCTGACCCGTACTTCATACACGAGGGCTTCTTGGCAGTCTGCCCAAAGCACCGTGAATACGCGAGTAACTACATCGCCAATTTCATGGTCGGTAGTAAGGACAAGGAGACGATTCTCGTGCCTTATCATCCCATGTAAGTCATCCGCGCGGATATCCTTCCTTCGATTTCAATCATTTCATTTGCACGCGTGGAGGCTAATTTGAGGTGTACTTATTTTGCGCAGCGACGGGCGTGCCGTCCTCATCATCCTTTACCCCCGATTCTCCCACGTTCTTTACTTGGACTCGTCGAAGAACATGAAGAAAAAGGATTACACCCACATCAAGTCTGTTCTCGACAGTGCTATCTTTAGCTACGGCCTACGGGGTGGAGAGATCAAGACCAGGAAGACAAGGAACCGCGCGCCCGCCTTCAGCCATAAGACCGACTTCTGCTGCATCCAGCAACCGAGTGGTACTCTTAGTGATGGATTCTATGTCCTCCACCACATGCTAGAGTACAGACGGGATCAACAGAACCTTCGCATGTCACCTAGATCCGGCGATGCCCATATTCTGCAATGGGCAAAGAACCTAGGAGATATCCCGGATCATCGACTCCGAGCTGAGTTCTATCACATCCAGCGTGAACTTGCCCAAATCACCATGAAGGAGGTCCTCGAAAAATAGGGATATTCTACGAAAGAAGGGCAAATGTCGCAGGAAGACGTCCGAACACACGTAGCCGCTCAGCGTCTCGACCTGAAACCTTTCACTGCGCTCGGGGACTATCTCCCTGACTTGGATGGATGGCACAACATGTTGGAGTGATTGACGATATATGACAATGTGTCCGTTTAGTCCAAACTTTCTCTATGACGAAACTTTGAGTTATGCACAACGAATCTTTATTTA
Source organism: Thinopyrum elongatum (assembly GCA_011799875.1). Lineage (NCBI taxonomy): Eukaryota > Viridiplantae > Streptophyta > Magnoliopsida > Poales > Poaceae > Thinopyrum > Thinopyrum elongatum. The sequence goes on along the minus strand of CM022302.1, from coordinate 144,484,273 downwards.
TGATGTAATTAAACCGTCCTCCTCAACTAGCGAAGATCACTGTAGTTAGGGCATTTTGGGTACGATGAACTTTGTTATTTATGCTTATGATATGTTGCATCTATTTTTGCCAAGTCTGTTTCTTTCTGTTGCTCAACTATATATGTTGCATATCATCGACTCATGTGACGATGCATGTGCATAGATCATCGATGGCGAAGAAGTGCTACGCCAGGAGTATACGACGAGTGGCCGGAGTGTCAGGCCCAGGTGTACCAGTTTTCGAGCGACAGCCAGTAGTTAGTTTAGGTTCACGCTAGTGCGAGAGAGGGATACGAACCGACGCCTCAAGAAGTACTACATTATGTATGATGAGACATGTCATGTAACTTGTATAGCTATATCGTGATTATGATGTGACGACATGATTTGTGTTGGATGATATGATGAGGCTATTATGTGTATGATATGATGAGCATATTGCATGTTTATGATATGATTAGAATACTGTATAAAACCTGTACAAAAACATCGCAAATACATAGCAAAAAAAAAGATATGAGAAAATATAGTAGTAGCGCTCTTTAGCGCTGGACAGGAAAACGCTACTGCTAAAGCACTTAGCAGTAGCGCTGGTATGGAAAGCGCTACTGCTAAGTAGGTATAGCAGTAGCGCGTGTCAAAACGCGCTACTGCTAAACGTTAGCTGTAGCGCCATATCAGTAGCGCGGGTACCCGCGCTACTGATACACCAAATACCCGCGCTACTGCTAGGCTTTTCCCTAGTAGTGCTAGGCTATACATATGGCCGGTTGCCAATCATGCCGGCTAATGAGCTATCCTTGAAGTACATGCCAAGTCTTCGAAGGTTTCCATCTTGATCACGCCGAGGTTCATAGCTTCTGGAGTCCTTCCTTTTGGAGATCGGTGGGCCGTGAGCTCGGCCCATCGACTGTGGATCGTATAGGTTAGTACCCTGTAGTCCAGGACACCGCCAATAGTCGCTGAACTTGCCTTTGAAGCTGAGGATGAAGAATTCGGCTTGGCAGACGAGTTTTTCCTTTATCAGCTCGTGCTCAAATCTGAAGATTTATAAATTATCGGGTCTCCTTTCACAGTTGACCCTTCCGACCATATATTTAAAACCTTATCCTCGACAAGGGAAGTACTGGATCCTTTTTTACAATGGCCTCCCTCTTCGCCCTAAGTCTTAAGTTAGCTTAGCCTTGAAGACTTGCCACGTATGCATAACCAGTGAGAGGGTCCAAACCCCTTACAGCTTTTTTTGAACCGTCATCTCCTATGGTGGGCTTGTAGCAGTTATCACGAAAATGTTTCGCGGCTCGAGGCCGCCACTCATTGGCACGTCTTATCAGTGTAGAGATCGTGGCCCAGTTTTTTAGGGATATCATCAACACGTTGATTTACAGATGCATGTATAATGACGCAATGTGTTGGAAATAGGCGCTTTATTCGGCGCGGCATTTTTTGTTAGATTAGTCTCTGCATTTTTTGTTATCCCTGAGATATGAACATTTTAGCTAAAGATTATTATTGAAAGCTCAGTGAAGAGATTGTATTTCCGAATTATATGTCAACAATGCGTAATATTCCTGTGATATAAACTTTTGTGTGGATATGTGTTGTATCGTGCCTCCACTGCATGTAAAATGTTAAATATTTTAATTTATTTCAAAAGAAGTGTAGCACTCCATAAAAGTAAGCACAAGCCTATCTTGCAAGATAGCAAGTAGAGTAAAAACCAACATCTTCCATGATAGTAGACATCACACAAGTGCGATTCATGTATAAGAAGCTCTGGAAAGCTGATGCTTTCCTAGAGGAACAACAAGTAGCACTGAAGGAATCAGTATTGCCCAGAATTGACATGTACTCAACTGAAGTATAATCTTGGATAGTAATGGAATAGCATGACTTGTATGGTCGCCATACTGACTTTTAGTACTACAATTACTACTCATGGTCACGGTACGGAAAAATGATACTTCGATAAACGAACAAAAATTGGCACTGTACTAAAATTCCATTGTAATAATGAAAATTATAACATTCTTGAGAAAACAAGACTTATTTGCAAATATTAATACCAACCGTCAGAGATCCAAGAAGATGACTTGGTTGGCGCAGGGTTGCTAAAGGATTTAATTTTGCACTTTCATTACATACATTAGCTCTGTCTGTCTCTCCATATGTCCCCACAAGCTAGCATTTCTCTTCAAAGTGTATCAGTGAAGCAGTAGTACATTATTTACCTACCAGGCAATAATAAGCAGACGTGATACTATGCGAGCTAGCTAGCACCACTATATATTTGACAAGTATGGAGAGCTAGTTGAAGCTCCCTCTCACGCCTAGTAGTTTGCCAATACTCGAAGTAACACGCAGATACGTACGCATCTCAAGAGATAGAGACAGAGAGAGTAGGATGTACAAGGGTGAAATTAAATAAATAACACTTTGAGACTAGTACTGTAGACCTGTAGTATAGGGCTACTACATGCGTACAACTACAGAAAAATGGAGGAGAAAGAGCTGGTGAAGTGTGGTAAACGTAAATCTGCTAGTGCGGGAATAGGATACGTTGGGAAAGAAGTATTTCTGTGTGCGCAAAGTTAGACAACATCAACCTTCTGTAACAGGATCAACTGGAGGGACTGCATGCATCGCAGAGCACGCTGATGTGACCCACCGCAGTGCTGTTGTCGACCATTGCGCCATACTCTCAGATGAACCTGCACATCCACCATCGCCACGAAGCGTTGCCACCGGTGCCACACCTGCCTCGCCCGGGCGCATCGACCTCAGCGCGGCTCTGCATGTTGTGCCGGCGCCGCCCGCCTCCGTGTCCTTCACTGCTGGTGGCATGCGCCTTCATTTTATTGACTGTCGGGCCCAATAAAATCCAAAGATTCAAGAAAATTCAAAATTGCGAAAAGGGGGATCTGGTTGGCTTTTTTGCTGAAGAGTTACCAATTTTTTCAGAAATTACGTTGGTTATTCCTAAGCATTCAAAAAGTTGTGAAAACCCCACTATAATTTATGGTTTTACCAAATAATTTATTTTCATGGGTGTTTGGCCTTCAGAATTCGTATTTATATTGTGTTTCTTTGTACAATGATGTGTAGAAATTCGTACTTTACGTTCCATGGTTTATCAGTAGTTTATTGCTATTTTCTAGTTTTTTATTTTTTTCTTGTGCACAAATCACTATTTTTTTATGCATATAAAATTACTGAGATAATCTTGGGGAGCTTTACATTGCTTTACACATTGTTCATACACATATTACTAACAATAAATTCATTATTGGATATTTTTTTCTCGAATACGCATAGCATGCGTATCTTGCATTATAGAGAGAAAAAGGTACAAGAACCCTCCGCCGAGGGTGTTACATACACACCCAATGCACCCTACTCTATCCTAGGCCTACGTCTCGCCCACTACCCACATGTGAATCCGCCCAAAGAATTGCTCCAGGTCAGACCGTATGAGGCCCGCCGTCCTCCAAGCTCTACCTTCCGCAAGAACCCTCCCGAGTAGTCTACTAAGGGACGGTGACTCCCCCTCGAACACGATCTCGTTGCGGTGCTTCCACAATTCCCAAAGCGCAAGTATGATGATGGCTCGCGAGTCCTTTTCCGGCATGCCCTGAAGGCTCTTGTTCAGTAGCCATTCCGGGAGCGTGTCCTCCTGCGTTGGTGTCCACTCCGGCTTGTTCAATGCCGTGCATACCTGCAACCAAAATGCCCTGGAGAAAGCACATTGTAGCATGATATGGTTCATCGTTTCATCCTCTTGATCGCACAGCGGGCATGCGTCCTGGTGCGGCAGCCCCCTCCTAGCTAAACGGTCTGAGGTCCAACATCGGTTGCGAACTGCTAGCCATAGGAAGAAACGACACTGTAGGGGGGGGCCGGCTTTTCCACGTTACCGCCGCCGTTGGAGCTATTTCCCTTCCCATGAACTTGGCGGCGTATGCCGATCGGGCAGAGAAGATCCCGTCTCGCTCCCATGCCCATGTGATCTCGTCCGGCACTCCGTCCTGGAGTTGCGTCGCTTGGACTCTCACCCATAGCGCCATAAATTCCACAAGTGTCGGCCCATCCATGTCTGGTCCAATATTGTGTGCCCATGTCCCACTCTCCACGGCCTCGTTGACATGAAGTTGCCTGTGTATGCGCTTGGGTATTCTGGAGTAGACCTTGGGTGCGATTTCCTCAATCCTGTAGCCCTCCAACCACCTGTCTTCCCAGAACAAAGCTTGTCTGCCGTCGCCGACAGTCGTATGCATCGCCGCGTTACACAACTGCTTGGCAGCTTTTGGCACTGAAATTGTGAACTCGCTCCATGGTCTCGAGTCATCAGTCCGAGCTAGCCATGACCATCTGGCTTGCATGGCGATATTCATCCACCTGATATCTGGTAGTGCAAGGCCGCCGGCCCATTTTGGGGTGCAGACTGCGGGCCATGCTACCGCACAGTTGCCCCCGTTCGCCTCCGCCTTCCCGCACCACAAGAAGCCACGTAGGATCTTGTTGATGGTCTTGATTGTCTTAGCCGGGAGCTTGAAAGCCAGCATCGCTGACAAGACTAATTTAACAAGGAGTAATCCGCCGCTCTTCGGCAGTGATGATGCTCGCCATGTGGATAGGCATGCCACGATGTGATCCACCAAACCTTGAAGCTGTGCGGCCGATTGTTGCCGGATGCTCAGTGGAAGGCTGAGATATCTGATTGGGAATCTCCCCAGGAAGCAGCCAAGAATGTTGGTGACCACTTCCATCTAGTCCTGCGTGCACCTGATCGGTAATGCTGCGCTCTTGTGCAAGTTAGCTCGAAGGCCCGAAGCGGCAGCAAAGATGTCCAGTATCAATGAGCACGCTCTCAAGTCCATCGTGTGTGGTTTGAGGAAAAGCATGACATCGTCCGCAAAGATTGACACCCTGTTCAGCAGGCCGGTCGGCGCTAGAGGTGCAAGGAGGCCTAGCTCGGATGCTCGATGGAAGAGCCAGTGTAGTGGCTCCATGACTAGAAGGAAGAGCATCGGCGCTATTGGGTTCCCTTGCCTTAGCCCACATTTATTGTAGATTGGCTTGCCCGGCACTCCATTAACCATAATCCTCATGGAGGATGTTGCAAGAAGCCCACAAATCCATCCTATCCACCTTCGGCCAAAGCCCATATTATGCAATACCTCCAATAAGAAAGGCCACTGGACGGAGTCGAAAACCTTCGATATGTCGAGCTTCAAGAGCCCTGTGGGGTCCCTCAAGGCATGTAACCGTCTGGTCGTTCCCTGTACTAGCATGAAGTTCTTGTGCAAGTATCTACCCTTCACAAACACGCTCTGGTGCTTGCCCACCAAGTGTGGTAGGTCTTCCACAAGCCTAGTGGCGAGCAATTTGTCAAAGATCTTGATGGCACCATGCACCATGCTCACCGGCCTGAAATCTCGAAGTTCCTCCGCCCCATCCACTTTTGGCAGCAAGGACACCAAAGCCTTATTAATGCCTGGCATGCCACGAGTGTCCCCACAGTAGAACGCGTCCAGGGCCCTGATCAGATCAAACTTGATGATGTTCCAACAACTAGCGTAGAACCTGTTGGTAAACCCGTCCGGACCCGGTGCCTTGTCCAGGGGCAAGGATTTGACCACTTTTTCTAGTTCTGCTTCGGTAAAAGGTAGTTCCAGGTGGGATAGGTCACGTCTTGGGAGGCCTAGGCCCTCAAGTATCAATGTCGCGCCTCTAGAGTGGACCGAGCCCAACATGCCTTCATAATAGGCATCCACCTCTTCTACTATCGGGTCATGTCCTGTGATTAACTGCCCATCTTTCTTAAGAGATGTGATCATGTTATTTCTTTGTCTTTGTCTCGCATGTCTGTAGAAGAATTCGGTGTTGGCGTCTCCCTCTCTTAAGTGCAGTATCCGAGATCTTTGCCTTGCGATGCTCCTCTCCAACGAACAAAGGCCTAGAAGCTTCCTCTTGAGAGTCTTCCTAAGATGGAATTCAGCCGCCGTGAGCATTCTGTGATCCGAGGCGTTGTCCAGCCTGTATATGAGCTCCATTGCCATAGCGATTTGCAGCTTAACGTTCCCAATCCATCTATCACTCCATCCTTGCAACTTCTTTGCCGTGGCCCTGAGCTTGTTATCGAGGACGACGAAAGGATTGCTAGCTGAGGATACCGAGTTCCAAGCCGGGAAACCGTATCCATAAACCCCTCCGCACGCGGCCAGAAGGCCTCAAACATGAACCTGCGTCCCACATAAAGGTCGGCATGAAGGTCGATAAGCATCGGGCAGTGGTCCGAAACCGAAGTGCCTAGCGCCTTGAGGAAGCATGACGGATGTAGGTCATCCCAGGCATTTGTGTTGAACACGTGATCAATTTTCTCTTTCATGGCATCCTCCCGCTCGTTTGACCATGTATACCTTCTCCCACTTAGGTAAATCTCCTTGAGCTCCAATCTGTTCAACGTGGACCGAAAGCGCCCCAACATTCTCATGTTAACTACATCGTTATTCTTGTCACTCGCGTTCGCCAGGAGGTTAAAATCTCCTACTACTGCCCAGGGTCCAACATGGAGATCCCTAATTTCCACCAGTTCCTCGAGGAACTCCTCTTTTTCATGGTCTAGCTGAGGGTCGTACATGCATGTTAGCCACCACTCTGATGTACCACCTGGCTTGACTAGAGCTGTCAGTGTGTTCTGCGTTGTATGCGCGCACGTTCCACACTAGGACCTTGAGTGGTTGTGCAGCCATGAGATAAGCCCACACACATCCACCCCACCACTAGTGATGCCTACGTGGCCGTCGCCACCACGGTCGGCAACTCTTGCAACGGTAGCACCGATGGCTCCCATTCAAAGAGGGCGAGGATGGCCGCAATGTGTGTGTCCGAGAACGGGTTGGAGAAGAGGTCAACATATGCTTGTAGTGCAGCGTCCCCAATGGTCTCCCCCTCGTGAGCAAGACAGAGCTTGTGAATGATAGCTTGCTATTGCCTGTTAGCCACGGATCCACGCCCTAGCCCTCTTGCTATGCGGGCGCTGCGCCTTGGCGTGGTGTTGATGAGTTGCTGCCACTTCCGTGGGCGACCTTTCGTGGTGGCGGCAACGGGCTTCGGCGGCTTGGAGATCAGCGGGGTTATTGCCTTTGCCACCTGTATGCAAAACTCATTATTGGATATACCACGTAGATGAGCGAAATAACTCAAAATGATCGTAAAAATCGTGATTCATGCTTCAACATGATAACTTTGCTTCGAACATATGATTACAACAAAGTCCTAGGCTTGGATGTTCATAATAAATGACACATAATAACTCTCCAAAAAAGGCCTCGTACTATTTGCATCACAAGATGTCACATGCCCGAATAACCCAGGGAGAATTAATGGAGATGGTGGTGCCAATGGGACTTTGTATGGCACTAAAGGGACCATTTTGGTGCACCTCGTGTCAGACAGTGATCTAAGCCACTAGCAAGCCGGCAAGATACCAACAAGACTCTCTCGGCAATGCGATTAGAAATTCTATTCATGAAAATAGAGGTAAAAGAAAAGCAACCTACAAAAGGCTTGACAAAATCTTGCATCAGTTTGAAGAATAGGAAAGCATGGCTTGTTAAACCATATGGTGAATAATGTCTATCTTGTAATGAGTATGGCTTACGTTGTATTGTTAGTGGAATTCCTTCTAATTCTAAATGAGAGAAAGAGGGGTCTTATACTTTCTACATTTATAAAATATATCATGAATTAGTAGAGCTAACCAAAGTGCGTAAAACACAATGGACGGGAGTCCTCAGTGCACCAAAGACTTCATGGCCACAATAACAGGAAATGAAACCACTGTCCTGGAAATTGGTACAGTAAAAAAACCTATTAAGGTTCATGTAAACGCAACTGATACACCTATGGTTGATCAAGAAAAAACATCCATGAAGGACTGGCCTTAACTCCATTAGCAGAGAAGACTGGGAAATCGACACTAGAACTAGGTCTACTTCTACTTGCTAGTACGGATATTCTTGGAGAAAATCTCTGATGAAACTGGAGACAACAAATTTGAGTAATACGATGGAACATGCTCCAATAGCCCTCTCACTAAGTAGCAGGAAATGGAATATGATTGAAAAATTGTTGCTTTCATGGAGAAGGGACTTGATAGTACTTGGTCCGATTAGTCTCTTGATTTTTTTGTTATTCCTGAGTTATGAACATTTTAGCTAGATGCTTGTTATTGAAGAGATTTTATCCTCGACTTATATGTCAAGAATGCTTAATATTGCGGTAATATAAAGTTTGCATATACATATACGTTGTGTTGTATCCCTCCACATGTAAAATGTTGAATATGTTAAATTTTAAAAAGAATGTGTGGTCCTCCACATAAAGGAAGCAAATGTCTATCTTACAATGTAGCAAGTCAATAAAAGCTAAGATCTTCCATGAAAGTAGACATCAAACAAGTGGGATTCATGTATAACAAGCTCTGAAAAGTTGATACTTCCCTAGAGGAACAACAATTAGCACCGAAGGAATCAATGTTGTATACAAATTGACGTGTACTCAACTGGAGTATAATCTTGGATAGTAATGGAATAGCTGGTCGCCATACTGATTTTCACTAATAGAATTAGTTCTGCAGTACTAACTCGCCATATTTAGGCAGTGCTAAGTCATGTGATCGCAAATACTAAAATATGATATTGCATTTCGCTAGAGGAAAAACAATTGGCACTGCCTAAATAGTATACTAAAATGCCATTTTAATAATACTGAAAATTATTGCAATAAATTGATCGACTGTTTCTTTCCAGAGTTGAAGAATACTAATTCTATAGAAACAAGACATATTAGCAATATTAATTCTAATGGTCAGATCGATCAATATCTAGGAACATAACAAGGCTGATGTGTGGTTGCCGAGGGCATAAATTTTGCACTTTGATTACAAGCATTAGTTGTGTTTGTCCTTGTGGTCAGAAGCTAGTATATATCTTTAGTAGTTGCTAGGAATCATACTGCTGATTTATTGTTTCCCATCAAACCACTTGGTGGCCATTGGATTAGTACAATAATATGGGTTGGATCAGTACGAAGGGAGACAATGTTGTTTGTTAGATTTCTTTGTAACAAACTGCTTTAGCCGTAACTGCCACCGCAATGCACACATGTAGTAAGGTCCTTCTTGTGCTAGATTTATTCAATTAACCAACACTTGCATCATTCACAAATTTTTCGAGTAAACGACTAGGGGGGTCATCATCTAGTATGAGATATATTATTTCGATAACTAAAGCTAGCTAACTCATGGGCAACACCATTAACTTCTCTCGAGCAATGTTTGTATTCAACAGTCCCAATTTGCATCGTCATGTCCGGAAAATCCACATAAACCATTGCCGCCAAGTCCAACCATTGTGATTGGCCCTTACAGAAATTGTTCACCTCCATAGAGTTAGATTTTGCCTGTAATCTATTTATTTAAAGGGGGTTCCCAAATTGGAGTCCATCCTTCATGGCTAGTGCCTCCATGGTCGCCGCATCTACTGCATATGCATAGAATGTGCAGTTCCACCCAACGAAAGATCCATCGGGATCTCTCAAAATTGATCTTGTCGCTCCCGTGCCCAAGTCAACAGAAAATGAAGCGTCCACACTTAACTTCAAGTACTATGGGAGTATCTTGGGCCATCTTTGGTTTGTTACCGAGGCATTATGTCTTCTTAATGACGCTGCATTAGCTGTTATAGCAGGCACCGAGACCGGCCAGTGGCCAGCCGACGGTACCCTCTCATCATGGATAGTTGTCTTTGAAGCCACCAGAGATACCTACACCCCACAGCTACCACGGCTTGTACTTCAACATGACTCATACCTTGCATTGCAACAACGGGGGAGCTAAGGATGTGCTTGAGTACATCAGAACCTGCAAGATTAGTAGCCAATTCCATTTGCTCAATATCCTTGAGCAAGTTTGCGCTAGAGATGCATAGCTCGCTCTTGGTGCCAATGACACTTTTTTCATGGTACCGAAGGCAAACATGTTGTGGTGGAGGAGAAGGGGGCACGACCCGTTGGGGGTTCATGTAGGCATGTACGACACACTTATAGCCGCCTTGCCATCTAAAGAAACCACACAATCAAGCATGCAGGTTATGGGGTGTAAAGAATGAAGTGCGAGAAATGAGAGAGGGTTGAGATGTAGGAGAAGAAGCTTGGAGGAGGAGAAGGTCGAAGACAGGGGGTTGGTGGTGAAAGTAAAAATATATGTTTTTTAGACAAGTAAAAAAAATATTTGTTGTCACTTGTGTGTGGGCGGTGAGAAGGCGGCCCAGGAAGGTATGTCGTCTTGCTCTAGGATGTGGGATTTTATCCGAGTCAGGATGCATTTGATGGACGAAAGTGTGATTATTTTTGTTTTTTTTATGAAATTCTGAAACTATAGGCTAGAAACCAAAAATTTCAAAAGCAGTACCCTATCGTTGCCACCTCGACTGTTGGGGATATAACCCCAGGGTGTGACCCACCCAGGAGGGGCCGGGTTACACCGTTGGCGATTTAACGAAGAAGGCCCAATAAGCCTAAGAAGGCAAGTGCGACGATGGCAGCTCATGAGAGGCGGGCCTGATGGTGGCCCAAGACCCGGACATGTGAACCGCCATATGGTGGCTTGCCTGATAAGGCAAGGTGATTTAGAAACCCGGTCGGTCATGTTGTGTGAGCCGGCTCGGACTCTTGTAAGCCCCGAGATCTCAGCCTGTGTATATAAAGGTGAGACCCGATGGCGGGTTAATCAAGAAACAATTGATCGATAGCTAGGTCAAGCGTAATCGCTCCCTTGTAATCGAAACTCAAGCAATACAACTAGAAGCAGGACGTAGGCTTTTACCTCGTTGAGAGGGGCCAAACCTGGGTAAACCTTGTGTCCTTTGTCCCGTTCAACCCCTTCAAGCTAACCTACGCGCGATGGCTCCACACCTAAGTCCTTTCACAAGGGCATCTGCCGTGTTAAGTCCACGACAGTTGGCGCCCACCGTGGGGCCAGAGCACGGTGGTTTCGAGTTCTTGAAGGGCAACTTCTCAGGGATCGAAGGATACACCATGGGCCGGATGACTAAGAGTCACCGCGGCAAGATCTACATCGACAATGCTGGCTGGGGCCCCGAGGCCGACTCAATCGAGTACGGGTACCGGGTCCCCTTTGGTGGAATTCACGTCTTCATCGTTAAGATCGGCAAGTTAGAGCCTGAGCCGGACACTTGCACCGACATTGTAGAGATGGCTCGGCGCGCATGACCCGCCAGGGTTCAACCCAGCCAGAAGAGCGCCTTTGTTGGCTTTGTTCATGGGGCGGATCTTGAGGAAGGATCTGCATCCGGTGGAGAGACGGCCATCTACTCAGGTGATGAGTCCTCAACCGGAGAAACCGAATCGATCTATCAGCTCCAGGATGGTGGGCTTGGGGGCTATTCCGATGGTGACAGTATTCCGGACCCCTATGAGCCGCCGAACAGGGCTACTATTTTCATGGCTGGTACACAACCAGTTATGAATTCATCAACCGCTGCTGCTATGACATCCAGTTCAACTGCTGCAGCGACAGTCGGGTCGAACAGCCCAGTCCGGCCACCGGCTCAAGTCTTATCTGAGCTCCTGGGTGCCCTGGCGACTCTGTTGGCCACGGAGGTGACTCCGGCGAATCAAGCACAACATAATGCAGAGGTAGCAAAGGTGTGAGATGAAGTGGCCAAAGCCCAGGAGGGTCTTAGTGCGGAGAATGCCAGGATGGCGACGGAACGAGCCGCGATGGAGGCCGAGTCACAGCGGATAAGGGCAGAAGCTTTTCGTCTAAATCTGGATTAGAATGCATCCAATGTTGTTCTTCGAAGGAGGCACCAGAGTCGCCTACCTTCGTAGTTTGAGGGGCGGAATCTTTTTAACACGCCTGGGACAGGAACGAGTAACCCGCCTGGTGTGACCCGGCCTGCGGAGGCACCTGGGACCGGAGCGGCGGCTCAGCCTCGTGTGCCAGACCCGCCTCGTAGGGATCTGACCCCACCTCAACGGGTTCCAACACCTTCTAGCCATTACTCTAATCCGGTGGATAATATGATTGCTGCAGCCACATGATTGGCGGCTATTCCGATCGAGGGCGAGTCTCCAGCTGCGATAGAGACCCGGAACGTTGTGGAGCTTCTCCAGACGGCTGTGGCACAGCAGGCGGCTTACTCATACAGTCGTGAGCGAATTCATTCAACTCCCTGCCCAAGTCGAAGCTATAGCCGGCGTGTCAAGTCGCCGGCGGTTTCCAGCAGTGAACGGCGTCGTAACCCGCCTCGTAATGATGAACCGCCCCGTGGACATAACCTGCCCCATGACAATAATAATGCTTAGACCCTTGTGGATCAGGCTAGAGCCCGTCATGAGGCGGAACTGGCGGCTGAATTGGGGGCACATCAGCAGTTTCAGCTAAACCCTTCGACGTCCGTGGAGGCAGGGATGACTTCCAGGACAATTTGTGTGTCGTGCCTAGTGCCGGCTCTACGCAATGAACGTCTGCCTAAGGATTTTAAGGGTCCTCGTAAGGTGCCTAACTACACAGCTGATCTTCCACCTGAGGCGTGGATTGAAAGCTATGAGCTAGCTATGGAGATGTTGGATGTTAATGATGTTGTATGTGCCAAGTACTTTACCATGATGTTGGATGGACCGGCTTGTACCTGCTTGAAAGGATTGCCCACCAATTCCATCAATTCATGGGCTAAGTTGAAGGCGTGTTTCATTCAGAACTTCAAGGGAACGTGTAAGCAGCCTCTGTCGATTATTGACCTGGACAATTGTGTGCAGCGGGAGGATGAGTCGGCCCATCATTGGGTTCGCCGGGTCTCAGCTATTATGCACTCATCGGATAGCATTGTGGCGGGCTCAGCTGTTCTCATTCTGGAGAAGAATTGTCACTTCACCCCTCTTAAACAGAAGCTCGGGCGGCTCAAGCGTCATTGTAGTGACATGGGGGAGCTCATGGCGGCTCTCATCAAGTACGCTGACTCGGATACTACCAAGGATCCTGGGTCTGATGAGGAGAAGTCTAACAAAGGAAAGAAGAGTGGCAATGGTAAGGGTCAGCCGCAGAACATGACTGGACATAATGGTCACAACCAGGGTAATGGTGGAAAGCGCAGACACCCCGATGGTGGGTCAGATCTTGTAGCCAACACCAACACTGGATATAAAAACCAGTGCCGTGGTAAGCCGGCCTTTGGAGGGCCGAGGTTTAATCTTGAGGCAATGTTGAATGAACCTTGCCCAAAGCACAGTCTGCCCAATAAACCGGCGGCTCATGCTTGGAAGGATTGTTTCATCATGAAAGAGTACAAGAATTCCGGCTCTAGTCAGAATCATGGTAATAATAATGGCCCGCCTGGCGGGTCAATTTCCGGTTCATACGGGCCCGGCTTTGGTGGTGGCGGCTCAAATTCTGGGTATCAAGGACAGGGCGGTCAGGGTAATTATAACCAACTGTCGGTCAAGGCGACCAACAGCATCAGTCAGGATACCAGAGTAATCCAAAGCAGCTTAATGGTGGCCAGTATCATGTCTTTACCACCAGTCTCTGCAAGAGAGATCAGAAGGTTCATAAGCGGGCGGTCAGTGCAGTTGAGCCGGCGGTACCTCAATACTTGCGATGGTCAGAGCAGCCAATCACATGGAGTAGAGAGGATCACCCACCCCGGGTTGATAATCCGGGTCAACTAGCGTTAGTGGTAGCCCCTCAAGTTGGGAGTTACAAATTCACTAAAGTGCTCATGGATAGTGGCAGCAGCATCAATATCCTTTATTATGATACCTTTCGCCGAATGAATTTGACTGATAAAGAGCTTAAGCCGTCCTCTACAGTCTTTCATGGCGTGGTACCTGGTAAGTCAGCATATCCAGTTGGTAAGATTGCCTTGGAAGTGGCTTTTGGCGATGATTATGACTACAGGGCAGAGACGTTGTGGTTTGAGGTGGTGAAAATAAAGAGTCCTTATCATGCCTTGTTTGGACGGCCGACTTATGCTAAATTTATGGCACGGCCTTGTTATGTTTATCTACAGCTCAAGATGCCAGGACATAAGGGTACCATTACAGTCCATGGTAATCGAAAAATTGCTCTGGAATGTGAAGAAGGAGACGCTGCCTATGCTGAGTCGGCCTGTGCTACTGAAGAGCTTAAGTTTTATAAGGATAATGTTGACCCGGCTGATATGACCCCTTTGAAGAAACCTACCACAGAGCACGACCCCTTATTGAAGTTTAAATCGGCTGATGATACTAAGTAGGTTGATTTTGTCCCTGGCGACTCATCTCAGCAGTTCACAATAGGGGCTAACATGGATCCTAAATAGGAAAGCGCGCTCATCGAGTTCATCCATGAGAATCGGGACATCTTTGCATGGAAACCATCTGACATGCCGGGTATACCGAGAGAATTCGCTGAGCACACTCTTAATGTTGATCCTAAATTTAAGCTGGTCAAACAGTTTCTTCGCCGTTTCAATGAGGAGAGGTGTAAAGCTATTGGAGAAGAGGTGGCCTGGCTCTTGGCAGCTGGGTTCATAGTTGAAGTCTTTCATCCTGAATGGCTGGCTAACCCGGTGTTGGTACTTAAGAAAAATGGCACCTGGCGTATGTGTGTGGATTACACTGACCTTAACAAAGCTTGTCCAGCTGATCCATTTGCTCTCCCTCGTATTGACCAGATTATTGATGCTACGGCGGGTTGTGAGAGCTTATGTTTCCTTGACGCTTATTCTGGTTATCATCAGATCAAAATGGCAGTTAAAGACCAAGAGAAGATGGCTTTCATCACACCTTTTGGAGCTTTTTGCTATGTTTCTATGCCTTTTGGGCTCAAGAGTGCCCAGGCGACTTATCAACGCTGTGTTCAAAATTGCTTTCACAGTCAAATTGGGCGTAATGTGCATGCTTATGTGGATGATATTGTGGTTAAATCCAGGAAAAGGAGACACTCTTGGATGATTTGAGGGAGACTTTTGACAATCTCTGGGTCTACAAGATGATGCTTAACCCGGCCAAGTGTGTCTTTGGTGTGCCTGCAGGCAAGCTCTTGGGTTTTCTGGTCTCGGAGAGAGGAATTGAAGCTAACCCGGAGAAGATTAAGGCTATTACTTCATTGGCTAAGCCGGCCTGTGTCAATGACGTTCAGCGCCTGGCGGGTCGTATTTGTAGCATTGAGCCGGTTCATAAACCGCCTGGGAGAGAAGGCTATTCCCTTATATCAGATGATGAAGAAAACAGACCACTTTGTCTGGAGTGATGAGGCTGATAAGGCGTTTGAGGCCCTCAAAAAGCAGTTGGCTGAGCCGCCCGTCCTTGCCGCCCCTGTGGAGAAGGAACCTTTACTCCTATATGTGGTGGCTAACAGTAAAGCTGTTAGTGTGGAAATTGTTGTGGAGCGCAAAGAGGCGGGTAAGGAATACCTAGTCAGCGGCCGGCTTATTATGTTAGTGAGGTGTTGATTGAATCCAAGCAACGATACCCCCATTGGCAGAAGTTTGTATATGGAGTGTTCATGGCGAGTCGCAAGCTGAAGCATTATTTTCTTGGTCATCCCATTACTGTGGTTAGCTCTGCCCCCTTAGGGGATATAATCCAAAACAGGGAGGCCACAGGCCGGGTTGCTAAATGGGCTATAGAACTCGGACCTTATGGTTTGAAATATGTACCAAGAACGACTATCAAGTCTCAGGCTCTGGTGGATTTCATCAATGACTGGACAGAGTTGCAGACACCTGAGGAGAGGCCTGATAACACATATTGGACAATTCACTTTGATGGTTCCAGGCAGCTGGAAGGCTCGAGGGCTGGGGTCATATTGACTTCCCCACGAGGTGACAAGTTTTGCTATGTTTTGAGGCTAATGTTTCCTTGTACTAACAATGCAGCTGAATATGAGGCTTTACTCCATGGCCTTCATATGGCCAAAGAGATGAACTTGAGCCGGGTCAGGTGTTTTGGCGACTCAGACCTTGTGGTTCAGCAAGTTTCAGGCACATGGGATTCTAAAGACCCCCTTATGGCGGCTTATCGTCGGGCGGTTGATAATATTGCTGGTCACTTCAAGGGTTATCAAGTGAAGCACCTCGACCGAAGGAAGAATGAGGCGGTTGATGCTTTAAGCCGGCTTGGTTCTCAATGTAAGCCGGTGCCTCCCAATGTGTTTCTTGATGTTTTACACAATCCCTCGGTCAAATTACCATCTGAGGAGGATTTGGCTATTCCTGACCCGGAGGACGAATTGGTGGCGGCTCTCCATGCCATTCCAGATTGGACTCTCCCTTACCTAGCTTATATGACCCGGGGCGAGCTACCTGAGGATGAGACTTTAGCAAGGCAGATAACCCGGCGGTCTAAGTCTATGACTATTGTCAATGGCGAGTTACATCGATGCAGCGTAACAGGTGTGTTCCAGTGTTGTGTTTCTCCCGAAGAGGGCCATGAGATCTTGCGTGAGATCCATGAAGGTAATTGCGATCATCACGCCGGCTCAAAATCTTTGGTGGCCAAAGCTTTTCGTCATGGGTTTTATTGGTTGACGGCTCATGCTGATGCAGAAGATATCGTCAGTAAATGTGATGCCTGTCAGAAGTTCTCTAGATGGGCTCATGTGCCGGCTCAAGAGTTGCGGATGATTCCAATTACTTGGCCATTTGCAGTCTGGGGGCTTGATATGGTAGGACCTTTCAAGATGTCTAAAGATAAGAAAACCCACCTCTTGGTGGCGGTTGACAAATTTACCAAGTGGGTTGAAGCAGAGCCGGTCAGCAAGTGTGATGCGGCAACTGCAGTTCAGTTTGTTAAAAAACTGATCTTCCGTTTTGTCTACCCTCATAGTATCATCACTGATAATGGCACTAATTTGTCTAAAGGTGCTATGAAGGAGTTCTGTCAACAAGAGCATATTCGTCTTGATGTTTCATCTGTGGCTCATCCATAGTCTAAAGGTCAAGCTGAGAGGGCTAACCAGGAAATTTTGAGAGGCATAAAACCCCGGCTTATGGTTCCCTTGCAACGAACGCCGGGTTGTTGGGTTGAGGAGTTACCTTCAGTACTCTGGAGTGTCAAAACCACCCCTCAATAGGTCAATAGGCTATACGCCTTTCTTCATGGTCTACGGGGCAAAGGCGGTTCTTCCAAGTGATATACGTCATGACTCGCCTTATGTGGCAGCTTATGTTGAAGGTGATAATGAGATAGCACGTCAAGACGCACTTGATGCTTTGGACGAGGAGCGTGACCTTGCAGCGCTTGTTCGGCGATCTATCAACAAGACCTGCGTCGCTATCATAGCCGCAGAGTCAAGACCCGGGCGTTTCAGGAAGGCGACTTGGTGCTCCGGCTGATCCAAGATCAAACAGATATGCACAAATTATCCCCACCTTGGGAAGGACCCTTTGTGGTCAGCAAGAACCTGAATAATGGGTCATATTACCTCATTGATATAAGAGAACACAAGGATTCACGCAAGTCGGAGGAGGAGACCCGCCGGCCCTGGAATATTGCTCATCTTCGGCCTTATTACACCTGAGCCACCGGCTCTCATTGTTGTACATACATTTGTCAGTGTATATATTTTATGATCAATATAATGAAGCCGGCATCCCTGATAATTCAGGGCCTCTGTCGTTTCATTTCTATGTATCTGAGTCTTTATTAGTTGTTCATAAGGTCACTTGGGGGCTTTCAACCCACCGGGTTTAGCTTTCATACCCTCTTGACCAGGTGTGGACGCCGAATCCTGAGTTATCCTGCCTGTTTGCAACTTGCTACTCCGCCAGGTAATCCTGAGTGACCCACCGAACTCTTAACAGTCAATCTTTTTTAAGGCCCTGAACTTGTTAAGGTTAAAACGGCGGCTTGTGCCACGTGAGAGCCGACTTACAGTGAGCTAGGATTAACTCAAAGGTTGTGCGGCCTTTGAAAGCACATGGCTTTACTAGCCAATATACCTGGTCGTGCTTTGGTAAGCCGGCCAGGCAATTATTTGAGAGTTTTTTGAATTTTGCTTCTGAGACTTTTTGATTTATGCATTTGTCGACAATCCGGGATATGAAGCTCTGGTTATATAACTCATGTTTGAGTATTTTGGGTTTGGTAACCCGCCTTGGCTTTTGACGTTAAGTCGCCAGTATACTTTGGTTTTGCGCAATTAAGGTTATGCACTTACAAATCTTTGGGTTGTCACCCGCACTGGATATGGCGGGGTAAGCCGGCGGTATGATCCAATCTTACAGGTATGTCTTCAATTATTATATATGCGTGGTTTTGATAACCCGCCCTGGCTTTTGACCTTAAGTCACCAGTATATTTTGGCTTGAATAACCTTGTTTTTAGTCTTTCCCATAATTGCATAAGACTATATTATGTTTGGGTTATCACCCGCCCCGGCTTTTGACGTCAAGTCGCCAGAGCATATATTGTTTCAACTTGGTGCAGGATATGCAGAGTTTTGCACATAAGTAAGAATACTGCCATGGCTTGCATGGATGATTAAGTTCAAGCCCATCATCCAGGATTAGAATTGATGTTTCAAAAGTAAGGATAAACATGCACGAAGGCATGACATGGCGAATCATTGTTTTAAACTAGCCTATTACAAGGCCATCATGGGCCCACAAATTGAAGCAGAATATTTTCTGAACAAGTGCTCTTGCACCTTGGCCTGAGAGCCGCCGAGTTTGTCATTGGTTTTCTTCATGGCGAGTTGATGACTCCGGGTTATCCTACTCCGGCTCTTCTTCTTCGGCCATCTGGAGGTCAGGCGGCGTCCAGTCGATGCCGGTTAAGGCCTCGAATATGGCTTCATCATTTATAATCAGAGCAGAGTCAAGATCAGGGGCAAAGAGGTGCTTACGCCTGGCAGGAACAAAGTTCATCACTTCATGGATGGGCGGCTTAATTTTGTTGTTCTGATCATCATAAGCCGGTGTGTAGTGCTTCAGGTTCAGCTCCTCAATCATCTTGCACGCCACGGGCCGCATCTCCCTTACGCACTTGTTGAAATCTTGTTCTTCAAAGGCTGACCCGTCATCTTTAAACTCGGGGCACCCGGTGACGATCTCTTCCGGGTCAAGTTCCGTTGCCCATGCTTTGGCTCGACCTATAGCGACAATAGCTCCAGCTCGGGCGGCTGATAGTCGACACTCTTCAATTTGAGCCGGCACCATTGAAATCTGCTCCAGCACAGTCTTGAGAAGGGTCGGCGGCTTTCTTCCACCAGACAGGGCAACAAGGCTACGCAGAGTCCCAGTGTACAGCTACTCAGTCAATGAATATACTGCCTTTAACTTCAGCAGCATGCTGTCACTGAGGCTGGCGCTTCTGGAGCCTGTTCAGTTGGGGCATAAGAGTCGCCAGGCGGGTTACAAACATCACATGTGATAAGTCGCCAGGCGAGTCAAATAAATACAGAAACTAATGAGGAGTTGGGTATGAGTCTTACCAAAGATAGCAGATGCCATCTGAATAATGTGTTGCTTTAAGCCGGATAACTCTTCAGTCACTGGCTTAAGCGCAGCTTTAGCTTCTTCAGCCCTCTTCGCTAGTGTGGCCTTGTCGGTCTCCCAGGCGGCTCTCTCAGCATCAAAGCCTGCCTTCAGCTTGTCAATTTCCTCAAAGGAGGTTTTCAGTTCTAGCTTGGCCTTGGAAGTCTCTACTTGCTGCAACTTTATATTCTTCTTCAAGTCGACCACTTGTGATTCCTTCATACTCAATTCTGCCTGCAATACAATGATAAAGTGATGATTATAAAGCAAGGATTAATTATCGGTGCTGATATTCTGTTAAAGTCTCAAGCACACTACAAGTACTCTACTTGGCACTTGGGGCCTAATGTGGGTCAGTTCACTTTTTTAAGCCTCGGCTCAACTTATCAGTGTAAGCCGCCCCTTGGGGGCTACGTATCTGAATTTCTTATGTGACTATTAGTCCCGGCTCAACTTGTCAGTGTAAGCTGGCCCTTGGGGGCTACAGATCTGGATTTCTTATGTGACTATTAGTCCCGGCTCAACTTATCAGCTTAAGCTGGCCCTTGGGGGCTACAGATTTGGACCTTAAGGAATAAAGTTGGCCCTGAGAGCCTACAGTTTGAAGGTTATTATTAAGTCTACAGCATACTCAATTTTTTCCTATCCTCCAAACTTGGCGGCTACGTGAATACATATAGACAGGGATTAGTGTCATACCTCATAGCGCTCCTTCATAAGGTTCACTAAGCCAGCTTCTAAGTCACGGCTAGTGTGAAGGCGGCTCAGATACCCTGCGTGGATGTCGCTAGCACTGAAGGCGGCATAGCTTTCCAAATCTAGTTTGGTCTTGCCTTTATCCAAAGAAGGAGATTCTTCTTTGGTGCTATGTTTGGCCAACACAGTGGAAGCCCCTAGCGCATTATAAGCCGTCCTAGTAATGGTCACTTCATCAGAGTCCTTATCAAGAGGGATCTCCTCAGCTGG
Organism: Thinopyrum elongatum; assembly: GCA_011799875.1. NCBI lineage: Eukaryota > Viridiplantae > Streptophyta > Magnoliopsida > Poales > Poaceae > Thinopyrum > Thinopyrum elongatum. The sequence continues at coordinate 144,463,739 of CM022302.1, read as the reverse complement.
CTTCTGGGGAGCTGGCGACTTAGGGCTCGGCGGGTCAGTGTTGGCCGCCGGGTTAAGTCACGCGTCCATTTGATCAAGAACAGGGGCATCAACTGTTGGTGGCAGGTCATCCATGGGTTCTTCTGGATCTTGAGTACGGGCCTCAGAGATGTCGGTATGTTGTTTCTCCGGCTCAGCAGGTTTAGGATCATTTGAAGACCCGCCAAGTTTCTGCTTCTTACCGGCTTTTGCCACGCCTCTATAACAAAGATACAAAGTATATGAGTATAACATAATAACTCAATTGATAGATAAATAGAAGTACTTACCTGTGGGCAACTTTGAAGGCGGGCATCTGGGTTCCTGTAGAGTCGCCAGATGACGGAGGTGTCTTCTGATAATTTGAGTTAGAAGGCGTAAGAGGATGACGTATGAAGCCGCCTAAGGGATAAAGAGAGTCTGGTTCATGTAGCACCTCATGTTGATGCTTGCGACGGGCTGGAGTATTTGGTAAGCCGGCAACCAGTTCTGAATCACCATCACTCCGAGTCTGACGCCTTGCCTCATGCTGTTGTTTCTTCAAAATAAAGTCAGGATCCAAGTAAGCTAGAGGGTGAGAAAATCTTACTTTTCAGGTCACCTGCCGAGTTTTCTGTCTTGGACAAGGCTCTGAGTCAGAGGAAATGGTAGTTACCTCTACGGCATCGGCATGGCTGGTCTCCGCATCATCCTGAGAAGAGTCAGCGTCAATAAGTTGCATGAAAAGAAAGCCAAGAGAATCAAGTTCTACCTCCGACTCGTGGTCAAGGGCAAACAAATCTTCAACATCCTGTTTCTTTCCTTTGGTCTTCTTTGGAGCCTTGGACTTTGCTCTGGCCTTTTTGGCCGGCTTATCCTGCAGTTTCTTGGCCTAGAAGGGAGAGTCGGCCTGAAAGCACAAATGACAATGAGAAGATATGCAGTTTATGAGAGTGATAAATGAGTTAAAAGGACTTAAAATGCTTGCGTTGGGAGCAGGATTGAGAGTGCAGAAAGGGTTCAGCCCAATTTTGTTGTAGCTTTCAAGAGTCTCCCCGAGCAATGTTTTGGTCATTTCATTGATTTGCTGGTCTTCAAGACATGTTTGATTATACCGCTGTGGGTCTTTCACATCACATGTGTATTGGCACATTAAGCCGGTGCGGCGGCTCAAAGGCAAGATTCTCCAGGCGACCCAGCATCGAACCAAGTCAACACCAGTTAAGCCATTGGCTAATAAGGCCCTTATCTTTGGAAAGGTAGGCGCGTACTTGGTTCGTTCTGCAGCAGTGATCCGGTTGGGGAGTTGATGTCTAGGGCTGAGCCGGCAGGTGCGGAAACCCGGCAGAGGATTTTCACCTGCTGGAGAGGTGTCTTGGCAATAGAACCAAGTCTGATTCCAGTCCTTGGGATGACTGGGTAGTGCAGCTGCAGGAAAAACGGCGTCCCTCCGCCTTTGGATTGAAATTCCGCCGAGTTCAAGACAAGGTCCATCTGTCATCTCGGTCTGGCGGTTTAAGTAATAAAATTCTCTAAATAAATCAACGCTGGGCTCTTCTTGAAGATACACTCCACAGAAGACTTGGAAGTTGCATATATTGGAAACAGAATTGGGGCCGATATCTTTAGGGTGTAACTTGTAGAAGTTCATAACATCCCGAAAGAATTTCGACCCAGGTGGTGAGAAACCACGGAGGAGGTGATCTGCAAAGACTATGACCTCACCTTCTTTAGGTTGAGGCGGAACTTCAGCTCCTGGAACTCGCCAGTGGATGACGTTTTTTTGCTGGTAAAACGCCCATCTCGATGTATTCCTTGAGAGATTATTCAGTGACAGTGGAAGCAACCCAGTCGCAAGAAGTGGCAGACTTAGTCATTTTTTGGCAGTGGATGCCTGAGAATAAAGGTTTGGCGGGTTAATATTAGATTGATTAAGCCGCCCAATGATGAGTAAAAATAACTGCCCAAAGAAGCCAGCTACACACTGGCGGGTTACAAGTCTTGATTATAAGGAGTAATCATTTTGGCGAGTTATAGAAAAGGTTATAAGTTATAAGGATAAGCCGGAAAGATACCGGTGGGTTATCGATTCATGGTTAAAAATAGATAAGTATTGGCGGAGTGCGAAGTTGCGGCTGTGAGCCGCCTCAAGCAATGAACGGCGGGTCAACTATCTATCAATTTCATATGAAGTCCAGGATTGTTGCAATTTTGTCAAGTGTGGGACAAACAAGTTTCACAGATCATGCTTATAATTTTGGATCTACGGCAGCCCGAAAAATGGGGAGAAATTGCTAACCTAAAGCATAAGTGGAAGAACTAGTGTGCTGGGGATTGAATCTCATGCGGAAAGAATGGATCTATGGTTGGAAACAGATGCTAAAACTGCTACCGCACAACTTTAGTATTACTTTTGGATTGAACTAAGCGTTGGAGGAGAAAACTACGACGGACTTCGATGAACACGGTGACCGCTGATGAACTAGGGCAACTTAATGCAGATTGGAAGTGAGGAGAAGCAGGTACCCGGTGATGCTAACGAGTAGCCGTTGGGTGCTGCGATCTCTGGTCAAATCAGGTTGATGTAGCGGCCGGTTTGGAGCTGTTGGTGAAGATCGACTGCGACGGCGGAGCTTGTGCTGCAGCGGTCGGCGCAAGGAAGATGAAGAAGAGAGAGGGACGGGGGTAAAGGTGAAAAGGGACCCCCCCCGTGCGTATTTATAAGGGAAAAGGTGAACAGTGCACCGGCAAGCGCGGAAATTGAGGAGGCGTTGTGATTATCTCAAGCGGTGTGGGCGCCTCGATTCTCGGATGACCAGTTAATACAAAAGATCCGTTGTGATATCATGGATTCTTTATGGATTTACTTCGTGTGACATCATGGCGGGTTAAAATGTTTTATTTAATGTTAAGATTTGGAAAGACAATTCGCCAACTGAAGCAGTGAAGATTGACATGAACAAGTTCAAATCAATCTGGGGCCTAATGTTGGGGATATAACCCCAGGGTGTGACCCGCCCAGGAGGGGCCGGGTTACACCGTTGGCGATTTAACGAAGAAGGCCCAATAAGCCTAAGAAGGCAAGTGCGACGATGGCGGCTCATGAGAGGTGGGCCTGATGGTGGCCCAAGACCCGGACATGTGAACCGCCATATGGTGGCTTGCCTGATAAGGCAAGGTGATTTAGAAACCCGGCCGATCATGTTGTGTGAGCCGGCTCGGACTCTTGTAAGCCCCGAGGTCTCAGCCTGTGTATATAAAGGTGAGACCCGACGGCGGGTTAACTCAAGAAACAATTGATCGATAGCTAGGTCAAGCGTAATCGCTCCCTTTTAATCGAAACTCAAGCAATACAACTAGAAGCAGGACGTAGGCTTTTACCTCGTTGAGAGGGGCCGAACCTGGGTAAACCTTGTGTGCTTTGTCCCATTCAACCCCTTCGAGCTAACCTACGCGTGATGGCTCCACACCTAAGTCCTTTCACAAGGGCATCTGCCGTGTTAAGTCCACGACACCGACTGAAAATATATTTTTTGTTGTTAGGGTAAACAAAAAGGACTTTTCATCGCTGGCCCAAATGAAAACTGAGCCTATTGTTAGCATTCGTATATGATTATTCTCGAGCCATGGCCCACCTCTGCAGCAGTCAATCTAGGAGAAAAGAAAGCAGACTCGGATGATAAAGTGCAAAGGTGTGCTCATGCTTATAATAGCACTTTAGATTTTATATATCTTTCATGACAAGTCCAGCGAGGGCTCTTGTTCAGCGCCATTAGCTCGACTTGCCAACCTGGCGCTCACGTGCCTGCTTGGCTGGGCCGACCCAAACAGTGGGCATTCGCTTGGTTCGTTCGCTCAGTCGATAGTAAACCGTTGACCTGATTGTTGTCAAGTTGACTTTTCGAGGGGTATTAGGTCTCCCCAAAGATTTCAAACTCCATTGTAAGAGAATATCAGGAAATCGGCACTAGAACTAGAAGGTCTACTTGTACTGGCTAATGTGGATATTCCTAGGTAAATCTTTGATGAAATTGAAAACAACAAATTTGAGCTATATTATGTAATAGGCTCGAATAGCCCTCTCACCAAGGAGGAGGAAAAGGAACATACTCAAGATATTGTTGCTTTCATGTAGGAGTAATTGATAGTACTTGGTCAGATTAGTCTCTACATTTATTGTTATCCCTGATATATGAACATTTTAGCTAAAGATTATTATTAAAATCTCAATGAAGAGATTGTATTCCCGAGTTATATGTCAAGAATGCATAATATTCAATTGATACAAAATTTTGGTGCGGATATGTGTTGTGTCGTATCCCTCCACTGCATGTAAAATGAATATTTTAATTTATTTAAAAAATGTGTAGTAACCCACATAAAGGAAGCATAAGTCTATCTTGCAAGATAGCAAGTCCAATAAAACGAATATCTTCCATGAAAGTACACATCACACAAGTGTAATCAATGTATAAGAAGCTCTAGAAAGCTGATACTCCCTCCGTCCCAAAATAAGTGTCTCAACCTTAGTATAACTTTATACTATAGTTAGTACAAAGTTGAGACACTTATTTTGGGACGGAGGGAGTACTTATTTAGAGGAACACAATTTAGCACTGAAGAACCAATGTTGTACCCAGAACCGACATGTGCTCTATTGTTACCCGCAAAAAAGAAGAGACGTGTACTCTATTAAAGTATAATCTTCGACAGTGATGGAATAGCACTGACTCGTATGGTCGCCATACTAACTTTTAGTATAAAATAGTAGTCATAGTCGCAGTACGGAAAAATGATACTTCGGTAGGCGAACAATAATTGGGACCGCAAAAATAGTGAACTAAAATTCAATTGTAACAACAATGAAAATTATAACATTTCATTGATCAACTATTTCTTTCTGAGTTGAAGACTAGCTAATAATTCTTGAGAAAACAAGACATATTTGCAAATTATTGATTCCAACCGTCAGAGATCCAAGAAGATGACTTGGCTGGCACAGGGTTGCTTAAGGATTTAATTTTGCACTTTCATTACATACATTATTTTTGTCTGTCCAAATGGCCATAAGTTAGCATTTCTCTTCAAAGTATATCTGTGAAACAGTAGTACATTGTTTACCTACCAGGCAATAATAAGCAGACGTGATACTATGCGAGCTAGCTAGCACCACTATATGGCTGTGTTTGTTTGGGCTTCAGTTTTGACAGATTCAGCTGTGAATTTGTTGTGCTGGCAAAACTGCTGTGCTGAGAAAACAACTGCAGTGAAGGTTAGCTGTTTGGCAACGTAGCTGTGGAAACGACTGTGGGCTGGTGAAAACGCTATGTTTCAGGAGGAGAGGCGAAGGAAGAGATGGGTCATGCCTGCGGCGACATTTATGACATAATTACGACCAAACGCCAAAAGCAGAGGGGCTAGGGAAACAGCTTTGGCTGTGAAGTACCCCGAGACGTGCTTTGGGCTGTTACACTGAAAATAGCCCGAAACAGTTTTGGGTTATGGTTTCACAACTGTTCTAAAATAGTTGTTTGTTTCAGTTTCATCTTTTTTCAGTCAAAAACTGCTCCCAAAGCCGAAACAAATAGGGCCTATACATGACAAGTATGGAGAGCTAGTTGAAGCTCCCCCTCGCGCCTAGTTGTTTGTCAATACTCGAAGTAACACGCAGATACGTATGCATCAAGTTGTTTGCTAATACTTGAAGTAAGAGCATCTACAGCCGGACTCGCAAATTCGGGCCCTCAAACGCGCGCGGACGCGTTCGCGGACAGTGACCAGGCGCTTCTCAAATCGCGTCGTCCACATCCGTGTCTCTCATATCCGAACCCCTATATTCATATTATAGCATGCAACGTCGATCAAATTACGTAGATCATCTCCGGACATAGAAATTGCACAATAGTTCTCCAAAAGATCTACGAAAGTTCACACAAACGACGGATAACTAAATACTACATCTAAAACTTGAAACGAAAATCAACTTCACCACTTCCGGGCCGGCCCTTTTCCCTTGTGGTCACCGGTGGAGCTGTACCCGTCGTCGGCTGGTGAAGGATCGTCTGATTCATCGGAGGAGGAGCCGTCGGAGGAGGAGGAGTCGATGACGACGAGGCCCTTCAGGCGCTGGTGGCCCGGTCCTGCTGGCGCCTGAGCTTGGCCAGCCGAGCCGCCTCCTTCGCCTTCTCCAACGCCGCCCGCTCAGACTGCTCGATGGCAAGCCGAAGAGCCTTGGCGTTCTTCCGGCGGAGCCGCCGAGCGTCCGTCTCCGCCGTCGTAAGCGACCGACGGTAGACCCATGCGAGGAGCCGCTGGTCCCCGTTGGGCTCCGCCGGTAACTCACGCCGGCGGCGGACGGAGCACTCCACATCCCCCATCTCCCTTGCCCGCTGCCTCTCGCGGTGGGCGGCGCGTGCTTCCGACTCCGGCGTGCGCGTCCGAACCGGCGGGGCGGCCACAAGCACCCACCGCTGCCCACGAGGGGGAGCAGCAGCTGGCGAGGCGAGGGGACGGCGCGGGGAAGCAGCAACCGGCGGGGCGATGGGACGGCGCGCGGGAGGCGCCGATTGCGCTGGCCGCCTGTCGATGCTGCCCATGGGCCGGGAACAGGAGATGTTCGGAAAGAAGTATCTCCGTGTGAGCAAAGTTAGGCACGATGGCCTTCGATCATACGACCAACTGGCAACTGGAGGGACTGCATGCATCGCAGAGCACGCTGAGGTGACACACCGCGGTGCTGTTATTGACCACTATGCCGCCCTCTCAGATGCGCCTGCACATCCACCACTGCCTGGAACACCATCACCTCGAAGCATTGCCACCCATGACGCACCTACCTTCGACCTCAGCGCGGCTCTGCGCGTTGTACCGGGCTGGTGCAATGCGCCTCCATGTCCGTCGTCCATTTTATTGACCGTCGGGACCAATAAATCCCGAAATTCAAGAAATTTTTAAAGTGCTAAAAGGGTGAATCTTGTTGCGGCTTTTTTGCTGAAGAGTTACCAAAGTTTTCAGAAATTATGTCGGTTATTCCAAAGCATTCAAAAAGTTGCGAAAACCCACTATAGGTTATGGATTTCCCAAATAACTTATTTCGAGGGGTATTTGGCGTTCAGAATTCATATCTACACTATGTTTCTTTGTATAATGACTTGTAGAAATTCATACTTTACATTCCATGATTTATCAGTAGTTTTTTTCCTTGCGCACAAATCACTATTTTTTTATGCATATAAAATTACTGAGATAATCTTGGGGAACTTTATATTTGTTTACACATTGTTCATACACATATGACTATCAATATTCATTATTGGATATACCACGTAGATGAGCGAAATAACTCGAAATGGTCGTAAAAATCGTCATTCGTGTTTCAACATGATAACTTTGCTTTGAACCTATGATTACAACAAAGTCCTAGACTTGGATGTTCACAATAAATGGCCCATAGTAACTCTCTAAATAAGGCATCGTCCTATTTGCATCACAAGATGTCACATGCCCGAATAACTTAGGGAGAATTAATGAAGATGATGGTGCCAATGGGACTTTGTATTGCACTAAGGGGCCATTTTGATGCACCTCGTGTCAGTCAGTCATCTAAGCCACTAGCAAGCCGGCAAGATACCAACAAAACTCTCTCGGGCAATGCGATTAGACATCTTATTCATGAAAATAGAGGTAAACGAAAAGCAACCTACACCAAGCATGACAAAATCTTGCATCAGTCTCAAGAATAGGAAAGCATGGCTTGTTAAACCTCATGGTGAATAATGTCTATGACGCCCCCGGCTCGATCGTGCACTAATCATACACGCAAATGCACACGATCAAGCCTAAGGACTCACTTGAAGATATCACAACACAACTCTAGACACACAATAAAATAATACAAGCTTTATGTTACAAGCCAGGGGCCTCGAGGGCTCGAATACATAAGCTTGCTTACAAGCGTCAGCAGAAGCATCAGATATCTGAGTACAGATATAAAAGAGAAACAGATAGGCCTTTAGAAAGGCGGGGAAAAATAAAACACTACGATCGAAAGGCGCAGGCCTCCTGCCTGGGACCCTCCGAACCTACTCCTGGTCGTCAGCCAACTCGTAGTAGAAGCCATCCTCGGGGTAGTAGTAGTGATCCTCGATGGGGGCTTCTATCTCCTGGGCTCCGTCATCTGGTTGCATCAAACGGATATGGGATGGAAAAGAAAGCAAAGCAACCGTGAGTACTCATCCGAAATACTCAGCAAGCAAGGATCTATACTACATATGCAACATTATCAAAGGGAGGCTGTATATGTGGACTGGGCTGCAGAAATGCCAGAATAGAGAGAAGGCCTAGTCCTATCAAAGACTAGCATCTTCAAGCATCCTCCAGCATCTTGCAGCATTTAGAAGAGTATAGAATAGCATAGTATAAAGTAGTAATAGTCATCATCCTCACCCAGAGATCCTTTCTCGACTCCCTGCGAGAAAGCAATCCCAGAGCCATACAGTCATCGACCTCGCCCAGACATCCCTTTCTCGACTCCCCGCGAGAAAGCAATCCCAGAGCCATACTATCCATTTCTCATCTCAAGTATCCAGTTCTAGTTGTATCGATCGGGATACAACTCCGAGCGTCCGTTACCGAGGATCCGGCTATGCATAGATTAGTTCTTCCCTGCAGGGGTGCACCAACTTACCCACCACGCTCGATTAACTCCGGCCGGACACACTTTTCTGGGTCATGCCCGGCCCAAATGAGACACCGCAACCCTACCTAGAGCTCAGCAGAGAGGTCCCCGTCGGTCTACATCCTAAGCGCTCGGGGGTCTTGGGCCATCGCCCCTCGCCCTCCAGGTTGTTACGCACATGGCTCAGATCCAAGCACCACCTCTGTCGTGGATGGCACCAATCACTCCATGCCGCACTGCTGAACTAGACGTCTGACAGAGCTTTCGGCTGATGCTACGATGCAGAGTGCCCATAACTGATCCCACGTGATGGTTAGTGCTATCGGGCCAGAGGCCCACTCAGATCAAATATCCAAATCGTTAGTGCATTGGGGGTGCGGTAACGAGCAGAGACTCATGATCGATGTGACCCCGTCGCCCCGTCTCGAGGACTTGCGGCAAGGGCTAAGAATGCCCGGCCACGCCTCGTATTCATCTCTCGGGTACCGTCCAGGTCAACCCGTCTCCACATCACTCGCGGGTACCCCTCAGGGTCGACCTGCCTTTCCAAGTAATAGTTGTGAAGTCCAAGTATCCATGTGTCCATAACATCAGGGGAATCCGAGGTATCACCCTCGTTGGATTCCTACCCGATGTATCCGTCAAGGTGAACTCGGAGGAATCACTCTCAATGGGTTCACACTTGAGGTGTTGCACGACATCGTCGTTATCGCAAGTGGTGAAGAAGGAATCACCCTCGAGGACCACGACCGAATAGCTTCTCTATAGAGTTAACATCAGAAGTGCTACATGAGGTATCACCCTCGGCACTCGATAGTAACGCTGCAGTGTCGTACAACTAAGGGGGGTGATGTGCGGTGCCGGGGCTTGGTTGTCGAGTCTTCCGAAGATCCAGCGGGCAACTAGGACAAGTGGGGTCACTAGGGTCTCTGTCCAGTCTATACTAAGCAGTTTAGGATAAGCAGGTTACAACAAACAGACTATGCATCAGAATAGGTAAAGCAGTAGCAGCAGCAATTATAATGTAAGCACAAGAAAGAAGAGAATAGGCGATATAGGCATGTTCAAAGGGGGGGGTGCTTGCCTGGTTGCTCGGTGGCAAGGGCAGGGTCGTCAGCAGTATCGTCGGGCTCCTGAGTGGCGTCGGTCTCGGGGGCTATCGAAGAGAAGAGGGGGAGGAAACAAAGAAATACACAACACACAGGTGCAATCACAAATGCATGACAAGGCAGTATGCTAAGTTAGGGGTGCTCTAACGCAGTGTTATGCATGTTAGCCGGAGAGGGAAAACATCTGGAGGTGTTTTACCAGCTCCGGGCATCTATCGGTTAGATGAACCGGAGGGGAAAGTTCCATGTTCATCATGTTAGAGGGGGCTGACAGGTATGAGGGTAGCATATTTGGATTCGTCTCGTCGTTCTGAGCAACTTTCATATATAAAGTTTTTCGATCCGAGCTACGGTTATTTTTATATAATTTTTCAAAGTTTTAAATCATTTTCTGGAATTTAATTATTTATTTAAATTCGAATTATCCAGAATAGTAAATGATGACGTCATCATGACATAGAGGTGACATCAGCAGTCAACAGTGCAGCTGACCGAGTCAAACCTGACAGTGGGTCTAGTGGGACCCACATGTCAGCCCCACAGTAGTTTAATTAGGTTTTATTTAAACTAATCAGGATTAATTAAAGGTGGGGCCTACTGGTCAGTGAGTGATTTAACTAATTAATCTAATTAACAATTTAATTAACAGTTTATTTATTTATAAAATCGTTTTAAATGGCAGGACCCACATGTCATAGACACAGGGCTGCCCAGTCAGCGTTGACCCTGCTGAAGGGGCCCAGTGGAGCCCGTGGTCAATGGCTCAGGTGGCGGGGCCCGCAGTGCCAGGTGGCAGCCACGTCGGCACCGGCCACCGGTGAGGCGAGACGCGGCGGCGACGGCCGGAACCTCGCCGGAGTTCGCCGGAAAACCGCTGCAGTGCACGGTTCGCTGTGGGACTTGGTGCGTTCGGAAGCAGGAGCTGCGCCGCATCCACTGGTGGGGTCAGCCTCGCCGGAGATGCACCGGAGTGGCGACGGCGAGCACGGTGGCGGACGGCGGCGTTTGGGTGTGACGGCGAAACGGCGACGCGGGCGCACTCGAATCAAACGAACGAGCCAGCAAGCATCTACACGCGCGTGCGAGTTCAATGGGCTTGGATGTCGGACCATATGGTCGCCGAAAGGTCGCCGGCGATGAGCTCGCGCGGTAGCGGGCTCGGGCACGACGGGGACGGCGTCTACGTGCGGCAAACAGTGGTGAGCAAGGAGGGGAAAGAAGCAGCGGCTTACAGCGAGCCTGCAGGTGAGCTTAGCGTGCTCGGGGAGGGCTCGGAGTAGCCGGAATCGGCGGCGAGTCGACGACGGTCGTAGGAGGAAGAAGATGGCGAGGAGCTCGACGTAGGGGCGCTCCTGCTCGGGTGACTCGTCGGGGAGGAAGAGGAGGTCGCGGCGATCCTTCTTGGCGCGGAGGCGAGGCGAGGCGGGCACGGCGGGTACGCGGGTGAGCGGTGGTCGGCGATGGCAGAGACGGCCATGGCGAGGAGGGAGAGAGCAGCGAGGGGAGAGTGAGCGAGGGGAGGCCAGGGATCCGCAGGGCCTTGCCCTTATCCTCGACGCGCGGGCGCAGGCGCGCGCTGTCGAGTAGAGAGCGAGGGGGGCCGGGGAAAGGGCGCGGGCGTGCGCATGCAAGAGGCGACAGTGAGCGGGGAGGAGCAGTGGGGGTAGGGGACGGCGCCAGGCGGGCTGGGCCTCCCTGTGCACTCGAGGCCCAGGCACAGTGGGCCTTTTCCTTTTTCTTCGTTTTCTTTTCTGTTTTCTGTTTTTGTTTCTGTTTTGTCATCTCTTTTTATTACAAAACACTTTTACAAAATATGGGACTTGCCTAAATAAATACTATGCAATATTTTCCACAGTTAGAAAAAGGTTTGGAGTATACATGATTTTGTTTGTATTTTAATTAATAGGAAAAGTATTAAATAGTGCTGTTGGGTACTGTTTTTGGATGTTAGAGTCATTTAAGTATTTCAATTAATATTGATCATAATTTTATAATTGCCTCTGGATTATTTGCAATATTATGAACATTTTAGTTTTCAAATTTGAACAACTTTTAATTTCACTTTAAGTTTGAATTACCATTTGAATTGGAATTTGAAATGAGATATGGTACTAATGATGATTAATCACTGTTGATCACGATGACTTGGCATTAACATGTGGAATTACTGTAGCTAACCACTGGGGGTGTTACAAATCTCCTCCACTACAAGAAATCTCGTCCCGAGATTTAAGAGGGGAGTAAGGAGGAAGTTCTGGTTACGAAATTCTAACGTTTCTTCTCGGTCTTGGTTGCTCTTCTCGAAGAGGTTGATTAATTATGTTGATGTCTTCATTCCTCTTCTTCAGGTCCTCATGATGAAGTCGGCATCCTTTCTTCGGGAACTCCATCATACTTACGAATAGGCAAAGGGTAGCTCGTCAACGGTAGAAGGCTATAAGGGGTAATCGTCTGGGGTTTTCCCATGAATGAACAGATGAGAAACTCTCGAGTTGAGCAAATAAAATACATTGAGAGTAAGGTACGAAGGTACAATAAGAAGTTTTAAATGGATAGACAATCATTCGATGTCTGATCAAGAGTGTGAAAGGGGGGGTCCAGAGCAACGAGAATAAGTATTGTGTCTGGTACCATAATTGATCACTAGGAAGGTGGCCCATGAATTAAATACAAAGCCAGGCATGAGGAATAATTTTTAGAAACACGGGTGTACAGGAGAGTCAAGTTTCGATCCTGTGGATCTGTGGGTTATAGGCCCACCATGTGGTTCAAAAGTAGGAAGGGCACTGACATCTTGCACGGTCATGATAGCAAGGCATGTCAGAGGATAGCCTGTCAGTTATGTTGGCAAGAATGTTGGTACCAAGGGTGAGGGACAAAGAGAACCATTTTCCTGCTCGTTGAACGAGGCGGACCAATAGGCAAAGTTCTCGTCCATCGGTGATTACCGGAATGTCATCAACAAAAGTAACAGGGTCTTACTGACAGAGTGGTACAACGAGGTGCTTACCGAAGCAGGGAATTATCACTGCTCAGCTAAGTCAGATTATAAGAACAGTTAAACAAATCAATGGAAAGGAAAATGTGTTTATACCCGAGTATCAAGAGTATATATTTTCCCAAGAAAAGGAAGAGCATGATATTAATGATAAGGCTCCAAGTATGTAACCATTTAGACGAAGGGGCAGGGATTTTATGAGATTTATCCATACAGCGGTGTTTGGGTAATTGATACAGAAAATTTAGTATCGTGCTTCAAATGTTCTTATTGACAATCGGAGTACCACAAACATGCTTCGAGATAGCATTGACATGGTCTTCAAGCAAATGCCAGAGTTTGGATACACGAAGGATCCATCAGGAACAACTTATAGAATAAGTCTTACAATTTCCTCATGGGAGAATGGCTAACCTTGCTAAAAAGGAAACTATAACAATAGGTCCTCCAGACAGGTGTGTTAAGCGTGACATCACCTTACTGGGTTATATAAAGACCAATGTTATAACTCTTGGAAATATGCTCCAACCATCATATCTGGCCGAGACTTAGATCCGATTGGTGTCAGGATACCTCAGACTCAGGATGCCTGAGAAGAAAAGGTGCAACACAAATTGACGAGATGACATAGTAAGCTTCTCGGGAAATGAGCTATGGAAGCGAGTTCCGAAACAAGAGTTCATCGTTGAACCAAGGAGAGAATGAGGAGGGGGTTGGTGGACTCAGCGACCATTCATCGAGGTTCCCAAAAAGATGGATTTCCATAATTTACGTGAACAAAGAGATAACATTTATCAGATCAAAATGATATAATGATGTATGCTCGAGCAAAACATACACAATTAAACATTGGATGAAAGGTGCACCCAAGATATTTGCTTAGGTAGCATGATCAATTGTTAGAACAGTGATTCAATGACCAATAGTCTAAGAATGAACTGTCGATCATTAACTTCAAAGCAATAGGGTTGCTAGAAGTACAGAATCCAAACATCACCGTTCACTTGTTGGTATCCCGGTTAGAATCAACACGGGGACCAAGAAAGAATGGTGATGGTGAGAAGTATCACAATACCAAGAATTCTTAAGAGGTGGAGCAATCCTCACCACATCCTTGACATAAAAGACAGTAATACTTCAAGGTAGAACATAATACCAGCTGGATAGCAAGTGGCATCCATAACATGAACAAGTTTGTGTTGGAGGGAAGGCAATAATGTTGTCGATGCCTAACTCAATCATCGAGGGGCAAGGATGGTATTTCTCATCCTGAATTCGATTGATATCCTGGGAGAAGCCAATATTTTGAAAATGATCACGACACATTTGTCGGGAGATTTCATGAAGATGTAATCGATCGGCGATGACGTCAAGTCAAAGGAATGATGAAGTGAAAGGTTATTGAATCCATGGGTACGACACAAACTCAAAATCAATCTTGTTGTTCAGGGTGAAATGATAAGATGAGGAAGATCGACGTAAGCTTCGCTCATCGTCGGAAGTTGCTCCGGGTATAAGGACCAAGTAGCACAGTTAAAAGTTGGCATGATAAAAAATATAGCTGATCAGGCTAGGAATGATGTGACAGGGTATTCAACTCCCCAGCAACAAAGTACTAGGAGTGCTGAATCACCGAGCGGAATCGATTCATTGTTCGGTGGTCTCGTTTTGAAGACAACCCAGAACCCATGGAGTGACTATGACAGGGAAAGGTATCACTCCATCGGAAAAATTCATAGGACGTAGTACAATAGGATGATATCCTCGAGATAGTAGGGGGTAATGCTCGAGGTAGTTCAGTATAGAGGTTGGACAGGCATATTGATTTGCAGAAGACAAGTGCTTTAGCTTATCCGTGAAATGGTATCAAAGAAGAACAATCATGGTCGGAACCACGATTGCAAAGGATCAAAGCAAAATACAAGATGAATTTATAACAAGGGATTATTATTTTTACGAGCAGCTTCCATGATAAGTTCTACATCGGGTCCATGGGCATGAACACAAAGGTTCAAGGTCGACTCCCACTTATCCAATGCATAACTTTTCATTCACTTCTCGTCTTTGAAGAAGTTGTAGAGTTGAAAATTTGTCTGACGGAACACGAGTAGGTATAACCCGTATAACCTTCAGTTCACACTGATTAGGGAAGGCATATGTTCAACCCATCGGGGCATCTTAGGACCATATACCACAACTTCAGGAGTAGATAACTCAAGCTTGATAGTAGAGCATGGCTGACAAAACGGAGGATACAATTTACCAAAGGCATTATGTACCCGAGGAAAAGGCTCACAAAGTTTATTGAATATGAAGGCCACTGTCGGATAATATTCCAACAAAGGTTTTGGCGGTCCACAAGGAATCTGATGTGAGTATAGGTACTCGGCCAGAAGAAGAAGGGATGCAAAGGCATCGGCTTATAGAAACATTGAAACTTAAGCTCAAAGGGGTTATGATTCCAAAACGAAAGATCAGAAGCAGAGGCTCGGATCAAAAGATGAGTAAGTTGAATAGAACCAGATGGACAATCATTTGCGACTTGATTGACCGAGAACCAACTCAGTCCAAAATGATGTCTGAGCCGGAAGGATTCATAGAGATCAACTGAGGATTGCTTGCATTCGCAACATTTTGAATCAAGGGACGCAAAAATGATAGTGACAAAGGATATCAACAATGATTATTTGTCATATGGAACTATCCATAATGCAAGCAGGCAAGAATTTCAACAGCAATAGGGTGCAGAGGATTTTTGAAAGATCAATTAACAATTCAACGTGTTCTGGAAAGCACTTGAATAACTGGGGATGAACGGACCCCGTGTAAGTATGAGGATTTATTCGTAGGTGTGTTCAGGCAGAAAGGAACTGCAAGGCAGTAGGTTCAGAGAATTCTCGAAAGGTCGGATAGTATTTCGATATGTCGGATGGAACCCGGGAGTAACTGAAATGAATATATGAATGACGAGTGTAAGTAGTTATCCATCGGAGTTTATCGGTGGTCAGGAACTGCAAAGCAGTGGGCATAGGGTCTCGGGAATCATCGAGGAGTATCTTCAGAGTCTTCTGATGATGACACGCCATCTTCTGGAATGAGGGGGGGTCTCTCCGGGAGGAAGCGGTTACGAGAACCTATTGTCAGAGTCAGCAAAACTTTAACCCGAATAGAAGAGAGATCAGAGTCCCAGAGTAAGGACGAGGAATAAAAGATCCTAATACCACCCGATTGGCGACGTGGGCCCGTAAGCCACACAACCATGTTAGTAAAATAGTTTTCCAAGGACTAGACTCAATTTCGGCCAAAGAGTTGGAAAGGGGGTTCCTACAGACAGTCGGCTCTGATACCAACCTATGACGCCCCCGGCTCGATCGTGCACTAATCATACACGCAAATGCACACGATCAAGCCTAAGGACTCACTTGAAGATATCACAACACAACTCTAGACACAAAATAAAACAATACAAGCTTTATGTTACAAGCCAGGGGCCTGGAGGGCTTGAATACATAAGCTTGCTTACAAGCGTCAGCGGGAGCATCAGATATCTGAGTACAGATATAAAAGAGAAACAGATAGGCCTTTAGAAAGGCGGGGCAAAATAAAACACTACGATCGAAAGGCGCAGGCCTCCTGCCTGGGACCCTCCGAACCTACTCCTGGTCGTCAGCCAACTCGTAGTAAAATCCATCCTCGGGGTAGTAGTAGTGATCATCGATGGGGGCTTCTGTCTCCTGGGCTCCGTCATCTGGTTGCATCAAACGGATATGGGGAGAAAAAGAAAGCAAAGCAACCGTGAGTACTCATCCGAAGTACTCAGCAAGCAAGGATCTATACTACATATGCAACATTATCAAAGGGAGGCTGTATATGTGGACTGGGCTGCAGAAATGCCAGAATAGAGAGAAGGCCTAGTCCTATCGAAGACTAGCATCCTCCAGCATCTTCGAGCATCTTGCAGCATTTAGAAGAGTACATAATAGCATAGTATAAAGTAGTAATAGTCATCATCCTCACCTAGAGATCCTTTCTCGACTCCCTGCGAGAAAGCAATCCCAGAGCCATATAGTCATCAACCTCGCCCAGAGATCCCTTTCTCGACTCCCTGCGAGAAAGCAATCCCAGAGCCATACTATCCATTTCTCATCTCAAGTATCCAGTTCTAGTTGTATCGATCGGGATACAACTCCGAGCGTCCGTTACCGAGGATCCAGCTATGCATAGATTAGTTCTTCCCTGCAGGGGTGCACCAACTTACCCACCACGCTCGATTAACTCCGGCCGGACACACTTTTCTGGGTCATGCCCGGCCTCGGCCAAACGACACACCGCAACCCTACCTAGAGCTCAGCAGAGAGGTCCCCGTCGGTCTACATCCTAAGCGCTCGGGGGTCTTGGGCCATCGCCCCTCGCCCTCTGGGTCGTTGCGCACATGGCTCAGATCCAAGCACCACCTCTGTCGTGGATGGCGCCAATCACTCCATGCCGCACTGCTGAACTGGACGTCTGACAGAGCTTTCGACTGATGCTACGATGCAGAGTGCCCATAACTGATCCCACGTGATGGTTAGTGCTATCGGGCCAGAGGCCCACTCGGACCAAATATCCAAATCGTTAGTACATTGGGGGTGCGGTAACGAGCAGAGACTCATGATCGATGTGACCCCGTCGCCCCGTCTCGAGGACTTGCGGCAAGGGCTAAGAATGCCCGGCCACGCCTTGTATTCATCTCTCGGGTACCGTCCAGGTCAACCCGTCTCCACATCACTCGCGGGTACCCCTCAGGGTCGACCTGCCTTTCCAAGTAACAGTTGTGAAGTCCAAGTATCCGTGTGTCCATAACATCAGGGGAATCCGAGGTATCACCCTTGTTGGATTCCTACCCGATGTATCCGTCAAGGTGAACTCGGAGGAATCACCCTCGATGGGTTCACACTTGAGGTGTTGCACGACAGCGTCGTTATCAGAAGTGGTGAAGGAGTAATCACCCTCGAGGACCACGACCGAATAGCTTCTCTACAGAGTTAACATCAGAAGTGCTACACGAGGTATCTCCCTCGGCACTCGATAGTAATGCTGCAGTGTCGTACAACTAAGGGGGTGATGTGCGGTGCTGGGGCCTGGTTGTCGAGTCTTCCGAAGATCCAGCGGGGCAACTGGGACAAGTGGGGTCACTAGGGTCTCTATCCAGCCTATACTAAGCAGTTTAGGATAAGCAGGTAAGGTATCAATCGCAGGTTACAACAAACAAGCTATGCATCAGAATAGGTAAAGCAGTAGCAGCAGCAATTCTAATGCAAGCACAAGAAAGAAGAGAATAGGCAATATAGGCATGTTCAAAGTGGGGGTGCTTGCCTGGTTGCTCGGTGGCAAGGGCAGGTTCGTCAGCAGTATCGTCGGGTTCCTGAGTGGCGTCGGTCTCGGGGGCTATCGAAGAGAAGAGGGGGAGGAAACAAATAAATACACAGCTCATAGGTGCAATCTCAAATGCATGCCAAGGCAGTTTGCTAAGCTAGGGGTGCTCTAACGCAGTGTTACGCATGTTAGCCGGAGAGGGAAAACATCTGGAGGTGTTTTACCAGCTCCGGGAATCTATCGGTTAGATGAACCGGAGGGGAAAGTTCCATGTTCATCATGTTAGAGGGGGCTGACAGGTATGAGGGTAGCATATTCCGATTCGTCTCGTCGTTCTGAGCAACCTTCATATATAAAGTTTTTCGATACGAGCTACGGTTATTTTTATATGATTTTTCAAGGTTTTAAATCATTTTCTGGAATTTAATTATTTATTTAAATTCGAATTATCCACAATAGTAAATGATGACGTCATCGTGACGTAGAGGTGACCTCAGCAGTCAACAGTGCAGCTGACCGAGTCAAACCTGACAGTGGGTCCAGTGGGACCCACATGTCAGCCCCACAGTAATTTAATTAGGTTTTATTTAAACTAATCAGGATTAATTAAGGGTGGGGCCTACTGGTCAGTGAGTGATTTAACTAATTAATCTAATTAACAATTTAATTAACAGTTTATTTATTTATAAAATCATTTTAAACGGCGGGACCCACATGTCATAGACACGGGGCCGCCCAGTCAGCGTTGACCCTGGTCAAGGGGCCCAGTGGAGCCCGTGGTCAGTGGCTCAGGTGGCAGGGCCCGCGGTGCCAGGTGGCAGCCACATCGGCACCGGCCACCGGTGAGGCGAGACGCGGTGGCGACGGCCAAAACCTCACTGGAGTTCGCCGGAAAGCCGCTGCAGTGCACGGTTCGCTGCGGGACTTGGTGCGTTCGAAAGCGGGAGCTGCGCCGCATCCACTGGTGGGGTCGGCCTCGCCGGAGACGCACCGGAGCGGCGACGGTGAGCACGGTGGCGGACGGCGGCGTTCGGGTGTGACGGTGAAACGGCGACGCGGGCGCACTCGAATCAAACAGACGGGCCAGCGAGCATCTACGCGCGCGTGCGAGTTCAATGGGCTTGGACGTCGGACCATATGGTCGCCGAAAGGTCGCTGGCGATGAGCTCGCGCGGTAGCAGGCTCGGGCACGACGGGGACTGTGTCTACGTGCGGCAAACAGCGGCGAGCGAGGAGGGGAAAGAAGCAGCGGCTTACCGCGAGCCTGCAGGTGAGCTTAGCGTGCTCGGGGAGGGCTTGGTGTAGCCGGAATCGGCAGCGAGTCGACGACGGCCGTAGGAGGAAGAAGACGGCGAGGAGCTCGACGTAGGGGCGCTCCTGCTCGTTTGACTCGTTGGGGAGGAAGAGGAGGTCGCGGCGATCCTTCTTGGCGCGGAGGCGAGGCGAGGCGGGCACGGCGGGTACGCGGGCGAGCGGTGGTCGGCGATGGCAGAGACGGCCATGGCCGGGAGGGAGAGAGCAGCGCGGGGAGAGTGAGTGAAGGGAGGCCAGGGATGCGCAGGGCCTTGCCCTTATCCTCCACGCGCGGGCGCAGGCGCGCGCTGTCGAGCAGAGAGCAAGGGGGCCGGGGAGAGGGCGCGGGCACGCGCGTGCAGGAGGCGACAGCGAGCGGGGAGGAGCAGTGGGGGTAGGGGACGGTGCCAGGCGGGCTGGGCCTCCCTGTGCACTCGAGGCCCAGGCACAGTGGGCCTTTTCCTTTTTCTTCGTTTTCTTTTCTGTTTTCAGTTTTTGTTTCTGTTTTGTCTTCTCTTTTTATTACAAAACACTTTTACAAAATATGGGACTTGCCTAAATAAATACTATGCAATATTTTCCGCAGTTAGAAAAAGGTTTGGAGTATAAATGATTTTGTTTGTATTTTAATTAATAGCAAAAGTATTAAATAGTGCTGTTGGGTACTATTTTTGGATGTTAGAGTCATTTAAGTATTTCAATTAATATTGATCATAATTTTATAATTGCCTCTGGATTATTTGCAATATTATGAACATTTTAGTTTTCAAATTTGAACAACTTTTATTTTCACTTTAAGTTTGAATTACCATTTGAATTGGAATTTGAAATAAGATATGGTACTAATGATGATTAATCACCGTTGATCATGATGACTTGGCATTAACATGTGTAATTACTATAGCTAACCACTGGGGGTGTTACAATGTCTATCTTGTAATGAGTATGGCTTACGTTGTATTGTCAGTGGAATTCTTTCTAATTCTAAATTAGAGAAAGAGGGGTTTTATACTTTATACATTTATAAAATATATTAAGAATTTATAGAGCTAAGCAAAGTGCATAAAACACACGTGGTCGGGAGTCCTCAGTGCACCAAAGACTCTGTGGTCACAATAACAGAAAATGAAACCACCGTCCTGGAAATTAATACACTAAAAAACCCTATGAAGGTTCCTGTAAATGCAATAGATACATCTATCGTTGATCAAGAAAAAACATCCATGAAGGACTGGCCTAAACAGCATTAACAGAGAATATTGAAAAATCGACACTAGAACTAGAAGGTCTACTTCTACTTGCTAGTACGAATATTCTTGGAGAAAATCTCTGATGAAACTGGAGACAACAAATTTGAGTTATACGATGTAACATGCTCCAATAGCCCTCTCACTAAGTAGCAGGAAATGGAATATGATTGAAAAATTGTTGCTTTCATGGAGAACGGACTTGATAGTACTTGGTCCGATTAGTCTCTTGATTATTTGTTATTCCTAAGTTATGAACATTTTAGCTAGATGCTTGTTATTGAAGAGATTTTATTCTCGACTTATATGTCAAGAATGCTTAATATTGCAGTAATATAAAATTTGGGTATACATATACATTGTGTTGTATCCCTCCACATGCAAAATGTTGAATATGTTAAATTTTAAAAAGAATGTGTGGTCCTCCACATAAAGGAAGCAAATGTGTATCTTGCAAGGTAGCAAGTCACTAAAAGCTAAGATCTTCCATGAAAGTAGACATCACACAAGTGTGATTCATGTATAACAAGCTCTGGAAAGCTGATACTTCCCTAGAGGAACAACAATTAGCACCGAAGGAATCAATGTTGTATCCAAATGGACGTATACTCAACTGAAGTATAATCTTGGATAGTATTGGAATAGGATGACTCATGTGGTCGCCATACCGATTTTCACTAATAGAATTAGTACTGCAGTACTAACTTGCCATATTTAGGCGGTGCTAAGTCATGTGATCGCAAATACTGATAAATGATATTGTATTTCGCTAAAGGAAAAACAATTGGCACTACAAATTGATCAACTGCTCCTTTCCAGAGTTGAAGAATACTAATTCCATAGAAACAAGACATATTAGCGATATCAATTCTAATTGTTAGATGCTGAGGGCATAAATTCTGCACTTTGATTACAAGCATTAGTTGTGTTTGTCCTTATGGTCAGAAGCTAGTATATATCTTTGGTAGTTGCTAGGAATCATACTGCTGATTTATTGCTTCCCATCAGACCACTTGGTGGCCATTGGATTAGTACAATAATATGGGTTGGATCAGTACGAAGGGATGCTAGGCTATTTGTTAGATTTCTTCGTAACAGACTACTTTAGCCGTAACTGCTACCGCAATGCACACATGTAGTAAGGTCCTTCTTTTGCTAGATTTATTCAATTAACCAACACTTGCATCATTCACAAATTTTCCGAGTAAGCAACTAGGGGGATCATCATCAAATACAAGATATATTATTTTGATAACTAAAGCTAGCTAACTCATGAGCAACACCATTAACTTCTCTCGAGCAATGTTTGTATTCAACAGTCCCAATTTGCATCATCGTGTCCAGAAAATCCACATAAACCGCTACCGCCAAGTCCCACTACTGTGATTGGCCTTTCTAGAAACTGATCACCTCCACAGAGTTAGATTCTGTCTGTAATCTATTGATTTAAAGGGGGTTTCCTGTTGAAATATGAGGGTGGGCCTTGTGCCCATCTAACAATTTCAGAAAATCTTTAAGGGCCCATGTGGGTTATATGGCACTAGGTGTAGTAGGAAGTTTAGTCCCACCTGACTAGTTGGAGAGGAGTTGGATCTCCTTATAAGGGATTCTCTTCCACATGCTATTGGAGCTTGAAAAGAGAAGTGGTTCCGGCGCGCTCCTCCTCCGCCGCCCGCCTCGACACGATGCGACACGGGAATCAGCCGAGCCGAGCTCACACCTATGCGCTTATTTTTGCCGGTTAGGAACGGAGAGTTTTTGACAGCTGGGCCACAATCTGAGACGTCGGATCATGGGCTGTTACCGACTCGGACGTGGGTCCAGCCCGCATCTCTCCACCCGGATGCGACGCGCATATATATGTGGGGCGTTTGTCAACCCTAGTCATCACGCGAATCAGATCACATATGCCTCCACGCCCACGTTATTCCATTGTTGTTGCTGCCGCCAGCGACTCCATCCCGTTCACTGCATACACGGTTGACGGGAGAGCAGGCCTCCGAAACCCCGCCTCTCCGGATCCTGTATGGGAAAGGGGTGATTAGGTTTTTGGGGATCGACTACGCGACTGCTCGCCTCCGTTCATCTGCTTCCTCTATGTCCGCGTCACCTTCATCATCACCATGTCCACCGACGCCGACCGTGCTACCGCCGAGAAGCTTGAAGCCGAGAAGAAGGCCGCCGAAGACGCCGCTAGTGCCACCGCCGCCGCGGCTTCTGCGTGGCCTATTGGAGGGTATAACTCGTTTATTCCGCTCCTGTTTATTACTATCTTAGCCATACTAGCGTTATCTGTAGATGTATCTGCTGTTAGCGTAGTATGTGCTTGCATGATCCAATATCAGCATGTTGTTAATTCTGTCAATGCCATGCTAGTAATTTATTCGTGGATTAATTTAGTCGAAAACCTGCCTATTTACTTAGAATTTGAAAAGTGGAGTCCATCCTTCATGGCTAGTGCCTCCATGGTCGCCGCATCTGCTGCATATGCATAGAATGTGCAGTTCCACCCAACGAAAGATCCATCGGGATCTCTCAAAATCGATGTCGTCGCTCCCGTGCCCAAGTCAACATAAAATGAAGCGTCCACACTTAACTTGAAGTACTATGGGAGTATCTCACTACAAGAAATATGTCAACTTGTGACCTTCTGTCAGTGACCCTGGAAGAATTGGTCATAAATCTACGACCATTTGAGACCAATTGGTCAAAAGCTGTTCGGGGGGCTCCAAACCCTAAACTATAACGACCATTTTGGTCAGAAAGGTCGTAATTTCCTTACATGAAATAGTCGTAAAGCAAACAGCACTGGTCCGCTGCCTTATTTCTAGCTGATAACGACCAATATAGATGGTCATAGCCTTGTAAATTATGGTGCATTGCTATGACTAGGCGCCACCTCATCAGTTTTGCCTATGTGTCATGTCTGTGTCAATTTTTGCCCTAGGTTGTGAAGCAGCCTATATTTCTGTCATTCCCAAAATTCCCAAAAAAATGGGCATTCTTTACTATCCAAATCATTGCCTCATGACAATATTCAGCTCCATTTGCATGGTAAATCTTTCTCGGCAAATTTCCAAAGTTTCTGTTCAGCTAGAACCGTTGTGAAGGAAGTACTAGCTAGGCATATCCTAATGAGCTGAATTTTTGCCACATCTTCTATATTCCCAAATCATATCTCTCCACAAAATTTAAGCCCCATCTAACAATCCATGTGAGCTCACCATCCAATCTTTGTTTCTGGTAATATTTTCAGTTTGTGAAGCAACTACATTTTATGTTAATTTATAATTGCTGAAAATTTACCAGGACATGACCCTACCCATATAACCTCCCTCCACCAAATTTTAGCTCATTTAATCTAGCCAATTTCCCACAACATTTTTCCTAATTTTCTGTTCAGTGGAGAGCACTGTGAAGGAAGTACCATTTTTATTTATCCAAATGGTATGAAATTTTTACAGTACCATCATATGCCCAAATTATCATCCTGCTCCAAACTTCAGATCAATCCATTCATTCATTTGAGTCCAGCTTCAACATTCATATTTCTGTCTATGGGGTACGTTACAAAGTAAGTGACACTTAGGACCCTCCATTTGAGCTGCAAATTTTCCAAGAAAGTGTCCTTAGTAGATAATCATCCTCAGCCAAACCTCAGGCCCATTGGCCATGTGCATTTTCCCTACCACTAATCAAACACTTGGCTGCTAATTCATGTTTGAGCTTAGTTCAGTCTCCTCGTGAGATTCTTCTATTGCCTTCTTCTTCCTAACACCTACCGGGGGAGTGCTCAACCCACTAGACATGCCTAGGCCGCCCAGAACGCGTGGCAACGCCACGGCCACGCGGTGACCACGCGGCGGGCATGGGAGTTTACGCGCTCTGGAGTTGGGGCCCTCAGCCACCATCCAAACCTCAACGTATCACCACCAAACCATGTATTTCTGATTAAATAGATACTTATGTACCTATAAATGATTTTTGGAAAAAATAAAGAGCAAACTATGAGGCAGCTGCAGTTCAAATTTGACCCGCTTCCAACTGAATCGGCGGAAATTTGTCTTTTTCACCAGAGGTGTATAAATAAATTTGACAACCAACCATTTTGACAATTGTACATTAAATATGGCCTAATATATTATAAAAATGACCTGGTCCCATTTTGCAACAAATATATGGTAGGTCCTTCACAAAAAAAAACTCATTTTGGGCACTCGAAAAATAGAAAATGAACTTTTCGTCAAAAGAAAATGAAAAATTCCTTAGG
Organism: Thinopyrum elongatum; assembly: GCA_011799875.1. Classification (NCBI taxonomy): domain Eukaryota; kingdom Viridiplantae; phylum Streptophyta; class Magnoliopsida; order Poales; family Poaceae; genus Thinopyrum; species Thinopyrum elongatum. The sequence continues at coordinate 144,438,793 of CM022302.1, read as the reverse complement.
CAACATTGTTTGCCATTCCAAGATGCACCCTTGTGCACAATATGAGATCATTTGAACAAACTATGCCATGAATGTGGCCATAAGATTGATTATTTGGCTTGAAAGCCATGCATCTTCACACATGATAGCTCGTTTCTGACAACACTTTTTCAAAATAATTAATGTATCACAAGTTTATTATTTATCTTGGTAACTTGGTCACATATAATGACACAATGTGAAGGTTTTCTAATTTTATGATTTTTTTTAATTTTTCATGCCCGTTTCAAAATGCAGTCAAAACGGTGGGCATGACCGTTCCTAGCTAGTGGTTGAATCTTGGAAAAAAATTGATGTTTCTCTGATTAAATAGATACTTATGTACCTAGAAATGATTTTTGAAAAAAAATAAAGAGCAAACTACGAGGTAGCTGCAGTTCAAATTTGACCCACTTCCACCTGAATTGGCGGAAATTTGTCTTTTTCACGAGAGGTGGATCGAAACATTTGACACCCAACCATTTGGTCAATTGTGCATTAAATATGTCCTAGTATTTTGTAAAATTGATTTGGTACAATTTTGCAACAAATATATGGTAGGTCCTTCACAAAAAAACTCATTTTGGGCACTCGAAAAATGGAAAATGAAATTTTCGTCCAAAGAAAATGAAAACTTCCTTAGGCAACATTGTTTGCCACTCCAAGATGCACCCTTGTGCACTATATGAGATCATTAGAAAAATCTATGCCATGAATGTGGCCATAAGATTGATCACTTGGCTTGAAAGCCATGCATCTTCACACATTATAGCTCGTTTCTGAGAACATTTTAAAAAAAATTACTGTATTACAAGTTTATTATTTTTCCTGGTAACTTGGTCACATATAATGACACAATGCAAAGGTTTTCCAATTTTTTGATTTTTTTTGAATTTTTTATGCCCGTTTCAAAATGCGGTCAAAACGGCGGGCATGACCGTTCCTAGCTAGTGGTTGAATCTTGGAAAACTTTTGATATTTCTCTTATTAAATAGATACTTATGTACCTATAAATGATTTAAAAAAAATAAAGAGCAAACTACGAGGTAGCTGCAGTTCAAATTTGACCCACTTCCAACTGAATTGGCAGAAATTTATCTTTTTCACGAGAGGTGGATCGAAACTTTTCACACCCAACCATTTGGCCAATTGTGCATTAAATATGTCCTAGTATTTTGGAAAATTGATTTGGTACAATTTTGCAGCAAATATATGGTAGGTCCTTCACAAAAAAAACTCATTTGGGCACTCAAAAAATGGAAAATGAAATTTTCGTCCAATGAAAATGAAAACTTCCTTAGGCAACATTGTTTGCCACTCCAATATGCCCCCTTGTGCACAATATGAGATCATTTGAACAAACTATGCCATGAATGTGGCCATAAGATTGATCATTTGGCTTGAAAGCCATGCATCTTCACAAATGATAGCTCGTTTCTGAGAATAGTTTTTTTAAATAATTACCGTATTATAAGTTTATTCTTTTTCCTGGTAACTTGATCACATGTAATGACACAATGTGAAGGTTTTCCAATTTTTTGATTTTTTTTGAATTTTTCATGCCCGTTTCAAAATGTAGTCAAAACGGCGGGCATGACCGTTCCTAGCTAGTGGTTGAATCCTGGAAAGCTTTTGATGTTTCTCTGATTAAATAGATACTTATGTACCTAGAAATGATTTTTGAAAAAAAAATAAAGAGCAAACTACGAGGTAGCTGCAGTTCAAATTTGACCCACTTCCAACTGAATTGGCGGAAATTTGTCTTTTTCACGAGAGGTGGATCGAAACTTTTGACACCCAACTATTTGGTCAATTGTGCATTAAATATGTCCTAGTATTTTGGAAAATTAATTTGGTACAATTTTTCAGCAAATATATGGTAGGTCCTTCACAAAAAAAACTCATTTTGGGCACTCGGAAAATGGAAAATGAAATTTTCGTCCAATGAAAATGAAAACTTCCTTAGGCAACATTGTTTGTAACTCCAAGATGCCCCCTTGTGCACAATATGAGATCATTTGAACAAACTATGCCATGAATGTGGCCATAAGATTGATCATTTGGCTTGAAAGTCATGCATTTTCACACACGATAGCTCGTTTCTGAGAACATTTTTTTTAATAATTACCGTATTACAAGTTTATTATTTTTTCTGGTAACTTGGTCACATATAATGACAAAATGCAAAGGTTTTCCAATTTTTTGGTTTTTTTTTATTTTTCATGCCCGTTTCAAAATGCGGTCAAAACGGCGGGCATGACCGTTCCTAGCTAGTGGTTGAATCTTGGAAAGCTTTTAATGTTTCTCAGATTAAACAGATACTTATGTACCTAGAAATGATTTTTGAAAAAAATGAATAGCAAACTACGAGGTAGCTGCAGTTCAAATTTGACCCACTTCCAACTGAATTGGCGGAAATTTTTCTTTTTCACGAGAGGTGGATCGAAATTTTTGACACCCAACCATTTGGTTAATTGTGCATTAAATATGTCCTAGTATTTTGGAAAATTGATTTGGTACAATTTTGCAACAAATATATGGTAGGTCCTTCACAAAAATAACTCATTTTGGGCACTCAAAAAATGGAAAATGAAATTTTCGTCCAATGAAAATGAAAACTTCCTGAGGCAACATTGTTTGCCCCTCCAAAATGCCCCCTTGTGCACAATATGAGATCATTTGAACAAACTATGCCATGAATGTGGCCATAAGATTGATCATTTGGCTTGAAAGCCATGCATCTTCACACATGATAGCTCGTTTCTAACAACACTTTTTTAAAATAATTACCGTATTATACGTTTATTATTTTTTCTGGTAAATTGGTCACATATAATGACACAATGCGAAGGTTTTCCAATTTTTTTATTTTTTTTTATTTTTCATGCCCGTTTCAAAATGCGGTCAAAACGGCGGGCATGACCGTTCCTAGCTAGTGGTTGAATCTTGGAAAACATTTGATGTTTCTCTGATTAAATAGATACTTATGTACCTAAAAATGATTTTTGAAAAAAATAAAGAGCAAACTACGAGGTAGCTGCAGTTCAAATTTGACCCACTTCCACCTGAATTGGCGGAAATTTGTCTTTTTCACGAGAGGTGGATCGATACTTTTGACACCCAAACATTTGGTCAATCGTGCATTAAATATGTCCTAGTATTTTGGAAAATTGATTTGGTACAATTTTGCAACAAATATATGGTAGCTCCTTCACAAAAAAAACTCATTTTGGGCACTCGAAAAATGGAAAATGAAATTTCCGTCCAAAGAAAATGAAAACTTCCTTAGGCAACATTGTTTGCAATTCCAAGATGCAACCTTGTGCACAATATGAGATCATTTGAACAAACTATGCCATGAATGTGGCCATAAGATTGATTATTTGGCTTGAAAGCCATGCATCTTCACACATGATAGATCGTTTCTGAGAACACTTTTTTAAAATAATTACCGTATTACAAATTTATTATTTTTCCTGGTAACTTGGTCACATATAATGACACAATGCGAAGGTTTTCCAATTTTTTGATTTTTTTTTTGAATTTTTCATTCCCGTTTCAAAATTCGGTTAAAACGGCGGGCATGACCGTTCCTAGCTAGTGGTTGAATCTTGGAAAACTTTTGATATTTCTCTGATTAAATAGATACTTATGTACCTAGAAATGATTTAAAAATAAATAAAGAGCAAACTACGAGGTAGCTGCAGTTCAAATTTGACCCACTTCCAACAGAATTGGAAGAAATTTGTCTTTTTCACAAGAGGTGGATCGAAACTTTTGACACCCACCATTTGGTCAATTGTGCATTAAATATGCCCTAGTATTTTGGAAAATTGATTTGGTACAATTTTGCAGCAAATATATGGTAGGTCCTTCACAAAAAAACTCATTTTAGGCACTCAAAAAATGGAAAATGAATTTTTTGTCCAATGAAAATGAAAACTTCCTTAGGCAACATTGTTTGACACTCCAAGATGCCCCCTTGTGCACAATATGAGATCATTTGAACAAACTATGCCATGAATGTGGCCATAAGATTGATCATTTGGCTTGAAAGCCATGCATCTTCACACATGATAGCTCGTTTCTGAGAACATTTTTTTTAAATAATTACCGTATTACAAGTTTACTATTTTTTCTGGTAACTTGGTCACATATAATGACGCAATGCGAAGGTTTTCCAATTTTTTATTTTTTTTTAATTTTTCATGCCCGTTTCAAAATGCGGTCAAAACGGCGGGCATGGCCGTTCCTAGCTAGTGGTTGAATCTTGGAAAACTTTTGATGTTTCTCTGATTAAATAGATACTTATGTACCTAGAAATGATTTTTGAAAAAAATAAAGAGCAAACTACGAGGTAGCTGCAGTTCAAATTTGACCCACTTCCAACTGAATTGGCGGAAATTTGTCTTTTTCATGAGAGGTGGATCGAAACTTTTGACACCCAACTATTTGGTCAATTATGCATTAAATATGTCCTAGTATTTTGGAAAATTGATTTGGTATAATTTTGCAACAAATATATGGTAGGTCCTTCACAAAAAAAACTCATTTTGGGCACTCGAAAAATGGAAAATGAAATTTTCGTCCAATGAAAATGAAAACCATGCGTCTTCACACATGATAGCTCGTTTCTGAGAACACTTTTTAAAAATAATTACCGTATTACAAGTTTATTATTTTTCCTGGTAACTTGGTCACATATAATGACACAATGCGAAGGTTTTCCAATTTTTTGATTTTTTTTGAATTTTTCATGCCCGTTTCAAAATGCGGTCAAAACGACGGGCATGACCGTTCCTAGCTAGTGGTTGAATCTTGGAAAACATTTGATGTTTCTCTGATTAAATAGATACTTATGTACCTAGAAATGATTTTTGAAAAAATAAAGAGCAAACTACGAGGTAGCTGCAGTTTAAATTTGACCCACTTCCAACTGGATTGGTGGAAATTTGTCTTTTTCACGAGAGGTGGATCGAAATTTTTGACACCCAACCATTTGGTCAATTGTGCATTAAATATGTCCTAGTATTTTGGAAAATTTATTTGGTACAATTTTGCAACAAATATATGGTAGGTCCTTCACAAAAAAAACTCATTTCGGGCACTCGAAAAATTGGAAAATGAAATTTTCGTCCAATGAAAATGAAAAATTCCTTAGGCAACATTGTTTGCCACTCCAAGATGCCCCCTTGTGCATAATATAAGATCATTTGAACAAACTATGCCATGAATGTGGCCATAAGATTGATCATTTGGCTTGGAAGCCATGCATCTTCACACATGATAGCTCGTTTCTGACAACACTTTTTTTAAATAATTACCGTATTATACGTTTATTATTTTTCTTGGTAACTAGGTCACATATAATGACACAATGCGAAGGTTTTCCAATTTTTTTATTTTTTTTATTTTTCATGCCCGTTTCAAAATGCGGTCAAAACGGCGGGCATGACCGTTCCTAGCTAGTGGTTGAATCTTGGAAAACTTTTGATGTTTCTCTGATTAAATAGATACTTATGTACCAAGAAATAATTTTAAAAAAAATAAAGAGCAAACTACGAGGTAGCTACAGTTTAAATTTGACCCACCTCCACCTGAATTGGCGAAAATTTGTCTTTTTCACGAGAGGTGGATCGATACTTTTCACACCCAAACATTTGGTCAATTGTGCATTAAATATGTCCTAGTATTTTGGAAAATTGATTTGGTACAATTTTGCAACAAATACATGGTAGGTCCTTCACAAAAATAACTCATTTTGGGCACTCAAAAAATGGAAAATGAAATTTTCATCCAAATAAAATGAAAACTTCCTTAGGCAACATTGTTTGCCATTCCAAGATGCACCCTTGTGCACAATATGAGATCATTTGAACAAACTATGCCATGAATGTGGCCATAAGATTGATCATTTGGCTTGAAAGCCATGCATCTTCACACATGATAGCTCGTTTCTGAGAACATTTTTTAAAATAATTACCGTATTACAAGTTTATTATTTTTCCTGGTAACTTGGTCACATATAATGGCATAATGCGAAGGTTTTCCAATTTTTTTATTTTTTGTTGAATTTTTCATTCCCGTTTCAAAATGCGGTCAAAACGGCGGGCATGACCGTTCCTAGCTAGTGGTTGAATCTTGGAATTTTTTTGATATTTCTCTGATTAAATAGATACTAATGTACCTAGAAATGATTTAAAAAAAATAAAGAGCAAACTACGAGGTAGCTGGAGTTCAAATTTGACGCACTTCCAACTGAATTGGCAGAAATTTGTCTTTTTCACGAGAGGTGGATCGAAACTTTTGACACCCAACCATTTGGTCAATTGTGCATTAAATATGTCCTAATATTTTGGAAAATTGATTTGGTATAATTTTGCAGCAAATATATGGTAGGTCCTTCACAAAAAAAACTCATTTTGGGCACTCGAAAAATGGAAAATGAAATTTTTTTCCAATGAAAATGAAAACTTCCTTAGGCAACATTGTTTGCCACTCCAAGATGCCCCCTTTGTGCACAATATCAGATCATTTGAACAAACTATGCCATGAATGTGGCCATAAGATTGATCATTTGGCTTGAAAGCCATGCATCTTCACACATGATAGCTCGTTTCTGAGAACACTTTTTTAAATAATTACCGTATTACAAGTTTATTATTTTTCCTGGTAACTTGGTCACATATAATGACACAATGCGAAGGTTTTCTAATTTTTAATTTTTTTTTAATTTTTCATGCCCGTTTCAAAATGCGGTCAAAACGGCGGGCATGACCGTTCCTAGCTAGTGGTTGAATCTTGGAAAACTTTTGATGTTTCTCTGATTAAATAGATACTTATGTACCTAGAAATGATTTTTGAAAAAAATAAAGAGCAAACTACGAGGGAGCTGCAGTTCAAATTTGACCAACTTCCAACTGAATTGGCGGAAATTTGTCTTTTTCATGAGAGGTGGATCGAAACTTTTGACACCCAACTATTTGGTCAATTGTGCATTAAATATGTCCTAGTATTTTGGAAAATTGATTTGGTACAATTTTGCAACAAATATATGGTAGGATCTTCACAAAAAAAACTCATTTTGGGCACTCGAAAAATGGAAAATGAAATTTTCGTCCAATGAAAATGAAAACCATGCATCTTTACACATGATAGCTCGTTTCTGAGAACATTTTTTTAAAATAATTACCGTATTACAAGTTTATTATTTTTCCTGGTAACTTGGTCACATATAATGACACAATGCGAAGGTTCTCCAATTTTTTTATTTTTTTTATTTTTCATGCCCGTTTCAAAATGCGGTCAAAACGACGGGCATGACCGTTCCTAGCTAGTGGTTGAATCTTGGAAAACTTTTGATGTTTCTCTGATTAAATATATACTTATGTACCTAGAAATGATTTTTGAAAAAAAATAAAGAGCAAACTACGAGGTAGCTGCAGTTCAAATTTGACCCACTTCCAACTGAATTGGTGGAAATTTGTCTTTTTCATGAGAGGTGGATCGAAATTTTTGACACCCAACCATTTGGTCAATTGTGCATTAAATATGTCCTAGTATTTTGGAAAATTTATTTGGTACAATTTTGCAACAAATATATGGTAGGTCCTTCACAAAAAAAAACTCATTTTGGGCACTTGAAAAATGGAAAATAAAATTTTCGTCCAATGAAAATAAAAAAATCCTTAGGCAACATTGTTTGCCACTCCAAGATGCCTCCTTGTGCACAATATGAGATCATTTGAACAAACTCTGCCATGAATGTGGCCATAAGATTGATCATTTGGCTTGAAAGCCATGCATCTTCACACATGATAGCTCGTTTCTGACAACACTTTTTAAAAATAATTACCGTATTATAAGTTATTATTTTTCCTGATAACTTGGTCACATATAATGACACAATGTGAAGGTTTTCCAATTTTTTGATTTTTTTTGATTTTTTCATGCCCGTTTCAAAATGCGGTCAAAACAGCGGGCATGACCGTTCCTAGCTAGTGGTTGAATCTTGGAAAACTTTTGATGTTTCTCTGATTAAATAGATAATTATGTACCTAGAAATGATTTTAAAAAAAATAAAGAGCTAACTACGAGGGAGCTGCAGTTCAAATTTGACCCACTTCCAGCTGAACTGGCGGAAATTTGTCTTTTTCATGATAGGTGGATCGAAACTTTTGACACCCAACCATTTGGTCAATTGTGCATTAAATATATCCTAGTATTTTGGAAAATTGATTTGGTACAATTTTGCAACAAATATATGGTAGGTCCTTCACAAAAAAAAACTCATTTTTAGCACTCAAAAAATGATTAAAAGTATCTAGAAAGATCAGAAATGCATACAAATTGGTAATCATCCTTAAAATGTGGTCTAACTTGAGTGAAAATTTATGTGGTGCCCTTTTGCAAAATATTTTTGATAGATGCTTCACTAAATTCCTCTATTTTTAGTACTAGGTAACTATTTTAAATCATAAATTTTCTCAACCAATCAAGACTCTTCCCACGGATCACCCCCACTGTAGTCGATATGAACCGTCCGTTCTAGCCGATATGAACCGTCTACCGCTCAGCAGCCCAATCCAAACCCTAGCAGCCCGCGGCCGCCTCTCTCTCCCCCTCTCCCCGAGAACACACCCGCCGCCGCCTCTCTCTTTCCCCTTCTCCCTGATCTAGATCGACGACGACGTCTCTCTCACCTCGCCTCCAGTTCATGACCTCCTGCCCCCACCCCGTCGCCCCTACCCACCCACCAGTGAACCTCGCTCCCGGGCTCCGCCGGCGCTCACACACACCCATCGGCGCTCCCAAAATCCGCTGCGCTCCTCTCCCCGATCCAGATCCAACCCAAGCGCCCTGTCCTCCGCCGCCATCCCGTCCTCCATTGTTGGAGTTCCCTCCCCCGCCGCAGCCATGACGTCACGGCCGTGCGCCACCCACCTTCGGATCCCTCCGCCCGCTCGCGCCCCTGCTCCCTCTCCGCCTGCGGGGCCGCGCCCCTCGCGCTGCTCCCCGACGACGTAGGCGGGCGCGCGGGCCTCGACCCGCGGGGCTCGGCCAAGTGGCGGGCGACCGGTGGTGGCGGCACCAGCGTCGTCGCGAGGGGGCCGGAGGAGGCCAGGGCGGTGGTCCTCCTCGACGTGTACCTCCCCGTTGCCGCCTGGTCCGGGTGGAAGATCCCGCGCTCGCACTCCTTCGCCGCCGCCGCCGTGTACAAGCACCTTAGGTCAGCGCCGCCCCCTTCCTCTGCATTTATGTCCCCTGACTCTGCTCGGTGGAATCAATAGAGTTACTAAGCTCCCCTGACTAGCAAGAAGCAGCGGCAGGCAGCAGCAAGGGCGTGCGGCTAGGAACAGCGCAGCTGCGCCTGCGAGGAGCAGATCAAAGAGTGCCTAACCGGCAGGGAGGAAGCTAGGTTCATGAGGCAACTCGGATGGTTGCTTCTCATAGCAAGCACTAGGTAAAACATGCTCATTTGATTATCTAATCTTGTTGCATTTTTTTATTTCCTTTCCTGAAGTTCTAGAGTGTTTTTCTCTGATCATTGAATTTTTGCAGTTTTTTTAGCAAGCTCAGTCTGATGCTCACGCGGACGCTCGCTGTCAGCCTGGACAACAGTTTATCAGGAATTTTATGTCTCAACAACAGGAGAAGTGGCTGGAACAGGAAGTAGGATGTTGAGTAAGCTGACAGAGCTTCTAATGAGAAACGGGGAAGGAAATTGCTCTGAAGTAGAAGTTGCTTAACTATGCAAGTTGCTTTAAATTTGGGTTTGGGTAGAAGATACATAACGTGTGCAAGTTGCTTTAGTTATTTGGTTGGTGAAACTTAATTTTTCATGATTTCATGGCGCACCCTGACCGATCCTTCTGAATTTGTGTTAACATGCCTTAACATTATAATGGCTACCTATGAGGTCATAATTATTTATTATATGCATGGATCACTACATTATGTATTTCCTGGCCCGTTCTTAACAGTATAGTATACATGATCTTACGTGAGGCTTTTAGGTTTCTTGGTAGACTTAAGTTTCTAAACATTTTATTTTAAATTTGCAAGAGACAATACACTCTTGCCTAGCGCATGATTCAGCTACAAAGTTAAATGCTCTGTCATTCGGCCAATCCCCGGCGCGGCAAAGTGCGCATATCCATATAGTTTAAATTAAATTAGGCTGTGGGGCAGGCATGATTTGATCATTTTTGTGGCGATTTGTCGCGGTTACAGGCTTCTGACAGGGGGAATTTGTGCTACTGTTGGTTCTCTGCATTGTGCAATCAGTTTAGCACTGTTACTATTAGCTCGCTGCCTCATGTAACTACTGTGATCTGAAGCATGAGAAATTTCGTCCACCTGTTAGTTCTGTATTTGCTACTTCCTAGCCAGCCAAGTGTCATTCTTTTGTTCATTGCTATACCATCGTTTGCTCTGTTATACTCAATGGACGGGGTATTAGTAGATCCAGCCATTACTATCAAAGCTATTGGACATCAATAGTATCGGAGTGCGCCTCTTAACGAGGGTGATTTAAGTGCAACGAAATGTACCGGTGGTTCGCGAAGCATTTGGCTTACCGGTCATCCCCAATTCCCGTCGTCGAGAGACTAAAAGAACTATAGCATGCCAGAAACGGGGAGTTGAGGTGGTTAGACCTATACCCCGAAATGCTCCCAGCATAGGAGCCTATGGTTCCATTCTTGTTATTGCTGGAGGTACACATACCTCTTCTCGGTGTGGTGGAGCGATATACGAAAAATAGATGCTAAGCCTGCAATGTCCGATAACGGGGCTTCAGTAGTGAATCTATCGGCACCACAGCAGTGGCATACAACATTGGACCTAAGGGCTGGTCCCGTTACCTTTCGGAATGGGGGATCCCCGTTGGCAACAACCACGGTAGTAGTTGCGGAACTACTGGGCCAAGAGAGGACAACCTGTTGTTCCTGCTCCTCCTTCGCTTCGGGGACGGAGGTCCTACGATAGGTAAGAGCACGCACAAGCACTTGACCGAAGGGGACCAGCGCTTCTACTCCTCCACCGAGGAGTCGTTCTTGCGAGAAGCAAGGGATGTTGTGAACGGTGGGAGGTCAAAGAAAGAGAATTGACCTCTGAATACAGTGATCCTATGATCTAGATAGACTCCGTCCTTTTTTTAGATAAGGGTGACTCAAGAAATTGGGGGTGGGACCTGCTGGCATAATGCAGGCTGGAACGTGGGAATTCGAGGTCTCATGAACGAGTTTTTTTCGTGCACAAACATACTTTCTGGTCTTTTTTATGGATCCTTTTAGATCTATGGGCCGGCCGTTCACATGAGCATAGGGAATCTATACTCGAGCCTTTGACTTGGCCCCTGGCAGGATAGGTGAGGAATCACTCTTGAGATCTGATCTATTGGGGCCTACAACTTCGCCAAAGCCGACTAGCATCCCTTTCCATGGTGAACTGGCCGTCCCATACCTTCATTTTGTCTCATGTGTGTTGAACATTGTCTTCCTCGGTTCCAGCTTCACTGATGTAGGTAGGGCTGGGCGAGAAAGGGTCCCCTCTTGCCTATTAGTAAGCGGGCCTTCGATTCCACCGGGGTCTTACGGTCTCATAGAGGGGGGAGAACTACCTAACTAAAGAAGAATAGTGCTCTTTATAAATAAGAGTAGGCGTGGAGAGCTTTTTGCGGGGAAACTTGCAAGTCAAGTTTGGGGGGAGGCGGGCGTCGACCTAACCTTATGAGTATTCGGACTATAACAGTTCCGATGAACAGTCACTCACTTTTGACAGTTATACGATTCCAAAAGATGATCCAGAATTGGGTCAATCACGTTTATTAGAAGTTGACAATAGAGTGGTTGTACCAGCCAAAACTCATCTATGTATGATTGTAACACCCGCTGATGTACCTCATAGTTGGGCTGTACCTTCCTCAGGTGTCAAATGTGATGCTATACCTGGTCGTTCAAATCTTACATCCATCTCGGTACAACGAGAAGGAGTTTACTATGGTCAGTGCAGTGAGATTTGTGGAACTAATCATGCCTTTACGCCTATCGTCGTAGAAGCAGTGACTTTGAAAGATTATGCGGATTGGGTATCCAATCAATTAATCCTCCAAACCAACTAAACCGGGGAAGCTGAAGCGGAAATGCAATTCTCGGGTGAGGGAAGGGGGAAGCTCCAGGAAGGCTTCGCTCGCTCTCTCAAAAAACTCTAACACTCGTTTACGAGTGGAGTGCATAAGCCCTTATTGAAGTAGGGTGAGGCCTTACTACACGAGCTCGTAAGTCAAGCACGGAACGAGCCTTGTCTACGAAGCTTCGCTTCATCATCTTGCTTGCTTCTGGCGAAGCTTAACGCACTATAACATAGGCATGCATGATGGTATGGTAGGAAGACTCCTTTTAAGGCCGACCACTACATAGGAGCGATAGTAAGCCAAGCCGTCAAAAGGAAAGGCGAGCAGCCCTTATTGCAATAGCAAACGACCTACTTATAGCCCTATTTATACCCTTTCTCGGGGACTTCAACGGGCCTTACAAGCTCAATAAATTGCAATTCTTCACCTTTTCCTCAGACAGTGGGAATGCATTTTCTTACTTGATTGACATTGACAGATATGTGTACCACACCGAACAAGCAATATGTCATATGCTTGATGTACCAGCCAAGCCAGCTCTTTTTTTCTCAGTTCCCTTATCCTTAGCGCAAAAGTAAAAAAGAAAACGAAAGAGAGTTTGTATTTGCAAATGAAAATGAATATGGATCTAAATAAATTAGATAATCAATAAATAAGAATTGGAATAATAGAAAAAATATCCTTCGCCCCTTATCTCTTCATCATCGTCGGTTCCGTCACTTGTGGTATTTGTTTAGAATCTTGTTGACCCTACTCGCTTACTCCTATTTTCCTTATTTCTTTTTCTACATAATTAATTAGAACTTTCTTGAAAGAATGGGGTTCTCTCTGGGGGGGCGCACCCTCTCTTCCTTTTTGAGAAAGATGGGCTTGTTTTTTTTTCAATAAGTTCTATTGCTTTGACACATTTAGTATATAACATAATATATATAAGAAAAGTACTAAAGGCGAAGGGCATTCTGTTGTACATCTACTTTGGTATAGTTACAAAGGTAACCGGTAGGTGTCTGTTGAATCGACAGTAGTTACGATAGGGGGAAATAGCTCAGTTGGTTAGAGTGCTGGTCTGTCATGCCAGAAGTCGCGGGTTCGAACCCCGTCTTCCCCGCCCGATCTTTCTTTCTTCCCGAGGTCATACCTCTGCCACTTTACCCTGAGTTTCACTTAGGCATATAACCCCATTCGGGTAAGAGGAGCAAGCAGAGGGGAACATCTATTTATATGCGTGTTAGCATCAACAGCATCTTTTTGAAAGTAAATTACACCGATCCTCGGTGCTAGGTACTCAGGTAAGTAAATCCTAAGGATAGAACTAGAGCAAGTAAGCTCATCGCACTATCAAGTCAGTCAGGAACTAGTCTGCCAAGCTTAAGAAGAAGTGAAAAGTAAGCAAGTTGTCATCTAGTGAGGGCTAAAAGACACGGAGAACATCCCCCTCTATTTGCCAATAGCTTCCACCTTCCTCTCTTTCATTTCATGTCGGTTCAGCCGAGCCAATAGATTCCATAGGCGGGTAAGTTATAGCTGTAGTAGCCTTTGATTAGGTCCTTTCAATAGACTTTCTATAGCTATAATTCGATAGACTTTCCGTAGCTCAGTACTGCTGATCGTTGACGCCCGCAACTGTACTTACGGCTGTACTTGTGAAAAGAGATAGAGCCATCTCGCTATGACTCAAAGATGGTCAAAAAGCTAATAGATGGGCCACAAAAGGTAGAGGAGAGGGGGTAAGAAGAGTAGACTTACTACTGGATACAAGATAGGGTATACAACTAAAAGGGTGAGATAGGAATGAAATGAGCCAGTGAAACGGTCCACGACCACAAGTATTGAGCTATAACCATAAAACTTGGGGAGTGCCTCAAGAAAATCCATTGAAATAGAAGACCCAGGTTGTAATGGAACAGACAAAGGTTGAAGAAGACTAGCAGGAAGGGTGTGCTCACTCTTGTTGAGTTGACACACATTACAGTGAAGAACAAACTTGGAGGGAGAAAAAGAAACCAAAAGGGACCCATTGTTTTTGTGCAAGTCGAACAATGATGGAAAAACATCCAGTATGTAGCCGACATATGCCAACAACCCAAATGCACATATGCTAGTTAAGTTGAAACTCCTAAATTAAAGCGCAAGCAACAAAACTACTTTTTTGAAGGCGCGGAGCGTTGAAGAAGAGCATAGCTCGATTAACACAACTAGGGGCAATATGGTTCATTTTCCTAGAACACCACAACAAATGTCCCTACCAGCTATTGCCAGTGAAGCTGAAACCATGGCTACCCCTCAAAAAGCCTCTAGCTCTTATCCTAGGCCTGAACCGCCTGAACCTCCAATTACCGTACCATTGGTACTGAATACGACCACCACTCACACCTATTCCAGACCTTTAAACCCCTAACCACCTAGACCTCTAGTAGCAAAGCAACTAAAAGACCCAATCACAAAAATAACCCTCTCTATCCCCCTCAAAACCTTGGCACGAACACTTGTTTCCAGCCACCTATGGCCTTCCTCACAGCTCAAAACATGATAATATTAGACCTAATCCTGCACCTCCACCACCACAACCAAGACCCAATTCAATACCAAATATCCAATTTTCCCAACCAATACTTTTGCCCTATGCTGGAAATTCCATGAAACCAGAAGTGCCAATATATACTTACCTTAACCAACCGCTTCCAACTCAACAGCATGACCCGTACCAATACCTGCAAGAACAAAGGCCGCAAAATCAATATCAATATGGGCAGCAGATACATCAACCTCCAAGAGTTTATTTTCCAATATTTGAAGGGGCCAGGTCTTGGATACAAAAGGTGTGAACATTACTTTTCGGTGTACCAAGTTACGGATTGGTACAAGGTAGAACTTTCGGCTATGCACCTTAGGGGGAGAGCTGAAAGCTGGTACAACAGTTTCTTAGTGAATAGGGGACAAGTATCTTGGCAAGAGTGAATTCAAGAGATTGTAGAGAGGTTTGAGGTAAGAAATGTGGTTGGTGTAATTGATGAGTTTAATCACTTGAGGCAAAGAGGAAGCCTAGAAGAGTACAAGTCACACACAATTGGCAGAATTGAGGGCTGCCAAGTTGTGGTGCAATCCCTATTACGATGACAACCTTTTTCGACAAAGTTTTCTTGGGGGTAAGGGTACTGTAAATAGAGATAGATGTTTCGTCCGACTCTGAGAAACAATTCGGCAACCCCGCTCTTCCCTTTGCCTCTTCCACATCTATTTTTGAAACTTGATTCGGTTGAGTTTGAAGCAAGGATCTAATCAGATAACGCTTTGTTCTCCAATGAATGGAGGTGGGATAATTTATTGAGATAGAGAAAGCTACATCTCGACTTTATTTAAATGAAAGAAAAAGGTTAGTCCTGCTCCTAGACTTCCAATTCCAAGTAGTAGTAACGGAAAGGAATAGGTTTAGGAGAACTTTTTTTATGTATTTCTTATAGCGATCGCTGAAAGTCAGTCAATGCCCTGGCTTCAATGAATGAAGACCGATGGGCTACGAAGTGGAGATGATGTCGTCGTGTCATTGCTCGTGATGTCTTCACCAGGATTTGACTTACCAATGTGAAAGGTACCGTGCCAGTGGTTCTATCATTTAGATAGAGAGTGATCTTTCCTTCTTGTCGAAGAAAGATATGACGTTGGGAAGGGAAAGGGAGTAGAAACATTTTCGTAGCCTTGGGGCGAAGGGCTGAGAGTTCCGTGATCCAGTTCTTTGAGCATACATAGGTTGAGGATGGAACTCCTATAGCAATCGATGTGGAAAAAGGCAACAGCCGAGAATACAAAGCAGAAAAAGCGAGTGAGATCTTGACTTTCTATTATCATACAACATAGAAGTATTTAATCAAATCAGAAAGAGCCCTAGGATTTGACCAAAACGGCATAATTGAAAGCTCTCGTCTTAGTCGCTCGCCTAAGAAAAGGTGCCGGGTTGCTCCGTGATGACGAATAAGCAACCCAGCCCAATCCTTGCTTTCATAGAAAAAGGTGAATTTACTCGAATATTCATTCAATGACTCAATATTTAGTAATCAAATCATGCGTTTGTTAGATCATTTAGTGATAAATAAAACGAGAATAAAGAGAGAGTCCTCACCTCAATATCGACAACAATGACCTGGCAAGTGAAGTAAAGTAAAAGCAAAGTAGAGCCCGGTTGATGTCAAACGTTTTCAAATCTTACCCACCATATCCATTCATGCACGTTACTAGATGAAAAGTAAAAAATTAAGCAATGATGGTTTTTATCAGAGCCACTTGACAACCGGTTTAGCAACTTCTTCATGCCCCTACGAACAAAATATTTGGAGTTTGACAACTGGTTAACGCCGGTTGATACTCGAATGAATATATCGCCGATAGATACTTTCTTTTCTAATGAGGTAGACACTTTTGCATGTTAAGGTTTCCACTTCAAACCATCCAGATTTACACTTCAATTTCTCGTTGTTGACACGGTTTACACTTGACTTCATTCAAACTGACACTTATGTATCTATCTAGGCGGGCGGGCACTTAACCAAACTCTGGTTGACACAAACTATACAAAAGTCTTAATTAGGGTGTTTTTTTCCGATCAACCCGAAACTCCGAATAGAACAGACCCTGACTAGACCTTTTCCCAAGCAACTCTGAATACTGGAAAATCTGAATGAAATTCGATAAGAGAAATCAGAGCATGTTTCTAAATTTGTGATAACTACTTATTTATGAGTGAGAAATGCTTCATGCGAGCACCCTTGGCGGCCTGCTTTTGAGACAGGGAGGCCATGCTCATATCTATGCTTTTCATCATTGGTCTGGTCTACTCGTACCCCACCCCACAAGGTACATCTTCGACTACCGTGCTTCTTATCTTGACGCTATACATTCAGTTCAGTCAGTCCCAGAGACTTATCCTTCAGAAAAAGGTAATCCACCCATATTGGACTTTTCTTCACCTGGCCTCGCGGATTCAATACCGAATTCTCTTCGCATACCGGCCTGCTAATTCAGGGATTAGCTGTTCTCAATGACTGGTGGATGCCTCTTTTCTACCTTAGAAATCCTTTTTTTTATGTACCTTCTCCCTCTCTACACCTTTTTTCCGCCTCGCCGCCCAGAAAGACCTATAGAAGAAGGAAGAATTCAATCCGTATACTCCAAGCGCCGTAACTATCGCACTTTCCAAGCAACCCTCCAATGAAGAAAGTGCAATTGAAACAATCAAGAACGGAAAAATAATTAGACTCCCTCGTCAATTGTTTGGATTGGAATTAGGCTCCTCTACTCTAGTCGTCCTCTTCTATTTCGGGCAGTAGCTCAGCCCGTTCCGGGCCTTCCTTTACTGAATCTGTTAGTAGTTGCACTTTTCGACATATGCCTTTATTTAGGCATTGGTTGTAGGCATCCCCTTCTCTTCAAGGAATTTCTGCGCCCGGTTCCTGATCAAGTGTTGGAAAAACCGGAATACGATGCTTTCTACTTCAGCAGTAGGGTTGGCCTGAAGCCAGCCCATAGAATAGATACGGGCGTGTTCTACACAGGAGTTCTTGTAGAACATGTTCCAATCAAATCTCTTTCCCTTCGTCTCCGGTTTTCAATACGAACAAGTGTCATCCTCTTCTCCCATCGTTTGGATGGAATACCCACGTGGAGCTGACCTTCACTTTTCAGAGACAGGGGCAAGCCGATAATTTGTAGCCTCCCCGGTTGTTTTTTGGAAATTTCAGTAGAAGTGAAGCACTGTAGGAGCTCCCTAAGGACTCTAGCTAAGACCTTTTTGAGACCCTGGGTGACTCGCGTGGACTTATCCCCTCTCGGTAAGCCGAAGACCATATCGTCTGCGTAGCGTGCGTAATAGAAGACTACGGCCCCATCCTCTCGGACCATTACCCTTTCAAGCTTGGCATCCAATATATGGAGATAGCAGTGAATGAGGACAGGTTCAATCGGGCTTCCGAGCGGTATTCCTCGCTTCTGGCACGTGTAACTCTTACCTTTTCTATCTACGTGTGGTTTTCATGAAAACCTATTTTATCAACCTATGGACTCCTTTCAATGACAGAGTCTTTGGAGCAAATTGGTTCAGGATTCTAAGGTTAGAAAATAGTTACCACTCAAGGGAGGAACAGGATATGTGGAAGGCTATCCTGGTGGCTCAAGACTGACCGGTATACCTGGACCAGTCTATATTGAGCCATATTCATCAATTCGTCAGGCAATTTGGCCTCACACAATGTATCCCTGTTCCACCAGATGCTTAATCAACCCTGGAACACAAGAGAACCCTTCTTATCGAAGAGAATTGTGTATTAAACAGATGAGAGAAATAGCCCTAAATATGTGCATCGAGTAAGTCATTACCTTCTATTCGAGCTCCAGTATCGCTCATCAAGTACTTGATCAGATTCCTCTTTTTTCTTGAAATTGCAAAGTGGTGGAAAAAATTTGTATTTTGGTCACCATGTCATAGCCAATTGGCTCTGCCCCGCTGGAGCCATGCTACTTCTTCTTGTTCAAACAAGTTCTCGAGCAGCAGTCAAATTGACTTCCCCTGCTTAAGCGTAATGCCCGCCCCTGGTGTGGTGGAAAAAGCCTCGTTTTCTATTCCTTTTAAAGCTGCTGATGCGAGCTACCGAACAAACAAGATTAGTACAAAAAGCCACAACTAGCACTAGCTTTCGTGATTGCTTCTTTCTACCTTTCTCACTCCGGTAATTGCTCCTTCTCCAAAATATCACTATGGACAAGATGAGCTAATAGAAAAAGTTAGGGCAACAGATGATAGCGACTCGCTAGACTCGAACTGGCATAGGCGGATCGGATCAAATGAAATTAGCCTTTCTTCCATCAACAGGAATCGCTTTGATTTCGCAGTTCAAGAGGATGGTGGGGGCAACCTCTCTACATCTGCGGGCCGGTAGGCCAGCCAACTAACTCTTCAAATGAAGAACTGATTACTCCACATCTATGAACCTATCATTCCCCGCCCTTGCCCATTATTTCTTTTTGTATCACGCTAGGACTTTGCCTCTTTTTTTGAGGAAAAATATGGAAGTAGAATCTCCTCTCTTTTAGAGGCGTCTTCCAAATCCAATTTAAGATCCATGAGGTCTTTCAGAGAGCCACTGCTCTTTCCATTAAATTCTAGGATCTCTTCGATCCTATGTGCAAAAGCAAGGTGTGAGCCCGTGACCCCTCGATCGCTCTCAGAGTCAATCGGCCCAAACCGGATTATGAGCTCAATGAAAAAAAAAGGATTTTTTGAAATTGCCTGCAAAACCGCCTTGCGAGCGTTAGCGTCAGCGTCAGCGCCATCTCCCGATGGATATTTTTTGCGCATCTCCAATAGCGCCTTGGCCTTATTTTCTTCTTTGTCTATTGGGGAAGAAGAAGAGGTGGAGTAGCAGGCGGATCTCATCCCTCCTGCGGACTTCCCCGTACTCAAAGTGACTCTGAGACATTGCGCTTCTCTACTAATCGCATTCTGTTCAAGAAGCACTGTTTTCATGATCGAATGACGAAATAGATATACGAACTGTATAGGATCATTTGCTGGGATGGGATAAGTGATTCTTTTATAGGATTCCCATGGGATCGTAGAATCAACTAAGGATGGAATAGGTATTTGTGATCGATCAGCTTCCAGTATGACCGAAGACTTTCTATCTGCATTCAGAATAACCACACAATCAGGTTGTTGGTTCAACCCAAAATTGATCTTCTTCTTTCTTGAACGGAATTTTTTTATTTGCAAAAGAATTGGTCAAAAACGCCCCGATCTTCCATTGAGAATCATCGAAACAATGAGAAATCACATTTCTTAAATAGCTTCTTAAATAGCTCGCCATTTCTTCCGTTATCTCATAAATAAATAAATGATTGGTCTTTAAAAAGAAGGAACGACCTTTTTGATGACTGGGAGATCCTATAAAATGAAGAGCATTTCGTAAACAAATCAGTGTCTTGTCTGAATCGAGAATAGCAATTCCATTTCTTGAACCATGGATATAGACTTTGAAATGGTGATCAGCTACCCGACGGCCGAGATGTGCATTCGTACAAAGTAATTTAGTACAGACTATCGAAAGCATTGTCATTTTGCGATTTGAGTTCCGAAGATACAGGTGGTAAGTTATGGGTAATGCGGGGGAACTTTAAGACTAGATAGAATACCTAATATGGGAGTGGTTTAAGTGAGAGAATAGCTCCCTTACCAAACCAACTGAGCTATTTGCCACGTTTTTGACAAATGACCTAACTTTGATGTGATGTGCCCGGCTAGCCGGATCATTCTTAGAGTAGTCGAGGTTACCGGAATTACGGCCTTCCGTACAAGAACTGGCACTATTGTAACTCGCTATGGGCCTCCTGCCTTCTCGAAAGAAACTGGCTTTTGAAGAAATTACTCTATTTTACGCATTTAGTTGAAGCGGATTCAAAGAGCTCTATCGAGCAAGGAAGGAGTATACTATACTATAGCTGGATAAGCTAGATACCAAAACTTTGATAAAGATTGAGGCAACCCATTTGAGGAAGAACCGGACGGACCCCTGTGGAGATGGCATAAACAATCCTTTGACGAACTTTCTGGTTAACATAGAATCTATGAGTTTTTTCTTCTAATTACTACTACTAACATTATTCAATCTGGTATCCAAGAATTTATTAAGCTCATCCCGCAAGCACATGTACACATCTTGGATTTTACCGTCTGAAGATGGAAGAAGATTCGTTCTCCTACCCATTTCTAAGTTAAGCAAGAGATAACTCATAATTTGATATGCACTCGCACTCGCATCTTGGGTCACTGGAACCTAATGATAATTACTCACTCCTTCATCCTGAGAAAGGATCTTGGCTATGAAAAAAATGGATCACTAGCTTGCGCAGCAAATTGAATGAAACTTTCGTCCGAAGTAAACATTTCAGTCTGGTGTTTGTTATACCATTTAAGGGCATCATCTAAGTTCGAGAACTTTTTATACTTAAAGGCTGCAGCACATGCTAAGTGTTGACTGAGATTCTTTTTTTCCGACAGGTGGTTTTGTGCTTGAGGTTGAGGATGATCGGCAGAAAAGAGTAATAAACTTTTTGAAAAATCACGCTCATGAAAATGCAATACACCTGAACGGTAGATTCTACCACGGAAGTCCATGAATGCTGGCAAATAGAATTGATAACCTTCGTATGCTGACGCAAGTCTTATTAGAAAATCTTCATAACTAGCCTGCTGCACCTGTTTTAATAATTTATTTAACAGTATGTTATAGCTACAAGCATTCTTAATACCTTTGACGTTATTGAAGTAGCACTCCCTCAATATGTCTGAGGCTTCTGTCAGATTCACGCGAGCCAGAGCATTTGGTAAAAGAAGCCCACACTCAACTAAACATTGACGATTCTTTTCCAGAAATCTCAAGAGCCTTTTGTTTATTTCAAACGCTTGAGACTGAAGCCCATTCAAAATATCACACATCTGCTTGTATTCTTTTTTATGTAACTTTATATAGAAGTGGTTTAAGTCATGGGAAGTTAATAGCCGAAAGTGATTCTAGATATCCCCCGTGGGTTTGCATAAGTAACCTCCTATCAGATCCGATAATGTATCAGGATCAGACCCCCTCTCTGCTGGTTGCCAATCCAAGGGTTTGCAAAGCATCGGAAGATTGAGTTTGATAGGGAGCAGATTTATGTTCAAATTGCACATAACATAACAAGAATTCTCTATAAACCCTTGACCTTTCTTAAGAACCAGCACTGGATCTTCTTTTGTTACTCCCCTATTTGTTGATATATGTAGAACATTTCTTTCAATCATGAATTGGAGCAAGTATTTCCCGATATCATAATGACACTATTTTTTTTCTTTTTCTCTTTTTTGCTAGCACCTTTGGGCTGAACAACATCCTTAACTGATTCTACCTTACTAGTGAGTACTGCTTCCACCTTACCACTACCTGGTGCTTTGTATTGTAGAAACCTTGCTTGTTCTCGTACAGTTGAATTAAGTTGATCTATAAATCTAGCTGCCTTAACTGCGGATGATTCCTGAAGAGTGTTGAATACCAAGCCTAGTACATGAATCATGATAGCCTCAAGCGTATAGATACCAAACATCTTAAGCATAGGTAAGCTACTTGGTAGGCAACCCTTTAGATATTGCTTAGCGTTAGGCTGATCTTTATTAATCAAGAACTTTACTATGTTAGGAGTTACTTTAAATAGATTATCCTCATCGAACTTCATTGTGGAATTTGCAATTTGATTATGTAAATCTATTAATTCAGTATCGGAAAACACACCATTTTGATTCTTCTTTTCATTAATCAAAAACTTTCTAACATCATCCTGATACATTTCAACATTAGAAGTCTTTTTCGTTTTGTTAATATCCAACAGCTTAGCGTAGTAATCGTTCCAGAACTCCTTAATAATACGTGCATTTTGCAAAGATTTCTCATTCTCAATGCTATCATCATATGTCTCGGAACAATAAAATAGAACCTGCATACTTTTATTTGTTACCCTTACTAAACCGCAGTAAGGATACGAATACGACTGAAATAAACTACTAGAATCTAAATATAAGGAAAGGATCAGAATAAGTACTAATGCTCTGTATAATACTTTTCCCTGAGCGATGGTTTAGCGGATTCGGAATTGTAACCAAGCATCCTGGGTTCTATACCCGATTCAACACTAGAGCATGCAGCCGATCCTGGATACATAAATATATAAAGTGTGCAATTTTGGATCTTTATTGGTAGCCAGTCTTTCACTTCTGCCTCTCCACTCCCATGCCTTTCTTGGTCGGACCAACCCAACCGGCGATTTCCGACAAGTCTTTCTGCTTAGAGCAAGAAGCGGAACCAAAATAAAGCTTTCTTTATTTTCATTTATGGATAACCAATCCATTTTCCAATATAGTTGGGAGATTTTACCCAAGAAATGGGTACATAAAATGAAAAGATCGGAACATGGGAATAGATCTTATACCAAT
The DNA here is from genome assembly GCA_011799875.1 of Thinopyrum elongatum. Taxonomy (NCBI): domain Eukaryota; kingdom Viridiplantae; phylum Streptophyta; class Magnoliopsida; order Poales; family Poaceae; genus Thinopyrum; species Thinopyrum elongatum. The sequence goes on along the minus strand of CM022302.1, from coordinate 144,415,634 downwards.
ACTGACTACCCATTTCCATTGTTGTGCTTTCTAAAATGGCATACCTATACAAGGGTTCAAGTTTCGATCGATATTTGCGGAGTGGATCATCCCTCTCGAAAACGAAGATTTGAAGTTGTCCATAATTTACTGAGTACTTGGTATAACTCACGCATTCATGTACAAACAAGTGCAGACGAAGAACACGAATATCTCCGGTAGTCAGTCTATTTCCATCAGCCGGGCGGTGGGAGCGAGAAGTATGGGATATGTCTGGTGTTTCTTCCATCAATCATCCGGATTTACGCCGTATATCAACAGATTATGGTTTCGAGGGTCATCCATTACAAAAAGACTTTCCTCTGAGTGGATATGTGGAAGTACGCTATGATGATCCAGAGAAACGTGTGGTTTCTGAACCCATTGAGATGACCCAAGAATTTCACTATTTCGATTTTGCTAGTCCTTGGGAACAACGTAGCGACGGATAATTCCGAATCTACATAGGTCTAGTCCAGGGGACAAATCAATAGGAAATGCTATTTGCTTCTTAAGAAGAAGAACTTTTTTGAAATGAAAGAGTTTCCACGGGCGTCGGATATCATTTCTTCAAATAAGGAAAAGTGTTATCGAAGGATTTCCTTCCATTCTTCCTAGTATGGAAGAAGTAAAGAAAAAGTACTGCGTCTTGATCTATACGAAAGGGCACTGGTTTTTTCTTTCGGTTTCATTGATAGCAGAAGAGTACGCTAGCTAGCGGAGCCTGAAAACACTTTCTTCCGCCTCACCCCTACGGAAACTATTGCCTATGCTTGCTGCTCGCTCAGTGTCAATAGAAGGGAAGAAAAGATGGTCACTCCTTTTAGGAACATGGCGAGCCTTACTTACGACTGTTGCACTTCACTCGCTGCTCGTTCATTCACTTGCTCATGAACTCGCTGCTTCGCCAGAAGCGACTAGTCGCCTTCTTTCCTCCGCCGAAAGATGCTTAGCCAGAAGCGACGAAGGAGGGGAGCTGGGGAAGGCCGACGATGGCAATGAGGGGGAAGCTGTCGTAGAAGCTTTGCCCCTTGCTTTACATAAATTGTTATGAACTTACTAAATGACCTTATTTATTCTCCCGGAATGCTAGCAAATCTAATAGTTCCATCTGCTCTTCTTAACTTAAGAACAAAGGCCGCCATCCTTCTTATTCAGGAACCCTTAGTTTGAGGAGGGCGTATCCCCGGGAAGGGGAGAGTGGCCGAGCGATCAAAAGCGACAGACTGTAAATCTGTTGAAGGTTTTCTACGTAGGTTCGAATCCTGCCTCACCCACTTGTTGTAGACTTAAGAGAAGAGAAACTAGGCGGAAGCCTAGGAGGGCCAACCGAGCGAAGCTCTTTTTTTTTGCCGTGCCGTGAAGTGCAATTTTCTCGTATGCGTTTTAGAGAGGTTGTCGAAAAAAGACGATCTATAGAGATTCCCCATCTATATCCAATCGAGAATAGAAGCGAGTCGCTTCCGACGTCGGCTTGTAGTCTCTGTAGTCGGCACACGCACGCGCCCGCCATCATGCCTCCTTGGTTCTGGACGAAGCCAAGCGAGACATACGATAGACGAAGGAAGCGCCCACCCAGCAGGAGGGCTAAAACCTATAGTTTTGAAGTTGCAAACTCCAGCTTCGAAGCTGGAGTGCTTTAGTCCTTTTTTAAGCAAGAATCACCGTCTTGAGCGCCTTGCGCGCTCAAGAACAAGCAAGGGATGAGTGCTTTGTTGCTAAAGCGGATACGTTTTCTTGCTGGGGAAGGCTAGTTTGATCGAGGATTGGAGAGGAGGGAGAGGTGGAATAAAAAGCTCGGGATGGATTTTGGAGTCTTTGTGCGAGCCGTATGCGGTGAGAGTCGCACGTACGGTAAGGAGGGGGGTTCGCGTCTATACGTGTAGTGTGGTGGTTGGGCCTACCCACCCTATTTGTTCCATGATCTATGGGTCTACTGGAGCTACCCACTTCGATCAATTAGCCAAGATTTTGACCGGATACGAAATCACTGGTGCTCGATCTAGTGGTATTTTTATGGGGATTCTTTTTATCGCTGTAGGATTCCTATTCAAGATTACTGCAGTTCCTTTTTGGGCGGCTGTAGGGCGGACGGCCCCCTATAGGTAGTAGGGTAGGGTGGGTGGTACCGCTCAGATAGCGGCCAATCCTCCTAACTGCGCGCGGGCCGGGCTTAGAGCACGTGAAACTCATCACTACCTCGTAAGGGCGTTGAGACCATAGCATGTTACACAAAAGTGCCGCTTTCTTAGGAGTGTTGTCACACAGCTGCCTGACTAGAAGAGCTACTCGCTCTGTAGTGTTGTCACACAAGATAAGCACGCCGCCCGCCTGCTGGCCAAACGAATCGAAGTTATCTTCCGTTCAACTGTCCACCCAGTCAAGTGCAAAAAACACAGTGGAATTACGCAACGCACGCTGCTGGTGTGCTTCCTGCCCATGAGGAAAGAAGAGCGACAAGGTTCAGATTTGACTGTTTGCAGCATGGGAGCTGATTACCCAAAAAATCCCTGGGAAAAAAGAAAAGATATCTCGGTAACGAAAACCATAGGAGGCTGTATTGGCGAGATCCAAGGGTTCACAGCAGCCCAAAAGAAAAACCGCCTGGAAGTTCGAGGACCTTTAGTACCGTACCGAACCAGCAGCCTTTGCGCCAAGCGATGACGGCCCTTGTCCCTTTCCTTTTTCCATTCAGCCTACTTCTCAGCTTTGTTCCGTCAGTCTAAGGCAAAGCTTAAGTGGTTTGCCTACCTTACCCACTTGATGAAAGGGAACGAACTTCATTTCCTTGGTGGCTTTATGGATGGATTCAGTCAGAAAAAACTCCTTCCTTTTGAAAAAAGTGACGCTTTGCGTCTTCGCTTCCGAGGGTTAGGGTATAGGCCGTTTCGAGCAAGCTTTCGCTTTTTCTCTCGGCTTTCTACAACTTTCGCTTTAGCTTCCAAAGGCGACCCAATGACCTTTCCGGAATTGGAAGTATTCGTCGCCCTACCCTAAGAAATAAGTCACTATAAAACTGCTTGCCCTCCAGAAGTACCAAAGGTGCGCGGAGCCCGGTGAAAATGAATATGTTTGCTACTGAAAGAAGCCCGCCTATTGACTAATATTCGTCTTTAGAATGAAAGTAGCTATGAAGCCCAATCTACTGTCGATTCAAAAGGAGGCATAGTCATATGGGTGGAGTGTTTGTGGGGAGCTGCCTTGGATATGAGGAATTCCTCAAATCTAAAAAAAAAGAACAAAGAAAAAGTCCGTGACGAAGATCTTTCTTTTCTATCAATAGATAGGAATGAGTGTTCGTTATAGGGGATAGGATCCATCTGCTCTCTCTCTCTCTCTATTTTCTTTGATGCAATTTAGAGAGAAAGAGCAGTGCGAATTAGAAAAAAAGAGAATCGGGAGATGATTCCAAAATAGATACATAGACATCTAAAGTAAAGGTATGTATATATTATTCCTATATATATCATCTATCTATGAAAAAAGTAAACAAAGTTCGTTTTTGGGTTCCCCGAAGCCCCGAATGGATTGGATCGTTTCTGCTTCTACCATCGAAATGAAGGCCTCGCCCCTTCCGAATGCTTCTCCGATCCTGAAGTTCTCGCGAAGAGAATAAGATGCAGCTCCCCCTCCCTCTGTCTTTTTCCGCTTTGCTAATCTTCCCCTCTAACGCGGGCCGAGCTTAGGCGGGCGCGGGAGGAAGAAAGAAAGTCGAAGAGCGTCTTCTCCTTTGTCCTTTTTTCAGTGCAACACAGGAAAGCACCCTCTTTTTGTAATCCCTGCAGCTTCCCAGAGGCTTGCTTTTTTTTATTGAACGCATGGCGTAGCTAGGACCCCTCCAATCATGTTTGAGCCCATGTTCACCCGGGGCCAAAAAAGGAGAATTCCGGAATGCCTGCCGATGTTCAGATAAGGTGCATATCCCTTACCACTAAAGGAAAGGCTCGACGAAGGGGGGGATATTAGCTGGGTAAGGAAAACGCTTTCGGAGATTGAGATGTCGATTTGTTTTTCATCGAAAAGGAAGAAGGCCGAGGGGATAGCAGCCTTCCTTTGGGCTTTGCCTGCCGACGTTCTAATAAAGAATTCCGGCTTGGCCCGGGAAAGCGCTGGCAACAACATAAAGAAAGGGGTCCATGTAGCTGCTACGCCTGCCCATAGAGCAGCAGGTTCGGCATCCACTACAAAAGAGAGAATCCACTTCAGATAACCACGTCTCTGCTAGGCAGCGTGTGGAATGGCCGAGAGCGGACCAAATGGATATATAATCCAAGCCGAGAGTGGAGTTACGTGAACAGCCGTCTGATGGAAAACAACTTTCACGTTCGGTTCAGAGAGCACTTTTTTCATTGAGAATAAGTCCTTCCCTTTTGTGTGAATTCCCCAGCGGCGAATTAAAAACTTGTGGGGCCCTATCTATTCAATCTCTTGAGCCCCAAGAAAACCCCCCTCTCCCTCGGACTCAATCTCTCTTTTGACTCTGTATATGTGGGCACCTGATATCTATGAGGGTTCACCCACCCCGGTGACAGCATTCCTTTCTATTGCGCCTAAAATCTCTATTTCTGCAAATATGTCACGTGTTTCTATTGTTGCTTCCTATGGGGGTACATTACAACAAATCTTCTTTTTCTGCAGCATTGCTTCTATGATCTTAGGAGCACTGGCCACCATGGCCCAAACGAAAGTCAAAAGACCTCTAGCTCATAGTTCGATTGGACATGTAGGTTATATTCGTACTGGTTTCTCATGTGGAACCATAGAAGGAATTCAATCACTACTAATTGGTATATTTATTTATGCATCAATGACGATAGATGCATTCACCATAGTTCCAACATTACGGCAAACCCGTGTCAAATATATAGCGGATTTGGGCGCTCTAGCCAAAACGAATCCTATTTCGGCTATGACCTTCTCCATTACAATGTTCTCATACGCAGGAATACCCCCGTTAGCCGGCTTTTGTAGCAAATTCTATTTGTTCTTCGCCGCTTTGGGTTGTGGAGCTTACTTCCTAGCCCCAGTGCGAGTAGTGACTAGCGTTATAGGTCGTTGGGCGGCAAGAAGGTTGCCATGAGTAAGGTTCGAAGACTGAAGGCAGTTTTCCGTGCATCGGACATGTAGCTTACCGAATCAGTTGCAACAGAGATGGGAATGCATGCTACGAAAGACAGGGTCGAGTCTGATACATCAACCGTCGACTCCATATCCTTGTACGAGTCCACAATCACTACACGAGATGAACCTGGGTTTGGTGAATGGAAGTTGGCCTTAGGTGTAATAGGACTCCCAGTTACTGCGTGCGATCGTATACTGAGGTGCTCCCCGTCGGTTGTTGGAACGATGCGAGCCGGGCCGGGCCTCGATTCCTTTCAAAAAGATGAAGGGACAGAGGTGACTAATTCCCCATCTCATTTGGGGCGGAAAACGAATCGACATCTCGATGTGATACAGCCCTTTCCATTTTCGTTGGGAAAGAACGGCGAAGTCCATCCGAACCCTCCAATGAAGAAATAAGAGGAGAGCAAAGCGCCAATGGCGCGCGAAGCGCATGCGGAAGGGGCACGGAGAAATAAAGAAGTGTGGGGGAGAAGCAGCCGAGCTCATTCCCTTTGCTTCCTGGGCCCAAAGCAGTGCTTTGTTTCCTGGCCAAATCAAGGATTTGGGGCTGATTGCAAAAGATATCTGAATAGAAAGATAGATCCATCCATCTATCCAGATATCTAAAAAAGAATCGATTTCGATTTCATGAAACCTTTGATGTGCTTGAAAACCAAGGAATGCTTCTATTCCTTGTCGGTGTTCTTCTTATTCTGGTATAAGATGAACCAGCTTGTTATTTGTTTGGTGGTTGGTTTGCATACATGTTCTTTTTTGCAGAAATATGTCGTGGTTCCTTGCAGAATAAATAAGTAACCATTATAGATAATCTTGTAAATGTAAAATTCTTGGAATTAATGTTTTCCTGCTGTATAATTACCTATTTATTACTTTGCTGATGTTGTAAGTTAATGATGACAACCAGGGCATCCACCGCCACGACGACGCTCCGCACATGGTCCAACTCGGCTACAACCTCCTCTACCGCGTACAGCGGCCGCGGTTGTCTGCGGCATCAAGTACAGCCTCCTCTCCGGTGAGCCCATCTCCTACCTCTAGCTCCCTCTTTTGTGTTGCTGTACAAGTACCTTGCTCTGTTCCAGGGCCATCATATTTTTTTCATAAAATGCTCTAGTGAACTGGATTCATACATAAGTTGGCTACTTTTCCTCAAGTTATTTGTGCATTTATAAACCTATTTGAACTTTTATAGTTCTTGAATGTATCCATCCATAAATGTTTTATACAGATAGTTTTGGAATGTGTTTTTTTGTTAGCTTATGTCGTGCATCACAAATGGTATCAAGTTCCAGTTTTAGTTTTGTTGTTGTTAACCTCTACAATCCTTGTCAGCATATAATAAGTATATGAATGAATCCGTTCGAGTATCTGAAACTAGATGTTTTGTTGCTCATAGTAATTAAAAAGAGCGGTCAATTTCTCATCACACACTGTTATTATCACTTCATGGCTTGATCTGTTGTGTCAGGCTGCTGTAGGTGCTGAACTGTGATCATTTTTTATGGCCCACATGCATGCTCTTTGCTGGTTTATTCCCATGCTCTTTGCTGGTTGAATTATTGGAATGTGGGGGTTGGACTATTTATTCCCATGCTCTGTGCTGGTTTGGGGACTGGTGTGTTATTTGTTGGGCTATTCAACACTGATTTTCGTGGGCCAGGAAGAAAATGGAGCTGATAATTTGTTGGGCTATTCAAAACGTGGAAGGAAGATGAGTACTCTGGTTACTGATAATTTGTAGTCATGCTAACAGAATTTACAACTATTGTTTGATTCAAATCTTTGTTCTTTTTCTTGGTGTTTACAGGTGCCGATGAGTAGAGGCTGGTCGAATCCTCGATGTCCTACATTGCCGGCAACCCCATAATGTCCGACACTGAATTCGACAAGCTCAAGCTCAGACTCAAGGTACCCCCAGCCTGGGCTATGATTCAAATTTACCTGTTTATATTTATTCAAATTCATCTGTTTACATGGCGGAGCGGTCGACAAACGTTTCCTTCATGCAGCAGTTTAAGTTGTGATTTCGCTTCCAATTAAATCTGTTGTGAATGTGTTTTATATAATTGAATCTGAACAAAATTTATTCCTGCTGCTGCTTGTGAGGATCTGGGGTTTATTTGTTTCCTGATATTTTGATGTTTGCGTAACCTAGCATCGGTCTCTGTATGTCAATTCTAAGAATTTTACTTTTGTTTATATTAGTACTGCTTGTAGCATACCTGGGACATGATCATATTGAGGAACCATTTTTATCCTGCTTAGATTCTTCATTATATTTGAGTTGCAGTAGTGATTGGGTCACTTCCTAGCCTTAATTTATTTGTCGTCGTGTTTGTTTGTGTGCATGTTCAAGCGACTATTGCTGGTGTGCTGAAAGTTGCTTAGAGCTCATGTAGGTTAGTAATTAAACACAACTGAACATATTCATGAAAATTCTGTTAGTGGGTGGATGGCTTCTAGTTCTAAATGCCATTTTCAACAAATTGAACTTATTTGAAGAAGACACCACATATTCATTCATCTGCTGTAACGCCAAGTTTGGTCTATTAACGTGGCGTCGATTTTGTGCTGCAGATCAGTATGAACCAAGATTTGGAAGCTGGGAAGCTGGGGAATGCGAAGTTTGAAGAGACCTGGAGTATCTAGACTGATTGCCATTTGTATATGTGTTATATGATGATGTAACACACTGATTCTGCTATTGTATGATGTATCAAACTGATTTTGGCTATTATTTGAAGTGTTACGTGTGTTCTTTGTCTGTTCCCATTTGAATATTGGTTTATTTATTTACTAGCAAATTGCAATTTGAAGAAAATGACCTTGACAACTGGGACCCACTTACCAGAAGAACCTGACAATTGGGACCCATCTTTAAAAAAAAGAAATACTTGATCCGCTGAACCAAAAAGGCCACAACCTAGAAAATAAAAAAAGCTTAATTGTTGGGCTCGGCCCATGTAGTCGACAAAAATTGAAAGAAAAATAACTAATAAATGGGCTGAATTAATGGGCTTGGCCCATATAGACATCAAATTGGACCGGGCTGATTCTTTTCAACGACCAATCCAATTGGTCGCAATTTTGCCACGTCAGCTTGCCACGTCGGATCCGACTTGGCCTAGGCAGACAACCAGCGACCAAAACAAAAGGTCGTTAAACCAATGACCTTTTGTTTTGGTCGTTGCCTTCTACGACCATATCACAGAGAAGGTCGTTAATTTCCATTAAAGACGGTCAGCTTTTGACCATCTGTTTTTGGTCGCAAAAAGGTCGCAAATGAAAAACAACGACCATTCAACGACCAATAGTGATGATCGCAAGTTGACATATTTCTTGTAGTGTCTTGGGACATCTTTCGTTTGTAACCGAGGCATTATGTCTGCTTAATGAAGCCGCATTAGCTGTTATAGCATGCACCGAGACCGGCCAGCGGCCAGCCGACGGTACCCTCTCATCATGGATATTTGTCTTTGAAGCCACCGGAGATACCAACACCCCACGGCTACCACGGCTTGTACTTCAACATGACTCATACCTTGCATTGCAACAACAGGGGAGCTGAGGATGTGCTTGAGTACATCAGAACCTGCAAGATTAGTAGCCAATTCCATTTGCACAATATCCTCGAGCAAGTTTGCGCTAGAGATGCATAGCTCGCTCATGGTGCCAATGACACTTTTTTCATGGTACCGAAGACAAACATGTTATGGTGGAGGAGAAGGGGGGCACAACCCGTTGGGGCTTCGTGTAGGCATGTACGACACACTTATAGGCGCCTTGCCATCTAAAGAAACCACACAATCAAACCTGCAGGTGGAGATATCGAAACAAGATTATGGGGTGTAAAGGATGAAGTGCGGGAAATGAGAGAGGGTTAAGATGTAGGAGAATAAGCTTGGAGGAGGAGAAGGTCGACGATAGAGGGTTGGCGGTGAAAGTAAAAATTATATGTTTTTTTAGACAAGCAAAAAAAATTGATGTCACGTGTGTGTGTGGGCGGTGAGCAGGCGGCCCAGGAAGGTATGTCATCTTGCTCCAGGATGTGGGATTTTATCCGAGTCGGGATGCATTTGATGGATGAAAGTGTGATTGTTTTTGTTTTTTTTATGAAATTCTGAAACTATAGGCAGGAAACCAAAAATTTCAAAAGCATTACCCTATCGTTGCCACCCCGAGCAAAAATATACTTTTTGTTGTTAGGGTAAACAAAAAGGACATTTCATCGCTGACCCAAATGAAAACTGATCCTATCGTTAGCATTCGTATATGATTATTCTCGAGCCATGGCCCACCTCTGTAGCAGCGCAATCTAGGAGAAAAGAAAGCATACTCGGATGATAAAGTGCAAAGGTGTGCTCGGGCTTATAAAAGCACTTTAGATTTTATACATTTTTCATGACTAGTCTAGCTAGGGCTCTTGTTTAGCGCCACTAGTGCGACTTGGCAACCTAGCGCTCACGCGCCTGCTCGGCTGGGTCGACCCAAACAGTGCGCACTCGCTTGGTTCGTTCGCTCAGTCGACAGTAAACCGTTTACCTGACTGTTGTCAAGTTGAATTTTTGAGGGGTATTAGGTCTCCTCAAAGATTTCAAACTCCATTGTAAGAGAATATCAGGAAATTGGCACTACAACTAGAAGGTCTAGTTGTACTGGCCAATGTGGATATTCCTAGGTAAATCTTTGATGAAATTGAAAACAACAAATTTGAGCTATATTATGTTATAGGCTTGAATAACCCTCTCACCAAGGAGCAGGAAAAGGAACATACTCAAGATATTGTTGCTTTCATGGAGGAGTACTTGATAGTACTTGGTCAGATTAGTCTCTACATTTATTGTTATCCCTGAAATATGAACATTTTAGCTAAAGATTATTATTGAAAGCTCAATGAAGAGATTGTATTCCTGGGATGTCAAGAATGCATAATATTCAATTGATACAAAAGTTTGGTGTGGATATGTGTTGTGTCGTATCCCTCCACTGCATGTAAAATGATTTTTTTTTTTTTGAAACGAGGCAAAAGATTTGCCATTTTCATTGATTAAGAAGAAGAGAATTGCCCGGTTTTATGCCAAAATGATTATTTTAATTTATTTAAAAAATGTGTAGTACCCCACATAAAGGAAGCATAAGTCTATCTTGCAAGATAGCAAGTCCAATAAAATGAATATCTTCCATGAAAGTAGACATCACACAAGTGTAATCAATGTATAAGAATCTCTAGAAAGCTGACACTTCTTTAGAGGAACACAATTTAGCATTGAAGAACCAATGTTGTACCCAGAATCGACATGTACATTGTTACCCGCAAAAAAAAGACATGTACTCTATTAAAGTATAATCTTAGACAGTGATGGAATAGCACTGACTCGTATGGTCGCCATACTAATTTTCGGTAGTACTCATGGTCGATCAGTAGGCGAACAACAATTGGGACTGCAAAAATAGTGTACTAAAATTCAATTGTAATAATAATGAAAATTATAACATTTCATTGATCAACTATTTCTTTCTGAGTTGAAGACTACTAGCTAATAATTCTTGAGAAAACAAGACATATTTGCAAATTATTAATTCCACCCGTCAGAGATCCAAGAAGATGATTTGGCTGGCGCAGGATTGCTAAAGGATTTAATTTGGCACTTTCGTTGCATACATTAGCTCTGTCTGCCCATATGGCCACAAGCTAGCATTTCTCTTCAAAGTAGATCAGTGAAGCAGTAGTACATTGTTTACCCACCAGGCAATAATAAGCAGACGTGATACTGTGCGAGCTAGCTAGCACCACTATATATTTGACAAGTATGGAGAGCTAGCTGAAGCTCCCCCTCGCGCCTAGTTGTTTACCAATACTCGAACACGCAGATACGTACACATCTGAAGAGACAGAGAGAGTAGGATGTACAAGGGGGAAACTAAATAAACAACACTTCGAGACTATAGTACTATAGCTACATGCGTACAAGGTACAACTATAGGAAAAAGGAGGAGAAAGAGCTGGTGAAGTGTGGTAATCATAAATCTGCTAGTGTGGGAATAGGAGACACTGGGAAAGAAGGACCTCCATGTGTGCAAAGTTAGGCAACAGTGGCCTTCTGTAGCACGACCAACCGGAGGGACTGCATGCATCGCAGAGCACGCTGACGCGACACACTAATGTGCTGTTGTGGACCGCTGCGCCACCCTCTCAGATGCGCCTGCACATCCACCATCGCCTGGAACGCCACCGCCTCGAAGCGTTGCCACTCGTGGCACACCTATCGTCGCTCTAGCGCCCTTCACCTCAACGCGGCTCTGCGCGTTGTGCCCTTGCAGCGTGCCTCCATGTGCGTCCGCTGGCCTTCACGGCCGGTCGCATGCGCGTCCATTCTATTGACCGTCGAGCCTAATAGAATGCAGAAATTCAAGATATTTAAATGCAAAAAGAGGAATCTGGTTGCGGTTTTTTGTTGTTGAAGAGTTCCCAAACTTCTCAAAAATTACGTTGGTCATTCCTAATCATTCAAAAAGTTGTGAAAACCCTACTAGAGTTTATGGATTTCCCAATAACTTATTTCTAGGGGTATTTGGCGTCAGGAATTCATATTTACACCGTGTTTCTTTGTACAACGATGAGTACGAATTCATACTCTACATTACTATTGTGCGCAAATCACTAAAAAATTATGGACGCATATAAAATTACTAAGATAATCTTAGGAAAAATTACATTGCTCTACACATTGTTCATACACATATTACCAATAGTAAACTCATTGTTGGATATACCACGTAGATGACAAAATTAACTTGCAGTGGTCATAAGTACCGTGATTCTTACTTCAACATGATAACTTTGCTTCGAACCTATGATTACATCAAGGTTGTAGGCTTGGATGTTCACAATAAATGACCAGTAACAACTCTCTAAAAAGACCCCATACTATTTGCATCATAAGATGTCACATGCCCGAATCACTCTGGGAGAATTAATGGAGATGATGGTGCCAATGGAACTTTGTATTGCACTAAGGGACCATTTTGATGCACCTCCTGTCAGTCGGTCCTCTAAGACACTAGCAACCCGACAAGATACTAACAAGACTCTCTCGGGCAATGCGATTAGGCATTCTATTCACGAAAACATAGGCAAAAGGAAAGCAACCTACACCAAGCATGAAAAAATTTGCATCAGTCTCAAGAATTGGAAAGCATGGCTTGATAAACCATATGGTGTATAATGTTTATCTTGTAATGAGTATGGCAATTGATACATTGGTAAATCAAATAGATCATGAACTCGTAGAGCTAAGCAAAGTGCATAAACCACATATGGTCAGGAGTCCTCAGTGCACCAAAGAATCTGTTGTCACGATAACAGGAAATGAAACCACCGTCCTAGAAATTGCTGTAGCAAAAAAAAAACTATTAAGGTTTGTGAAAAAGCAACAGTTACGCCTATGGTGGGTCAAGAAAAAGACATCCATGAAGGACTGACCTAAACTCCATTAGAAGAGAAGATTAGAAAATCCACACTAGAACTAGAAGGTCTACTTATACTTGCTAATATGAATATTCATGGGGAAAAATCTCTGATGAAACTAAAGACAACAAATTTGAGTTATACAATGTAGCCCTCTCACTAAGGAGCAGGAAATGAAATACGATTGAAACATGCTTGCTTTCATGAAGAAGGGACTTGATAGTACTTGGTCAGATTAGTCTCTTGATTCTTTGTGTTCTTATGGTCATTTTTAGGTAGTGCTAACTCATATGGTCGCAAATACTAAAATTGATACTGTGTTTCAATAGAGGAACAACAATTGGCACTGCCTAAATAGTATACTAAAATGCCATTTTAATAATAATCAAAATTATTGTAATCAATTGATCGCTTGTTCCTTTCCGAGTCGAAACTAATGCTATAGAAACATAACATATTTGCAATATTAGTTCTAACCGTCGATCTATATCTAGGAACATGACTAGGCTGACGCGTGGTTGCTGAGGGCTACATCATTTGCACTTTGATTACAGGCATTCATTGTGTTTGTCCCTATGGTCAGAAGCTAGCATGTCTCTCTGGGAGGCGCTAGGAATCATACTACTGATTTATTGCTTCCCATCAAACCACTTGGTGGTCATTGGATTTGTAGCATAATATGTGTTTGATTTCTTCTTAGGAGTCTATTAGATTTCTTCTTAACAGACTACTTTTATTACTTGCTTCTAGCCGTAACTGCTACCTAATGGACGCATGTAGTAAGGTCCTTCTTTTTTAAAATCTAGCTTTATTCAATTAACCAACACTTGCATCATTCGCATGTTTTCCGAGTAAGCAAGTAGGGGGGTCATCATCTAGAGTACAAGATATATTACTTATTTAGATAACTAAAGCTAGATAACTCATGGGCAAGACCATTAACATTTTTTTTTGCGCTGGACCATTAACTTCTCTCGAGCAATGCTTGTGTTCAACAATCCCAATTTGCATAGTTGTGTCCACAAAATCCAAATAAATTGCTGCCACCGAGTCCCACCACTGTGATTGGTGTTTACAGAAATTGATCGCCTCCATAGAGTTAGGCCTCTTCCAATGCATTAGTGCTTACATGAGGTGCTAAGTGCATTAAAAATCTTACCAACTAATCTTCACAACGCATTGGTGCTTAGCTTTTGTAGCTAAGCTTTCCTCATTGAATTGTTTAATAAGTAAACTACTTCATGAATTGGTTGGTAGGCATTTTATAGGTCCACGCGCTTAGCATTGTTTCTTCATGTGGTCATCATAATGCTCTCTCTCCTCTTCAATTGTCTTGCCACATCACTTTTTTGCCTATGTGACACCCTTAACACATGTACACCTTGAAGCACTGGGAAGGCCCTTAGATTCTGCCTATAATCTCTTGATTTGAAGGGGGTTTCCAAAGTGGAGTCCATCCTTCATGGCTAGTGCATCCATGTTAGCATTCGTATATGATTATTTTCTCGAGCCATGGCCCAACTCTACAGCAGTGCAATCTAGGAGAAAAGAAAGCAGCCGCGGATGATAAAGTGCGAAGGTGTTCTCTGGCTTAGAATAACACTTTTGATTTTATTCATTTTACATGACAAGCCCAGCGAGGGCTCCTGTGCGCCTTCTTGTTTCTTCTGCGCAGCCGACAGTTGACCATTGACCTGACTGCTGACTTTTATGAAACAAGTTCACAGGTTAAAAAGGATCATGAAATTGAGAAAAAAAATCACTGATTTGAAAAATGTTCGCTGAATTTCAAAAAAAGTTGACGCATTTCAAAAACTTTGAGAAATTCATATAAAGTTCACAAACTTGGGTAAAAAGCTCACACATTTGAAAAAAACGCTCACAAAATTGAAATTTTTTGCTGAGTTAAAAAATTTCATGAATTTGAAAAAGTTCATGATTTTGATAAAAAATCATGAGTTTGAAAAAGTTTACGAATTAAAAAATATTCATGGATCTGAAAAAATGGTTAAAAAGATAAAAAAATGAAGGAAATAAAAAAAATGAACAAGAAAAAGGAAATAAAAAACCCAAAGAGAAACTGGCCAAATAAACATATAAGAGACCAGCAGAAAAAAAAACCGCAGCCGGAAGCTTGCATTTTTTTTTAGCAAAGAACACCCGAACATTATTAGATAGTATTAGAGTTTATATAGCCCCGGGGCTCCAGAAACCAAACATGATGGCCTGGATCAAGAACTAAAGAGTGTTTTTCCAATATTGTGAGCATCCAAGTTTGCTTCACGATGCTCAGGACGGCAGTGGCGGAGCCAACCCCTGAATACAGCCCGGGCAGGACTTAAGTGTGACAGCGTGAGCTGCCACCTGCTCCAAGAAAATACTAATCCTTCTAACCATAGATTATCACTCGTGCTTAGAAGTAATTTTCTGGACTAGCTCGGGCAGCCGCCCGGGGTCGTCGGGAGGTGGCTCCGCCACAGGATGACGGAGAAGAATACCATCTGATCCCAACTTCAATCGCCTGCTGTCCTCGATGGTCATGGCGTTAATGCCCCGGGTTCCTCCTTCTATGCTTTGGATGACGCCCTTGCAATCTGACACGATCACAGCCTCTGAGATCTGGAGATCCTGCCTCAAGCATAGTGCCGGAAGCTTCCAAAACAAGAAAAAACCAGCGGTTATACAGTTTACATGGGCCGGCCCATTTGTTCGTGGGAGGTGTGCGCCGTGTACGCATAAGCCATTAAACGGCGCCATAAGCACCGGATAGGATTTGGAATGTCCAGCTGACCTGCCGTTTATACAACACGCGTTTGCAGCAGGTCCGAATCGACCGTTGCCATTTCTTTATTCAAACCGCACACGATTGCCACTTCGTCTCCTCCCTTTCCGACCGTTGCGAAGTCTCCCTCGTGAAGAACTCAAATTCACCCCACCCCACATCGCATCCCGCTCCCCACACTCCCCCTAATCCTCTTCGTCTCCCAGAGCTCGAGAATCTGAGAAGTCCAGCACAAGCGGCGGAGCAGCAGCAGCAGGGCATCCCGCGATGGTGTCGAGGACGCCCACGAAGGCACCGGCGGCGGCCAGGCCCGGCACCGGCAGCCCCGCGAAGCCGTCGCCGTCGCCGTCCCCGGCTGCGAGGCGCCGCCAGGCCCTTCGTGGGGGCCGCCGCCCGTCCTCCACGAAGCGGAGGGCGTCTCCGCTCAAGTCCCTCGCGGCCGCCCCCGCCGCCGTGGCCTCCTCCTTCGGCCGCTCCGTGCGCTTCTGCCGCCGTCGCCTCATCAAGGTCTTCGCCCGCCTCGCCGTCCTCGGCTCCCCGTCCAAGCGCAGGGCGGCGACCGCGGGGTTCCAGCGCCTCCGCTCCTCCTCGCCCCCGCCCACGCCGCGCTTCTCGCCCCGCGCTCAGCGGCCTGGCAGGGTCCACGCGGCCGCGCTCCCGCCGCCGTCGGATCCGGAAAAGAAGACCCTTTTTCTGGACCTCGACGAGACGCTCATCCACTCGCAGACCGACCCGGCGCCGGCGCGCTACGACTTCACCGTGCGGCCGGTCATCTGCGGCAAGGCGGTCACCTTCTACGTCTGCAAGCGCCCGGGCGTCGACGACTTCCTCCGCGCGGCGGCGGAGGCCTTCGAGGTCGTCATCTTCACTGCGGGGCTGGAGCAGTACGCCTCCCTCGTGCTCGACCGCCTCGACCCCACGGGCGCGCTGATCGCGCACCGCCTGTACCGCAGCGCCTGCCGAGACGACGGCGACGGCAGGCTCGTCAAGGACCTGTCGGCCACTGGCCGAGCTCCCGACTGCGCCATCATCGTCGACGACAACCCAAACGCCTACTCCCTGCAGCCAGAGAACGCCCTCCCGGTGGCACCCTTCATCGACGACGCCAATGACCAGGAGCTGGAGAAGGTCATGCGATTCTTGGACGCCGCCGCAGGGTTTGACGATACCAGGGAGGCCATCAGGCACTACAAGGATCTCGTCACAGAGAAGTGAGCCGAGCGCCCGAGGCGCCGGCGAGGAGATGGAGGTTGAAAATTTCCCCTTCTTGGGTCTTCCTGAATATTGGTGAACTGGTTAGCAGATGGTGGTGAGCATTGATCTTTCAGAATCTTCCTGAATGCAGTTTGTTAAATATTTTTATGTGGTTCAATGAAACTGAAACTGGAATTGGCATTGAAGATGAAGTTGTGCAATATCAAGAATTACTTTTGTCGGATATTATGGTGACTGGTGAGCATTGATCTCTCAGGATCTTCTTGAATGCAGATTCTTAAATATGTTTATGTGGTTCAAATGAAACTGAATCTGGAATTGGATTGAAGATGAAATTATGCAAAACTCGTTCCGCACTTTCGAAATGATAACAACCCAGTTCACTACTACACCTAACAAAGCAGGAATTACTACAAGCCATGGTGGTTTGGGAACAGGGGACAACACGAGGCCGAAGCCTTCCGAAATCCACAAGCGACCCTCGTTCCCCGTCGCCACCTCTGTTTTTTCTTAAGTGCTCGCCACCTCTGTTCTGTTTGTAGTCACTCACCTCTCTGAACGACTTCCTGTGAACTGAAAATCTCTCACCTATACAGCACGCTGCAATCCTGTACTTTTTTTGGTGTTCCTTTGTTTTTCTAACTTGTATATCGGACGGGGCATAGGCCCAATTGTGTCGGCCAACTGACCTGCCCAGACGTAGGGTTTAGCTTGGGTTGAACCGGACTTGTGCGCACGATTCAAAGTGTTCTGACTTCCATGTTTTTGTTACTTCCACTACTTTTTACTAGCATTATCGTAGACATCGCGTCATATAGATTCAAAGTTTTACCGTTATCATAGACACTGTCTTTTTAGTGATGCTGCCGAGACTTTGATTTCTAGTATTGTGGATTATTCATATATCACTGGGGTAAGTTATATGGAATCTCAGTTGGTCAAATCATGGAGTTGTATGATTTTTGATGAATACTACAATCACAAGTCTCCGTTACGCATATCATAGCTTGGTATTATGCTTGCAGATGAATACTACGATGCCTATTTGTTACTATGGTTACTCTAAAGCTCTACGACACCCGCGGTACAAATCACGACTTGTAGAATTTATTGTTTTGGCAGTGTTTCTTAGATTTCATATTTGTCAAGAATAAATGTAGTAAGAATACTGAATAATGCCCTATTAAATTTTGAAGATCATCTGTCTTTCTTCTGGACATCACTATACTTTGCTCACGCCAAAACAAACAATAGTGCTCAGCCCACTAACAGAGAAGCAAAGGACATATCGGCAAACTAACAATCAATAGGGAGAAAGAAAAACAGTTTAGTGACTTTAGGGAGAGAGAGAACATGAGAGAAATTAGTAACTTTAGTAAGTTTATTAGCAGATTTGCTCTGTCTTTCCTTTTGGTCACAAGCTAGCATTTCCCTTCAAAATAAAATCAGTGAAGCAGTGGTACATTGTTACCTACCAGGCAATAATAAGCAGGCGTGATACCATAAGAGCTTGCTAGCACCACTATATATTTGACAAGTATCAAGAAGAGATAGCCATCATCACTCAAGCCTTGTTGGTTAGCTATACTGGAAGCAATCGAAGAGAAAGGGAGAATAAGCTATATGAGGGGAAAACTGAATAAACAACACTTCGAGACTTGTATTGTAGGATTTTCAAAAAAAAAAAAGACTAGTATTGTAGGACGGGCTACACACGTAGAGCAAACAAACAAAAAACGGAGGAGAAAGAGCTAGGGAAGTGTAATTACGATAAATCTGCTAGTGCGGGAAAAGGAGACGTCGGGGAAGAAATATTTGTGTGTGGGCAGCAACGGGCTATGGTTGGTGGTTATTCAGAGCTGACCTTCGACCTTTTGTGTCGCGTCCAACCGGAGACACCGCGTGCTGTTGTCGACCGCTACGCCACCCCTTTGCGCTGCACACCCCACCATCGCCTGAAAGCGTCGCACTCGTGCTGAGCCTGCCGTCAACCGGGCTTGTCGACTACGTCAACTGGCACACGGTAAGCCACTGGCTAGCAGATGGTGGTGAACTAGTTGAAAATTTTCCCTTCTTGGGTTTTACTGAATATTGGTGAACAGGTTAGGAGATGGTGGTGAGCATTGATCTTTCAGAATTTTCCTGAATGCAGTTTGTTAATTATTTTTATGTGGTTCAAATGAAACTGAAACTGGAATTTGCATTGAAGATGAAATTGTGCAATATCAAGATTACTTTTGTCGGAGATGGTGGTGGGGATTGATCTTTCAGGATCTTCTTGAATGCAGATTGTTAAATGTTAGATACGTTTATGTGAAAATTCAAAAAAAAAAAAGAGATACATTTATGTGGTCCAAATAAAACCAAAACTGGAATTGCATTGAAGATGAAATTATGGAAAACTCGTTCCACACTTTTCAAATGATAACAACCCAGTTCACTACTAGTTGACTCAACAAAGCAAGAATTACAAGCCATGGTGGTTTGGGAACAGAGGAGAACACGACGTTAACCAAGCTGTAATGTAAGCCTTCCGATCCACCAAGCGACCCCCGTTCCCCATCGTCACCTCTGTTCTTTTTGTAGTTACTCACCTCTCTGAACGACTTACTGTGAACTAAACATCTCTCATCTATACAGA
This sequence comes from Thinopyrum elongatum, assembly GCA_011799875.1. Classification (NCBI taxonomy): domain Eukaryota; kingdom Viridiplantae; phylum Streptophyta; class Magnoliopsida; order Poales; family Poaceae; genus Thinopyrum; species Thinopyrum elongatum. The sequence goes on along the minus strand of CM022302.1, from coordinate 144,396,386 downwards.
ACGCTGCAATCCTGTACTACTTTTTTGCGTTCCTTTGTTTTCTTAGCATGAGTTCAACCGGACTTGTGCGCACGATTCAAAGTGTTGTAGCTTCCAAGTTTTTGTTACTTCCACTACTTTTTACTATTATTATTTTAGAAATCGTGTCATGTAGATTCAAAGTGTACGTTATTTCCACTTCCATTTTTGCTGAATAAATAGGCAATTTTTCGACTAACTTAATCCATAAATAAATCACTATCATGGCATTGACAGAATTAAAGACATGCTGATATTCAATCATACTAGCACATACTACGCTAATTGCAGACAGGTCTACGTATAATGCTAGCATGGCTAAAACAGAAAACAATAAGAGCGGGATAAACGAGTTATACCCTCCAGTAGGCCAGACAGAAGCCGCGGCGGCGGTGGCGGCAGCATCGGCGTCCTTGATGGAAATATGCCCTAGAGGCAATAATAAAATGGTTATTATTATATTTCCTTAATCATGATAAAGGTTTATTATTCATGCTAGAATTGTATTGACCGGAAACTTAAATACATATGTGGATACATAAACAAATACCGTGTCCCTAGTGAGCCTCTACTAGACTAGCTCGTTGATCAAAGATGGTTAAGGTTTTCTAACCATAGACATGAGTTGTCATTTGATAATGAGATCACATCATTAGGAGAATGATGTGATGGACAAGACCCATCCGTTAGCTTAGCATATGATCGTTCAGTTTATTGCTACTGCTTTCTTAATGTCAAATACATGTTCCTTCGACCATGAGATCATGCAACTCCCGGATACCGGAGGAATGCCTTGTGTGCTATCAAACATCACAACGTAACTGGGTGATTATAAGGATGCTCTACAGGTATCTCCGAAGGTGTCTGTTGAGTTGGCATGGATCGAGATTGAGATTTGTCACTCCATGTATCGGAGAGGTATCTCTGGGCCCTCTCGGTAATACACATCATAAGAAGCTTGCAAGCAAAGTGACTAAAGAGTTAGTTACGAGATGATGTATTACGGAACAAGTAAAGAGACTTGCCGGTAACGAGATTGAACTAGGTATAGAGATACCGACGATCGAATCTCGGGCAAGTAACATACCGACAGACAAAGGGAATTACGTATGTTGTCATAACGGTTCGACCGATAAAGATCTTCGTAGAATATGTAGGAACCAATATGGGCATCCAGGTCCCGCTATTGGTTATTGACCAGAGAGGTGTCTCGGTCATGTCTACATCATTCTCGAACCCGTAGGGTCCGCACGCTTAACATTCGTTAACGATATAGTATTATATGAGTTATGTGAATTGGTGACCGAATGTTGTTCGGAGTCCCAGATGAGATCACAGACATGACGAGGAGCTCCGGGATGGTCCGAAGGTAAAGATTGATATATAGGACGATGCTATTAGGTCACCGGAAAGGTTTCGGAATGAATCGGGTAGTCATCGGATCACCGGAAGGGGTTCTGGGAAGCCCCGGGAGGTTAATGGGCCATATGGGCCAATAGAGGGGAGCACACCAGCCCACAAGGGGCTGGCGCGCCCCTCCTCTAGCCGCAGCCCTTGGTGTGAAAAGGAAGGGGGGAGTCGGCCTCCCCCTACCTTCCTCTCCTCCCCTTTCCTTTCCCCCCGAGCAAATAAGGAAGGGGAGGAAGCCCTGCGGGAACAAGTTCACCACCACCGTCACCACGCCGTCGTGCTACTGGAACTCATATACTACTTCGCCCTTCTTGCTGGATCAAGAAGGCGAGGACGTCATCGAGCTGAACGTGTGCTGAACGCGGAGGTGCCGTACGTTCGGTACTTGATCGGTTGGACCGCGAAGGTGTTCAACTACATCAACCGCGTTGACAAACGCTTCCGCTTAACGGTCTACGTGGGTACATAGACACACTCTCCCCTTTCGTAGCTATGCATCTCCATGGATAGATCTTGCGTGTGCGTAGAATTTTTTTTGTTTTCCATGCAACGTTCCCCAACAGTGGCATCATGAGCCAGGTCTATGTGTAGATGATATGCACGAGTAGAACACAAAGGAGTTGTGGGCGGTGATGTTCATACTGCTTACCACCAACGTCTTATTTTGATTCGGCGGCATTGTGGGATGAAGCGGCCCGGACCAACCTTACATGTCCACACACATGAGACCGGTTCCACCGACTGACATGCAACTTGTTTTGCATAAAGGTGGCTGACGGGTGTCTGTTTCTCATACTTTAGTTGAATCAAATTTGACTACGGCCGGTCCTTGAAGAAGGTTAAAATAGCAAACTTGATAAATCACCGTTGTGGTTTTTGCGTAGGTAAGAATGGTTCTTGCTAGAAGCCCGTAGCAGCCACGTAAAACTTGCAACAACAAAGTAGAGGACGTCTAACTTGTTTTTGCAGGATATGTTGTGATGTGATATGGTCAAGACGTGATGAGATATACGTTGTTGTATGAGATAATCATGTTTTGTAATATCGACAACCGGCAGGAGCCTTAGGGTTGTCTTTTAATTATTGTATGACCTGCGTTTCAATCATTAAGCGCCATGTAATTGCTTTACTTTATCTCTATGCGTTAGCAATAGTTGTAGAAGCAAAAGTTGGCGAGACGACCCCGACGCAACGATGGAGATCAAGGTGTCGAGCCGGTGACGATGGAGATCATGATGATGCTTTGGAGATGAAGATTAAAAGCACAAGATGATGATGGCTATATCATGTCACATATTTTGATTGCATGTGATGTTTATCCTTTATGCATCTTATTTTGCTTAGAACGACGGTAGCATTATAAGATGATCCCTTCACTAAATTTCAAGATAAAAGTGTTCTCCCCGAGTATGCACCATTGCTAAAGTTCGTCGTTTCGAAGAACCTCGTGATGATCGGGTGTGATAGACTCTACATTTACATACAACGGGTGTAAGCCAGTTTTACACAAGCAGAATACTTGGGTTAAACTTGACGAGCCTAGCATGTACAGACATGATCTCGGAACACTGGAGACTGAAAGGTCGAACATGAGTCATATAGTAGATATTATCAACATGAAGATGTTCACCATTGATGACTACCCCATCTCACGTGATGATCGGACATGGGTTAATTGATTTGGATCATGTATCACTTAGATAGCTTGAGGGATGTTAATTTAAGTGGGAGTTCAATAGTAATTTGATTAATTGAACTTAATTTATCATGAACATTGTCAAAATGTCTTTGCAAATTATGTTGTAGATCAATAGCTCTCGATGTAGCTTCCCCAATTTTTTGATACGTTCCTAGAGAAAACTAAGTTGAAAGATGATGGTAGCAATAATGCGGACTGGGTCCGTGATCTGAGGATTATACTCATTGCTGCACAGAAGAATTATGTCCTTGATGCACCGCTAGGTGACAGACCTGTTGCAGGAGCTGATGTAGACGTTATGAACATTTGACAAGCTCGATTTGATGACTACTTGATAGTTTAGTGTGCCATGCTTTACGGCTTAGAATCGGGGCTCAAGACGTTTTGAACGCTATGGAACATATGAGATATTCCAAGAGCTGAAATTGGTATTTCAGACTCATGCCCAAGTTGAGAGGTATGAGACCTTTGACATGTACTTTGCCTACAAGATGGAGGAGAATAGCTCAGCCAGTGAGCATGTGCTCAGAATGTCTGGGTACTACAATCACTTGAATCAAGTGGGAGTTAATCTTCCAGATAAGATAGTGATTGACAGAATTCTCCAGCCACTATCACCAAGCTACTAGAGCTTCATGATGAATTATGATATGCAAGGAATGACTAAAACGATTTCTGAGCTCTTCGCGATACTGAAATCAGCGGAGGTAGAAATCAAGAAAGAGTATCAAGTGTTGATGGTTAATAAGACCACTAGTTTCAAGAAAAAGGGCAAGGAAAAGAAAGGGAACTTCAAGAAGAATGGCAAGCAAGTTGCCGCTCCCGTTAAGAAGTCCAAAGCTGAACCCAAGCCTGAAACTGAGTGCTTCTACTGCAAAGGAAATGGTCACTGGAAGCGGAACTACCTCAAATACTTGGCAGATAAGAAGGATGGCAAAGTAAACAAATGTATATTTGATATACATGTTATTGATGAGTACCTTACTGGTGCTCGTAGTAGCCCCTGGGTATTTGATACCGGTTCAGTTGCTAAGATTAGTAACTCGAAATAGGAGTTGCAGAATAAACGGAAACTAGTTAAGGGCGAGGTGACGATGTGTGTTGGAAGTGTTTCCAAGATTGATATGATCATCATCGCACACTCCCTCTACCTTCGGGATTAGTGTTGAGCCTAAATAAATGTTATTTGGTGTTTGCATTAAGCATAAACATGATTAGATCGTGTTTATTGCAATACGGTTATTCATCCAAGTCAGAGAATAATTGTTGTTCTGTTTACATGAATAAAACCTTCTATGGTTATACACCCAATGTGAATGGTTTATTGAATCTCGATCGTAGTGATACACATATTCATAATATTGATGCCAAAAGATGCAAAGTTGATAATGATAGTGCAACATACTTGTGGCACTGCCATTTAGGTCATATTGGTATAAAGCGCATAAAGAAACTCCATGCGGATGGACTTTTGGAATCACTTGATTATGAATCATTTGATACTTGCGAACCATGCCTCATGGGTAAGATGACTAAAACTCCATTCTACAGAACAATGGAGCGAGCTAATGACTTATTGGAAATAATACATACCGATGTATGTGGTCCGATAAGTGTTGAGGCACGCGGCGGGTATCGTTATTTTCTAACCTTTATAGATGATTTGAGTAGGTATGGGTATATCTACTTGATGAAACACAAGTCTGAAACATTTGAAAAGTTGAAAGAATTTCAGGGTGAAGTAGAGAATCATCGTAACAAGAAAATTAAGTTTCTATGATCTGGTCGTGGAGGTGAATATTTGAGTTACGAGTTTGGCCTTCATTTAAAACAATGTGGAATTGTTTCACAATTCACGCCACCTGGAACACCACAACGTAATGGTGTGTCCGAATGTAGTAACCGTACTTTATTAGATATGGTGCGTTCTATGATGTCTCTTACCGATTTGCCTTTATCATTTCGTGGTTATGCATTAGAGACAGCAGCATTCACGTTAAATAGGGCACCGTCTAAATCCATTGAGACGAAACCGTATGAACTATGGTTTGGCAAGAAATCTAAGCTATCGTTTCTTAAAGTTTGGGGATGCAATGCTTATGTCAAACAACTTCAGCCTGATAAGCTCGAACCCAAAGTGAAGAAGCGCGTCTTCATAGGATACCCTAAAGAGGCCATTGGGTATACCTTCTACCACAGATCCGAAGGCAAGATCTTTGTTGCCAAGAATGGGTCCTTTCTAGAGAAGGAGTTTCTCTCGAAAGAAGTGAGTGGGAGGAAAGTAGAACTTGATGAGGTAGTTGTACCTTCTCTCGAATTGGAAAATAGCACACCAGGGAAAAACGTTTCCGTGATGCCTACACCAACTAGAGAGGAACCTAATGATGATGATCATGAAACTTCAGATCAAGTTACTACTAAACTTCGTAGGTCGACCAGAACATGTTTTGCACCAGAGTGGTACGGTAATCCTGTTCTGGAAGTCATGTTATTAGACCACGACGAACCTACAAACTATGAAGAAGCTATGACGAGCCCAGATTCCGATAAATGGCTTGAGGCCATGAAATCTGAGATAGGATCCATGTATGAGAACAAAGTGTGGACTTTGGTGGACTTGCCCAATGATCAGCAAGCCATTGAGAATAAATGGATCTTTAAGAAGAAGACGGGCGCTGATGGTAATGTCACTGTCTACAAAGCTCGACTTGTCGCAAAAGGTTTTTGATAAGTTCAAGGGGTTGACTATGATGAGACTTTCTCACCCGTAGCGATGCTTAAGTCTGTCCGAATCATGTTAGCAATTGCCGCATTTTATGATTATGAAATCTGGCAAATGGACGTCAAAACTGCATTCCTTAATGGATTTCTTAAAGAAGAGTTGTATATGATGCAACCAAAAGGTTTTGTCGATCCTAAAGGTGCTGACAAAGTGTGCATGCTCCAGCGATCCATCTATGGACTGGTGCAAGCATCTCGGAGTTGGAATATACGCTTTGATGAGGTGATCAAAGCATATGGTTTTATACAGACTTACAGTGAATCCTGTATTTACAAGAAAGTGAGTGGGAGCTCTGTAGCATTTCTGATATTATATGTGGATGACATATTATTGATTGAAAATGATATAGAATTTCTGGATAGCATAAAAGGATACTTGAATAAGAATTTTTCAATGAAAGACCTCGGTGAAGCTACTTATATATTGGGCATCAAGATCTATAGGGATAGATCGAGACGCTTAATAGCACTTTCACAAAGCACATACCTTGACAAAGTTCTGAAGAAGTTCAAAATGGACCAGTCAAAGAAAAGGTTCTTGCTTGTGTTGCAAGGTGTCAAATTGAGTAAGACTCAAAGCCCGACCACGGCAGAAGATAGAGAGAATGAAATTCATTCCCTATGCCCTAGCCATAGGTTCTATAAAGATGCCATGCTGTGTACCAGACCTGTTGTATGCCTTGCCATGAGTCTGGCAAGGGGGTACAATAGTGATCCAGGAGTGGATCACTAGACAGCGGTCAAAATTATCCTTAAGTACCTAAAGAGGACTAAGGAAATGTTTCTCGGTTATGGAGGTGATAAAGAGTTTGTCGTAATGGGTTACGTCGATGCAAGCTTTAACACCGATCTAGATGACTCTGAGTCTCAATCTGGATACGTATTGAACGTGGGAGCAATTAGCTAGAGTAGCTACATGCAGAGCATTGTAGACATAGAAATTTACAAAATACATAGGGCTCTGAATGTGGCAGACCCTTTGACTAAACTTTTCTCACAAGCAAAACATGATCACACCTTAGTAATCTTTGGGTGTTAATCACACGGCGATGTGAACTAGATTATTGACTCTAGTAAACTCTTTGGGTGTTAGTCACATGGCGATGTGAACTATGGGTGTTAATCACATGGCGATGTGAACTAGATTATTGACTATAGTGCAAGTGGGAGACAGATGGAAATATGCCCTAGAGGCAATAATAAAATGGTTATTATTATATTTCCTTAATCATGATAAAGGTTTATTATTCATGCTAGAATTGTATTGACCAGAAACTTAAATACATGTGTGGATACATAAACAAATACGGTGTCCCTAGTGAGCCTCTACTAGACTAGCTCGTTGATGAAAGATGGTTAACGGGATCACATCATTAGGAGAATGATGTGATGGACAAGACCCATCCGTTAGCTTAGCATATGATCATTCAGTTTATTGCTACTACTTTTTTATGTCAAATACATGTTCCTTCGACCATGAGATCATGCAACTCCCGGATACCGGAGGAATGCCTTGTGTGCTATCAAACGTCACAATGTAACTGGGTGATTATAAAGATGCTCTAGAGGTATCTCCGAAGGTGTCTGTTGAGTTGGCATGGATCGAGATTGGGATTTGTCACTCCATGTATCGGAGAGGTATCTCTGGGCCCTCTTGGTAATACACATCATAAGAAGCTTGCAAGCAAAGGGACTAAGGAGTTAGTTACGAGATGATGTATTATGGAACGAGTAAAGAGACTTGTCGGTAACGAGATTGAACTAGGTATGGAGATACCGACGATTGAATCTCGGACAAGTAACATACCGACAAATAAAGGGAATTACATATGTTGTCATAACGGTTCGACCGATAAAGATCTTCGTAGAATATGTAGGAACCAATATGGGCATCCAGGTCCCGCTATTGGTTATTGACCGGAGAGGTGTCTCGGTCATGTCTATATCATTCTCGAACCCGTAGGGTCCGTACGCTTAACGTGCGTTGACGATATAGTATTATATGAGTTATGTGAATTGGTGATCGAATGTTGTTCGGAGTCCCGGATGATTTCATGGACATGACGAGGAGCTCCGGAATGGTCCGGAGGTAAAGATTGATATATAGGACGATGCTATTTGGTCACCGGAAATGATTCGGAATGAATCGGGTAGTCATCGGATCACCGGAAGGGATTCCGGGAAGCCCTGAGAGGTTAATGGGCCATATGGGCCAATAGAGGGGAGCACACCAGCCAACAATGGGCTGGCGCGCCCCTCCTCTAGCCACAGCCCTTGAGGATAAAAGTAAGGGGGGGAGTCGGCCTCCCCCTGCCTTCCTCTCCTCCCCTTTCCTCCCCCCGGAGCAAATAAGGAAGGGGGTGTCATAGAGCAGGAGCCCAAGGGGGCCGGCGGCCACCCTTGGGGCGCCCCTGGCTGCCTCCCCTCCCCCACCTATATATATATATATATATATATATATATATATATGAGAGGGAGGGGGCGCCACGCAGGAACGTCAATCTCTTAGCCGTGTGCGGCGCCCCTCTCCACAGTTTCATCCTCCGTCCAGTTTTTCCGCAGTGCACGACGAAGCCTTGCGGGAACAAGTTCACCACCACCATCACCACACCGTCGTGCTGCCTGAACTCATCTACTACTTCGCCCGTCTTGCTGGATCAAGAAGGCGAGGACGTCATCGAGCTGAACGTGTGCTGAATGCGGAGGTGTCGTACGTTCGGTACTTGATCGGTTGGATCGCGAAGGTGTTCGACTACATCAACCGCGTTGACAAACGCTTCCGCTTAACTGTCTACGAGGGTACGTAGACACACTCTCCCCTCTCGTAGCTATGCATCTCCATGGATAGATCTTGCCTGTGCGTAATTTTTTTTTATTTTCCTTGCAACGTTCCCCAACAGTCCTCGACGGTGAGACGGTCAGCGTCGGACTGAGACATGGTGATGATGAAGACGATGCGAAAGAAGAAGAACAGAGGCGATCAGTCGTGTAGTCGCTTCCCAAAAACCTATTCGCCCCTCTCCCGTACAGGATCCGGAGAGGCGGGGTATCGGAGACCTGCTCTCCAGTCGACTGTGTACGCAGCGGACGGGATGGAATCACCGGCGGGAGTGATAACCCAAAAGTATAGGCGATCGCAACAATTTTCGAGGGTAGAGTATTCAACCCAAATTTATTGATTCGACACAAGGGGAGCCAAAGAATATTTGAGAGTATTAGCAACTGAGTTGTCAATTCAATCACACCTGGAGATTAATTATCTGCAGCAAAGTGATCAGTAGCAAAGTAGTATGATAGTTTTGATAATAGTAGCAGCAGCAACAGTAACGGTAACAGTGATAGCAGTAGTTTCATAGCAAGTGCAATAGTAACAGTAGCAGTAGTAACTTAGCAAGATCAATATGTAGGAAAATCGTAGGCATTGGATCGGTAATTTGTTGGATGATATTCATCATGTGACAGTCATAACCTAGGGCGATACGGCACTAGCTCCAGTCCATAAATATGATGTAGGCATGTATTCCATAAATAGTCATACGTGCTTATGGAAAGAACTTGCATGGCATCTTTTGTCCTACCCTCCCATGGCAGTGGGGTCCATATTGGAAACTAAGGGATATTAAGGCCTCCTTTTAATAGAGAACCGGAACAAAGCATTAACACACGGTGAATACATGAACTCCTCAAACTACGGTCATCACCGGGAGTGGTCCCGACTATTGTCACTCCGGGGTTACCGGATCATAACACATAGTAGGTGACTATAACTTGCAAGATCAGATCTAGAACATGGATATAATGATGATAACATAAACGGTTCAGATCTGAAATCATGGCACCCGGGCCCAAAGTGACAAGCATTAAGCATGGCAAAGTCATAGCAACATCAATCTCAGAACATAATGGATACTAGGGATCAAGCCCTAACAAAACTAACTTGATTACATGATGAATCTCATCCAACTCCTCACCGACCAGCGAGCCTACAAAGGAATTACTCACTCCCGGTGGGGAGCATCATGGAATTGGCGATGGAGAAGGGTTGGTGATGACGAAGATCGAAGATCCCCCTCTTCGGAGCCCCAAACGGACTCCAGATCTGGCGTCCCGATGAAGAACAGGAGGTGGCGGCGGCTTCATCTCGCGGAACACGATAATTCTTTCTCCCTGATTTTTTTCTGGAAAAATGTGATTTTATAGCGTCGGTTTCAGGGCCTGCGGGGCCACCAGGTGGGGATAACCCACCTGGGCGCGCCTGGAGGGGGTGGCGCGCCCTGGTGGGTTGTGCCCACCTAGGTGCCCCACTCCGGTGGTTCTTGGCTCCAGTATTTTTCTTTTATTGTATAAAAATTCCTCGCAAAGTTTCGTCCATTCCGAGAACTTTTATTTCTGCACAAAAACAACACCATGGTAGTTCTGCTGAAAACAGCGTCAGTCCGAGTTAGTTTCATTCAAATCATGCAAATTAGAGTCCAAAACAAGAGGAAAAGCATTAGGAAAAGTAGATACGTCGGAGACATATCAGGCAGAAGCAACAAAAGAATGACGGTGGGCGGTGCGTAAGGAGCAGATGTGATCTGTTCGTGGCAGCTAGGGTTAGGAGACACCTCACACTTATATAGGTGCAGCCGCGTGGAGCAACGTGGGCTCGACCCACGTCTGAGTCCGTGACAGCCCATGATCCGACGTCTCAGATCGTGGCCAAGCTGTCAGAAAACTCTCCGTTACTGACTGGCAAAAATAAGCGCATAGGTGTGAGCTCGGCTCGGCTCATTCCCGCAGCGTGGCGTGGCGAGGCGGGCGGCGGAGGAGGAGTGCGCGAGGGCCTCTTCTGTTCTGAAGCTCCAATAGCATGTAGAAGAGAAACCCTTATAAGGCGGTCCAACTCCTCTCCAACTTCCGGGGTGGGACTAAACTTCCCACTACACCTAGTGCCAACTAAACCCACATGGGCCCTTAGAGATTTTCAGAAATTGATAGATGGGCCTAAATCCCACTTCATATTTCAGCAATCCCCCACCAGATCTTGAGGGCCCATTGTGTCCTCTGTTCCAATTGCTGTTTCGATATACCAGTGTTTCAGTGAAGACCTGTTAAGGTTGAACTTCACCTAAAGCAAGTAGCTACACCCCTTCACAACTGAACAATGGACTATGCCTTGAATTGTTAGTTTGGCGTAAAGAAACTTCACCACATGTCTTACTAGTACTAGGCTGCCGAAGGCTGACCCCTCGGGTGGAGCATATAAGTCACACTCCTGGCCTATTCATGAGTTTACTAGAGATCACACCAATCTCATAGACTGTGACCAGCAGTCGGGCTCATATAGGTGTGTTCCTCCAAAGATCGCTCTATAGGATAGCATCTTGCTTACATAAGATTTGGAACACATTAAGACAATAGTCATCCTACCATACAGTATTGAGAGTATTGCCTAGTATAGTTACTCTCCTCAGTTCACCACTGGCTTGTTTTCCCAGGTCCTACTTCACGGGATCTCTGATCACATAGGTTGGGTTACCACCATGGCAACTCATGTGGGTCTCATACCCATCTCCCTAGATGCATTATCTATCACAACACGCGATAGCCCTTTTGTAAAGGGATCTGCCAGATTCTTAGCCGTTTGGACATACTGCAACGCTATCACTCCGGAGTTTCTTAATTTTCTGACAGCCTTTAACCTCATTCTTATGTGTTTGTTGGACTTCATGTTGTCCTTTGAACTCTTCACCTTGGTGATGACAGTCTGATTGTCACAGTTCATAAGGATAGCCAGAACCAGTTTATCAACCAATGGCAAGTCCATCAAAAGATCTCGAAGCCATCCTGCTTCGACACCAAATGTGTCTAATGCTGTTAATTCTGCTTCCATTGTCGATCTCGTTAAGATTGTTTGGTTGCAAGACTTCCAGGAAACAACGCCACCTCCAAGAGTAAACATATACCCAGTTGTGGCCTTCATCTCATCAGCATCAGAGATCCAATTTGCATCACTATACCCTTCAAGTACCGACGGGTATCCGGTATAGTGAAGTCCATAGTTCATAGTACCTTTCAGATAGCGCATAACTCTTTCAATAGCATGCCAGTCTACATCACCCGGTTTGGAAACAAATCGGCTTAGTTTGCTCACAGCAAATGCGATGTCAGGCCTCGTTGAGCTTGCTAGGTACATGAGTGAACCAATGATTTGAGAGTATCTCAATTGATCTTTAGCCGTGCCATTGAACTTTCAAATCAACACGCTAGGATCATATGGTGTTTGAGATAGTGTGCAGTCTGAATATCCAAAACAACTCAACACCTACTCAACATAATGGGATTGCAGAAGTGTAATCCCACCTTCATTATCTCCCAGTAGCTTGATGTTCAAGATAACATCAGCCACACCAAGGTCTTTCATCTCAACTTGACCTCCTCAATGACTTTGAGGTTTGTTCCGAATATCAGTATGTCATCAACATACAAGCATAGTATAACTCCTTCACCCCCACCATGGCGATAGTATACACATTTGTCAGCTTCATTAACAACGAAGCCAACATATGTCAGAGTTGTATTAAATTTATCATGCCATTGCTTAGGTGCATGTTTCAGGCCATATAAAGATTTCAGCAACCTACACACTTTTCCTTTCTGACAATCTATCACAAAGCCATCTGGCTGTTGCATGTAGATTTCCTCATGTAGCACTTCATTCAGGAAATCCATCTTAACATCCATCTGGTGGACGAGAAGACCATGCGAGGCCGCCAACTAGAGTAATACTCGAATGGTGGTCAGTCTGGCCACAGGTGAATAAGTATCAAAGAAATCTTCCACTTCTTTCTGGTCATAGCCCTTGACCACAAGCCTAGCCTTGTACTTTTCAATCGTACCATCGGGCCTAAGCTTCTTTTTGAACACCCACTTACATCCCAATGGTTTGCAACCATAGGGACGCTCAGTGATCTCCCATGTCCCGTTAGCCATGATGGAATCCATCTCGCTACGGACCGCATCCTTCCAGTAGTCAGCTTCTGGAGAGGCATACGCTTCTGAAATAGAAGTGGGAGTATCATCCACGAGGTACACGAAGAAATCATCACCAAAGGTCTTTCCAGTCCTTTGTCTCTTGCCCCTACCAAGGGTTTCCTCGTGATCCTCCTCAGGATTTTCATCACGTGTTTGTTCATAATAATCCATAGGAATGGCAGGCTCAAGAGTCTCCTCAGATTCCTGTCTAGAAGTGATTTGCATATCTCTCATAGGAAAAATATCCTCAAAGAATGTAGCATCCTTAGACTCCATAATTGTACCGAACTTCTGATCAGGTACCTTAGATTTCACTACTAGAAATCTATAGCCAATGCTATTCTTAGCATAGCCCAAATTAACGCAGTCCACAGTCTTGGGTCCAAGCTTACGCTTTTTGGGGATCGGCACATTGACTTTCGCCAAACATCACCAAGTACGCAAGTACGAGAGTGTTGTCCTTCTCTTCGCCCATTTCTCGTAGGGAGTGATCTCATTATCCTTTGTTGGAACTTTGTTCAGGATATGACATGCCACCAATATAGCCTCCCCCCACCATGCCTTGGATAAACCCGATGTATCTAACATGGCATTAACCAAATCAGTTAGAGTACGGTTTTTCCGCTCGGCAACCCCGTTTGACTGGGGTGAATAGGGAGGCGTCCTCTCATGAATAATGCCGTGTTCTACACAAAAAGAATCAAACTCACTCGAGAAGTACTCTCCACCACGATCTGACCAGACTCGTTTAATTTTCTTTTCAAGTTGATTCTCAACTTCTGCCTTATAGATTTTAAAGTAGTGTAGAGCCTTATCTTTAGTATTTAACAGATACACATAGCAATACCTAGTGGAATCATCTACAATGTTATGAAGTATTTCTTTCCACCTTTAGTCAACACACCATTCATCTCACAAAGATCATAATGTATGAGTTCTAATGGTGCCAAGTGTCTCTCCTCCGCATCCTTGTGAGGCTTACGAGGTTGCTTAGCTTGCACACATGAAAGGCACTTAGAACCTTTGGCTAAAGTGAAACTCGGGATTAAATCCAACTTAGCTAGCCGCGTCATAACACCAAAACTAATGTGACAAAGACATGAATGCCAAACTTCAGATTCATTAACACTCAAATGAATATGGTTCAGGACTTTATTACAAAAATCTGTGAGGGAAAGGCGGAACATCCCTCCGTTCTCATAACCTTTTCCAATAAATATTCCATACTTAGTAACAACTAATTTATTAGACTCAAACACCAACTTAAACCCTTCTCTACATAGAAGGGAGCCACGAACAAGGTTCCTCTTGATGGCGGGGACATGCTGCACGTTCTTCAGCTGCACGATCCTTCCTGAAGTAAACTTCAGATCGACCGTGCCAACACCATGAGCAGAAGCACTCGCGCCATTCCCAATCAATATGGACCCGTGACCTGTGACCTGGTAAGAAGTGAACAATGAAATGTCAGCACACACATGAACACATGCACCTATGTCCACCCACCAATCGGTGGGCTGAAACACTAAAAAAACAGTAAATAAATTACCGTACCCAGATGCACCATTCTCATTGTTGCCCACAATCATGTTGACAAACTTTGAGTCCTTTCTTGGCTCTTAGACTTGTTTGGGCACTTGTTGGCCCAATGTTCAACCAAACCACAAGTGAAGCAGCCCTCATCCTTCTTGTTCTTCTAGAAGGTCTTCTTACCCTTCTTCTTAAAGTCGGTATTGTGTTGGACACCGTTCTTTCCCTTGGGCTTGTGGGAGTTGAAGTTCCTCTGGTTCACCATGTTGGCGACAGAAGTCCCTTCGGCCCCTTTTCCGTGTGAGTGCTTTGCTCTCGAGTTCTGCTCAACACTCAGATGGCCAATGACGTCCTCTACTGAGAACTCATGCCTCTGATGTTTGAGAGTGGTAGCAAAGCTTCTCCAGGAATTAGACAGCTTAGCGATTATGCAGCCCGCGACAAACTTGCCCAGTAAATCGCACTTAAGAAGCTCAAGCTCCTTAATGATGCATATTACCTCATGAGCCTGCTCCAGTACAGGATGGTTTTCAACCATCTTGTAATCGTGGAACTGCTCTATAATATACATCTCGCTCCCCGCATCGGTGGCCCCAAATTTAGATTCAAGCGCCTCCCCCAAGTCCTTGGCAACATGCACATGTAAATATGCCTCGACCAATTTATCTCCGATCACGCTAAGAACTGCTCCGAGAAATACGACGATGGCCTCCCCGAACGCCTTCTCCTATTCAGGAGCAATCGTTCCCGTGGAGACACCGGCGACCCAGAACACGTTCATAGTCGTGAGCCATAAAGTGGTCTTAGTCTGCCAACGCTTAAAGTACGTACCGGTAAACTTATCTGGTTTCAGTGTAGCGGCAAAGCCACTTGCCGAAAGATTCCTACACATAATAGGTTTTTGGATTGCTGAATAAATAGGCAATTTTTCGACTAATTTAATCCATAAATAAATCACTATCATGGCATTGACAGAATTAAAGACATGCTGATATTCAATCATACTAGCACATACTATGCTAATTGCAGACAGGTCTACGCATAACGCTAGCATGGCTAAAACAGAAAACAATAGGAGCGGGATAAACGAGTTATACCCTCCAGTAGGCCAGGCAGAAGCTGCGGCGGTAGTAGCGGCAGCGGCGGTGTCCTCGACGGCCTTCTTGTCGGCCTCGAGGTTTTTGGCGGCGAGATGGTTGGCATCGGACTGAGACATGGTGATGATGAAGACGATGCGGAAGCAGACGAACGGAGGCGAGCAGTCGCGTAGTCGCTTCCCAAAAACCTATTCGCCCCTCTCCCGTAAAGGATCTGGAGAGGCGGGGTTTCAGAGACCTGCTCTCCCGTTGACCGTGTACGCGGCGGACGGGATGGAATCACTGGCGGCAGTGATGTCCCTTGAACTACGTCAGTATTTCCCCAAAGAGGAAGGGATGATGCAGTACAACTACGGTAGATATTTCCCTCAGTTATGAAACCAAGGTATCAATCCAGTAAGAGAACCAAGCAACACTATGAAAATGGTACCTGCACACAAATAACAAATACTTGCCACCCGGCGCTTATGAGGGGTTGTCAATCCCTCTGCAGGTAACGGTGCCAGAAATTGTCAAGTTGACGGGATAAAAATTGTGATAGATTGGATAAATAGATCTCGATAAAATGCGAAATAAAATAAATAGCAAAAAAGTGCAGCGATGTATTTTTGGGTTTTTGGAATAATAGATCTGAAAACAAAAGAAATTAAAATAGATCTCAAAGCAAATATGATAAAGAATAGACCCGGGGGCCGAAGATTTCACTAGTGGCTTCTCTCAAGAAAATAGCATACGGTGGGTAATGTTGGGCAATTGATAGAAAAGATCGAATAATTATGACAATATCCAAGGCAATGATCATTATATAGGCACCACGTCCAAGATTAGTAGACCGACTCCTGCCTGCATCTACTACTATTACTCCACACATCGACTGCTATCCAGCATGCATCTAGTGTATTAAGTTCATGGAGAAATGGAGTAATGCAATAAGAACGATGACATGATGTAGACGAGATCTATTCAAGTAGGAATAGCCCCCATCTTGTTATCCTTAATAGCAACGATACATGCATGTCTTGCTGCCCCTTCTGTCACTGGGAAAGAACACCGCACGATCGAACCCATCACAAAGCACCTCTTCCCATGGCAAGAAAAATCGATCTAGTTGGCCTAACTAAACCAAAGGTTGGAAGAAGAAATACGAGGCTATAAGTAATCATGCATATAAGAGATCAAAGAAGACTCAAATAATATTCATGGATATAGATCTGATCATAAACTCAAAGTTCATCGGATCCCAACAAACACACCGCAAAAAGAGTTACATCAAATAGATCTCCAAGAGACCATTGTATTGAGAATCAAAAAGAGAGAAGAAGCCATCTAGCTACTGCCTACGGACCCATAGGTCTATGATGAACTACTCACGCATCATCGGAGAGGCACCAATGAGGATGATGAACCCCTCCGTGATGGTGTCTAGACTGGATCTGGTGGTTCTGGAACTTGCGGCGGCTGGAATTGTGTTTCGTCGACTCTCTTAGGGTTTTTGGAATATTGGGGTATTTATAGGGCGAAGAGGCGGTGCGGGAGGCCACCAAGGTGGGCACAACCCACCAGGACACGCTTGGGCTCCTGGGCACGCCCTGGGGGGTTGTGCTCCCCTCATGCCTCCCCTCTGGTACTTCTTTGGCCCATCTTGTGTCTTCTAGTCCAAAAAAATTCTCCAAAAAGTTCCGCTGCATTTGGACTCCGTTTGGTACTGATATTCTGCGAAGTAAAAAACAAGCAAAAAACAGCAACTGGCACTGTGCACTATGTCAATAGGTTAGTCCCAAAAAATGATATAAAGTTGCTATAAAATGATTGTAAAACTCCAAGAATGATAATATAACAGCATGTAACAATCAAAAATTATAGATACATTTTGAGGCGTATCAGCATCCCCAAGCTTAATTCCTGCTCGTCCTCGAGTAGGTAACTGATAAAAACAGAATTTTTGATGTGGAATGCTGCCTAACAGGTTCATCACATATTCTTTTCTTTTGTAGCATGGACATTTGGACTTTTATATGGTTCAAAGCAATAGTCTAGTTTTGACATGAAGATTTAAATACTCAAGCATATCAACAAGAAACTATGTCTTTCAAAATATTAACACTAAAGAAAGTTATCCCTAGCCCATCATGCTCAATCATTGATCCATTCGTGAAACACACTCGCATATTAGCTACATCCAATGCTCAAGTACGATCATAGTGACCCTTAGTTGGTGCTTTATAAGAGAAGATGGAGACTCAAATAAAATAAAAAATTCATAAAGTAAATAGATAAGCCCTTCGCAGAGGGAAGTAGGGATTTGTAGAGGTGCCAGAGCTCAAAGCTTAAATTGAGAGATTTTTTTTTGAGAGGTATACTTTTCCCATCAACGAAAATGACCGAGTAATTCCCAACGCTTTCCATGCTAGATATATCATAGGCGGTTCCCAAACAGAAAATAAAGTTTATTCCTTTTCCACCATTCTTTCACAATCCATGGCTAGCCGTATCCACGGGTGCCTTCCATACCAACACTTTCCAAGGAATTTATTATTTGACAACATAAAGTAAATTTCTTTTTCATTTCGGGACTGGGCATCCCTATTACCGTCGTACTCTTGTGCAATGACAAGTGAATAAACACTCATCTTGAGAATAACACATCTAGCATGGAAAATATTGGCCACCCCCTGCCGCTTCATGAGCGGTATGAGCACACAAAAAGGAAAATTATTTTGAAAATTAGAGATGGCACATACAAATTGGCTTAGAACGGCACGGGAATACCGCATATAGGTAGGTATGGTGGACTCATAAGGCAAAACTGGGTTTAAGGTTTTTGGATGCATAAGTAGTATTTCTACTTAGTACAAGTGGAGGCTAGCAAAAGATTGAGAAGCAACCAACCAAGAAACAAAAAATCACATAAGCGAGCATTAAGCATAACTAACACCGAATAATGCACCACAACTAGGATGCAATTTCATCGCATAACTATTGACTTTCGTGCTTGCATAGGGAATCACAAACCTTAACACCAATATTCTTACTAAAGCATAATTACTCACCAACATGACTCACACATCACTATCATCATATCTCAAAACTATTACAAGAAATCAAGTTTATTTTGTCCAATGATCTTCATGAAAGTTTTTATTATATCCCTCTTGAATATCTATCACTTTGGGACTAGTTTCATATATTGCCATTGCTTTTGACAAGCTCAAATAAATTTAAGCGAAGAACATGAGCATAAAGATTTTCATCTCTCAAAATAATATAAGTGACGCACGAGAGAATTTCTTCAAAATTACTAACTATCAAATAAATCTAAGTGAAGCATGAGAGCATTTCTTCAAACATATTAAAGCACACCGTGCTAAAAAAGATGTAAGTGAAGCACTAGAGCAATTCCATAGCTCAAAAAATTTAAGTAAAGCATAAAGAGCAATTCTAACAAATCATAGCATAATTTTGGCTCTCTCAAATAGGTGTGTCCAGAAAGGATACTTGTGACAAACTAAAAAGCAAAACAAGCAAAGACTCATATAATACAAGACGCTCCAAGCAAAACTCATGATATGTGGCGAATAAAAATATAGCTCCAAGTAAAATACCAATGATCGTTAGAAGAAAGAGGGGATGCCACCCAGGGCATCCCCAAGCTTAGTTGCTTGCTTATCCTTGAATATTATCTTGGGGTGTCGTGGGCATCCCCAACTTCGGCTCTTCTTACTCCTTATTCCTTCATCCATCGTGATCTCACCCAAAGCTTGAAAACTTCAATCACACAAAACTTAACAAAACCTTCATGAGATCCGATAATATAAGAAAACCAATCTTCACTTTAACTACTGTTGCAAACCCATTCATATTTTATTATTTCATTATACCTACTGTATTCTAACTTTACTATGGCTTATACCCCCCGATACAATCCATATATTCATCAAAATAAGCACACAATGCAACGAAAACAGAATTTGTAAAAAACAGAAGAGTCTGTAAAGATGCGAATTTTACCCATACTTCTGTAACTCCAAAAATTCTGAACAATTAGGACAACGTAGGCAATTTATATATCAATATTTTGTAAAACATTCAGAGTTTTCGTCGCTTCTGTATATTTTCAAAAATCTGCTACTGGACGCAAAAGTTTCTGTTTTTTAACAAGATCAAATCAACTATAACCCAACGTGATCCCAAAGGATTTAGTTGGCACAAAAACTAATTAAAACATAAAAACGCAATCATAACAGTTGCATAATTGTGCAAACACTCAAGAATAGAAACAAAAAGGCAAAAATAAATTTTATTCATTGGGTTGCCTCCCAACAAGCGTTATCGTTTTATGCCCCTAGCTAGGCATAATGCATAGATGCAAGTGTTGTCATCTTTAGTTTCCAATTCCTCAATCAAACACTTAGAATTCTTCAAAGATTTAGCATATAAATTTTCAATAACAATACTCCTAGGAACGAGATTGAAAAATTCATTATTGCATGCAGAGTCTTTTATCACTTCCACAAAATTGGATGAATACTAATCATTTTAAGATCTTCTTTGTGGCTATTGGATGTGGCACCTTTGTTCTTAGTGACTTGTGTAAACTTGCAAATTTTTATAGGAGTTTTTTCAATAGTTTTAGCAGAAGAAAAAGCCGAGCTCAAGTTACTAAAAATTTCTTCCAACTTATCAATTTTAGCAGGGCTCTCTTCTATTCTCTTGTTAACTACGGGTTCTTTCTCTTTTAGTACTTTAAGAGCATCTCCCGCTTTTGACCCAATTCTATTAGCAAGATAGTGCATCCTTTTATCCATTTTTTCAATGTTTTCTTCAGTGAGCATTTTCTTTTCAATAGCATCCAACCTTTCCATAACATGCTCGAGAGTTAAAATTGTTTCATTAATCATGAGAGGTGGTGAACCCACTAGATTTCCCATAGCATTAAAAGCGTCCAAAGATGGACACATCAAGAAATTCCCACCGGTAATCATATCAAGGACGAATCTATACCAGGTAGTGATGCCCACATAAAAATAGCGAAGAAGAACAACGGTAGATTGCTTACAAACAGATCTATTATGAGCATTGCAAATCCTATACCAAGCATCTTTTAGATTCTTTCCTCCCCTTTGTTTGAAATTAAGAACCTCGTTCTCGGGGGTACACGCAATAGAGGAAGAACAAGCCATAACGACAAAGTGACAAGCAAAAGCACACGCAAAAGGATAGATCTGACGAGAAAAAGGCGAACGAAAAAGAGGGCGAATAAAACGACAAATTTTGTGAAGTGGGGGAGATGAAAATGAGTGGCAAATAATGTAAATTGCAAGGAGATGAGATTTGTGATTAGGAACCTGATAGATGTTGATGATGTCTCCCCAGCAACGGCGCCAGAAATTGGCACGTGGACGGGAGATTATCTTGACTTGATCCTCCCCGACAACGGCGCCAAAAATTCATTTTGATGTCGCTTGAACTACGTCGGTATTTCCCCAAAGAGGAAGGGATGATGCAGTACAACTACGGTACGTATTTCCCTCAGTTATGAAACCAAGGTATCAATCCAGTAGGAGAACCAAGCAACACTATGTAAACGGTACCTGCACACAAATAACAAATACTTGCAACCCGATGCTTATGAGGGGTTGTCAATCCCTCTACGGGTAACTATGCCAGAAATTGTCAAGTTGACGGGATAAAAATTGTGATAGATTAGATAAATAGATCTCGGTAAAGCGTGAAATAAAATAAATAGCAAAAAAGTGCAGCAAGGTATGTTTGGGTTTTTGGAATAATAGATCTGAAAACAAAAGAAAATAAAAATAGACCTCAAAGCAAATATGATAAAGAATAGACCCGGGGGCCTTAGATTTCAGTAGTGGCTTCTCTCAAAAAAATAGCATATGGTGGGTAAACAAATTACTATTGGGAAATTGATAGAAGATCGAATAATTATGACGATATCCAAGGCTATCATTATATAGGCATCACGTCCAAGATTAGTAGACCGACTCCTGCCTGCATCTACTACTATTACTCCACACATCAACCGCTATCCAGCATGCATCTAGTGTATTAAGTTCATGGAGAAACGGAGTAATGCAATAAGAACGATGACATGATGTAGACGAGATCTATTCATGTAGTAATAGCCCTCATCTTGTTATCCTTAGTAGCAATGATACATGCGTGTCTTGCTGCCCCTTCTGTCACTTGGAAAGAACACCGCACGATTGAACCCATCACAAAGCACCTCTTCCCATGGCAAGAAAAATCGATCTAGTTGGCCTAACTAAACCAAAGATTCGAAGAAGAAATACAAGGCTATAAGTAATCATGCATATAAGAGATCAAAGAAGACTCAAATAATATTCATGGATATAGATCTGATCATAAACTCAAAGTTCATCGGATCCCAACAAACACACCGCAAAAAGAGTTACATCAAATAGATCTCCAAGAGACCATTGTATTGAGAATCAAAAAGAGAGAAGAAGCCATCTAGCTACTGCCTACGGACCCGTAGGTCTATGATGAACTACTCACGCATCACCGGAGAGGCACCAATGAGGATGATGAACCCCTCCGTGATGGTGTCTAGATTGGATCTGATGGTTCTGGAACTTGCGGCGGCTGGAATTGTATTTCGTCAACTCTCTTAGGGTTTTTGGAATATTGGGGTATTTATAGGGCGAACAGGCGGTGCGGGAGGCCACCGAGATGGGCACAACCCACCAGGGTGCGCCTGGGCTCCTGGGCGCGCCCTAGGGGGTTGTGCTCCCCTCGAGCCTCCCCTCTGGTACTTCTTTGGCCCATCTTGTGTCTTCTGGTCCAAAAATATTCTCCAAAAAGTTTCGCTACGTTTAGACTCCGTTTGGTACTGATATTCTGTGAAGTAAAAAACAAGCAAAAAAATACAACTGGCACTGGGCACTATGTCAATAGGTTAGTCCCAAAAAATGATATAAAATTGCTATAAAATGATTGTAAAACATCCAAGAATGATAATATAACAACATGGAACAATAAAAAATTATAGATACGTTGGAGACGTATCAGGAAGCCGCAGCAAAAGAACGACGGTGAGCGGTGCGCGAGGAGCAGATGTGATCTGTTCGTGGCGGCTAGGTTTAGGAGACACCTCACCCTTATATAGGCGCAGCCGCGTGGAGTGACGTGGGCTCGACCCACGTCTGAGTCCGTGACAGCCCATGATCCGACGTCTCAGATCGTGGCCCAGCTGTCAGAATACTCTCCGTTACTGACTGGCAAAAATAAGCGCATAGGTGTGAGCTTGGCTCGGCTCATTCCCACAACCCGCGGCGCGTCGTGGCGAGTCGGGCAGCGGAGGAGGAGTGCGCGAGGGCCTCTTCTATTCTCAAGCTTCAATAGCATGTAGAAGAGAAACCCTTATAAGGAGGTCCAACTCCTCTCCAACTTCCGGGGTGGGACTAAACTTCCCACTACACCTAGTGCCAACTAAACCCACATGGGCCCTTAGAGATTTTCAAAAATTGCTAGATGGGCCTAAAGCCCACCTCATATTTCAGGAATTTTACCGTTACCACATAGACTGCCTTTTAGTGATGCTGTCGAGACTATGATTGCTAATATTGTGGATTATTCATATACCACTGGGGTAAGTTATATGGAATCTCAATTGGTCAAATCATGGAGTTGTATGATTTTTGATGAATACTACAATTAGAAGTCTCTTTTACTCATATCGTAGCTTGGTATTATGTTTGCAGATGAATACTACAATGCCTATTTGTTATTATGGTTACCCTAAAGCTCTATGACACCCACGATACAAATCACCACTTTTAGATTATGAGGTGCGCTTCGGCACAACCCCCCTCCCCCTCCCCCCAAAAAAAATGTATAAGGGGCAGGGGGTCATTTCGCAAGGTGTATGAGATACCCGCCCGCCGTACGGCCGCCCGCGTCGCCGTACGGGCCGGTCGCGTACGCACGCCCGCCCGCCCGGTGCGTCCTCCCGCTGCTGTACGCCTGTATTGTTAAAAAAAAACAGCCCGCTTGCCCAGTCGCCGCCCCCAGGTGGAACCCTATTTGTCCCCTCGTCGTTGCCGCCGCCGCTGCCATCTCCAGCAGTATCTGGCCGATGGGGAAATATTGTCGCCAGGGTCGTCACCATCATGCCTCCACCGACGGCAATCATTAACCACTAATCTTGACGCCGTCTCCGCGCGGTCGTCGCCCACAAGCGCTGTGGTCGGCCAGCCGCCGCCGCCGCTGTCTGCTCCACTTGCTGGTCGCCCTCACGCCTTCATCACCGGCCTACATCGACGCTTTTTTCATCTCTGACGGCGGCTACGAGGTAGGCAAGCTCTGGTCATAGTCTTCTGTACTAGTGTTTAACTGTTAATGAGACATAATGTTAAGAAATTGATTTAAAAACTGATTATAGTTGTGCTGATGTTACGTGGTGTTTGAATGGATCTAAGATTATATTTAAACGTGTAGAGATGGAGCAAGAAACCGTTTATGACGGCGATGATGGCGGTAGCGAGGACGGATCATTGTCATTGAATGTAGACCAACATGCCGCGAAAAACTATATGAGTTTGGATGAGTCTTACAGTGGCAATGTAAGTGTTGTGCTCGTTGTCAAAAACATTAAATAGAAACAACCGCGGTGACACTGACATGTACTTCTTTGATTTTTTACAGGTAGGTGAGGATGATGACAATGAGGATATAGATATAGATGATTCATATGCTAAAGACGGTAGCCAGGTAAGTTTAAAATTAAGCACGGTAAGTAATGACATGACAAATGCATCAACTCTTACATGTCTTAATTTAAATTTGCGCAGATGGATGCGGAAGGGTATTATGAGCGGAATATATTCGATGATGACAGTGACCAAAGCGATGTCGATGCATCTTATGATGAGAGCTCGAGCAAAGTAAGTATATATTGAAAAGTGGATATATATGATAGTCGCCATACAACAACTTACTGACATACAAGGTTGTATGAATTTTTTCCAGGGAGACGTAGGTGGCCCAAGCGGGAACGATGAGCATGCCGATGGTGATGAGTGTAATTTTGACATTGGCTATGATGAATATCAGCAAGACTCACTGGACAGGCATTGGAAGGTGATGGCCACGATGTTCAGATTAGAAGAGGAGGCATACAATTTCTATAACGAGTACGCGAAAACCATGGATTCAGCATTAGGAGGGACCTCCTGAAATACGCGAAGGGTGCTGACGCAACTATGCGCTTGAGGAGCTATCTGTGTTCGATGGCTGGGAAACGACAGGCAAGGTTTTGTACCATGGAAAGGAGAAAGCGTAGGCTGAGACCGAAGAGTCGATGCTATTGCGAAGCCCATTTAACAGTGAAGCTTGGTAGAGAGCGTGCAATTTGGTATGTCAGCAGTTTCAGCAATGATCATAGTCACATTCTTGCTAGACCGGACGAAGTTACCTATCTCCGGTCTCATAATCAGGTAAAGGAATATCAGAAGCTCGAGATCTTAGCTATGGCAGGTGCTGGGATTAGAAAACATATGATTTTTGACAACTTCGTTAGTAGGTATGGCTCATATGCGAAGGCTGGTTTCAGGAGGAGGAGGCTTTATAATATGTGCTATAGAGAGAAAATGAAATTGCTAGCAAAGGGTGAAGCCGACACTACCATTAGGATCATGATGACCAGAAAGGCAAGGGATCCAGATTTTTTCTTTGAGCACACTGTTGATGCAGAAGGCAAGCTCAAAAACCTGTTCTGGTGTGAGTCACAGTCACGTCGGGATTATCTTGACTTCGGTGATGTAACCGTATTCGACAGCACGTATAAGATGAATAGGTATGGAATGCCATTCATACCTTTTGTGGGTCTAAACAATTACCATTGCACCACTGTGTTTGGTTGTGTTGTTGTGTCCGATGAGACCGAAGATACGTATGTTTGGGTGTTGCAGACGTTCTTGAGAGCTCACTGTCAGAAGAAGCCCAGGTCTGTAATTACTGATGGAGACGAAGCCATGATAAGTGCCATCAGGAGGGTCCTTGCGGACATGTGGCATCGACTTTGTTCGTGGCATATCGAGAAGAACATGCAGAAACACCTTCACCACAAGTCCCTGAAGGAGTTCAGGTCTTTTATTTACTATGCTACTACACATGATGTCTTTGAGCAGAGATGGGCAACGTTTACAGCTAAATGGCGGTCGGAGAAAACTGAAACATGGTTGCGTAGGATCTACAGGAAGAAAAGGCTTTGGGCTGCGTCATATCTGTCTGGTGGGTTCTTCCTTGGTATGCGGAGTAACCAGAGGAGTGAGAGTCCGAACTCCTGCCTTCATATGCATCTTGACTCCGGCATGACCATTTTTGACATGGTTGTGCACTATGAGAACTGTATCGTTCGGTTCCGTGAAAACGAGGCGTACGATGACTGCAGGGCCACACAGACACTCCCAGTAGCAGTAATTGATGAGTTTAAACACATTGAGAAAGCCGTTGCCTGTGAGTTCACTACGATAAACTTTTACCTCTTGCAGCAAGATATGAAGAAGGCAGGGGAGCTTGAGATCCTTGATAGACTTAGAGGAGCCGCCAGACAGAGATTCATAGTGGCATGGAAAAATAACAGCCAGCTCAGATTCAAAATGGACTATACACCTGGTAACTATGAAGAAACAGTGAAGTGAAGTTGTGATGGCATGAATCGGAAAGTTGTCCCTTGCAAGCATGTTCTTTTTGTTTTGGCCAGGTTGAACATGCGTGACTTACCTAAGTGCTTAGTGCTGCGAAGATTCATCAAAAATGCTAGAGGTGGACTGCCCGTAAAGCGCACTAGCGATCTCTTTGCCTGGGGATGGGCAGGTACTGAGGAGAGAACTAAGTCCAGTGAGTTGACTATCCTATCTGCAGAAGTGTCTCATTAGGCATGTCATAAACCATTTTTATTTGACAAATTGAAGGCTGCTCTGGAGGATATAATAGCCAACATGGATGTTGAGGAGGATTACTATGTGAGTCGTCATAGGGTTGCGAATGATGATGCTTTTGAGCCGAATCGAGATCATGTGTTCGTTGCTGATCTACTGAAAGTTTCTACCAAAGGGGCACCCAAACAGAATAATAAAGGCCGTGGTAAGGATTCTGACGTGACTAAAAATGATAGACCTAAAGGTTTCGATGAGAAACCTGTACACCTATGTGGCTTATGCAGAACAAAATGTCACTTCAAGAACAATTGTTCTCAGAATCCCAAGTACGTGTTTACGCTTGTTTAATTTACTTCTGTTGTTCAGTTTACCGTTTACGGATTTTCACATATATTATTCTTTGTATGCAGGAACATGGCAAGACGATGATTGCATGGACCGTTTAAATAAATGGAACAAGTTATTCTTTATTAGCGTTCATGTATTATTTGCTTGTAATAAAGATTCTTCGCTATAAATTTGTTTGTGTCGTTATAAGCCATCACTACAGTAGACTATTGTAATCGGTGTTTATTTATGTAATATTTCTTGGAACTATAGTTGTTGTTTTCAATATGTTATATACATTTTTATTTTTGAATATGACCGATGTACAGTACATCTTCGGCAATCAGCGGCGTTTTACGGCTGGTGGATGTTTGCAAAAAAATTGCCCACCCGGGCCCGCTCTGTAGTGTGGATATGCGCCAACCCGGCGTATCAGGGCGTTCAAGTGGGCGCCGCGGCGCGGCGGTGATGTTTATCCGAGCTCATATTTGGCGTGGGGCGCCGGGCATATAAGCCGTTCGACGGTCGCCTCGCTCGGCGAGGTGGTACTAAACCTCTCTGCGGCGTCTAGGGTGGGCATACCCACCCTCTTGCAAAATTTGGCCTGAAGGACGTTTTTTCTTGACATCCTTCAAATGGACCCAATTTTTTTTATAGCCTTGTACCATCATGAAAAGCATGCATGCCAAGTTTCATGGCTTTTCGACGCTCCATGAATTTTCTAGGGTTTTTCCCGCCATGAAACCGTAAAACACTCCCCGGACGTGACGCAACATGCATATGTTGTCGGAAGTCCATGAAATTTTGCGTAGGGTCCTAGGGTGGGCATGCCCACCCTTTAGCAAAATTTGGGGTCATTCTAAAGATGATCCAAAAATGACTTTGTTCTGCGCACGCCGTTCGGGTAGGAGCGAAGGGCCCGTCTCGGAGGACGTTTTTTTTTGACATCCTTCAAATAGACCCAATTTTTTTCATAGCCTTGTACTATCATGACAAGCAAGCATGCCAAGTTTCGTAACTTTTCGACACTCCATGAATTTTCTAGGGTTTTTCGCGCCGAAACCGTAAAACACTCCCCGGACGTGACGCAACGTGCTTATGTTGTCGGAAGTCCATGCATTTTTGCGTGGGGACCTAGGGTGGGCATACCCACCCTCTTGCAAAATTTGGGGTCATTCTGAAGATGATCCAAAAATGACCTTGTTCTGCGCACGCCGTTCGGAAGATGACCCACGAAACACTGACCGGACGTTAGAAGCACACATATTAAAAATTTAAATTTATTTATAAACAAACTATAAATATATTGTGAAATAAATAAGTTGTTAGCAACAAAGTATTATATAGATATGTTGGACACTTATATTCCAAATGATACAATAGAGTTTACATACAACGTAAAACTCATTAAAGTACCCAAAAAACATGGCATCTGCTGAAGTATAATTCGTTTGCTAAGAAGAAGGTTTTGTAAATTTTTCAACTTTTTATCAATTACATGTACATAAACAAAACTCTTTACATTAAAAAAATGGTTCTAATATAAATCAATAATTCTTTTAATACAATATTTTTTTAAAACCAAATAAATCAATTCGAAAGACAACGTATAAGCCGTACTCCTATGAACAAAAAGAAAAGCCCCGCTTACACTTTCACCGTCGCACAGTTGGGCCAATGGGCCTTGCACGGCCGAAAAGCCTGCCCCTTTCGCCCCTGGGCTTGATCGGGATGGGCCTAGTAGGCCTCGCTCGGCTCCGGCCGGCGACCTTTTTTATTTCAATTTTTTGCATTTCTTTTTTGTTCCTAATTTCACTTATATTTTTATTTTCTTTCGGTTTTCTTTCTTTACTATAATTTTCAAATTTTAATTTTTATTCAATCTTTCATTTCTTTTCGTTTGTTTTCATTTTTTCCATTTCTATTTTCCACCATTTTCATTTAAAATAAGACATTTTTCCAAATCATTGAAACAATTTAAACAAATATTTAATGCAATTCTTTCAAACACGCAATATTTCATTCAAGTCTTAAGATATATTTTACATTATACTAGAAAGAAATTCGAACAAAAATAGTTAAACTTAACTAAACGACATTACGAAACGAAAAAAAAAACCCTAAACTACTCGTCTTCGACGCCGCCGAAGTCCTCTTCGTCGAACATGAGCTCCTCCCCGTTGTCGCTGCTGCTGCTGATGCTGCCGACGTGCACCACGGGCCCCGCCATGGAGTCCGCCACCGCGGCGTGGTACCCGGGGAAGTCCGGCAGGTCCTCCGGGTGCCCGATCGCCGGGGTGAGCTGCATGTACTCTTGGATGAGCGGGGGCGGCACCGGCGCGTTCTCCGACTCGCGGATAGCCGTCAGTTAGCCCGGCATGCCATCCGGGTCGCCGGCCTCCGGCACCAGAGGCGACTCAGGCTCCTGCACCGGCTCGGGCGGAGGGGCGCGGCTGGACCCGGCGCCGTTCTGCGCTCCTCGGGACGCCACAGAGCGTAAATTTTTTGTATTTTTTGTGCAAATTCATCACTATTGTTTTAGCTTTTTTCCTTTGTTCTTAAATGGTAATAGCAATGCACTAGTTCATTCCTTCTTCGAAAACGTAAATTTTAATTTTTGTGTGTGTAAATATAAATGCAAGTACCAAACAAATATGTGTGTAAATTATAGTAGAATGCGAAAATTGCACTATGATATGCTTATTGTTTGCACATTTCAAAAACTGCAATTTTAGTGCAATGTTGTGTGCAAGTTTTGAACGGTTTTTCTTTTTAATTTTCTTCTTCTTAAAGGGTTTCATTTTTTATTATAAAAATTCATTATTCTGATTTTGTTTTTTTTTCTTTTCTTCTGAAAGGGTAATATCAACGACACAAATTCATTCTTCCATAGAAAACTTTATTTTTTTTTATTTTTTTTAGTTTTCATCTTCTTTTATTTTGTAAGTGTAATACCTCTGTCACTAACCATTACTTGTTAAAAAAACACTTTTTTTTGCAGAAATCTCACTATGATATGCTTATTTTTGCATAGTAATAATATAATTTTTACATATGCAGATGTATGTGTGTATATATGTATTGTATGCATGTATAAAAATAAATATAAATATGTGAGATTGAACCTATAGCGACTAGCCGTTGTATTTTTTTCCGAGGAGGAAAGCTATGCAAACACTATACTAGAGCAGTCTATATGCAACGTACAAAAAAACGCTGGCTTGGCTGAACTGGAGCAGCCCATCCACCTGTGCGGACGCTGCATGGGCTTGTGTGGCTGCATGCGCCGATGCGTTGCGTTGTTTCAAATCGACTGACTAAATTTTGTGGTCAGTCGACTGACCGAAAAAAAAAGTCGACTTGTATCTAGTCATTCCCATATTTGACAAGAATCAAGAAGAGATAACCATCATAACTCTCTCCGTTGCACCTTGTTGGTTTGTCTACTGAAAGCAACATGCAAATTCGTATGCCGCCCAAGAGAAAGTGAGAATAAGTACGAGGGGGAAACTCAATAAACAACACTTCAAGACAAGTACTATAGTACGAGCTACATGGGCACAACAAAAAAACAAAATGGAGTAGGAAGAGCTAGTGAAGTGTAGTTACCATAAATATGCTAGTTCAAGAATAGGAGACATCGGGGAAGAAATATTTGTGTGAGCAACGGGTTCCGGTGGTTGGTTATCTGTTGAGTTTCTGGCTCCCGGGAATTTAAGGCCTCTAGCGCACGAATTGCAAGTCATGGCGGTTTGGCAACAAGGGACAAGACGAGGTTAACCAAGGTGGAAGCACAACAAAGCCACGCCAGGCGGGTACCAAGGTGGGACAAAAACAGTGGTTGAAAGCCTTCCGATAAGCGACCCTCGTTCCCCGTCGCCACCTCTAATCTGTGTAGTTACTCACCTCTCTGAACGACTCTGAATTTCTCTCACCTATACAACACGCTGCATTCCTGTACATTTTTTTGTGTTCCTTTGTTTTTCTAACTTGTATATCGGACGGGGTCTAGGCCCAATTGTGTCGACGAACTGACCAGTCCAAGTTTTTGTTACTTTCACTAATTTTTGCTAGCATTCTCGTAGACATCGCGTCATGTAGATTCAAAGTGTTTCTTACTTCCACTGCCATTTTACCGTTATCATAAACACTGCCTTTTAGTGATGCTGCTGAGACTATGATTGTTAGTATTGTGGATTATTCATATACTGGGGTAACTTATATGGTATATCGATTGGTCATATCATGGAGTGGTATGATTCTTTTATGAATACTACAATCAGAAGTCTCCATTACTCATATCATAGCTTGGTATTATGGTTGTAGATGAATACTACAATGCCTATTTATTACTATGGTTACCCTAAAGCTCTGCGATACCTGCGATACAAATCACCAGTTTTAGATTATATTGTTTTGGCAGTGCTTCTTAGATTTCACATTTGTCAAGAATAAATGTTGTAAAAGTACAGAATAATGTTGCTCACGCGAAAACAAACAATAGTGCTCAGCCCACTAATAGAGAATCAAAGGACATATCGGCAAATTAACAATCAATAGGGAGAAAGAAAAACAGTTTAGCAAGTTTAGGGAGGGAGAGAACATGAGAGAAATTCTATGCGTACGGATTGGTAACTTTTGGCTAGAGAGCTTAGTAAGTTTAGTAAGTAGATCCATTCCAAATAGCGAGAATTAGGATTCTTGATCCCTCTCAATCTCTCTTTCAATTCGAGGATCCAGAGAGAAATTTTCATAGTCATCCCTGAATATTTGCCATCTCGGAATATTTTCGATTTCATTTTTCTATGATATGTCTTTCTATATGAAAATTGGTTATTTACGATGTATGATGATCCCTGTTAAGCATCAATGGCTGAATGGTTAAAGCGCCCAACTCATAATTGGTAAATTTGCGGGTTCAATTCATGCTGGATGCACACGAACAGGAACATTCCGTAAGTCTATTGGAAATGACTCTCTATCCATGAAATCTCATCCATCATCCATACATAACGAATTGGTATGGTATATTCATGCCATAACATAAGAACAATAAGAACTCGAATTCCTATCGATAGTGGAACTTAGAGTATAGGAGGGAAAGTCGATTTATGGATGGAATCAAATACCAGACAATAATAAGCGGCCACGATAGTACTATGAGAGCTTGCTAGCACCACTATATATTTGACAAGTATCAAGAAGAGAAGAGATAGTAGCAACCGTCGCTCTCTCCCTTGCGCCTTGTTGGTTTGTCTATACTGGAAGCAACATGCAAATTCGTACGAAACCGAAGAGAAAGAGAGAACAAGCTGTACGAGGGACAAACTCAATAAAGAATACTTCGAGACTAGTGTTGTGGTACGGGCTACACTCGTACAACAAACGGAAAAATGGAGGAGAAAAAGGCAGTGAAGTGTAGTTACGATAAATCTGCTACTGGTTCTGGAATAGGCGACGTCGGGGAAGAAACATTGGCGTGTGTGGAGACTTGAGCAACGGGCTCTGGTGGTTGGCCATTCAGAAGTCAGATTTAAGCATCAATCGTTTGCATCGCGGCCAACTGAACCGCATTCGTCGTAGCGCACGCTGCCGCGACACACCACAGCCCTGTTGTCCATCACTGCGCCATGCTCAGCGATGCACGAGCACATGCCACCATCGCCTCGAAGCGTCGCACTCGTGCCGAGCCTGCCGTCGCCCGGCGCGTCGACAACGGTGTGGCCTTGCGCGTTGTGCCGGCGCAGCGCATGTCCGCTGGCCTTCACTGCATGTGGCATGCGCCAACCACGTCACTGGTACGCGCTCTAGCACTTGCTTTGACACTGGTCAACGAGTCGTAAATGAGCCGCGAGTGGAATCGGGTCAATCGCCCACGAAATGGAAAGAATTAGGGAGGAAAAAAGGAAAAAGAAAAATAGGAGGAGACAGTTCAACCTATTGTGTCGGGCCTAATAAAATCCAAAAAAAAGCGAGCAAACTCAAAGAGTTGAAAAGAGGGAATCTGAGTGCGGCTTTCTGTTGAGAACTACCCAATTTTTTTAAAATTACATTGGTTATTTCTTAGCATTCAAAAAATTGCAAAACCTTATTTCATCAAAAAAAAAAAAACTTACTTCCCTTGGTATCTGCATGCCGAGATTGAATTTCCACCGTGTTTCTTTGTATAACGATGCGTAAAATTGCATAGCCTAAATTCATGCTTTATCCGTGGCTTATTGCTATTTTCTAGATTTATATTATTATTTTCTTGTGCGCAAATGTTATGGATCACTAGAAAATTTGATGGATGAGTATTAGTATCACCGAGCAAATCTTGAGAAACTTTCCATTGCATTATATATTGTTGGTACGTATATTATACTAACAATAGAGCCACTATTGGGTATAGCACGTAGATGACTAAATTAGATCTACTTTTATATCATAGACATGGTCATGTAGATTCAAAGTGCGTCTTACTTCCACTGCCGTTTTACCGTTATCATAGACACTGTCTTTTACTGATGCCGCCAAGACTATGATTGTTAGTATTGTGGATTATTCATATACCACAGGGGTAAGTTATATTGAATCTCGGTTGGTCAAATCATGGAGTTGTATGATTTTTGATGAATACTACAATCAGAAGTCCCGTCACTCATATCATAGCTTGGTATTATTTTTGCAGATGAATACCACGATGCCTATTTGTTACTATGGTTACCCTAAATCTCTACGATGCCCGCGATACAAATCACGACTTGTAGGTTTTATTATTTTGGCATTGTTTCTTAGATTCACATTTGTCAAGAATAAATGTTGTAAAAATACCGAATAATGCCCTGTTAAATTTTGATAACCATGTGTCTTTCTTCTGGACATCACTAAACTTTGCTCACGCCAAAACAAACAATAGTGCTCAGACCACTAACAGAGAAGCAAAGGACATGTCGGCAAATTAACAATCAATAGGGAGAAACAAAAACAATTTAAGGAGTTTAAGGAGAGAGACAGAACATGAGAGAAATTCGATGCGTCCAGATGAGCCAAGCGAAGAAGATATCTCTCATTGGCTGACCACTAATAATTGGCTAGAGAGCTTAGTAACTTAAGTAGATTAGCTCTGTTCGTCCTTTTGATCACAAGCTGGCATTCCCCTTCAAAATAAATCAGTGAAGCAGTAGCACATTGTTACCTACCAGGCAATAATAAGCGGTTGTGATTGTACTACGAGAGCTTGCTAGCACCACTATATATTTGACAAGTATTAAGAAGAGATAGCCATCATTGCTCTCTCCCTTGCACCTTGCTGGTTTGTCTATACTGGAAGCAACATGCAAATTCATGCGCCGCCGAAGAGAAAGAGAGAATTAGCTGTACTAGGTGAAACTCAATAAACAACACTTGGATACTAGTAGTACGGCCTATACGCGTACAACAAACAAAAGAATAGAGGAGAAAGAGCTAGTGAAGTATAGTTACGATAAATCTGCTAGTAGTTCGGGAATAGGAGACGTCGGGGAAGAAAATATTTGTGCGTGGGGAGACTTGAGCAACGGGCTGTGGTGGTAGCTTACTCAGGACTAAACTTCAACCTTTTGCATCGCGGCCAACCGGAGAGACCGCATGCGTCGCAGCAACGGCCTGCCGTGACACACCACAACATTGTTGACGACCGCTACGCCATCCTGTGTGTTGCAACAACACATCCCATCATCAACTGGAAGCGTCACCACTCTTGCCGAACCTGCCGTCGTCGGGGCGCGTCGACAATGGTGCGGCCTTGAGCATTGTGTCAGCGCAACATGCGTCCTCCGGCTTTCACTGCATTGCATGTGGCATGCGCCGACTACATCGCTGGCACGCGATCAGCCACTGGCTTTCACCCTGGTCAATGGGGCGTAAATTGGCCGTGGAATCGGGTCAATCACCCGCAAAGCGGAAAGAAGAGATTGGTAGGAAAAAGAAGAAAAATAGAAGGAGACACTAGTGCAGAAAGGGGCTATAGTCCTGGTTCGTAAGGCCCTTTAGTGTCGGTTAAAGGCCCCCCCAGTCCCGGTTCAACACGAACCGGCACTAAAGGGCCACCACGTGGCACGAGCCCGCGCCGGGGTCTGAGGGACCTTTAGTCCCGGACCGGGGTTAAAGGTTTTAATTTGAAATTTTTTAAAAAAATTGATTTTTTTTTTGATTTTCAAATTTCTGAATTATTTGACGATTTAATCTCTAATCACCCCTCATCATTGCTCCCGGCCGGTCACCCATCCTCTTACTACTCCAGACTGAGCACGCTTAACTTCTGAGTTCTATTCCCCCTAGTTTCCAAGTCTGCACTTGTTGTTTTCCTGACAATACTAAGCTATCAATCCTATTAACCCTCAGGAGTTTAGCTTGAGCATGAAGTCACACGTTTCACCGTTTGAGTTTGAAACTATTATTCTAAAAAATAATTATTATTAAGTAACAGTAATATTTCTTGAATAAGTAGTTTGACCAGATTTGACCAAAATTCAAAAAAATGAAATAATTATTTAGTAACGCTAATATTCTTGAATAATTATTTAGTAACACGAATATTTCTTGAATAAGTAGTTTGACCACAGTTTGACCAGATTTAACCAAAATTCAAAAAAACTGAAATTTGAGCATAACTTTTTTTCCTTTTAGAATTTGAGGATTCAAAAAATTTGCAAATTTTTTTGATATATTATACGTTTTTTTTCGACATCGTATGCAAAAGATATAGTCGTTTTACTTTTTCATAATATTTTTTTGCAAAACATGTCGAAATTTATGTTTTTAAATTTACCTAACTAGTAGATGTAGTAACATATCTACATCTCGAAGAATTTTAATTTTTGAAGTTTTTATCATTTTCTTTTGGGTTTTTTTCAAAACTGAAAAGGCGATAGGGGGCGGGGGGGTAGAGTTTGAAAATTGTCCTTTAGTCCCGGTTTGTGTCTCCAACCGGGACTAAAGGTTAGACCCCTTTAGTCCCGGTTTGTGATACGAACCGGCACTAAAGGGTAGACCTATAGTCCCGGTTTGTGTCACAAACCATGACTAAAGGGGCTCGTGGGGCCCCGGCCTTACGCCAGCCTGCCACCACCCTTTTAGTCCCGGTTTGTGACACAAACCGGGACTATAGGTCACAAATGAATCGGGATTAATGCATAGCCGTTCGAACCGGGACTAATGGTAGCATTAGTGCCGGTTCTTTTACAAACCGGGACTAATGAGCTGAACATTAAGCCCTTTTTCTACTAGTGAGACGGTTCAACCTATCGTGTTGGGCCTAATAATATCCAAAAAAAGCAAGAAAATCCAAAGATTTGAAAAGAGGGAATCTGAGTGCGGCTTTCTGTTGAGAACTTCCCAAATTTTTCAAAATTATATTGGTTATTTCTTAGCATTCAAAATATTACGAAACCGATTTCATAAAAGTACTTACTTCCCAGGGTATTTGCATGCTGAAATTGTAATTTCCACCTTGTCTCTTTGTATAAGACTAGCCATGATGGGAGTAATTTAGCTAGTAACATACCCGATCCATTCCAAAATATAATTGTTTTTAGAGATTCAAATATGGACTACATACGGAGCAAAATGAGTGAATCTACACTCTAAAATACGTTCGTATGTAGTCCATATTAAAATCTATATAAAGACTTATATTTAGGAACGAAGGGAGTAGATGCCACATAGGCAAAAAAACTGATGTGTCAAGTAATTAATGAAGAGAGAAGTTTGTGGTAACATAATATGTTACTGTAACATCACATATCCCAAGACAATATGAGTCTATAACCTAACAAATTAAGCTTTGCATGACACCACATTTATGTTACTACACACTATGAAGGTAGTAACATATTCTAGGATCATGTGTATGTTACTGATGTAAGTTACTCTCCTCTGTGGCTAGTCTAACAATGTGTAAAATTACATAGTCTACATTCATGCCTTATCAGTGGTTTATTTCTATTGTCTAGATTTGTATTATTAGTTTCTCGTGCGCAAACGCTATAAATCACAAGAAAATTTGATGAATATGTATAGTATTACTGAGAAAATCTTGAGAAACTTTTCATTGGTTTATATATTATTGGTACATATATTACCAAAAATACATTCATTACTGGATATACCATGTATATGACTAAATTAGATCTGAATGGTCACAACTATCTTGATTGGTGCTTTGACATGAGAACTTTACCTTCAAACTGTAACACCACTGTGTAATAATCACTGTGACACTCTGCTAATATTGCCAAGTCATTTTCATTTGCAGAGCTTGATCATATTGGTTAAACAAATCAATTCCAAAGTTCTCTCTGAAAATCACTTCAAATTCAAAGTAAAACAAAAATGAAATGAAGTTGCTCAAAACTTGTGAAAAAATGTTCACTTTATAGCAAATATTCCAAAACCATTTACTATTAAGGAACACAACATCATCATCAACCACAGAATGGGCCTAAGCATTTGAACAGTGCCAGAACAGCATCATAAATGCCTATTTCAATTTTTGAAAAATCCAAATGAATTCCAAAATTGCTCAAACTTTTTGTGGCAGTGCTGGATATTGCAATGTACCTATGTGAGCAAGTTTCACATTTTTACAAATTCATTTGGTGGCTCGAAATAATTCAAAACCCTCTCTGTAAAAAGAAAAAAAAGCAGAAAAATAAAAGAGAAAAAGAAAAAGGCCACTGTGCACTGGCCCAAGTGCACAGTGCCTGAGTCGGCCCATCTCCCCCTCTCTCTCTCACTGCGTGTCGGCACGCATGTGGTTGCCGCGCGTGCGCCGGCGAGACGCTGACAGCGCGACGGCCACCGACGCCCCACCGGCGCGGGGGATAAGGCCGAAGCCCCATTCCTCCCTCCTGGCCTCCACTGCCATTCTCCTACTCTCCCTTGCTCGCTCCTCGCCTCCTCTCCTCCTTCAGATCCGTCACCCGAGCGCCATCGCCGCCGCGCCTCGCTGCTTGCTGCGGCCACCGGCGCCTGCTCCTTCCTCCGTAGTGCCAAGGAGGTCCGCCGGCGACTGCCTCGCCGTCTGGTGGCCTCAGCTGGAGCTGGGAGGTACCGCAGCACCGGACCTCCTCCATCCCTTCTCCGACAGCCACCGGTCTTCTCCGACTCCGGCGACGCTCCTGCTGCTCCTAAACCTCCAAGGGCCACCGTGCATGCCGCTAGGTGAGCCCCTCTTCCTTCCCCACCCCTCTGGTCGCCCTCGCGCGTTTGCTAGCTACCTCCTTCGCGGTGCCCGAACGAGATGCCGCACGAGCTCGTCGCCGGCGAGTCTCCGATGACCAGCTGGTCACGGGCTAGTGCCCGTTGCACTCACTGCGCCCCGTAGGTCCTCCCCAACCTCTCCGTTTGCTCGCTAGCTCGCCGTAGCACCTTTTCCCTCGAGCTCCCGTACGCACCGCCACCTCCGCTCATCGCCGGCGCCATTTCCGGCCGAGTCCGGCCGTGCAACCACCGCCAATCGACACGGCGTCGAGTGGCCGTTCGAACGGACCCAACCGCGCGCCGAACGGCGCCGCAGAACACATTTCCGACAAGGCCGAGTGACCTCCGCCACATTTTCGTGCTCGCCGGCGACCGGCCGACGTGGCAAGGCCAGGCCCCACCTTTGGGTGGCTGACAGTGGGCCCCATGGGTCCCAGTTGATTGGTTTGACCCAGTCAACTGCTGACTGGGCTGCCCAGTGAGACTGACGTATGGGCCCCACTAGTTTAAAATGTTTTAAAAATAAATAAATCTGCTAATTAAAATCTGTTAATTAATTAGTAATTAGTTAGTCACTGACACCTGGGGCCCACCCCTCTCATTAGCCTGTTAGTTTAATTTAAATTACTGTTAGACTAACAGAGGCTGACATGTGGGTCCCACTGGACCCACAGGTCAGGTTTGACCCTGATCAGCGAGTCTGTTGACTACTGACGTCACCGTTACATCATGCTGATGTCATAATTGAATTCTGTTAATTTTAAATAAATCCAGAAAATGTTATAATCTTTGAAAATCTGTAGAAAATAAACCGTAGCTCAGATCGAAAAACTTTCTACATGAAAGTTGATCAGAACGACGGGACGAATCTGATCGTGCCGTCTGTTTTCCATGTCGGAACCCTCTACGTAGGTGAACCCACAACTTTTTGCCCGTTTCCGGTAGATGAATAGTGCATAACTACCGGTTAATAAATCCAACTTAAATCCTAAAATGACTTAGACATGCTTTTAGGCAACCCTGCACTGCACGATAGCTTAGCATGCTCTGTGTTACATATGTTTGTTGTGTATTTATCTGTTTTCTCCCCCTCTTCTCTCTCGATAGAGCCCGATACCGACATAGTCCCTGAGACCGACGCAACTCCGGAGATCGACTATGCCCCTGACGACCTTGCCTTTGCCGCCGAGCAACCAGGCAAGCACCCCCCCCTTTGAACATGCCGATATCGCCTATTCTTTCTCTCTTATGCTTGCATTAGAAAATTGCTGCTGCTACTATTATCCTACTTCTGTTGCATAGCCTGTTTTTGTAACTGTTGTTGTTACCTTCATGTTTATCCTAAACTGCTTAGTGTAGGCTGGATAGAGACCCACCAGAGACCCTCACTTTGACCCAGTTGCCCCCGCTGGATTATCAGATGACTCGATCAGCGTGATCGACAACCAGGCCCCGGCACCGCACATCACCCCCTTAGTTGTACGACACTGTAGCGTTACTATCGAGTGCCGAGGGTGATACGTCGTATAGCACTTATGATGTTAACTCTGTAGAGTCGCTATTTGGTCGTGGTCACCGAGGGTGGTTCCTCCTTCACCACTTCCGATAACGACGCTGTCGTGCAACATCTCAAGTGTGAACCCATCGAGGGTGATTCCTCCGAGTTCACCTTGACGGATACATCGAGTAGGAATCCAACGAGGGTGATACCTCGGATTCCCTGATGTTATGGACACACGGATACTTGAACTTTACAACTGTTGCTTGGAACGGCGGGTCGACCCTGAGGGGTACTTGCGAGTGATGTGAAGACGGTATGACCTGGACGGTACCCGAGAGACGAATACGAGGCATGGCCGGGTATTCCTAGCCCTTGCCGCAAGTCCTCGAGACAGGGCGACGGGGTCACATCTATCGTGAGTCTCTGCTCGTTACCGCACTACCAAAACACTAACGATTTGGATATTTGATCCGAGTGGGCCTCTGGCCCGATAGCACTAACCATCACGTGGGAACAGTTATGGGCACTCTGCATCGTAGCATCAGCCGAAAGCTCTGTCAGACGTCCAGTTCAGCAGTGCGGCATGGAGTGATTGGCGCCATCCACGACAGAGGTGGTGCTTGGATCTAAGCCAGGTGCGCAACGACCCGGAGGGCGAGGGGCGATGGCCCAAGACCCCCGAGTGCTTAGGATGTAGACCGACGGGGACCTCTCTGCTGAGCTCTAGGTAGGGTTGCGGTGTATCGTTTGGCCGAGGCCGGGCATGACCCAAAAGAGTGTGTCCGGCCGGAGTTAATCGAGCGTGCTGGGTAAATTGGTGCACCCCTGCAGGGAAGAACTAATCTATGCATAGCCGGATCCTCGGTAACGGACGCTCGGAGTTGTATCCCGATCGATACAACTAGAACTGGATACTTGAGATGAGATATGGATACTAGGGCTCTGGGATTGATTTCTCGCAGGGAGTCGATAGAGGATCTCTGGGCGAGGTTGGTACTTACTGCTACTACTACTTTATACTGTACTAATCTACACTTTCAAATGCTGCAAGACCGCTGAAGATGCTAGTCTTCGATAGGACTAGGCCTTCCCTCTATTATGACATTTCTGCAGCCCAGTCCACATATACAACCCTTCCTTGATAATGTTGCATATGTAGTGTAGATCCTTGCTTGCTGAGTACTTCAGATGAGTACTCACGGTTGATTTGCTTTCTTTTTCTCCCCATATCTTTTTGGTGCAATCAGATGACGGAGCCCCTGAGACCGCTGCCCCCGCCGACGACTACCACTACTACCCCGAGGGTGGTTACTACTTCGAGCTGGCCGACGACCAGGAGTAGGTTCGGAGGGTCCCAGGCAGGAGGCCTGCGCCTTTTCGATCGTAGTGTTTTCTTTTGCCCCGCCTTCTTAAGACCTATCTGTTTTATCTTTTATATCTGTACTCAGATATCTGATGCTTCCGCTGACACTTGTATGCGAGCTTATGTATTCGAGCCCTCGAGGCCCCTAGCTTGTAATATAAAGCTTGTATGACTTTATTTATGTTTTAGAGTTGTGTTGTGATATCTTCAAGTGAGTCCTTAGGCTTAATCATGTGCATTTGCATGTATGATTAATGCACGATTAAGCCGGGGCGTCACAGGTTGGTATCAGAGCCGACTGCCTGTAGGAACCCCCTTTCCAACTCCTTGGCCGAAGTTGAGTCTAGTGGTCCAAAACTGTTTTACTAACTTGGCTGTGTGGCTTACGGGCCCACGTCGCCAATTGGGTGGTTTTAGGATCTTTTATTCCTCGTCTATACTCTGGGACTCTGATCTCTCTTCCTCTCGGGTTAAAATTTTACTAACTCCAACATCAGGTTCTCGTGATCACATCCACCCGGAGTTCTGAAATTACCCCCCTTGCTTCAAGATTGTGGGCCAGGTTTTGCTTACAGGATCCTTTTATTGAGGGCACCCTGTGTTGTCACTTGCAGATTCCTCACCCCAGCAGTTTTCTCCGATGTGATGTAGCCTTTGCTATGTCACATTGTTGTATTCCTCACCGCGTGCCTGCGCGCCGCCTAGTTTGTCTAGCTGCGAGCGTTTCCGAGCATGAACTATCCGTTTGAATCTAATTATGTGCATGGATTGGTATGTCTTCAACGACTACTATTACATATCTAATGCCCTTCTTGTTCATTCTCCATGTTACATCATGAATAACTCCATACACATGCAATTTTTCTTGCTAAACCGCCCCTGTTGATTTGGCAGGATGGCTGACGATCCTCCACCTCCACCCTATATCGCCGCCGTGATGCAGCAGCTTGAATTGAACCGTCAGCAGTTTGAACTCAACCGTCAGTTTATGACTGGAGTATTGGCTCAGTTCCCAACTCAGAATGCTCAGCAATAGTCTGCTCCAATAATTCTGCCAGAATTCGTGCGTCTCAATCCATCCGTTTTCCGCAACTCCACCAATCCTATGGATGCTGATGATTGGCTTCGTGACATCCTGTTTGAGATGGAGTCAGCTAATGTTGCCCCTGACAGTTACGTCACCTTTGCGACATTCCACTTAATGGGTCCAGCTGCTCAATGGTGGGAAAGCCTCAAGGATATGTTGCCTGTAGAGACTGTAACCACTTGGCAGGAATTTCAGTCAGCCTTTCATGCAAGGTACATCCCTGCAGGTCTGATCGACCAGAAGAAGCAGGAGTTCCGCAAACTCTCACAGGGCACAATGACTGTGGATGAATATCATAGGAAATTCCTTGAATTATCCCGCTATGCTGCGGATGACATCGACACTGATGCTCGTAAGCAGGAGAAATTCCGTGAAGGACTGCGTACTGATATAAACCTCGCACTTGTTGCCCTTGATTGTGAGGACTTTGCGATGCTTGTCAGTCAAGCCTTTCGAGCTGAAACTGGTCTGGCTAAGTACCAGTATTCGCTCAAGCGCACTCGTGATGTTGGCTCATCCTCGGGTCAGCCTGTTCAGAAACGTCGAGTGTGGATTCCGCACAATGTCCATCACCGACCTGCCCCTGTACCCAGGCCATCTTATGTTGCACCTCGTCTGCCTCCACCACCAAGACAACTGAACATTGCAAGTGGACAAACCAATGTTGATGTTCCTTCCCATAATGATGGTTTGTGCCACCAGTGCGGACAACCAGGGCACCGTGCTATCAACTGCCTTCAGAGTCAGCCTCAACACGCATCACGTCCTTCTGTTGGTTGCAGGAAGAGCCATCGAAAACATCCTTCCAGGAACGCTGAAGCCAGACCACCTGCTAGTTAGCTTGTTCATGTCAACCATGTCAACATTTAAGAAGCTC
This sequence comes from Thinopyrum elongatum, assembly GCA_011799875.1. Classification (NCBI taxonomy): domain Eukaryota; kingdom Viridiplantae; phylum Streptophyta; class Magnoliopsida; order Poales; family Poaceae; genus Thinopyrum; species Thinopyrum elongatum. Next base: position 144,353,534 of record CM022302.1, on the reverse strand, counting down.
GACAGGACACCAAAATTTTGATGGGCACCCTTCTAGTGAATTCAATCCCAGCTTCAGTCCTCTTTGATTCTGGAGCATCGCACTCCTTCATGTCCGAAATTTTTGCGTGAAGCCATGATATACCTTTCAAGGAGATGTCCACCCCATTAGTAATCCAGTCGCCCGGGGCTAATTGGCAAACTACCATGGTAAGCCACGGTAACCACATTGTGATTGGAGGATTGATGTTCCCCGTTTCCCTCATTGCTCTCAAGACCTCCAACATAGACATTATTCTGGGTATGGACTGGTTGAAGCCTCATAAAGCTTTGATTGACTGTGCCGCTGAAATAGTCTGCATCACACACCCTTTCGGCCAAACAGTTAGATACTCAGCTCAAACAGTTCAGAACACCGAAGCTCAGATTTATGTTCTGAATGCATTGAATGCTTCACCTCTTGAAGGCATCAAGAACATTCCAGTTGTTCGTGATTTTCAAGATGTCTTTCCAGAAGAACTTCCAGGAATACCCCCGACTAGAGCTGTTGAGTTCGTCATCGACTTGAAGCCTAGCACTACCCCTATTGCGAAGCGTCCTTATAAGATGCCTCCGCACCACCTTCTTGAACTTAAGGAGGAAATCGACAAGTCACTTAAAAAGGGTTTCATCCGCCCCAGTTCTTCTGCTTGGGGAGCACCTTCCCTCTTTGTAAAGAAGAAGGATGGTACGAATCAGTTGGTTCAAGATTATCGACCAATCAACCAAGCGACAATTCAGAACAAGTATCCGCTTCCCAAAATCAACGATCTGTATGATCAACTTGCTGGTTCCTCAGTATTCTCTAAGCTTGATTTGAGATTGGGATACCACCAGATTTGAGTTCGTGAAGAGGATATTCTGAAGACAGCCTTCGTTACTTGCTATGGTTCTTACGAGTACACTGCCATGTCCTTCGGCTTAACCAATGCTGCAGCAACCTTCTCCCGGTTAATGAACTACATCTTCATGGATTATCTCGACAAATTCATCGTGGTTTATCTAGATGATATTCTGGTATATTCGAAGAATGAAGAAGAACATGCCGAATATCTTCGGCTTGTACTGGAGAAGCTGCGTGAACATCAACTGTATGCCAACTACTCAAAATGCGAGTTCTGGTTATCTGAAGTGACGTATCTCGGCCATGCGATTTCCAAAGATGGCATTGCCATTAACCCTGAACGAGTTCAAGCTATTCTGGAATGGACTCCACCGAAGAATGTCAAGCAAGTCAGAAGTTTTCTCGGCCTTGCAAGCTATTGCCGTTGCTTTGTCGAGAATTTCTCAAAGATTGCTAAGCCTTTGAGTGATCTGCTTCACAAGGGCGTTAAGTTTGAGTGGACAGAAAAATGTCAGGAAAGTTTTCAAACACCCAAAGACAAGCTGACATCTGCCCCTGTACTTGCTCCTCCAGATTCTCGCAAAGACTTCCTGATTTATTGCTGTAGGATCGAAAGTAGGTCTAGAGGGGGGGTGATTAGACTACTTGACCAAATAAAAATCTAGCCTTTTCCCAATTTTAAGTCTTGGCAGATTTTAGCAACTTAGCACAAGTCAAGCAATCAACCTACACATGCAATTCTAAGAGTATAGCAGAGGAAAGTAAAACATTGCATATGAAGGTAAAAGGAAGGGTTTGGAGAAGGCAAATGCAATGTAGACACGAAGATTTTTGGCGTGGTTCCGATAGGTGGTGATATCGTACGTCCACGTTGATGGAGACTTCAACCCACGAAGGGTAACGGTTGCGCGAGTCCACGGAGGGCTCCACCCACGAAGGGTCCACGAAGAAGCAACCTTGTCTATCCCACCATGGTCATCGCCCACGAAGGACTTGACTCACTCGGGTAGATATTCACGAAGTAGGCAATCTCCTTGCCCTTACAAACTCCTTGGTTCAACTCCACAATCTTGTCAGAGGCTCCCAAGTGAAACCTAACCAATCTAGGAGACACCACTCTCCAAAATGTAATAAATGGTGTGTTGACGATGAACTCCTTGCTCTTGTGCTTCAAATGATAGTCTTCCCAACACTCAACTCTCTCTCACAGATTTGGCTATGGTGGAAAGATGATTTGAGTGGAAAGCAACTTGGGGAAGGCTAGAGATCAAGATTCTTGTGGTTGGATTGGAATGTCTTGGATCTCAACACATGAGTAGGTGGTTCTCTCTCAGAAAATGGGTAGTGGAAGTGTAGGCACGTTCTGATGGCTCTCTCTTGAATAGAGAAGGGGTGGAGGGGTATATATAGCCTCCACATGAAATCTAACCGTTACACACATTTAACCCAACTCGGTCAGACCGAATAGAAGAACTCGGTGAGACCGATTCAATTCAAAATGTGAACGCTAGGATTTTCGGTGGGACCGACATGATCAACTCGGTGGGACCGATGCTCTAGGGTTAGGGCAAAACCTCATCTCGGTGTGACCGATTGCATGAACTCGGTGAGACCGATTTCAGCAATGAGCAAACAGAGAGTTGGTCAGGCAAACTCGGTGGGACCGATCGCTCCTTTCGGTGATACCGAAACATTACGAAAGGTAAACAGAGAGTTTGCATTGCGAACGCGGTGGGATCAATCGCTCATTTCGGTGAGACCGAAATGTTACGAAGGGAAATCGAGAGTTTGCAATCCCATCTCGGTGAGACCAAAATCCCTATCGGTGAGACCGAACTGATTAGGGTTTCTGGCTATGGCTATGTCAAAAGAACTCGGTGGCGCTGGATAGATCAAATCGGTGGGGCCGAGTTTGAATTTAGGTTTAGGACATATATGGAATTGAGAAAGTGGTTGAGGGCTTTGGAGCATATCACTAAGCATTTTGAGCAAGTAGACCATTAAGCAACACCTCATCCCCTTTTAATAGTATTGGCTTTTCCTATGGACTCAATGTGATCTTGGATCACTAAAATAGAAATGAAGAGTCTTGAGCTTTTGCCAATATTTGTCCTTAGCATTTTGAGGGGTCCACATCTCTAGTCCATGTGCCATGCCAATCATTGAACTACCTGAAATATTTAACTTGAATGGATATTAGTTCAATGAGCTATATGTTGTTATGAATTACCAAAACCACCCAGGGATTAGTTACACTTTCAATCTCCCCCTTTTTGGTAATTGATGACAACATATAGATCAAAGCTTCGACAAATGATAATATGAATGAAATATATCGTCGGTTTGAGAAGTATGTGATAAGCAAGAGCTCCCCCTAAATTTGTGCTTTATTTAAAATTTGCTTTTGAATGCAATTGCACAATCGATTAGGATCATGGGTTACTCTTCCATGTCACATACATCTTGGTGGAGCGCTCAAAATGATAGAATATAAATAGCATGCACTCATCACCAAGGCAAACATGATTGATCATACACAAGTGATAAGATATCATCATTCAAGCACACATTAAAGCATAATATGATCAATCACATGATCATAAGAGTTTGAGATACTCTTATCTCACACACAAGCATAAATAGTGTAGCAAACAAATGAGCAAATAACAAGTAGCAAGAGAGGCAAATAGAAGCAAAACACTCTCTCTCTCTCGAAGCCTATGATCTATACACTTTCTCCCCCTTTGGCAACAAGTTACCAAAAAGCTCGAAAATGCATAGTGCTATGCGGCATTCTAAGCACGATCTCCGGGAGCTCCGGTGTGCGAAGATGGCATGGAGAGAACAGCATCTGCAAAAGCTTTCGATGATGACTGAGGAACGGGAGGAGTTGCAACTGGAGGGGCAACTGGGGCAGTGGCTGCAGGTGCTGAAGTGGTGGCTCTTGTGTCACTGACTGGCATAGCTTCAGACCTGTTGGCTCTAGGCACTCTCTGAAATGCCTCTATGGTAGGTCTTCCTCTCCTGTCCTCTGCTTCTTCTTGAAGTTGCTCAACTATGGTCTGAATCTCTGTGATCTTCAAGTCTAGATCATAAAATTTTGTTTCAATATTATCCTCTCAAGACTTTCTTGATTTTGAGTCAGGGTAGCTAGTCCTTTCTCAATTCTCATAGTGGCCTCAAGCAGATAGCTGAGCTGATCCTGCTTGGTCCTGAGATTTATAGCTGAGACATCTGGAATCTTGGAAGTCTTTGCTGCCTTTGCTTTTTCTCTCTTCTCCTGAGCCTCCACAGATGTAGGATGTGATGCATCCATGACAACTACATTGTCCTCAAAGTCTGGTCTCAGGGGAAGGTGCTCTCTGTCTAGCAGATATGTGCTTGTGCCCATCTTGGAGTTGATGAGCATCTGAATGTATGAGGCATATCCACATGACCTCTTCTGATCTGCTGCAGTCCTCTTAATTGTTTCAACAATCAAGGTCATCACCTTGAACTTCTCTGGCACATCAAACATATGTAACAAGTTGATTGAGTGACCTCTGATCATCCTGTCATCTCCTGATTTGGGCAACAAGGTGTGCCTCAGTATAGTGTTGATGGTTGGTAGCCCTGACAACAGATAGTAAATGGACCCAAACTTGTGAGTCCCCAAAGCATCATCTGGAATTTCCTTGTACATGTGAGCCATGGAGTTATGATCTTTCCTGGGCTTGGCATAGACATTTGTGTCATCCTCACTTTCTTCAGGGGCATTGATCAGCTTGGCCCACTCAGCAATTGAAGATTGGTACCTAGTACCTTCAGTCATCCAGACTATCTTGCCATCTGGGTAAAAACGTGCAGTTGAATAAAATTGCATCACCATCTCATCATTCCATTTTGTCAATTTCTGACCAACAAAAGTGTCAACTCCATTCATTCTGAAGCTCTCATGAACTCCAGGGAAGTAATATTCATTGTCATCAATGAACTTCCAGTCGACCCATCTCATGTCACTGACTATGGGCTTCTTGTCCAAAAGAACTATCTCATAGAAGTCCTGCTGCTCCTTGGTGTGGAACCTGTAATCCACAGTAGTCCTTCTCCTTGTAGCATAGGGGTCTGTCTGCCTCCATAGTCTGAGACCTGCATCTTTTCTCAACTTCATGTTCTCTGCAATTGGATGAGTGTCATCATGATCTGGAATTTTTGGTTTTAGCTTCCTGAGCACTTGCTGCTCCTCATCTTCTTGAGCTTCGGGCACTGGGGCCTTGTTCTTCTCTGCAGCTGAGATATTTCTTGTGCTTCTCTTGGGTGCTGTTGGCTTTGGAGCTTGAGCTTGTGAAGATTGCTTGGGAGCTGTCTTGGGCTTGGATGGAGCAGCCCCAGACTTAATAGCATCTCCCATCAAGTTCTGAGATTTCTGAGCTGGTGCAGCATCTTCTTCTTCATCATCTTCATCTGGATCTCTCATCATTGATGATCTGCCAATCACTCTGGCCATGGTCTTCTTGAACCTTTCTTTCCTCTTCTTGCCGCTAGCGGCCACTTCTTCTCTTGGTTCAGCAGTGAACTCCATGGTTTCCTGAGTTGAGGCTCTGGCTTTGGACATGGGCACTCTCTTGGCAGGAACTTTCTTCTTCATGCCAGGCTTGATGGCAGCAGCAGCAGCATACTCCTTCTTGACTACCTTCTTCTTTGAGGTGACCTCCTCATCAACCACAAAGTCTTCATCTTCAGAATCTGAGGTTCTCTTCTTCCTTTGCCTAGTTGCAGCCTTAGGAAAGTTGCTTGGGGTGCTTCTGCTACCCTCATCATAGCTACTGTTGAATGGGCTAGTGCCCTCACTGAGATTTGCTTGCTCCTCTGATTTGTTCTGGCTGTCACTGTTGTCTGACATCTCTGACACTGAAAGCTGACCCTGTGAATAGATAGGTTGAGATGGAGTGGATAAGCATCACAAAATATAGCCATTTTGCAAAACAAATGAGTCAAAAACTTAGTTTTAGTTTTCTACAGAAAGCATTTCGGAGCTACCGATATTACAAACTCGGTGACACCGAAGCAGCTTTAGAGTCTAAACATGTGAAATCGGTCAGACCGAGACACAGTTCGGTGACTCCGAGATGCTAGGGTTTCACAGAGAAATGAACTCGGTCACACCGATTGGTATGTTTCGGTCAGACCGAAAAATACTTGTGCTATGGCCTGAGCCAAATCGGTGAGACCGAAATCCTAATATCGGTCGGTCCGAGATGAGTTCGGCGGAAACCTAAACCTAAATGTTTGCATAAAATCTAATCTAACGGAGTTTCCAGTGGATAGAGTAGTCTCAAAACATGGAAAGAATATAGGCATTGATCTTTGTGCTCAGAATCGGAGTGGGGAAGGCACAAAGGGACGAGTTCATACCCTAACTTGGCGATGAACTCGCTACGGCGATAACGGCGGTGAAGATTCCGGTTGACGGTGGTGAAAACCAGCGGCAGGAGGACGTTGGCGACGAGGAGATGATCTGGAGACCTCGAGTCGGCAGAGCTGGACAGGCCCGGGCAAAGCGTTTGGAGGAATTTCCAAATTTTCAGCCCGTGGGAATATATGTCCAGTCACTGTCGGTGTGACCGAGTGGAACGACTCGGTGGCACCGAGATGCAGAATCGCAAGCGGTTGCTGCAACTCGGTGTGACCGAAAGGTTCAAATCGGTTGCACCGAGATTAAAACTTAGATCAACTTAATGAACTCGGTGTGACCGAATGGGATGGATCGGTCAGACCAAAATGCATTAAGAAGTTTTGGAAGTTAAGTCTATGACGAATCGGTGGCTCCGAGTGCTCCTCACTCAGAGGGTCCGAATATGACTTGATCAAACTTTGTGATGTAGCATGAATAGAGTTTGAGACGAGAAAAGCATAGATAGCTAGAGGGAGTACTTAGGCATTCTTGTCCATCCATTTGGCAGAAAGAAGAAAAAGCAATCAATCAAAACAACAAATGGATGTCCTCGAATGGAGAAAAAATTATGCATCCAACATGCTCACACAATAAGATAGCAAATGAAATATGTGTCAAAGCATGCACAAACACTCTAGCATCTATCAAGCAATTAGCGATGACTAGGTCATCTATATATGAGTATATTGACTTAGGAGTCAAATGAGAACATTTGATCATAGGTCATACTCATCATTTAAGCACAAGTGGGGTTACCACTTTTACATAAAGCATTGTTGTGTTCACACCATTAGAGTTGCTTTAGCTCAATTCTTAGAGTAAAGCTCCCCCTAGATGTGATATCCCCCTAAGAGGGATGAACTAACCTTGGGTTTTGTCGATGATGAGTTCATGTAGATGTTGAAGATGTGGATGCTCAATGTTGATGTAGATCATTTGGAGCAATCCATTGGAGTGAGTTGCACTTTTAATACCTACATGGGTTAGTCCCACAAGGAACACACAAGGATATCCATAGACATAGAGTGAAATACACATATGATGTTGTCCATGAAAGCATTAGGTTACCTTGTCCCTTGTCTTACCAACAAGAGGGTTTGTGACTCCTTGAACTAGTGCAAGATATGGAAGTTGATTGCACTTGTCCTTGCCAAAATGAATATGAGTGAAGTATGTTGGCGGAGTCACCCTCAAGAACTCTCTAGTTCTTCTTCTTTGGGATCCACATCATCTTGATGGGAATCCTTGGAGTTGTAGTCGTACTTGATGAAGTAGAACTTGATGTAGTCTTGGGAACCCACTTGACCAAGGCCTTTGGGGCTTCTTCAAATGCATCAATCTCCTCTTGAAGCTTGTCCTTGCCCTTTAGCTTGTGGTCTTGTGGTGGAAGATCATCTTGAGCTTGTGTTCCCTCGAAAGAAGTGGGATCATACTTCTCTTGTTGAGGAACAAACTTCGTCTTGGGGTATTGATCTTCTTCCCACTCAACTCCATTGGCATTGAACTTGCGTTCAAAACCAACACCTTGATTCTTCCGGTGCCTTCCTTTCTTGCGTACAATTTCCTCAAATTGCTTACTTCCGGCAAGGCTCTTGTAAACACCTTTCTCTATAATTCTCTTCAATAAGCTATTTTCTTGCTCAAGTGTAACTTGGCTAAGAGAATCATTAGTGGAATCAAGAGAACTACTAGAAGCAACAATATTGGATTTAACAAGATTATTGTTACTACTAGAAGAAGAATCTTTCTTGTACTTGTTGCTAGATTTTACTTGTGGCATGTAAGTAGACAAGAGTAAACGCTTGGCAATGTAAGAAGAACTTTTCTTACGGAGATCATCATTGATCGCTTTTAAGAACCCATGCTCTTGCTCTAGATTGAGCTTTTCAAAGTGTAGCTTCTCATGAGTCTTTAAAAGCTCTCAATGATCCTCTAAGGTAGTTTCATGAGCTAACTTAAGAGTGTTTAATTCTTTAGTTAGACGCTCAATCTCCTTCTTGTCATTGTCATTCGTTTCATCTTAATTAGCATAATTAACAGCAATTTCATCATAGTTTTTGTCACTAGAGTTGTCAACAAGTAAATCATCATCACCTAGCAAATCATCATCATCACTATTGAAATCAACATACTCGGGGTGTGATACCTTGGGGCCTTTAGCCATGAAGCATATTCCAATCCCTTTATTTGGTGAGTCAAATATGTCGTAGGAGTTGGATAACACAAGTGCAAGACCGGCAACACCTTCATCTTGAGTATGTTCGGAGTCGGAGTGATAACTTCTCTCGGAGTGGTGTTCGGAGTCGGAACCGGATACCCATTCACCAACATGAGCTTGATGTCTTCGTCTTGTGTAGCTCTTTGATGACTTGTCCTTCCTTTTCGAATCTTTGCTTCTGCGAGAGGGTCTTCGTTCATAACGATCATCTCTACTCCTTCTCTCTCTTGGAGGTGTTTCCTCTCTTTTACTCCTCCTTTTAGGTGAGTCTTCTCTTCTTTTGTAGGGAGCCGTACACTCATTGGAATAGTGTCTGCGTCTTCCACAATTGTAGCAATTTCGTTCACGACTAGAAGATCTCTAGTCATAGTAGGACCTTGACTTGGAACTTCTCTCCTTGCTTCTACTCTTGTAGAACTTGTTGAAGTTCTTCACCATTAGGCTCAATTCTTCATTGAAGGCTTGTTTCTTACTTGATATTGTAGGAGCATCACATGAAGCTTTGTAAGCACCATTAGACTTGTTGTGAAGCTCTTCTTTATCCTTGAGTGACATCTCATGAGCAACAATTCTACCAATGACTTCTGTTGGCTTGAGATCTTTGTAATTGGGCATCATTTGGATCAAAGTGCACACGGTATCATATTTTCCATCCAAGGCTCTTAGGATCTTCTTGATGATGAATCTGTCGGTCATCTCTTCACTTCCTAAGTCGGCAATCTCATTTGTGATGAGAGCAAGCCTAGAATACATTTCAGCGACTCCTTCACCATCCTTCATTTTGAACTTGTCAAGTTGACTTTGAAGCACATCCAATTTGGATTCCTTGACGGACTCGGTACCTTCGTGCATATCAACCAAAGTATCCCAAATTTCCTTTGCATTCTCAAGACGGCTGATTTTGTTGAATTCTTCGGGGCACAATCCATTGAAGAGGATATCGCAAGCTTGAGCGTTTTATTGCAACATCTTCAATTCTTCCGCGGTTGCTTTACGATTCGGTTCTCTTACATCTTCGAAGAATTCACCTTGCAAACCAATACATACAATAGCCCAAACGGCGGGGTTATGTCCAAGAATATGCATTTTCATCTTATGCTTCCAACTAGCAAAATTTGTACCATCAAAGTAAGGACCTCTACGGTGGTAATTTCCCTCGCTAGACGCCATACTCTCCTAGGTTGTGAAACTAAGGATATGATCACCAAAGCTATGGAAATCAAGGCAAATGGAGACCAAAGCTCTGATACCACTTGTAGGATCGAAAGTAGGTCTAGTGGGGGGGTGATTAAACTACTTAACCAAATAAAAATCTAGCCTTTTCCCAATTTTAAGTCTTGGCAGATTTTAGCAACTTAGCACAAGTCAAGCAATCAACCTACACATGCAATTCTAAGAGTATAGCAGCGGAAAGTAAAACATTGCATATGAAGGTAAAAGGAAGGGTTTGGAGAAGGCAAACGCAATGTAGACACGAAGATTTTTGACGTGGTTCAGATAGGTGGTGCTATCATACGTCCACGTTGATGGAGACTTCAACCCACGAAGGGTAACGGTTGCGCGAGTCCAAGGAGGGCTCCACCCACGAAGGGTCCACGAAGAAGCAACCTTGTCTATCCCACCTTGGCCATCGCCCATGAAGGACTTGCCTCACTCGGGTAGATCTTCACGAAGTAGGCGATCTCCTTGCCCTTACAAACTCCTTGGTTCAACTCCACAATCTTGTCGGAGGCTCCCAAGTGACACCTAACCAATCTAGGAGACACCACTCTCCAAAAGGTAATAAATGGTGTGTTGATGATGAACTCCTTGCTCTTGTGCTTCAAATGATAGTCTCCCCAACACTCAACTCTCTCTCACAGATTTGGCTATGGTGGAAAGATGATTTGAGTGGAAAGCAACTTGGGGAAGGCTAGAGATCAAGATTCTTGTGGTTGGATTGGAATGTCTTGGTCTCAACACATGAGTAGGTGGTTCTCTCTCAGAAAATGAGTAGTGGAAGTGTAGGCACGTTCTGATGGCTCTCTCTTGAATAGAGAAGGGGTGGAGGGGTATATATAGCCTCCACACAAAATCTAACCGTTACACACATTTGACCCAACTCGGTCAGACCGAATAGAAGAACTCGATGAGACCGATTCAATTCAAAATGTGAATGTTAGGATTTTTGGTGGGACCGACATGATCAACTCGGTGGGACCGATGCGCTAGGGTTAGGGAAAAACCACATCTCGGTGTGACCGATTGCATGAACTCGTTGAGACCGATTTCAGCAATGAGCAAACAGAGAGTTGGTCAGGCAAACTCGGTGGGACCGATCGCTCCTTTCGGTGATACTGAAACGTTACGAAAGGTAAACAGAGAGTTTGCATTGCGAACTCAGTGGGACCGATCGCTCATTTCGGTGAGACCAAAATGTTACGATGGGAAACAGAGAGTTTGCAATCCCATCTCGGTGAGACCGAAATCCCTATCGGTGAGACCGAACTGATTAGGGTTTCTGGCTATGGTTATGTCAAAAGAACTCGGTGGCGCCGGATAGATCAAATCGGTGGGGCCGAGTTTGACTTTAGGTTTAGGACATATATGGAATTGAGAAAGTGGTTGAGGGCTTTGGAGCATATCACTAAGCATTTTGAGAAATTAGACCATTAAGCAACACCTCATCCCCTTTTAATAGTATTGGCTTTTCCTATGGACTCAATGTGATCTTGGATCACTAAAATAGAAATGAAGAGTCTTGAGCTTTTGCCAATATCTGTCCTTAGCATTTTGAGGGGTCCACATCTCTAGTCCATGTGCCATGCCAATCATTGAACTACCTGAAATATTTAACTTGAATGGATATTAGTTTAATGAGCTATATGTTGTTATGAATTACCAAAACCACCCAGGGATTAGTTGCACTTTCAATTGCGACGCATCCCGTGAAGGATTAGGATGTGTCCTAATGCAAGAGCGTAAAGTGATTGCTTATGGCTCTCGCCAGTTGCGTCCTCATGAAGAGAACTATCCAGTACATGATCTAGAACTAGTTGCTGTTATCTATGCATTGAAGTTGTGGCGACATTACCTCCTCGGTAATCGTTGTGAGATCTACACGGACCATAAAAGTCTGAAGTACTTGTTCACTCAGCCATCTCTGAACCTCCATCAGCAAAGATGGATGGAGACCATTACGGACTATGATTTGGGTATTTCTTATACCCCTGGCAAGGCTAATGTAATGGCTGATGCTTTGAGCCATAAATCCTACTGCTGTGAACTTGAGGTTCAGCTACAGCAACCACTCCTGTATGAAGAGCTTCGAAAGCTAAATCTCGAGATAGTTCCTCAAGGATACCTAAATACCATGGTTGTTGAACAAGACCTTGAGAAGGCTATTAAGAGTGTGCAAGCTAAAGATGCTGAAGTTGATCTGATGAAGAAAGATCTTCACCTGGAAAAGTACAGGGATTTTTCGCTATCTGAAGATGGAACCTTGTATTTTAGAGACCGCATTGTCGTACCTCGATTCGAGCTTCTGACCGACAAGGTCATGGAGGAGGCACATGATACACCGCTGTCTATTCATCCGGGTAGCACCAAGATGTATCGTGATCTCCGTCAAAGGTACTGGTGGTCTAAAATGAAGCAGGATATTACTCGATATGTTGTTGAATGTGATGTTTGCCGTCGCGTTAAAGCAGAACATCAGAAGCCTGTTGGAATTCTGCAACCACTTCCTATTCCTTTGTGCAAATGGGATAAATTTCAAATGGATTTCATTACCGGTCTTCCCAAGTCACAAAAGGGTCACGATGCTATTCTTGTTGTCGTCGACCAACTTTCTAAGGTTGCACACTTTCTGCCTGTCAAAGAGACTATCACTGCTAGTCAGTTAGCAGAGTTGTATATCTCCAGAATTGTTTCACTCCACAGTATTCCGAAGGAGATCAGTTCGGACCGTGGCGGTCTTTTCACCTCAAAGTTCTGGGAAAGTTTCCAAGAGGCTATGGGAACTCATATTTCCTGGAGTTCAGCTTATCACCCCCAGTCCCAAGGCCAAGTCGAGCGAGTCAATCAAGTGCTTGAAGACATGCTGCGAGCTTGTGTTATTTCTTTCGGCAAGAAGTGGGAAGAATCTCTTCCGTATGCTGAGTTCTCTTATAACAACAGCTATCAAGCCAGCTTGAAAATGGCCCCCTTCGAAGTACTCTATGGACGTAAGTGTCGAACCCCTTTGAACTGGTCAGAAACTGGGGAATGACCGCTCATTGGCCCGTATATTATCCAACACGCCGCAGAGCAAGTCCGTATCGTCCGCGAAAATCTCAAGGCGACTCAGGACCACCAGAAGAGCAACTACGATCGCAAACGATGGGGTTTGACTTATCAACCTGGCGATCAAGCTTATTTGCGAGTCACTCCTATGAAGGGCACTCACCGCTTTGGAATCAAGGGCAAGTTAGCTCCACGCTACATTGGTCCCTTTCGCATTGTTGCCAGACGTGGTCAGGTGGCATATAAACTGGAGTTACCGCCGCAATTCTCACATATCCACGACGTCTTCCATGTGTCACAACTTCGTCGTTGCTTCAAGGAGTCTCCGCACAGAGCAGTGGATCACGAGATGCTCGAATTGCAAGATGACCTATCTTATAAGGAGCATCCGATCCGCATCCTCGATGAAGCTGAACATCGAACTCTTCAGAAGACAACCAAGTTCCTGAAAGTGCAGTGGTCGAATCATACTGAAGACGAAGCCACTTGGGAACGCGAGGATCATCTTCGGGAAGAATATCCTGACCTCTTTCCTTCTACCTCCTGAATTCTCGGGACGAGAATTTCTTTTAGAGGAGGAGAATTTGTAACACCCCTGTGTAATAATCACTGCGACACTCTGCTAATATTGCCAAGTCATTTTCATTTGCAGAGCTTGATCATATTGGTTAAACAAATCAATTCCAAAGTTCTCTCTGAAAATCACTTCAAATTCAAAGTAAAACAAAAATGAAATGAAATTGCTCAAAACTTGTGAAAAAAATGTTCACTTTATAGCAAATATTCCAAAACCATTTACTGTTAAGGAACACAACATCATCATCAACCATAGAATGGGCCTAAGCATTTGAACAGTGCCAGAACAACACCATAAATGCCTATTTCAATTTTTGAAAAATCCAAATGAATTCCAAAATTGCTCAAACTTTTTGTGGCAGTGATGGATATTGCAATGTACCTATGTGAGCAAGTTTCACATTTTTGCAAATTCATTTGGTGGCTCGAAATAATACAAAACCCTCTCTGTAAAAAGAAAAAAAAGCAGAAAAAGAAAAGAGAAAAAGGCCAATGTGCACTGGCCCAAGTGCACAGTGCCTGAATCGGCCCATCTCCCTCTCTCTCTCACTGCGTGTCGGCACGCCCGTGGTCGCCGCGCGCACGCCGGCGAGACGCTGCAGCGCGACGGCCACCGACGCCCCACCGACGCGGGGGATAAGGCCGAAGCCCCATTCCTCCCCCTGGCCTCCACTGCCATTCTCCCCCTCTCCCTCGCTCCCTCCTCACCTCCTCTCCTCCTTCAGATCCGTCGCCCGAGCGCCATCGCCGCCACGCCTCACTGCTTGCCGCGGCCACCGGCGCCTGCTCCTTCCTCCGTAGTGCCAAGGAGGTCCGCCGGCGACTGCCTCGCCGTCTGGTGGCCTCAGCTGGAGCTGGGAGGCACCGCAACACCGGACCTCCTCCGTCCCCTTCTCCAAAAGCCGTCGGTCCTCTCCGACTCCGGCGACGCTCCTGCTGCTCCTAAACCTCCAAGGGCCACCGTGTGTGCCGCTAGGTGAGCCCCTCTTCCTCCCCATCCCTCTGGTCGCCCTCGCGCGTTCGATAGCTACCTCCTTCGTGGTGCCCGAACAAGATGCCGCGCGAGCTCGTCGTCAGCGAGTCTCCGATGACCAGCTTGTCACGGGCTAGTGCCCGTTGCACTCACCGCGCCCCGTAGGTCCTCCCCAACCTCTCCATTTGCTCGCTAGCTCCCCGTAGCACCTTTTCCCTCGAGCTCCCGTACGCACCGCCGCCTCCGCTCATCGCCGGCGTCGTTTCCGGCCGAGTCCGGCCGTGCCACCACCGCCAATCGACGCGGCGTCGAGTGGCCGTTCGAACGGACCCAACCGCGCGCCGAACGGCGCCGCAGAACACATTTCCGACGAGGCCGAGTGACCTTCGCCGCGTTTTCGTGCTCGCCGGTGTTCAGTCGCCGGCCGGCCGATGTGGCAAGGCCAGGCCCCACCTCTGGGTGGCTGACAGTGGGCCCCACGGGTCCCAGTTGACTGGGTTGACCAGTCAACTGCTGACTGGGCTGCCCAGTGAGACTGACGTATTGTAACACCCCCTTGTAATGGCCACAGTGATCAGCTGTTAATAATGCCATGTCATCATCATTTGCAGTGCCAAATCATTTGGGTTAATAATCCAATTCAAATTCAAAATCTGAAAATCAAATTAAATTCCAAAGTGCAAATTGAAGTTGATCAAACTCTGCTGGAGAAATGTTATTTAATTAGCAAATAATCCAGTGGTCATGGCAAAATCATAATCATTATTTTTGGAGTTAGCTAAGTGAGTGAAACTACCTGAAACAGCACTCAAAACAGACTATTTACATCTATTAAATTAATATCAAACTCAAATGGAATCCAAATTTGTCCAAACCACTTTTTGGTGAGAGATAATATTGCACTGCAATATTAGGGTCAACTCCCACATTTTTCAAAAGTGCACAAGTGCCCTAAACATTTTGAAACAGAAAAGAATAAAAGAAACAAAAACAGAAAAAAAAAAAATAATAATAAAAACGAGGCACTGTGCACAGGCCTAAGTGCACAGTGCCAGGAGCCCAGCCCACCGCGGCCTGTTTCTCCCTCCTCCCTCTCTCTCCGACGCCGTGTCGCCCCGTCCCTGGCTGCGCGCGCTCGCGCCGGTCGCCGCTCGACAGCGCGACGCCGCGGGCGCCGCGAGAGGATAAGGGCGATGCCCGAGCCATCCCCCCTGGTCCTCCTCGACCACTCCTCCCTTCTCCCCTCGTTTTCTCCACCTCTCCCCATCGGCGCCCGACGCGGGCGCCGCCGTGCCTCGCCGTTGCCGCGGCCACCGGCCACCCTTCGTCAAGCGGACAAGTCAGCGAGCTCCGCCCCGCTCCTCTTCGTCGCCTAGCGTCCTCAGTTTGAGCCGAGGAGCAGCGAAGGCGGTGAATCGAGCCGTTCCCCTTCAACTCTGCCTCCGGCGATCTTCGTCGACTCCGGTGACCTCCTGCACTACTAAGCTTTCACAGGGCCACCGTGAGCCTGCTAGGTGAGCGCCGCCTTCTTCTCCTTCTCTTCCCACCGTCGTTTGAGCTCTCTGGCTCTAGTTTCACCGGCGCCCGAACGCGCCTCCGCATGAGCTTGTCGCCGGCAGCCGTCCGGTGAGCGTTTGGTCACGGGCTCACGCCCGTCGAGCTCGCACACGCACGTAGAGGATTTCTGGCCGTTTAGTTCTTCGCTAGCGCGTCTGCATCGCCGATCTCCACCGCACCCGAACTCCGGCGTCCGCCGCGATGCTCGCCGCCGTCGCTACACGCCGTCTCCGGCCACGCCACCGCCACCACTCGACGCGCCGTCGAGTGGCCGTTCGAATGCGACCGGCCCTGCCCTTTTTGGTGGCCCGTAGGCAAAATCCGACAAGGCCCGAGGCCACCGCCGCGTTCTGGCGTCGCCGCCGGTGAGCCGCCGGCCCCGCTGACGTGGCACACGTAGGACCCACCTCTGGGTCGCTGCCCGCGGGCCCGTGGGACCCCAGTTGACTGTGTTGACCCAGTCAACTGCTGACTGGGCAACCCAGTGAGGCTGACATGTGGGCCCCGCGTTAGTTAAAAGATTTAAAAGAAAAAGAAAATGTTAAATAAGTTAATTAAACTAATGTCTCACTGACATGTGGGGTCCACCCCCTAATTAACCCTGGTAATTAAATTAATCCACTGATTAGCCTAAACAGAGGCTGACATGTGGGTCCCACTGGACCCACATGTCATATTTGACTGGTCAACCGTCCTGTTGACTTGCTGATGTCAGCATTACCTCATGCTGACGTCATAATTCATTTTCTGTTAAATAAAATAATTCCAGAAATTCAAATAATCTTTAAAAATTAATAACTTTTAAACCGTAGCTCGGATCGAAAAAGTTAAAACATGAAAGTTGCTCAGAACGACGAGACGAGTCTGATCGTGCCGTCTGTTTCTCCATCGGAACCTCCTACGTAGAAGAACTCGAAACTCCGGACCCGAATCCGGCAGATGAATAGTGCACCCACGTCGGATATTAAATCCCAGAATAATTCTAAAAATAACTAAAATGACTTAGATGCATATTCAGGCAACCCTGCACTGCATCATAGCATCACACGCACCGTGTTGCATTTGTTTGCATTATGTTTACCTGTTTCTTCCCCCTCTTCTCTCTCGGTAGCCCCCGACGTTGACGTAGCTCCCGAGGCAGACGCCGCACAGGAGTACGACTACGTCCCCGACGATACTACTGAAGACCTTGCCCTTGCCCCCGAGCAAACAGGCAAGCACCCCCATTTTGAGCATTCCGATATCGCCTACTCTCTCCCCTCTTATGCTTGCACTAGATGTTACTGCTGCTATTACTATCCTACTCTGTTGCATAGCCTGTTTACTTGTAACCTACTTTTGATACATGCCTGTTATCCTAAACTGTTTAGCATAGGATGGGTAGAGACACGACAGAGACCCCCACTTGATCCCGACTGCCCTGCTGGATATCAGAAGACCCGATCATCGGGATTGAAGATCAGTCCAGGGCACCGCACATCACTTTCCCCCCTTTTGTTGCCGACACTGCTGGGTTACCGTCGAGTGCCGAGGGTGATACCTCGTTAGCACTTCTGATGTTAACCTTGTAGGTTAGTTACTCGGTCGTGGTAAGCGAGGGTGATTCCTCCTACACCACCCCCGATAACGACATCGTCGCGCAACCTCTCAAGTGTGGACCTCGAGGGTGATGCCTCCTTCGTTCACCTTGATGACAACATCGAGCGGGAATTCCATCGAGGGTGATTCCTCAGGGTTCCCTTCGGTGTCAGACACACAGTTACCTTGGATATTATGACTTGCACTAAACTATGATACTAAAGACGGGTCGGCCCTGAGGGGTACCCGCGCGAGCTTAACGCGAAGTGATGTGGAGTCGGGTTGACCTGGATGGTGCCCGCGAGATAACTACGAGGCGTGGCCGGGCATTCTTAGCCCTTGCCGCAAGTCCTCGAGACGGGGCGACGGGGTCACATCGATCGTGAGTCTCTGCTCGTTTCCGCGCGCTTCTAATCCACTACGGTTTGGATATTTGATCCGAGGGGCCTCTGGCCCGATAGCACTAACCATCACGTGGGCATAGTATGGGCGTTCTGCGTCGTACACATCAGCCGAAGCTTGTTTGACGTCAGTAAGGAGCGGCGCACGCCGAGTTGGACTGGTAACGCAACCGCGCTTGTATAAGGGGTTGCTAGGTCTGCTCTCGGTGGCCCCGTTACGTGCAGGAGTTCCCGGGGCGATGGCCCAAGACCCCTGGGGGCATAGGTTTAGTCCGGCGTGCTGACCTCTCTTATAAGCCTAGGTCGGGTTGCGGCGTGTTGCTTAGCCGAGGCCGGGCATGACCCAGAAAAGTGTGTCCGGCCAGAGTTAAGTGAGCGTGGTGGGTAAGTTGGTGCACCCCTGCAGGGAAGAAACTTCTATCGATAGCCTGTCCTACGGTAACGGACACTCGGAGTTGTATCCCGATCGGTACAACTAGAACATGTGATGAGAACTGGATAGTACTGCTCTGGGATTGCTTTCTCGCAGGGAGTCGAGAAAGGATCTCAGGTCGAGGTTGATGATATTACTACTACTACTTTACATTATGTTCATCTGCTCTCTCCTGATGCTGCAAGACTGTCGAAGATTGTTGAAGATGCTAGTCTTCGATAGGACTAGGCTTTCCCCCTCTACTCTGGCATTTCTGCAGCCCAGTCCACATATACAGCCATTCCTTTGACAATGATGCATATGTAGTGTAGATCCTTGCTTGCTGAGTACTTCGGATGAGTACTCACGTTTGCTTTATTTTCTTTTTCCCCCATTTTCCATTTGATGCCACCAGACGACGGAGCCCCTAAGCCAGAAGCCCCAGCCGACGACCAGTACTACTATCCGCCTGGCGAGTACTACTACTACGAGGAGCCGTTCGACAACCAGGAGTAGGATCGGAGGGTCCAGGGCAGGAGGCCTACGCCTTTCGATCGTAGTTTTTATTTTTACCCCGCCTCTGTGAAGGCTTATCTCTCTCTCTGTAATATATCTGTACTCAGATATCTAATGCTTCCGCTGACGCTTGTATGCCATCGAGCTTGTATTCGAGCCCTCGAGGCCCTGGCTTGTAATATTAAGCTTGTATGACTTTATTTTATGTTTTAGAGTTGTGTTGTGATATCTTCAAGTGAGTCCTTAGGCTTGATCGTGCGCATTTGCGTGTATGATTAGTGCACGATTAAGCCGGGGTCGTCACAGGTTGGTATCAGAGCCGACTGCCTCTAGGAATCCCCCTTCCCAATTCCTTGGCCGAAGTTGAGTCTAGTGGTCAAAAATTGTTTTAATAACTTGGCTGTGTGGCTTACGGGCCCACGTCGCCAACTGGGTGGTATTAGGATCTTTTATTCCTCGTCTTTACTCTGGGATTCTAATCTCTCATCTATTCGGGTTTAATAAAATTTACTAACACCGACATTTAGGATCTCGTTAATTCTATCCACCCGGAGAGCTGGATTCAGTGCGATTTCCCTGTCATTGATCTGATTAGTCTGATAATCATTTCCTTTCCATTGTTTTGTTTAACCTTTCCTTTTGAGATCGGTTATATTTCTCAATGTCTTATGACAATCCTGAACTTCTTATTTCAGATGGATCGACTGTTTCCCCCTCGTCCTACGACGCAGCTCGTGCTTCGCACCCGTGCTCGAGACGTCCCTGGGTTTTCCAGCTGTTCTGATCGCCCTCTTGATCAGGCTGGGATACCGCTGGTGCCCCGAGTACATGGTCTATGAGGTTTATCGTGAGTTCAACCAGGAGCAGTACTATGCTGATGTTCGCATCTACGATCAGCAGGATAACTCTGACACTGAGCTTCACCGTTTTCACGGTATCGGCGTGACGATTGAGATGGCAGTCCATGATGCTGCTTACTCTGCCGTCGCACGACTTCGAGGACAGTTCAGTGCTGACTTGGATGCCTCTGAGTATCGGTACATTCCGTATGCACCTGTTGGAGATGCTACTGGATTTTACACAGCTATCTGTGCCCCGTACGAGCCTCGTCGCTATGATCAGCGAGTTCTGATCCAGTATGCTCAGGCTTTGGATCGCACTGTTCGTGCACTTGCTGTTGAGTTGTTTGCCACTCGAGCACGCTACTACGAGGCTATGACACAGTTGCTACCAGCTGTTCGTGCAGGGATGCATCCGGAGTACATTCTTTACCCGAGCAGGACTGAGATGCCATCAGGGATCGTCTGGCCTGCTGTGGGAGGTCACACGCCTGCACGTGGACCTCTTCTTTCTTCTCGAGACCGGGTTCTGCATCAGAGTGCACACGGAGAGTAGGATCCAGCAAGTTGATCGATCTTCGGTGTTTTCTAAACTCGACTTGAGGTTGGGTTATCACCAGATCCGTGTTCGCGAAGAGGATATTCCGAAGACTGCATTCGTTACTCGTTATGGCTCATACGAGTACACCGTCATGTCATTTGGTCTGACGAATGCTCCCGCTACCTTCTCCCGCTTAATGAATTATATATTCATGGACTTCCTCGACAAATTCGTCGTGGTATATCTGGATGATATTCTGGTTTATTCGAAGAACAAAGAAGAACATGCTGAGCACCTTCGACTAGTTCTGGAGAGACTTCGAGAGCACCAATTATATGCCAAGTTCTCTAAATGCGAATTCTGGCTTCCTGAAGTGACCTACCTTGGACATGTGATTTCCAAGGACGGTATTGCCGTTAACCCGGAGCGTGTTCAGGCTATCCTTGACTGGACTCCTCCGAAGAATGCCAAGCAGGTCCGAAGCTTTCTCGGTCTAGCCAGCTATTGTCACCGATTCGTCGAGAACTTCTCCAAGATCGCCAAGCCCCTGACTAATCTGCTCCACAAAGGCGTTAAGTTTGAGTGGACAGACAAGTGTCAGGAAAGTTTCCAAACCCTCAAGGACAAGCTCACTTCTGCTCCAGTGCTTGCTCCTCCTGATTCTCGCAAGGACTTTGTCATATATTGCGACGCCTCTCGTCAGGGATTAGGCTGCGTCCTAATGCAAGAGCGGAGAGTAATTGCATATGCTTCACGTCAATTGCGTCCACATGAAGAGAATTATCCAGTGCATGATCTTGAACTTGCAGCAGTGATGTATGCATTGAAGTTATGGCGACACTACCTTCTGGGTAATCGGTGTGAAATTTATACCGATCACCAAAGTCTGAAATACTTATTCACTCAACCGGATCTTAATCTCCGACAACAACGATGGTTAGAAGCTATTGCGGATTATGACTGCGGTATTTCTTATACCCCGGGCAAAGCTAATGTGATGGCCGATGCCCTGAGTCGCAAGTCATATTGCAACAACCTCATGGTTAGGCAAGCTCAACCTCGTCTTCACGCAGAACTGACTCAGCTGAATCTGTGAATTCTTCCCCAGGGTTCTCTTAATAACCTTGTGGTACAGCCAGACCTTCTGAAGGCTGTTAAAGAAGCGCAAGCCAAAGATGCTGAAATTGACTTGATGAAGAAGGAGCTTCACCTTGCTAAGTATCGGGATTTCTCAGTTGCTGAAGATGGTACATTATATTTCAGAGACCGCATCGTAGTACCTCGCTTCGAGCTGATGACTGACAAAGTCATGAAGGAGGCCCATGATACACCGCTGTCTATCCATCCGGGTAGTACCAAAATGTATCGAGATCTTCGTCAAAGGTACTGGTGGTCTAGGATGAAGCAGGATATTGCTCGTTATGTTGCCGAGTGTGACGTTTGTCATCGCGTGAAGGCAGAACATCAGAAACCTGCTGGAATTCTGCAACCGCTCCCTATTCCTCTATGGAAGTGGGATAAAGTGCAAATGGACTTCATCACTGGTCTTCCCAAGTCTCAGAAGGGTCACGATGCCATTCTTGTCGTCATCGACCAACTCTCCAAGGTTGCTCATTTCCTACCTGTTAAGGAGACTATCACCGCTAGCCAGCTAGCAGAACTGTACATTGCCAGAATTGTTTCACTCCATGGTATTCCCAAGGAAATCAGTTCAGACCGTGGCAGTATTTTCACTGGCCATTTCTGGGAAAGTTTCCAGAAAGCAATGGGAACTCATATTACCTGGAGTTCAGCTTATCATCCCCAATCCCAAGGCCAAGTTGAGCGCGTTAATCAAGTGCTTGAAGACATGCTATGAGCCTGTGTTATATCCTTCGGTAAGAAATGGGAGGAATCTCTCCCGTATGCCGAGTTCTCTTATAACAACAGTTATCAAGCCAGCTTAAAAATGGCCCCATTTGAGGTTCTTTATGGACGAAAATGTCGAACCCCTCTGAATTGGTCAGAAACTGGGGAACGACCTCTTGTTGGACCGGACATTATTCAGCATGCCGAAGAACAAGTCCGAATTATCCGGGAGAATCTCAAAGCAGCTCAAGACCGTCAGAAGAGTAATTATGATCGCAAGCGATGGGGTGTGATCTATCAACCTGGTGATCAAGCTTATCTTCGTGTCACTCCAATGAAGGGCACCCGTCGTTTCGGAATCAAGGGCAAGCTAGCTCCTCGCTATATTGGTCCTTTCCGCATCGTGGCTAGACGGGGACAGGTGGCATATAAATTGGAGTTGCCACCGCAATTCTCCCATATTCATGATGTCTTCCACGTGTCGCAACTCCGTAAGTGCTTCAAGGAATCTCCGCATCGTGCAGTGGATCATGAGATGCTACAACTGCAAGATAATCTTTCATATAAGGAGCATCCGATCCGCATCCTCGACGAAGCTGAGCGTCGTACTCGTCAGAAGACGACCAAGTTCCTAAAAGTGCAATGGTCGAATCATACTGAAGATGAAGCCACTTGGGAACGCGAGGATCATCTTCGGGAAGAATATCCCGAACTCTTTCCTTCTACCTCCTAAATTCTCGGGACGAGAATTTCTTTTAGAGGAGGAGAATTTGTAACACCCCCTTGTAATGGCCACAGTGATCAGCTGTTAATAATGCCATGTCATCATCATTTGCAGTGCCAAATCATTTGGGTTAATAATCCAATTCAAATTCAAAATCTGAAAATCAAATTAAATTCCAAAGTGCAAATTGAAGTTGATCAAACTCTGCTGGAGAAATGTTATTTAATTAGCAAATAATCCAGTGGTCATGGCAAAATCATAATCATTATTTTTGGAGTTAGCTAAGTGAGTGAAACTACCTGAAACAGCACTCAAAACAGACTATTTACATCTATTAAATTAATATCAAACTCAAATGGAATCCAAATTTGTCCAAACCACTTTTTGGTGAGAGATAATATTGCACTGCAATATTAGGGTCAACTCCCACATTTTTCAAAAGTGCACAAGTGCCCTAAACATTTTGAAACAGAAAAGAATAAAAGAAACAAAAACAGAAAAAAAAATAAAAACGAGGCACTGTGCACAGGCCTAAGTGCACAGTGCCAGGAGCCCAGCCCACCGCGGCCTGTTTCTCCCTCCTCCCTCTCTCTCCGACGCCGTGTCGCCCCGTCCCTGGCTGCGCGCGCTCGCGCCGGTCGCCGCTCGACAGCGCGACGCCGCGGGCGCCGCGAGAGGATAAGGGCGATGCCCGAGCCATCCCCCCTGGTCCTCCTCGACCACTCCTCCCTTCTCCCCTCGTTTTCTCCACCTCTCCCCATCGGCGCCCGACGCGGGCGCCGCCGTGCCTCGCCGTTGCCGCGGCCACCGGCCACCCTTCGTCAAGCGGACAAGTCAGCGAGCTCCGCCCCGCTCCTCTTCGTCGCCTAGCGTCCTCAGTTTGAGCCGAGGAGCAGCGAAGGCGGTGAATCGAGCCGTTCCCCTTCAACTCTGCCTCCGGCGATCTTCGTCGACTCCGGTGACCTCCTGCACTACTAAGCTTTCACAGGGCCACCGTGAGCCTGCTAGGTGAGCGCCGCCTTCTTCTCCTTCTCTTCCCACCGTCGTTTGAGCTCTCTGGCTCTAGTTTCACCGGCGCCCGAACGCGCCTCCGCATGAGCTTGTCGCCGGCAGCCGTCCGGTGAGCGTTTGGTCACGGGCTCACGCCCGTCGAGCTCGCACACGCACGTAGAGGATTTCTGGCCGTTTAGTTCTTCGCTAGCGCGTCTGCATCGCCGATCTCCACCGCACCCGAACTCCGGCGTCCGCCGCGATGCTCGCCGCCGTCGCTACACGCCGTCTCCGGCCACGCCACCGCCACCACTCGACGCGCCGTCGAGTGGCCGTTCGAATGCGACCGGCCCTGTCCTTTTTGGTGGCCCGTAGGCAAAATCCGACAAGGCCCGAGGCCACCGCCGCGTTCTGGCGTCGCCGCCGGTGAGCCGCCGGCCTCGCTGACGTGGCACACGTAGGACCCACCTCTGGGTCGCTGCCCGCGGGCCCGTGGGACCCCAGTTGACTGTGTTGACCCAGTCAACTGCTGACTGGGCAACCCAGTGAGGCTGACATGTGGGCCCCGCGTTAGTTAAAAGATTTAAAAGAAAAAGAAAATGTTAAATAAGTTAATTAAACTAATGTCTCACTGACATGTGGGGTCCACCCCCTAATTAACCCTGGTAATTAAATTAATCCACTGATTAGCCTAAACAGAGGCTGACATGTGGGTCCCACTGGACCCACATGTCATATTTGACTGGTCAACCGTCCTGTTGACTTGCTGATGTCAGCATTACCTCATGCTGACGTCATAATTCATTTTCTGTTAAATAAAATAATTCCAGAAATTCAAATAATCTTTAAAAATTAATAACTTTTAAACCGTAGCTCGGATCGAAAAAGTTAAAACATGAAAGTTGCTCAGAACGACGAGACGAGTCTGATCGTGCCGTCTGTTTCTCCATCGGAACCTCCTACGTAGAAGAACTCGTAACTCCGGACCCGAATCCGGAAGATGAATAGTGCACACACGTCGGATATTAAATCCCAGAATAATTCTAAAAATAACTAAAATGACTTAGATGCATAATTAGGCAACCCTGCACTGCATCATAGCATCACACGCACCGTATTGCATCTGTTTGCATTATGTTTACCTGTTTCTTCCCCCTCTTCTCTCTCGGTAGACCCCGACGTTGACGTAGCTCCCGAGGCAGACGCCGCACAGGAGTACGACTACGTCCCCGACGACACCCCTGAAGACCTTGCCCTTGCCCCAGAGCAAACAGGCAAGCACCCCCATTTTGAGCATGCCTATATCGCCTACTCTCTTCTCTCTTATGCTTGCATTAGAACTGCTACTGCTACTGTTTTCCTATATCTGCTGCATAGCCTGATTATTGTACCCTGCTTTGTTACCTTACCGATTATCCTAGACTGCTTAGTATAAGGTGGGTAGAGACACGACAGAGACCCCACTTGATCCCGACTGCCCTGCTGGACATCAGAAGACCCGATCATCGGGATTGAAGACTAGACCATGGCACCGCACATCACTTCCCCTTAGTTGCCGACACTGCTGGGTTATCATCGAGTGCCGAGGGTGATACCTCGTCAGCACTTCTGATGTTAACCTTGTAGGTTAGTTACTCGGTCGTGGTAAGCGAGGGTGATTCCTCCTACACCACCCCCGATAACGACATCGTCGCGCAACTCCTCAAGGTGGACCTCGAGGGTGATTCCTCCTTCGTTCACCTTGATGATAACATCGAGCGGGAGTTCCATCGAGGGTGATTCCTCAGGGTTCCCTTCGGTGTCAGACACACAGTTACCTTGGATATTATGACTTGCACTAAACTATGATACTAAAGACGGGTCGGCCCTGAGGGGTACCCGCGCGAGCTTAACGCGAAGTGATGTGGAGTCGGGTTGACCTGGATGGTGCCCGCGATATAACTACGAGGCGTGGCCGGGCATTCTTAGCCCTTGCCACAAGTCCTCGAGACGGGGCGACGGGGTCACATCGATCGTGAGTCTCTGCTCGTTTCCGCGCGCTCCTAATCCACTACGGTTTGGATATTTGATCCGAGGGGCCTCTGGCCCGATGGCACTAACCATCACGTGGGCATAGTATGGGCGTTCTGCGTCGTACACATCAGCCGAAGCTTGTTTGACGTCAGTAAGGAGCGGCGCACGTCGAGTTGGACTGGTAACGCAACCGCGCTTGTATAAGGGGTTGCTAGGTCTGCTCTCGGTGGCCCCGTAACGTGCAGGAGTTCCCGGGGCGATGGCCCAAGACCCCTGGGGGCATAGGTTTAGTCCGGCGTGCTGACCTCTCTTATAAGCCTAGGTCGGGTTGCGGCGTGTTGCTTAGCCGAGGCCGGGCATGACCCAGAAAAGTGTGTCCGGCCAGAGTTAAGTGAGCGTGGTGGGTAAGTTGGTGCACCCCTGCAGGGAAGAAACTTCTATCGATAGCCTGTCCTACGGTAACGGACACTCGGAGTTGTATCCCGATCGGTACAACTAGAACATGTGATGAGAACTGGATAGTACTGCTCTGGGATTGCTTTCTCGCAGGGAGTCGAGAAAGGATCTCAGGTCGAGGTTGATGATATTACTACTACTACTTTACATTATGTTCATCTGCTCTCTCCTGATGCTGCAAGACTGTCGAAGATTGTTGAAGATGCTAGTCTTCGATAGGACTAGGCTTTCCCCCTCTACTCTGGCATTTCTGCAGCCCAGTCCACATATACAGCCATTCCTTTGACAATGATGCATATGTAGTGTAGATCCTTGCTTGCTGAGTACTTCGGATGAGTACTCACGTTTGCTTTATTTTCTTTTTCCCCCATTTTCCATTTGATGCCACCAGACGACGGAGCCCCTAAGCCAGAAGCCCCAGCCGACGACCAGTACTACTATCCGCCTGGCGAGTACTACTACTACGAAGAGCCGTTCGACGACCAGGAGTAGGATCGGAGGGTCCAGGGCAGGAGGCCTACGCCTTTCGATCGTAGTTTTTATTTTTACCCCGCCTCTGTGAAGGCTTATCTCTCTCTCTGTAATATATCTGTACTCAGATATCTAATGCTTCCGCTGACGCTTGTATGC
This sequence comes from Thinopyrum elongatum, assembly GCA_011799875.1. Taxonomy (NCBI): domain Eukaryota; kingdom Viridiplantae; phylum Streptophyta; class Magnoliopsida; order Poales; family Poaceae; genus Thinopyrum; species Thinopyrum elongatum. The sequence continues at coordinate 144,326,704 of CM022302.1, read as the reverse complement.
CATCGAGCTTGTATTCGAGCCCTCGAGGCCCTGGCTTGTAATATTAAGCTTGTATGACTTTATTTTTATGTTTTAGAGTTGTGTTGTGATATCTTCAAGTGAGTCCTTAGGCTTGATCGTGCGCATTTGCGTGTATGATTAGTGCACGATTAAGCCGGGGTCGTCACACGTATGGGCCCCACTAGTTTAAAACATTTTAAAAATAAATAAAACTACTAATTAAAATCTGTTAATTAATTAGTAATTAGTTAGCCACTGACACCTGGGGCCCACCCCTCTAATTAGCCTGTTAGTTTAATTTAAACTACTGTTAGACTAACAGAGGCTGACATATGGGTCCCACTGGACCCACAGGTCAGGTTTGACCCTGGTCAGCGAGTCTGTTGACTGCTGACATCACTGTTACATCATGCTGATGTCATAATTGAATTCTATTAATTTTAAATAAATCCAGAAAATGTTATAATCTTTGAAAATCCGTAGAAAATAAACTGTAGCTCGGATCGAAAAACTTTCTACATGAAAGTTGATCAGAACGACGGGACGAATTTGATCGTTCCGTCTGTTTTCCATGTCGGAACCCTCTACATAGGTGAAACCGCAACTTTTTGCTAATTTCCGGTAGATGAATAGTGCATAACTACTGGTTAATAAATCCAACTTAAATCCTAAAATAACTAAAATGACTTAGACATGCTTTTAGGCAACCCTGCACTGCACGATAGCTTAGCATGCTCTGTGTTACATATGTTTGCTATGTATTTATCTGTTTCCTCCCCCTTTTCTCTCTCGATAGAGCCCGATACCGACATAGTCCCTGAGACCGACACAACTCCGGAGATCGACTACGCCCCTGACGACCCTGCCTTTGCCGCCGAGCAACCAGGCAAGCACCCCTCCTTTGAACATGCCGATATCGCCTATTCTTTCTCTCTTATGCTTGCATTAGAAAATTGCTGCTGCTACTGTTATCCTACTTCTGTTGCATAGCCTGTTTTTGTAACTATTGTTGTTACCTTCCTGTTTAGAATAAACTGCTTAGTGTAGGCTGGATAGAGACCCACCAGAGACCCTCACTTTGACCCAGTTGCCCTCGCTGGATTATCAGATGACTCGATCAACGTGATCGACAACCAGGCCCCGGCACCGCACATCACCCCCTTAGTTGTACGACACTGCAGCGTTACTATCGAGTGCCGAGGGTGATACGTCCTATAGCACTTCTGATGTTAACTCTGTAGAGTAGCTATTTGGTCGTGGTCACCGAGGGTGGTTCCTCCTTCACCACTTCCGATAACGGCGCTGTCGTGCAACATCTCAAGTGTGAACCCATCGAGGGTGATTCCTCCGAGTTCACCTTGACGGATACATCGAGTAGGAATCCAACGAGGGTGATACCTCAGATTCCCTGATGTTATGGACACACGGATACTTGAACTTTACAACTGTTGCTTGGAACGGCGGGTCGACCCTGAGGGGTACCCGCGAGTGATGTGAAGACGGGATGACCTGGACGGTACCCGAGAGACGAATACGAGGCGTGGCCGGGCATTCCTAGCCCTTGCCGCAAGTCCTCGATACGGGGCGACGGGGTCACATCTATCGTGAGTCTCTGCTCCTTACCGCACTACCAAAACACTAACGATTTGGATATTGATCCGAGTGGGCCTCTGGCCCGATAGCACTAACCATCACGTGGGAATAGTTATGGGCACTCTGCATCATAGCATCAGCCGAAAGCTCTGTCAGACGTCCAGTTCAGCAGTGTGGCATGGAGTGATTGGCGCCATCCACGACAGAGGTGGTGCTTGGATCTGAGCCAGGTGCGCAACGACCCGGAGGGCGAGGGGCGATGGCCCAAGACCCCCGAGCGCTTAGGATGTAGACCGACGGGGACCTCTCTGCTGAGCTCTAGGTAGGGTTGCGGTGTATCGTTTGGCCGAGGCCGGGCATGACCCAGAAAAGTGTGTTCGGCCGGAGTTAATTAAGCGTGGTGGGTAAGTTGGTGCACCCCTGCAGGGAAGAACTAATATATGCATAGCCGGATCCTTGGTAACGGACGCTCGGAGTTGTATCCTGATCGATACAACTAGAACTGGATACTTGAGATGAGATATGGATACTAGGGCTCTGGGATTGCTTTCTCGCAGGGAGTCGAGAAAGGATCTCTGGGCGAGGTTGATACTAACTGCTACTACTACTTTATACTGTACTAATCTACACTTTCTGATGCTGCAAGACTGCTGAAGATGCTAGTCTTCGATAGGACTAGGCCTTCCCTATATTCTCACATTTCTGCAGCCCAGTCCACATATACAACCCTTCGTTGATAATGTTGCATATGTAGTGTAGATCCTTGCTTGCTGAGTACTTCGGATGAGTACTCATGGTTGCTTTGGTTTCTTTTTCTCCCCATATCCTTTTGGTGTAACCAGATGACGGAGCCCCTAAGACCGCTGCCCCCGCCGACGACTACCACTACTACCCCGAGGGTGGTTACTACTTCGAGCTGGCCGACGACCAGGAGTAGGTTCGGAGGGTCCCAGGCAGGAGGCCTGCGCCTTTTCGATCGTAGTATTTTCTTTTGCCCCGCCTTCTTAAGACCTATCTTTTTTATCTTTTATATCTGTACTCAGATATCTGATGCTTCCGCTGACACTGTATGCGAGCTTATGTATTCGAGCCCTCGAGGCCCCTGGCTTGTAATATAAAGCTTGTATGACTTTATTTATGTTTTAGAGTTGTGTTGTGATATCTTCAAGTGAGTCCTTAGGCTTGATCGTGTGCATTTGCGTGTATGATTAGTGCACGATTAAGCCTGGGCGTCACACAAACCTATGAATAAGGAAAAGATGTAATCTTGAACGTCAGCCATGCAAAACCTGTAATAGCTCTCTAAGAAAGGTGTCATACTATTTGCATCATAAGATGCCAGAGGCATCAATCACTCAAGGGGGAATTTATTGGATTCCACTCATGGACTATTTTGGTGCACCTTGTGTTAGTCAGTCCCCTAAGCCACTATAACAAGCTGTCAAAGATACCAACAAGACTCCCGAGCAATGTGATCAGATATTCTATTCAAGAAAATAGAGTTAAAAGGCAAGCAACCTACACCAGGCATGACGAGGCTAATTGGTTTGGTGCCAAGATTTGGCATTGCCAAAATATTGGCAACTTCTTATGAGATTGGCAAGTAAAATTGGTAACCAACCAAACACTATTGGCATGCCAATTTTTGGCATCAAACCAATCATGCTCGACCATTTTCGTGGAAAGTTGCTATAGTGAAGGTTTCGGAGAACCCTATTAAGGTTCGTATAAATGAATGGTTCATCAACAAACGCATGACAGACTAAACTAACACCATTAGAAGCAAATATTGGCAAAGAAGGTCTAGAATTAGATGGTCTACATGTACTTGCTAATATAGATACTCCTGGGGGGAATCTTTTATGAAATTGAAGACAACAACCTTGAGCTATATCTCTACTCCTAATGGAGCAGTTGGTAGCTTGGTACTCCGGTTTTATTTCCTCCCACCTTCCACCACCTCTCCCACTGATTTTTCTCTTTCTCATTAAAAAACCAAATCCCATTAAAGTGAGATCTTATTTCGTGCTTGCTTTGGCAGGTGTTGATTCATTTTAATCATGTAAATAATAGTTAATTAAGAATTTAAAAATCGCACCATATATATGAGATCACCTTCCTAAAATATAGACATAATATTTTTCTCGATAACCTTCCAAAACAAAATGACATATTTCTCAATAAGAAATCATTAATCCCGCGCACTATACCATATTATTATCATTATCTCTACTATTAATTATCTCTACTATTAATTGACAATCACACGTTTCCTAATATAACAAGAATAATATATCTTTTTCTTATGGGCGTACACATCCGCACGCCCCTGTGGAGAGACACCGTGCGCGATACCATGGAGGACGCCGTAGTCGGGCCTGATGTCGGGGCGGTATTCAAGAATGTCAGGGCGTGCATCACGGCGTCGAGGACGGCCGTGGCGAAAGGAGGGTCGTTAGACCGCCACGTACATGCATTCGTGGACGCGGTCATATTATATTTCTTATCAGTCGTACAGAGAGCCAGACAGGCTACATTATCAAATCAAGTGTGACCAGTCAAATGTTAAGAAATTCGTTTAAAAAATGTGTGCTACAATACTCGGTAGTCGTCGTCGTTCGTAATGGTCATTCATGCAAAAATATTCTAGAAATTGAGCGCAGAATCAATTTGGAAAGCAAACCATTAATGCAATTAATTATCTAGAGAGTTAATTATGTATGCTCTTAATTAGATCCATTTAAATAGGAATTATTTTTCGCATCGAATCAATTTGGAAACTGAGTGATTAATGCAATTAATTAATTAGATAGACCCTTAGGGCCTGTTCTGGAACCTCCCAGCTTCTCCAAAACTTCCCAAATCTAGCTTCTCACTCGGCTTCTCGCTTCAGGTGGCGATCTGGAAACGTTCGCTAGCCGAGGCAGCTTCTCCCAACGCCCTGTTGATCTGGCAGCCCAGCTGGGGGGCGCTGCAGGCCTTTGTTGCCACTTGGGCAGGCTGGAAGGAGCCCGTTTAAGAGAGAACACGAGGCACAGGGGATACATGAGTGAGCGAAACAGTGCGGGTTCCTGGTTGAGCGAGGAGGAGCGCTGATAGATCGAAGCGTTTTCTTAGGCAGTGGCATTACAGCCGTAATAATGTCCAACTCCAGATTCCTGTTTAACGAGAAGCTGGTCTTCCCTCGCTCCACAAAAATACACTACAGCCCAGGATAGCTTCGAGAATCTTAGCTTTTGGAGCTGTAGCGTTCGGGTTGGTTTCTGGCAGAGATTTTGTGAAGTTTGGAGTTGGAGGACATCAGAATAGGCCCTTAATTATGCTACACATAATTAGAAGTAGGGATTTTTTTCCCAATTAGGAAGATAATTAATTGATTTGATTGGCAGTTAAGTAGGCATGCGGAGAATTGGGTAGGCTTTTAATTATTTGTGTAATCCCTACTCTTAAAGCCTCTGTAAGTAGGTCATTCGCTCATTTCGTTCATCGTCACCCCTCCCCATCAACCGATAGATGCCCCTCCCACCGATTTTTGTTTCTCCGACCACCACCACCGGTTTTCATCTCCAGCCCCATCGATTTTCTTTCCATCTCACACCTCCGTTGCCCCAAAAAACCAAAGCTCCATAAACAAAAGCAACGATATCCTCTTGCAACCATATACCAGCACTTTTCATATAAATCAGCCTCTTCTTTCGAAGGAAAGAAATCAGGACGCGTGTGTCTTCTCTTCTTTGGAAGGAAACAAATCAGAATGCTGCCGAACCAACCGGGATGCGCAATCAGATTTGATTCGATCTACTGGAGCCGCCATATAAACCAGCCTCCCCACAATAGCGCACCACTCCACAACCCTAATCTCCCCAAGTTCCTTTCACATCAAGCAGTCTAGGCTAGCGGCGGCGCGCAGGTCCCCCACTCAACCATCTCTGATGTCCCTTCGGAGCGTCTCCCTCATAGCCAAGCCTTCAATGAGGCTTCGACTCTCCTGTATGGTCGTATGGATGCATCTAGGTCTTCGTTGGCCTGCCCTGCGAGGTTGTGATGTGGTCTCCGTCGTTGCTGCATCTCGAGCATAGCTGTGCCAAGGATTTCCTCCTGTCTGTCGAGTATGCGTCCTCCTGCTGCCCTGGCACACGGTGGTGGCGGCCACCGAGGTGACGTTGGTTGTGGCTGCTCTCCTTCCCCTATGTTGCGTGAGGCATGGGCCTGTAGATCCTTTCTCCACTGACGAGAGCGTGAATCACTTTTCCTGTGCTAGATGTATTTATCATGGATCTTATCAAGATTTCAGATCTAGATGTATCATGTGCTTGATGTATTTGTGATGGATCTTGTCTACTACCAGATCTGGATGTGTACGCTTGTTTGAGAAGATTTGTTGATGCATGCTTGCTCGGTGTTCGTTGTCCATGTGTAAATGCGTGGATGATCTGATATGTATGCGTGTGCGCATGTATTTTGCATCTCAATTTTAGTACTTTTGTTGAACATGAGGAAGCTTAAAATTTGCTTCGGAGATAGAACTTATCAATATAGAAAAGTAACACATAGACGGAATCAAATCTGGTTGGAGAAGTCGATTGTACCTTCTTTCCGGGTACCCAATATAGATGACTAATGTTGATGATGTGATTCACTTGCCTTGTTTTTAAAGAACAGATGTGCAACACAACAATGCAAAGAGAATCTCATGGAGGAGGGAGAATAAGACATATTTGTGGAGTTGAAGGAGCACATGAAAGTAGATATGTTGGTGAGGGTGGAAATTGAAATGCATGCTTGGAGAAACATATTTAGAAGAAAGCAAGAGATAGACAAGAAGTACTTGTGACAACATAGTCATAAGCATGAGATGTATAATAATATTTTTTATATGTTTTCATAGATAAGTTTGTTGTTTGAGGGCAACACACACGCATTCAACTAGATTTAGCTTTCTTGGATTAGGAATAGATCGGACAGGTGATGTGGTCGGATTGTTTTTTAACCTTGCGAGATAACAAAACAACGACATGAAAGCTACATGCAGAGTCAAGGAGCAATAGATTGAGAGGATGAATGATGTATGGACAAAGAAGATGACGGACAACAAGTTCAGCAAGAAAGACCGGCTAAAGGGGTGCTTACTGTTTGTAAGAATAAAGAGAAGATGATGCTTGCATTTGTGTTGTGGTTGAACATTCCATGCAATATGCTTATTCATAGGGAGAAAAATAACCATTGGTTATAAATTTATTTGTTGGCCCGTGGCAACGCACGGGCAGTCTACTAGTGATGTAATATGGTCGAATTGAGAAACTGTTGCTTTCATGGAGGAGTACTTGACAGTACTTATTTCCTTCTGTTATCCCTGAGTTATGAACACTTTTGCTAGATGATTTTCATTGAAAGCTCAATGACGAGATTGTATTCTCGAGTTATATATGTCAGCATGCTTATATTCTAGTGATATTAAATCTTTGCATAGATATGCATTGTGTCGCATCCCTCCATTGCATGTAAAAGGTTATAGCACAAATCTATCTTGGAAGACAGCTAGTCCACTAAAAACTAAGATCTTCCAGGACAGTGAAGATCACACAAGTGTGATTCAGGTATTAGAAGCTCTGGAAAGCCGATAGTTCACTAGCGGAACAATAATTGGCAACGTCAATGTTGTATCCAAAATGGGCATGTATTTAGTTGAGTATAATCTTGGATAGTAACGAAATAAAACTGACTCTTATGATCACCATACTGATTTTTAGTACTAGAATTATTATTGCTGTACTAAATCGCCATATTTAGACAGTACTAACTCATATGGTCGCAATACTAAAAACTGGTACTCTGCTAGAGGAACAACAATTGTCACTGGCTAAATAGTCTACTAAAATTTCATTGTAATAATAGTCAAATAAAACTATTACAATCAACTAGCAAATATGCCCGTGCGTTGCAATGGAGACAAAAAATATTAGCCCTAGCCAAATAAGTATGACTCAATACCCCGACATATGAGTGTCCTCTATTTTTCTATTTTAACATAATGGCCCATCATGTTGGCACTTATCTTTTTTCCCACACTCGTTAATGATGACTGTGGTGTCCATGTGATCAAATTCTATCGATTGATGTCCACTTATCTTTTTTGTGAAATGCATGGATAGTTTTTTACTCAGCGAACATTTTTTGAATCGATGAACTTTTTTTAAATTGGGGAACATATTTTGAAATTCATGATTTTTTGAGTTTTTGTGAACATTTTTTAAAATTTCATAGACATTTTCTTTGAATTCATGAATATGTTTTGAATAAATGATCATTTTCAAAATCATGAACGTTTTACATTGCTGAATATATTTTTCAAAATCATGAATTCTTTTATAATATGCAAACCGTTTTTGAAAATCATCAACAATTTTTGAATCCGTGAACATTTTATGATTTCCTGAACTTTTTTGAATTCCCAAACATTTTATGATTTCATGAACATTTATTTCAAAAGTCGCAACTTTTTAAATTTAGAATTTTGAAAAATCTGTAATTAATTTAAAGAAGAAAAAACAAATTGAAATAATAAAACATGGGTCGGCCCATGAACCCGTGCCGGGGAGGAGGAGGTGCATGCTTTGCAGCGTAAAGAAAGAAAAGAGGGAAGAAAAAAGTGCTCTCGAACTTGGGGTCTTCTCTGTGGAGGACTGGCGTTATGGCCACTACGACTCGCACGTCCTCCTGATTTTTAAGTGTCTCACCCAATATAAGAATCGAACCAAACAACGACTTTGACAGAAAAAGAAAACCGAATCGTTTTCTTCGCTTACGGGTGGTATAGTGGGTAATTTAGTGCAATTTTAGGGGCAATTTTAATGACGTACGGGCAGAAGCAATAGCCCCTTTATTATTATGTAAAGATAAAGATTGATCGGACGTTTCTCTCCGAGTTGAAGACTTATAATTCTTTAGAAAACAAGACCTTTATTGCAAATATTAATTCCAATGGTCAGATCAGTCGAGATCGAGGACGATGAATTGGCGGACGCGTGGTAGCTAAGGATATTGATTTTGCACTTTGATTACAAACATTAGCTACATTTGTCCTTGTGGTTAGAAGCTAGCATATCTCCTTTCAAAATGGATCAATGAAGCAGTTGTACACTAGCGCCACTATATATTGGGAAGTGTCGGGAGCTAGCCATCATCAGTCTCTCCCTTGCGCCTTGTTGGTGCCACTGCTTGAAACAACACGAAAATACGTACACAGTGGAGGAGAAAGAGAGGGTAAGCTATAAAAGAGGGAAATAAAATAAATAGCTCTTAGATACTAGTACTGTAGTACATCCCAGCAACCTTCAAATGGAGGAGAAAGATCTAGTGAAGCGTAGTAATCAACTAATCATAAATCTGTTAGTGAGGGAATAGGAGGCGTCGGGAAGAAATATATGTCTGTGTGCAGAGTTAGGCAACGGGGTGTGCCCGTGGTTCATTGAGAGCTAAGCTTCAGCATTCCTATTTGATGAGTAACTTCAGAAACCGCCTCTGCTACATTGGACAAGAATCCTCTGAGATCTGCAACACCAAGTACATGTCCTTCCACCAGATTCCTATTCATGGAGTCAACTGGAGGCAGTTTCACTGGGTAACCATTCTCCTCGCAGGTGGCGGCCGGAGTTTGCAGTTGCAGGGAGCACTGACGTTGATCAAAGTTGGGAGATTTAATTTGATGTGTGGCAATAGCGACCCAGCAGCGCTCTCAGGACATGTCTCTTCCTCGGTCGATGCTTGTGTCTCAAGGTCTTGCACGTTTCATACTGCAGCCCAAGACGCCGTAGTAAAGCGGAGAAAGATGATACATCTGAAGCTGTTGTTTCCCTGAAGGGTCCTCCCCTAAGTCTCGCCCATGGCTGCAGAAGTAACGTGATGGAAACTGCCAAACTATCCTCAATTTGTGAACTCCGCTCAAACATTCATCGTCCAATTTTTTTGACATCCAAGGAGTATGGTTGACTCGTGTGTGTATGCAACAGGGAGAGATAACGAATGCGTTGCTCATGAACTAGCTTGTTTGCCTAGAGATTCAGGTGTCTATTTTTTTGTTAGGCGGTTATGCCTCACAACATCCGTGAGCATTGATCTTTCAGGATCATACTGAATGCAGTTTCTTAAATATTTTTATCTGGTTCAAATGAAACTGAAACTGGAATTTGCATTGAAGATAAATTGTGCAATATCAAGAATTACTTTTGTGGGATATGATGGTGACTGGTGAGCATTAATCTTTCAAGATCTTCTTGAATGCAGATTGTCAAATATGTTTAGAGCATCTACAGCAGGACTTGGCAAATCCGACCCCTCAAACGCCAGGGGACGCGCCCGGACACGTCCGCGGACAGTGACCAGTCACCCTTAAAAAACACATTCCACATTCGGATACCTCAAATTAGAAACCTCAAATCCATATTATTACATGCAACGTGAAACCTAATCTACACGGAGCTCGTCCGGTTCCGCTTCCCGCTCGCCCGGCTCCGCCCTGGCCATGTCCAGCGGCCGGCTGCGCTCCTCAGAGTGTTGGGCCGGTCGCCGACAATGTAAGGTAGGGCATGGGACACGAGCTGCCCCATGGGACTCAAGGCCCCGCCGTCTCTCATGCCCTACTCTTCCTTGTCGGAGACCGGAACCCGAACGGTGCCGGTGGACGTCAGATTGATGATGGATCCGTCCGGGGACAAGCCGCCGACGTCCACCACGATGCGATTGCGGCGCCCGAACTGATGCGCCATAGGGGGCGCCGGAGAATGCGACTCCGCCTCGTCGACGTCCGCCGCCGCGAGGGCTACCACCGCCTCCCGCGCCCGGTGCCTTGCATGGCATGCACGCCGTGCCATGGCCTCGTCCCCTACCGGCGCGCCACCAGAGGGGTTGCATGTCTGCCAGCGTGTTCGGACGCCAGACGGACCGCACGGCCTCCGGCGAGGCAGCTACGGCCGGCCTAGCGCTGGATCCATCCCCATTTGGGCGGACGCAATGGATTCCTGACGGATGGAGTCCGAGCGCAACCGTCCACGGGCCTCCTCCCGGGCGTGGCTGAACGCAAGCCGGACGGCCATCTCCTCCTCGGGGCCGCGCGGGATGAGCTCGGGGTCGACGGATCTGGAGGTGAAGGACTCGGATCCGCTGCCCGCCATGCCGGAGACGACTGGAAGGAGCCGGAGACGAACTTGGGTGGCGGAGGGGAGTGGAGGGGAGGGCAGTGAAGTGGCTAGGGTTTGGTCCGGCGAGTGGGTAGGAGGGATTTTATATGGGGTCGGGTGGGCCAGTGTGGGCCGGGTCCGACGTGGCGCCGGTCAGTCCGGGCTTTTGAGGGTCGTTTGAGGGGCCTGTCTTGGTCAAAAAATCGTGACCGGGCAGTGATCGGGCGGCCCAGCCGGGCGTATAAGGCGGGTTTGAGAGGTCCGACTGTAGATGCTCTTATGTTTTTTTAGAAAAGGAGGAGGACCCCCGGCCTCTGCATCTGGACGATGCATGCAGCCACTTTATTAATTATTCACACAAGACCTTACAAAGTCATACAACAGTAAGACTAAAGCCACCTTCTAGGCAACATCTGTCGCTACTCCTATCCAGTTGATGTAGGGATGCTGATAGTGTGGGCCTAATACCAAACAGACCTCACAGCCAAACCTAACATCTAAGACCTGAGGTCCCAACCAGGACGCCTGCCGGGTATGGGGCACCCACCAGTCCGGCGCACTCCTCAACCAGGACGCCTGCCGGGTATGAGGCCGCCGCAGCCACCTGCCACCAATCCATCTTTAGTGAAGTACTCCTGCATCTACCTTGCCCGGTCTAGCTACCGTCGACGCCACCACGACGCCAGACAACGCCACCATCCTGTGCTCGTCCATCATCACACGCCCACCGGCGAGACCCCGCTGCTCCATGCCGCCGAGACCCGCCGTCGTCGACGGGAGAGAAGGCACGCCACACCACCTCACGCCTCTTCCATCCGACGCCGCTCCACAAACGATGCCCCCAATAGGGAACACGACACCGCAGCGCCACCGTCGTCCGATCCGGTGATCTTAGAATTTCTCCCGGAGCGACACGAGCAGGTTGACGATAGTTGCTTGACGATGCCTTCATCAAGGTAACGACGTAGACGCCGCCATCGCCCGCCATGACCGGAGTCGGCTCAGATTTCACCGGCGACTATGTCTCCCCAACTCGCCGCCGGTGCTAATAGTGGGATCCAAGATCCGTCACTACCAGCCTGGCCAACCGCCTTCGATGGAGAAAGCAGCCACCGCCACCATGCCCGGGCCAAGAGAGCCGGACGTCCTCGTGCCGCGAAGATTACCCAGGGGGGATGTCCTCTTGCCGTTGTCGAGACGAGGCGCAGCCGCAGTGGATCTCGATCCAAACCCCTCGGGCCCAGATCAGATCTCATCGCAGCCAAAATCTCATCCGCCAAACGGCCGCCAGAGATCTCCTGGCCACCGCCAACCCGCTGCGCACTGCCGTTGGAGGAGGAGGGAGATGGACGCCGCTGCCCCCACGCGTTACCGCCGGCCGAGGACAGCGCCGCCGCCGCCGCCTCACCACAGGGGCTTCGCCCTGCGGCGTCCTCAGCGACGGCGGCGGTAGTGGGAGGCGATGGAAGGGGAGGGCTGAGGGCGGTGTGGAAGGGGACTCCCCGGGGGTGGCGCGGCGCCGCCGCCTCGGGGGAGAGAGGTCCTCCTCGTATATGCTCTTATGTGATCCAAATGAAACTGAAATTGGAATTGCATTGAAGATAAAATTGTGCAAAACTCGTTCCTCACTTTCCAAATGATAACAATTCAGTTCACCACTACTCCCTTCATTCCTAAATATTTGTCTTTTTGGAGATTTCAACTAGTGACTACATACGAAGTAAAATGAGTGAATCTACACTCTAAAATATGTCTATATACATCCGTATGTGGTAGTCTATTTGAAATCTCTAAAAAGACAAATATTTAGAAACGGATGGAGTAGTTGACTCAGCAAAGCAGGAATTACAAGCCATGGTAGTTTGGGAACAAGGGACACCACGAGGTTAACCACGAAGGTGGAAGCACAAGCCACGCCACGCCAGGCCGGTACCAAGGTGGGAGAAAAACAGTGGCCGCAGCCTTCCGATCCACCAAGCGACCCTCCTTCCCCGCCGCCATCTCTTTTTTTGAAAAACAAACATCAACTTTATTAATTAGAGATTAGAGATAATGGTTACATCGTTTATAAGAAAAGATATAATATTTTTCATGGGCTCCTCAAACCAATCCCTAGTCATGGAATATTTTGCCATTCTAGCAAGCTCATGGACAACTTGATTCGCTTCTCTATTACAATGCTCAAAACTAGTAAGAGGAAAATCACAAGCCATAAGAACGCAATCCTCAAAATTGCAGCCGCCGCTCTAGCAGAATGACCTCCGTTCTTCATTGTGTCAATGACTTCTAAGTTGTCAGAATTGATTATGAGACGATTACAACCCGCCTTTTGAGCCAGCAATAATCCAAACCTAAGTGCTAACGCCTCCGCTGTCAGAGCATCCGCGCACCACTCGATCTTGCAGTTTCCACCTACAATGAAAGTTCCTTTATCATCCCTGATAACAACACCCGTCGTGCCCCTTAGCTGATCATGATCAAAAGAGGCGTCCACATTCAATTTAACAAATCCCCTGGGGGCTTCGTCCATCCTTCATCCTTCCTCTTTGCCTTCGGTGAGTAGGCATTTACATATAGTGGTGTTTGGTTCAGTTGTGGATTTCTAAAAGCAGCTGTGGAAAATCTGCTGTGAAAAAGCAGCTATCGAAAATCTGCTGTGAAAAAGCTGTAGGCCATTTGGCAAACCAGCCGTATGAGCTGTGGCTGTGGAGATAAATTTCTGATATACCCCTAAGAGCTGAGAGATTGGTTGCACGGTGTTTAATGATAATAACAACATTACATACCCCTAAGAGCTGAGAGATTGGGATGCACATCACATAACCCTTTTTCTTATACTTTGCATGCTTCGGGTTTTTCTGAAATAGAGCATAAGAGTTAGCAATAGCACAAACAAAATTATGATAGAAACTTAATGATACTACGTACCTTAAGATGAACTTTCCACCAGTCATCATCGGCTACAATAGTTTTCTTCACATCATCCCAACCTAGCCCAGTCGTCGCATGTTTCAACAACATGAATTGTACATATTGTCTCTTCAGCATGTCCCATTTGTTTTTAAACTGATTTTGCGAACATCTTTTTCTAGTCCTATCAAAGAACTTCTCTCCAAGATGTTTGTACCCTCTACGGTTCAAACAACCCTTTGGCCTATAACCTTTATCCACCTCATCTTTGCATATCTCACAAAAAACGGTTATGTGATGTGCATCCCAATTTGCCTTTTCCTTTTCCATCTAATGTACAACAAAAGTTTCAAGCATATAAGGTAATTGACAAACACTCAATACATATATTGCTGCAATACACATGGCAATTACCCACACGCATATGTTCAGCAAACACAAGCAGCCAATGTTCAGCAAACTCATGTTATGCATCTCATATGAACTACAAAAATGTTCAGCACACACATGTATGTAATCAACAGAGAGAAGAATTGGGAACTACCTTGAGCAAGGCCGGCGTTGGTACTGCAGATCGGGTGATAGAAAGGCCGGCGGTGGTGCTGCAGCTCGGGTGAGAGGAAGGCCGGCGGTGGTGGCTAGCCCGTGTTCCCCGGCACTGATTGGCAGCGGCACCACGGGAGGTGGTGTTGGGGTAGAGCTCCTATGGCGGCCCGCCGCCGTGGTTGAGTTCCTGTGGCGGCCTGTCCTCGTGGTCGAGCTCCTGCGACGGCCGGCGGCGAACAGAGATAGGGGTGGTCGGGGAGTGAAGGGGAGGGAGACGGGGCGATGGAAATGGATGAGGGGATGGACGCGGCCGGCGGCGGTGTTGCGGAAGCCCACCGGCGGCGACGTGGGAGCGCGCCGGTGGCCAGCTGCTGGGTGGCGGCGCACTGGACGAACACTAAAAAATCGCCAGAGCTCGTTGGGAAAAGGGGGCCGAGCGATGTTTCTCTCACGGGCTCAGGGGTCGTGGGTTCCGATCTGTTTTGGCTAGTGGCAAACGTGGGTAATTTCAACAAAAGGATGGGGCAAAGCGGGGTGGACACGCAACGGCAGCCAGGGAAGCACCTCCTTCGCTGCTTTCCCATGTACGTGTATTTTTGGCTGCGCGTTGACGGAATCGTGGTCACTTGTTTCGGTGTTTGGTTAGGATTCGGCTGCCACGCAGTGAAATCTTGGTTGGAACACAGAACCAAACGGGGCCATAATTTGCTGTTATAGCCCGAATCCCAATCGATGTTTGGAAAACCTCTTGCAATTTTCCCTCATGAACTAGCTTCCTTCTATTCCACCATAAATACCATGCGATTATAGCAATCAGCTTCCATGCATTTTGGGAAACCAAAGTAGGTAATTGATCATCAGGCATAAGGAGTAATGCTTTCAGGACTGCCTCTCCTGCTCGGTCCGCAACACAAGTTTTTTTAATCACTTCATATAGCGCCAAATTTTTCCACACTTCTTTAGCCTTTTGGCACAGAAACAACACATGTTTAGTATCCTCTGGCCCATTTGGACATGCTAGGCAAACGGGCGAAGTTTTAATGTGTCGATTCTCTAGCGTAACATGACACGGTAGAGTCCCATGAAGCGTACGCCAGATAAATTTTTTGACCTTCACCGGACAAGCTAATTTCCAGATCTTGCCCCAAATAGGGTTAGTCTGACTTCTACCCATGCCATTTGTGTATTCTAATTTCCTCCCATGTTTCTTATTCCATTCCTCTAAATAAGCTGATCGTACAGAGAATAGACCATTTTTAGTGTAGCTCCAAGCAATGAAATCCGTCATATTGTGCATAGGAAGAGGGATCGCCAGGACTCTTTGAGCAACTGGCCACAAAGTTTATCTCACCAGATCTTCATCCCAACTATTTATAACTGGATCAATAAGATCAGAAACCTTCGTTAGTAGATTTCCTCCTCTAGGTGTAATAATTCTCCTATTTGCACCATTCGGGATCCAAGCACCTCTCCATATATCAATATTTTCTCCATTACCAACCCTCCATATATAACCATTTTTTAGAGAGTCCACTCTAGCCACAATGCTTTGCCAAGTAAAGGAGGAACCCTTCTTCTAACTTGTGTTCATCAAATCCCCCTCTGGAAAATATTTGGCTCTTAAGATTATGGCACATAACGATTCAGGGTTATCCAGTAGATGCCAAGCTTGTTTAGCTAATAATGCCAGATTAAAACAGTGAATATCCCGGAATCCCATTCCTCCTTGGCCTTTTGGAATACACATCTTCCATCACGCCATCCAGTGAATCCTTTTCTGATTGTCCTCGTCACCCCACCAGAATTGCGACATCGCGTCAATGATTCCTTTGCAAATTTTTTTAGGAATTTTAAAGACGGACATTGCATATGTTGGGATAGCTTGAACAGCAGATTTAAGCAAAATTTCCTTTCCTCCGACAGACAACAACTTTTCCTTCCAACCACTAATCTTCATAATAATTCGATCAATTAGAAACTGAAAACAGTCGCTTTTGTCCATCCCCACGTTGGCAGGTAACCCCAAATATTTGTCATTGAGAGCCTCGGTCATAATATTCAAAGTGATACAGATCTGCACTTTTTCTTCTACTTTTGCATTCGGGTTAAAAAATATGCTGGATTTTTCGATACTCACCATTTGCCCCGATGCAGCACAATAAGAATCCAGAACTACTCTCAAAGCCTCCGCATTCATAGCATTAGCTCGCATGAGGATCAACGAGTCGTCCGCAAACAGTAGGTTGGAAACTGCAGGAGCTTCTCTGCTAACCTTTATGCCGGAAATCTTACCCGTCTCTTCCGCAATTGCTAAGAGAGTAGTTAATCCCTCGGTACATAGCAAGAATAAATAGGGAGAGAGCGGGTCCCCCTGCCTAAGCCCTCTAGTGGGTTTGAAGCTGTTAGTCTCATCTGCATTAAAGCGAACCCTGTACTCCACAGAGGACACACATTGCATAATCAAATTCACCCAATTCTCCTTAAAACCCAGCTTCAACAATATTGCTTTTAAAAAATACCACTCCACTCGATCATAGGCTTTGTGCATATCCAGTTTGATGGCACATAACCCCTCCTTACCTGCTCTTTTCTTTTTTATTGTGTGGAAACACTCATATGCTACTAAGATATTATATGTGATCATTCTCCCAGGAACAAAAGCACTGTGAGTTGGGCTGATAACATCTGATAGAATTATCTTCAATCGCGCATCAATCATTTTTGAGATAAATTTGTACACCACATTGCATAAACTAATTGGTCTGAACTGAGTAGTCTTTTCCGGAGAGTTAACTTTTGGGATCATAACAATTGCAGTATCATTCCATCCCGTTGGTATTGAACAAGTATTCACCACCTGAAGGACCTCTTCTGTCATGTCTTCTCCCAACATAGACCAAAACCTCTTATAAAAAATAGCGTGTAGACCATCTGGCCGTGGTGCTTTTAAGTCATCAATATCGAATAAAGCCTTCCGAACCTCCTCTGTCGTATATGGCGCCATCAAGGCATTATTCATTTCCTCCGTGACTTTCCTTTTGACAAGCGAGAGCACCTCCGGATTTGGTTGAGAAAATTCTGACGTAAAAATGTTTGAAAAATACCCTCTAATATACTCCTTCATTTCTGTACCTTGCACCCAGGCCCCATTGTCCCCCAGTTTTTTTTAATTTGATTCCTTTTCTTCCTCGCTGTTACCGCGTTATGGAAGAATGAGGTGTTACGATCCCCATGCAAAAGCCAATTTGCACGACCACGCTGTATCCAGTAGATCTCCTCCCGTTCCAACAAGTTTTCAATAAGGACCAGAATCTCTTTTTAATGCATTTGTGAGTCCACATTCATAGGTCCCCTCCGTAGTTTTTCCAACTCTTTTTTAAGTTTTTTAGTTCTTTGTTTTGGTCCTCTCAGAGTCTCCTGGTCCCAATTATGCAGATCTGCCTGTACCGCTCGAGTACGGTCAACGAGAGATGGCCCAATACCCATATTCTTTGCTTTGTCCCATGCTGTACGTACAATTTCTCCGACTGTCTCCTCTTTGAGCCATCGAGCTTCAAATTGCCTTACTCGTCCCCTCGGGCTTTTAAACATATTGCCATCAAAATATTCCATATCCAGAACGACTGGGCGATGATCTGAATGAACATGTTCCTCGTTAATAATCGCTGCCCGAGGAAATTTGTTTGCCCACTCCACATTGCCCACCGCACGGTCTAGTCTCTCCCTAATATCGCCTCTCCTCCAAGTGAAAGGATCGCCCATATATCCCATATCCGCAAGGCCGCACTCTCCTAAGCAATTATGAAACTCTCTAATCATAGCATTCGGTCTCGCCTTGCCACCCTCTTTTTCCGACGAGAGCAAAATTTCATTGAAATCCCCTAAGACCACCCATGGGTGATTCCCCAAACTATGTAAATTCCGAATTTTGTCCCAAGATAGATTGTGCTCACTCCAAGCCGGATGACCATAAAAACCCGTAAAACGCCAATGTACATTAGCATAATTCATAAAAAGAATATCAATAAAATGAGGCGCTACATAGTTCAAAACAACTTTATTCAATTTATGATAAAACAAGACTAGGCCACCGGCCCGACCATCACTCTCCACTACAATCATCGAATCAAATGATAAAACAAGACGCAGCTCATCGGACTTACATTTATTCAAATGTGACTCAGAGAGAAAAATCAAATCCGCCTTGATCCGCCCTTGGAGCTCCAAGAGCTCGCGAACTGCCGTGGGGGAGAGCATACCACGGCAGTTCCATCCTATGATCCTCTTTTGGCCCGGCGGACCTCCTCTTCGGAGGCCGCCGATGCGCCATCATCTCCAACTGACTCCCTCCTCTATTGTATATAGGCCTCCTCCTCCTCTTTTTCCTTCGCTACATGTGTGATGACCCCATCCACATCCCTCCTAGTTTCAACTCTACCCATACAAATTCTACTGGATGAGACACTCGTCTCACCATACAACATATGCTCATAGCTTTCCAACTCTCTCTCAAAAGAAAAGTTCACGTCACTACCCGTTGGTGGAACACCAAAAGGATTACTCCTCTTTTTCCCTATGGTTTACTTACGAGTGCTCTCTGATCTCTCACTCCCTCCCTTCTTTTTACCTTTCCTCTCTTTCTTCTTTGGTTGGTTCTGCACGTGATCTTTTCCAACAGCAAAAGTAAACAGTCCCGAGTCATTTTTCGTGGCCTGAACAGCCAGCCTCGCAGCAACTACACTTGATAGTGCCTCCAGAACACCAGGCTTAAACATCAGCTGTTCCTGCAGGTTAGTATTACCAGCCGCACCAGGTAGATCATTGGCTACATTCAGCGCTGGAATCCCCTGGCCCTCCTGGCCAGCAGGGTACTCCAAAAGGCCAACAACCTTAATCAGCGATGGTGGTGGTGAAGGCGACCCCTGGTGGAGCAGCGCATGACCCTCCTGGCCATGCTGTTTGCCAACAGGAGAGTTGTCCCTAGTCGCCGACCCCTGGCCCACCTGGCCAGGATTAGCAGGGTTCGTCAGAAGCACCAGCTGGTCCACCTGACTAGTACCAGCACCTCGATGGGTCGGCGTTGAAGCCGCAAGTACCCGGCCCTCTTGGGCGAGTGGGCAGCCCACCTGACCCCCTGTCACCGTAGTGGTCGTCGCCGTAGTAGCCGTATGGCGTGTTTGGTTGCCTGCATGAGGCCCAACCAGGCCCGCGCGGGAAGGAAACGGGCTGTTTGGTTGGCTACATACACTGTTGGGCCTGCATGGCACGATGTTTAAAGCACTCCTGGGCCTGGCTCCCTGGGAACGCTCGAAACGGCAGTTTCTCCAGAGCCAAGCCCGAGCGGGGCAAGTGGGCGGCGGCGGCTGCACGCGCGCGGCCACGCTCGAGAAGCCGCGTTGCTTCTCGAAGCTCCGGCAGTTATTAGCCTCACCGCCCCTCACCGCTCCCTCTCCCCACTTCCCCCCACTCTCCCAACTCTCACCGGCGGCGGCGGATCGGAGGAGAGCAAGAAGACCACCGGACTCCATCACCGGCGAGCGGATCATCACCTGGCCCGCTGCAATGGCGGTAAGCACTTTTCTATTCGTCATGCACTACTTTTTCGCGTTCGATCCGGCGGTAGATTTGATCCACGGCGGAGAGGGGAATGGGGAATAGAGGTAGATAAGCATGGCAGTTCATACTAGTTCATACTAGTTCATACGAGTTCATACTAGTTCATGCAAGATCGGAATAGAGGTAGATGCGGATGGAGTAGAAGGGGGATTGGGGGATTGGGGGTAGACAACAGACACTGGCTAACCGCGGCGGCCGTTGAGGCGTGCGGAGCGGCGGGTCGAGTGGCTGGCCTTCATCTTCTTGTCCATCTCCGTGCGGGGCGGCGGGTCGTCGTCGTCCTCGGCGGAGTCGAGATCGATCTGCCAGGTACGACGGCCTGGCTCCGGCGCCCTCACTGGCATCTGCACCGGTTATTCCTCCTCCTTAGGCTCCCCACCGATGACCACCGACGGCACGATTGCCATCTCCCAGTACACTGCAGCACGGCGGTCATTAGGAGCCCAGTAGTTCTTGTACTTGGACCACCTCTTCCTCTGTTTACCATCGTCGGAGACGGCCTGATTCATGGCCCAGCGAATGATGTCGACTGCCATCGCACCCTTCGCTGGGTTAGGAATCAACGTCTTCAACACTTATGCAGTGGCCCTCATGAGCACTGCATCAGATTCCTTCTGCATGTCAGGCATGGAGCCGAGTTCGAGCACACCTCCATGGTGTTCTCGAACTTGGTGCGGTCACCAGCCGACCACTCGAGGAAGAAGGCCCTCCAGCCAATACCCCAAGGGAAGGGGTTGGCGTTGGAGCTGGATCTGGAGCTCATGGCGATGGAGAGGAGGAAGGTTGATAGTGAGAGAAGAGAGGGGGTGGGTAAGTAGTGGTGGTCAGGGTGAGTAAATATAGGCGCGATGGAGAGGAGGAAGAGTGACAGTCATGCCGTTTTAACTACATGCTCTTCAATAAGCCATGAACTCTGTGCTGTGCCTGACTCCATGAATTGTGTGCAGATCGAGGAGAGCAATGAGATGGGCACGAAGGTGCTCCCGGCCGTTGACAAGAAGGGCAAGGAGCCGGTTCATCCAATGCCCGAGGTGGTGCTGCCGCCCACCGCCGAGGAAGAACCGAAGACGCCAATGGTTGGCGACGACGAGCACATGGAGGAGCCCCCCAGCAGCAAGCGCCGCAACTATGGCCACTACCATGAGGAGGGTGTCCCAACTCATTTCTGCAAGGTCATCCTTGCACCGAAGCTTGAGTGCATCCCCATGCCCCTGGACTTCACCAAGCACTTCGCCGCGGTGCCGAGGGAGTTCAAGCTGAGGAACAACACCGGCTGCTTCTGGAGGGTGACGGTGAAGCTGATGAATGGCAGGGTGACCCTGGATCAGGGTTGGGCCACCTTCGCCGCCGTTCATCAGATCAAGATCGGCAACATGGTGACGTTCAAGCTCCTGACTCCCGACACCCTCAAGGTCATCATCTTCGACGACGATGGCATTGAGGTGGTCAACAAGTGCGGGAAGCACGATGAAGCCTTCGCCGCCAGGGACTAGGGCCGGGGCACCTCCTTCCTAAGTACTATCGAGTCTGCTTTATGGTTTATGCGTTGAACTGTTTGAACTATCGTTATGATGTGTGGTACTATGTTATCTGAACTATGCTGTTAAGTAGTTGATGCTCTGTTTATGCTCTGCTCTGCTTATTATGTGTGGTACATGGTTGTGCCGAAGTGTGCTGGTAACCTCACCAACTAGCCAAAGAGGTTACCACACACCAGGCGTTGCATACAACCAAACACCATGCCTTGGGTTTGTCCACTAACATGCAGGCAACCAAACACCAGGCAGTGTGGTTCAGCCCATGCAGGCAAGAGGGCATGCAGGCAACCAAACAACTTGCAGATGGTGCATTTGAGGCTGCATTTGCATAGCTAGGCTGAGTTGAGAAGGCTATGCAATGCAGCAACTGTAGACTACGGCAACCAAACACGCCCGTAGCGACTTTTTCCGACACGGTGAGGTCACCCACGGCTTTAGTCACCTTGACCACACTTCCCTCTGAAGCACTGGAGGAGTTGTTGCTGGAGCGGGCGAACAAAAGTGTTCTTTTACTGACCCCTGTTCCTTTCCAGTATGCCTCTACACTAAGATTCTTTGGAACAGAAGCAACTCTTTTCTCTTTAGGTATGCTACAAAAGCGTTCTGAAGTATGCCCTACAATCCCACATCACTCACAGTACAAGGGAGGCTTCTCATACCTAACATCATACTTAATACTCTCTGAACTACCCAATGGAGTGAACTCTACCTTTGCCTTAAGAGGCTCATGCAATGGGATTTCCACCCGTAAACGCAGATATTTCCCCGCCGCCATCTCTGTTCTGTTTGTAGTTACTCACCTCTCTGAACAACTTCCCGTGAACTGAAACGTCTCTCACCTGTACAGCACGCGGCAAACCTGTACTTTTTTGTGTTCCTTTATTTTCCTAATAACTTGTATATCGGACGGGGCCTTAGGCCCAATTGTGTCAGCCAACTAACCATCCCAGACATTGAGAAATTTGATGCGTCCGGATGAGCTCAAGCGAAGTAGACATCTCTCACTGACTCACACCAATTGGCCCCATAGTAACTTTAGTAAGGGCATCGCGAATCAACTTGTGGTTGGATGGTTAGGTGGACAGCGGTATCTCCAGCTCATCAGGGTTCAAATCCTGGTGCTCGCATTTATCCTGGATATTCCAGCAATGCATGTTCAGTGGGAGGAGACGTTCCCGTCGACTACGAGGCGCCGGTGACTTCGTAAATTCTCCAACGCTGATCCTCAAACCCCTCACATCCGTCTGGATCACACGATTTGTATATGTTTTGCCATCTAACGCGGTACCGCATCTGTCCGCGAACCAGTCCGGACATCCTTTTTCCCGCAAACCGAAAGAACACCGAAGGAGGGGCATTGCGGGCATTCGGACCACAACGACGCACGAGTCCGGCAACCTGAGCCACCCAGAACCCTCTCTCGCGCTTTCTCTCCAACAGATGCACCGCTTCCCGCATGTATTCATGCCAGCCCAGAGCCGCAGCTGGCATGGATGGCGCGTGATGTGATCGGACGTTGGGTCGTGCTGACCGACGTGAACACTCGGGCAATGCCACTTCAATGCAGACACATTGTCCGGAGAAACCAACTGGCCGCTGGGCCACATTGAAGTGGGCTAACCATCAGTTTGCCTAGCCACATCTATTTAAGCACGGCGCCTGCGTCGGCAGTGTCCACCACTCTCCACTTCACATCTCCGCGCAAGTCCGCCACTCCCCTCTTCCCCCACCCACGGCGATGGGCAAGCCCCGGACCTCAGCGCGAGCTGGCGGCTCCGGATTCATCTCCAGATCATGGCGCTGTCATCCTCGCTCTCCGGGGCTGTCTTGCTCCTCAGAAGTTGGCTCCTCCACGAAGGAAATCTTTGTATCCTCTGGTGACGAGGAGGACCAGCCACCGACATAGACGCACATTCTCTCGCAGGACGCGGTGTATGCGGTGATGGATGCCGAGTATGAGGAGCAGATGGAGTTGATACTTTGGCGCTCGCTTCTCCACGACGTTGGTCCGGCGGCGCCACCGAAGACGCTCCTTCGCACCGTCAAGTCAGACCCGTCGTCGCCTCCTCACCGTCGGGTGAAGGTAGAACCTCCTTCCCCTCCCTGCTCTGCACCGTGCTATCGTGGCGTTCAAATCGGATGCCATGTCAAGGTGGAGCGGTTGTCGCCACCTCCTCATCGCGTCATGGAGGAGCGGCTGTCGCCACCGCGTCCAGGACGAGTGGCCGTCGCCACCTCCCCGCCATGTCAAGGAGGAGGGGTCGTCGCCACAGCCTAGTCGCGCCGGTGGAGGCATGCCCCACGCGATCGCCGCGAAGGCGCGCCGGCGCATCATGCGCTACCTCGGTGGCGGCAGCAACGATGTTAACTCATCCTCCCGGTGCCATGACGACGCAGGAGCACGCGGATAGGGACTGGGAACGGCAAGAAAGGCGCAATGCCGCACGCCGGGCGGAGGTCGTAGACTCTGGCGTCTCGCCACGACAAATCCTCGCGGACCCGAAGCTCGCAACGGCCTGGGTCCTTGACCTGTTGAAGACCATGACGGGGACAAGCAAGCGCCGTCTCCGCCGCCTCGACTAGGAGATGATGAAGTACGGCGAGGAGTGGTCTCGCCGTGAGATCAGAACCGCAGCTGCCTCCGGCAACTCCCGCCTGTCTCTCCGCCTGCCCACGTCTGCGGTGGCCGCGGCCGCACTGCGCGCAGCGCAAGAACAAGTGGAGACGATCATCCACGACACCAGGTGACGGCCGGGAAGCCCTGTCGCAACCTGCGCTGTCGTGGACTTGACACGGCAGATGTCCTAGCGGAAGGACTTAGTCGTGGAGCCATCGCAACTAGGTTAACTTGAAGGGGTTAAACGGGACAAAGGACATAAAGAGTTTACCCAGGTTCGGCCCCTCTCAATGAGGTAAAAGCCTACTCCTGCTTTTGTGTTGTATTGCTAGGTTTTCGACTACCAGGGAGCGAATACGCTTGACCTAGTTCCCGATTGTTTGTTACCTGTCCCTAAACCGCCGCCGGGTCATCCCTTTATATCCACAGGTTGACGCCCGGTGGTTCACAGAATCCCGGCCGGCTCATAAACGTGTCCGGCTCGGTGTCCTCTCTTTCCTATCTTACAATACAAGTCATATACTTATGGCGGTTTACATCTATGGGCCCTAACTCGCCTTTGGGCTTTGGGCCTTCTTATTAAGTCTCCTTCGTAAGTCGCCATCTTCTATGTCTTCATGGGCTTCAATACAGGTAAACCACTATGAGCATAACCCGGCCCCTCCTGGGCGGTTTATACTCAATAGTTATATCCCCAACATTAGGCTCCAGGTTGATGTGAACTTGTTCATATCAATCTTCAATACTTGACTTAGAAAAAATCCTTCATCATCAGTCCTTATGAAAATTTATAACCCGCCACGACGTCTGCTCACAGCATTGTGCTAACCCGCCATGACGTCATCTTGCATTAATATCGCACGAGGCCCAAATCTCAGCCTCCTTGATTCCCGCGCATGCCATCTATCCATTCACCTTATAAATAGGGCCAGGGGTCCTTTTCACTTTCCCCCCTTGCCTCCTCATCTCTGTCTTCCACCTCGCATCGCCTCAGCGCCCGAGCTCCGCCGCCGTCGTCGACCTCTGCCACTGCCTCAACAATGGCCGCTGCATCAACCTGAATCAACCGGAGATCGTCCGCGCGCCTCCGCTACTCAACAACCCTGGTAGGTCCTCTTCCTTCCTTTTCCCCTAGATCCCATTAGGGTTTCCACGAGTTCATCGGAGTTCATCTCGGTTCATCTTTGTTCCTCCATAGACCATATAGTTTTTGATCTAAGTATAGTACCAATCTTGTGCAACAGCAGTTTAGCACTCATTTTTAATATCTGAACGCCTCCCCTCCATAGGAGATCTCATCTGAGTACGTGAACTGTCCTGCTGCCGCTACTTTAGGTTAGAATTTTTCTTCATTATCTGAACTGCTATAGATCCAAAATTATAACGCCAATCTGTGAAACCTGTTTTTCACCACTTAGCCATTTTCCAACTTCAGATCTATACTTTCAATACCCGTGTAGACGGTTTAACCTCAGAAAGTAATAACCTGCCAGGTACCATTAGTCCCCTCTTAAACCGCCAAGTGCTCGTCTTTGTAATTTAATAACGTCACTGTCCGGTTTAACATTTATGCATGCTTCAACACTTTCTGCTTATTAACCATGAACCTTAAACCGGCACAAATCTTTTCCAGGTTATCGTATAAATGGCCAAATCCTTTTATTCCTGTAACTGGGTTCAATCCTGGGTTACAGAAGAAGAACTGAACGGGTGTGTTGCAACCGGCGCTTTAGCGAAAAAGGAAGACATCCACTGGAGAGCCCCCGGTCCAGAAAATCCTCCTGAACCCAAGGATGGGGAACTGATCGTTTTTGTTGATCATCTGAGTCGAGGGTTCAGCCCTCCCGGATCAAAAAATTTCCGTGACGTGCTTCACTTCTTCCAACTTCACCCTCAAGATATTGGGCCTAACTCCGTGTCCAATATTTGCAATTTTCAAGTGTTTTGTGAAGCCTACCTGCAAGAAGAGCCCACCGTCGACCTGTTCAGAGATTTCTTCTATTTAAACCGCCGTACTGAATTTACGGATGGGCCCAATACTGAACTTGGCGGGGTTTCAATTCAGAAGAGAAAAGACGTCAGCTTTCCTCACGCTAGGCATCATAGCCATCCCAAAAATTGGAATCAAACTTGGTTCTATTGCCAAGATACATCTCCAGCTGGTGAGAATCCTCTGCCGGGTTACCGTGCTCACCGGCTTACCGATGCACATCCATTCCCCCAAAGACTCAATGCAAAGGAACGGTCCAAATATGCACCACAACTCTCAAAGCTCAGAGCCTTTATGGCAAACGGTTTGACAGGCATTGATTTTGTCCATTGCTGGGTATCTTGGAGCATTTTACCTTTAAGCCATCGCCCCGGTTTAATGTGTGAGTACACAGGGGATGTGAAAGACCCTCAATGCCACACTGATATTCAGCTGACTAATACTGAAATTACTGAATCTGTCAAGAAGATGTTGGATGAACCGGTGGCCGACTGTAGCAAAACAGGACTTAGCCCTTTCTGTGCTTCAAATAAACCGCCAGCTGTAAGAATTGCCCCACTCCTGCTTTAATCCATATTCTTAATACTCCTTTATGATCTTTTCAATCTTTAAACAGGGTGACGATCCGTTCTGGAAGAAGAAACCGCAGGATAAACCGGCCAAAACACTTCGTGTCAAGACCAAGGTCAACAAGAAGTCCGCCAAGAAGAAAAACACCGAGCCTACCGAGTTAAACATTGACGATGATAATCCGGAGTCAGAGGTAGAACTTGATTCACTTGGCTCTTTTTTCATACATCTCATTGACGATGATTTTTACCAGGACGACGCAGAAGCTAGCCGCGAAAACGACGTAGAGGTAACTATTCTCTCATCCGGTTCAGAACCTCTGCCCACACAGAAAACCCGACAAGCAAGCCGGAAAGTAAGATTTTCTCACCCCCTAGCTTACTTGGATCCAAACTTTCTTTTGAAGAAGCAGCAACACGAAGCTCGCCGCACAACCCGGCATAGCGGCCATGTGGTCACTTCTTCCGGTTTACCGAACTCGCCAGTTCGTAAACGCCGCCCAGAGGTCTCTTCTATTTCTGACACGTCTTATCCCAAGGCGGGTTATTTCCGACAACCTCTTAATCCGTCTGATTCAAATTACCAGGGAGCTTCCCTTTCATCCTCTGGCGAGTCCACAGGGACACAAATTCCAACCCTCAAAACTGTTCCTGGGTGAGAATTTTTAACTAACCCCTTGTACCTTACGCTTGATCATTATACTAACCTGTTATTTGCGTCTCTGTCAGAGCCAAGGCCAGGCCCAGTAAAAAGGCCAAATTGAACAAACCGGCTGATGACAGCGCGCCAACTGATCCGTAAAAGAACCCGGAACAGTTTGAAAAAAATACTGAAGCTATTCTTGATGATCCGCCACCGCAAGATCATGACACCTTTGTTGAGCAGATGGAATTTGATCCGATAGGTCATGCTGATAAACCGCCAAGCCCAACTAAGGCTGCTGATGATAAAGCTGACGATGTTGTAGTGATAAAGCTGACGATGTTGTAGTTACCGGTGTCGGGTATACAGCCCCAGACAACCCCACTGCTCTGTCAAAACATAGTGCCAAAGAAGAATTTTCTGCTGTTGACAAAGGCAAGTGGAAGGCGGACTTGGAAAGCTATGCCCACCTCAGCGCCCAAGATATTCATTCTGGGTTTTTAAACCGTCTGTACACAAGCCGTGATTATGAAGCCGGTTTACTGAACATGATGAAGGAGCGATATGAGGTAAATACTGTTAACTCTGCATACATATTATTCCCTTAGCCGCCAAGTTTAATGGACATAAAAGAATAGAATGTTCTACAAACTTTCAAGAGCCATATAGATCAACTCCACTAGCCCGCAAGGGCCGGTTTATAATGTCAATATGAACCGGGACTTTAGAATAATATATCTTCAATTTCG
The DNA here is from genome assembly GCA_011799875.1 of Thinopyrum elongatum. Classification (NCBI taxonomy): domain Eukaryota; kingdom Viridiplantae; phylum Streptophyta; class Magnoliopsida; order Poales; family Poaceae; genus Thinopyrum; species Thinopyrum elongatum. The sequence goes on along the minus strand of CM022302.1, from coordinate 144,298,757 downwards.
CCTGTGTAGCCCCCAAGGGTCGACTTAACAAATATGTTAAGTTGAGACTAATTATGCTGTAAGGCTCAAAATTCTTACTAAGGACCTTTATAATCCGGTTGACCATCAAGCTGATAGTTGGTATGTGCTTGGGACTTGTAATTTTTTTTTGATCAGAAGCAATAGACATTAGCCCCCAAGTGCCAAGTATATTACTTGTTATGTGCTTGGGACTTTGAATATGCACTGCTATCTAATTAATTATATGTCTCTTGCAGGCCGATCTTAACAAGAAGGAATCTCAAATCGCCGACCTTCAAGAAAACATCAAGTCGCAACAAACCGAGACCTCCAAAGCCAAGGAAGAACTGACCAGCGCCTTAACGGCAATGAAAAAACTAAAGGAGAGCTTTAAGCACGAGCGGGCAGGTTGGGATACAGAAAAGTCAACTCTGCTGAAGAGGGCTGAGGATGCTGAGGCTGCCCTTAATCCGGTAGCTGAGGAGCTGACTGGCTTGAAACAGCAAATAAATGCCATGACCACTGCCGTATTTGGTAAATAACTTCTTCATAAGCTTTGAACATGTATTATGTAAGAGACTGCCGGTTTACCGATGTTTTTGATGATGCAGGAACTCGCATTGCTCATCTTGGCTCAAATATGCGTCAAAAACTGAAGGCCGCCTATACACTTATAGAGCAATTATATACCGGCGTACAACGGGTTATCTGCACAGCTTCCCATAATAAACCGCCCCCAACCTTGATCAAGGAGACGTTGGAAAGGCTGGCGATGATGCCTGCATGGTTTGAAGAGCTAAAGAAGTCAGCCGCCAGGGCGGGTGCTCTTACTGCACTGACTCAGGGCAAAGCTTGGATAACTGATCTTGATCCGGCCGATGTGGGAAACGGCTACCCGAGCATAAAGGAGGACGGGTCATAGTTTAATAACGACGACCTCAGAGCCTTGACGAGGGAAATGCGCCCATTGGCCAGCAAATTGGCTGAAGAAACCGATCTTTCACATTATCAGTCGATTTATGATGTCAACAACAAGAGAGTTAACGCGCCAACTTATGATGCTCCAAATCTTATTCCTCCAATCCGTAAGCATACCTATGCCCCTGATGTTGACCCCTCCACACTTATAAGTGATGAAGCTGTATTCAAGGCCTTAACTGGGATCAATTGGACCACCATTGACTTCCAGCCACTGGGTAGAGAGGAGGAAGATGAACCGGCGCTGGACGATCCGCAACCTTCAAGTCAGCCATGCCAGGACTCGTAAGCCGGGGGCCGGTTTAGCAGCTGCTTCCTTTAAGACTTGTTAAAACAATTATTCTTTTGGGCACCAAACGCCTTGTAATAGGCTAGCTTAAACTCTTGTTCTGCTATGCCATCGTGCATATTTACTTTGCATGACACTGCCAATCCGCCATGTTAAGATATGCCACTTATGCTTATAATATTAACAATGTGGAATCTGTTCCTGCATGCAAAGGATTAAAGGTGTCCTGGCGGTTTACCGCTGGACGGGTCATAACGCCCAATATAAAACCATGGAAACTAACATAGCTTGTACCCAAGGCTGGACTTTAAGAATAACCAAATTTGAAATATATCATACCTGTGATATTTGATCACACTGTTGGTTTATCAAACCGGTGTAGTAAGGGGAGAACCCAAACCTTGAGCACTGGTAATCATCATAGATTTGCGTGGCTTATGAACAAAACCAGGCCGGGTTAATAAACACCGGATATTATCTTATCTCATACTGGCGACTTATAGTCAAAAGCCAGGCCGGGTTAATAAACACCGAATGTTATCTTATCTCATACTGGCGACTTATAGTCAAAAACCAGGTCGGGTTAATAAACACCGGATGAATTATGATCATAAAGCATTATAAGGTTTATCAAATAAACCTCAAAACCTGTGGAATAAAACAAATGAAAAAACGAGGCTTTTCATGGGCTGCCAGGCCAAAAATCGAGTGCTTTCATGGCCGCACAGCCACTGAGTTAAACCTATATACAAACCTTATAAGATGGACCTCACATAACCAATCGTCGTTTTAACTTTGACAAGTTCAGGGTCTGTATAAGATTGACTTGTCAAACGTTCGGCGGGTCATTCCAGGAATACCTGGGCGGAGTTGCTTACTTAAAAAGGCAGGATAACCCGGGGTTTTAGGTGAATACACCTGGCTTCCAAGCCTGGCTTTTAAGCCTATTACAAGGGTTATACAAACTCTTTGTTCTTTAGAATCAAGGAGCCCCCAAGTAATATTTTTGAGCTGTGCTCAAGGGGCACCTATGTTTGAGCTGTGATTTTGCAACAGGCTCTCTTTGGTACCTTTAACCTGGGTAGCAAGCCCCCAAATTTTTTTTTCCAGTTGGCTTATAAGCCGGTTCAAAGGGTAATCATAACTTCGCTCATAAGCCGAAAGCCCCCAAGTAACCAAAAACTCATTAAGAAAAGACGACAGAGGCCCTGCTTTAGCAGGGGTGCCGGTTTAATATATACATTATCAAAAATATGTACATCAGAAGAGCCAATGGCTCAGGTATAGTAAGGCCGAAGATGAGCAATATTCCATGGCCGGCGAGTCTCTTCCTCCGACGTGCGTGAGTCCTTGTGGTCTCGAACATGAATAAGGTAGTATGACCCGTTGTTCAGATTCTTGCTGACCACAAAGGGTCCTTCCCAAGGTGGGGATAACTTGTGCATATCAGTCTGATCCTGGATAAGCCGGAGCACCAAGTCGCCTTCTTGAAAGGCTCTGGTCTTGACCCGGCGGCTGTGATAACGACGTAGATCTTGCTGGTAAATCGCCGAACGAGCCGCTGCGAGATCACGCGCCTCGTCTAACAGGTCAAGTGCATCCTGACGTGCCTTTTCATTATCAGCTTCAACATAAGCCGCCACCCGGGGTGAGTCGTGACGGATGTCACTGGGGAGAACCGCCTCTGCTCCATAAACCATGAAAAAAGGCGTGTAACCCGTAGATCTGTTGGGCGTTGTGTTGATGCTCCATAGCACCGAGGGTAACTCCTCTACCCAACAACCCGGCATCCTCTGTAAGGGAACCATAAGCCGGGGCTTGATGCCTCTCAGAATCTCTTGATTGGCTCTCTCAGCTTGACCATTAGATTGGGGGTGAGCCACCGACGATACATCAAGCCGGATATGCTCACGTTGACAAAATTCTTTCATAGCACCCTTGGAGAGATTAGTGCCATTGTCTGTTACAATGCTGTGTGGAAAGCCAAAACGAAAGATCACCTTCTTCATGAATTGAACCGCCGTTGCTGCATCACACTTACTGACTGGCTCTGCCTCTACCCACTTAGTGAATTTATCAACCGCCACCAAGAGGTGGGTCTTCTTATCCTTGGACCTCTTAAAAGGTCCAACCATATCAAGCCCCCAAACTGCAAACGGCCAAGTGATTGGAATCATTCTCAACTCCTGAGCCGGAACATGAGCTCGACGTGAAAACTTCTGACAACCGTCACATTTTTTGACCAAGTCCTCAGCATCAGCATGAGCCGTCAACCAATAAAAACCGTGACGAAAAGCCTTGGCTACAAGAGATTTAGAGCCGGCGTGATGACCACAATCTCCTTCATGGATCTCATGCAGAATCTCATAGCCTTCTTCAGGAGAAACACAACGTTGAAACACCCTGGTAACACTGCAATGGTGCAGCTCTCCATTGATAATTGTCATTGACTTGGACCGCCGGGTTATTTGCCTGGCCAAGGTTTCATCCTCAGGTAACTCGCCCCGGGTCATGTATGCCAAATATGGAACTGTCCAATCAGGAATAACATGAAGAGCCGCCACCAACTGAGCTTCCGGGTCAGGAATAGCCAAATCCTCCTTTGTAGGTAACTTGACCGACGGGTTATGCAAAACGTCAAGAAAAACATTAGGTGGCACCGGTTTACGTTGAGAACCCAACCGGCTTAAGGCATCAGCCGCTTCATTTTTCCTCCGATCAACATGCTCAACTTGATAACCCTTGAAGTGACCAGCAATAACATCCACCTCTCGTCGATAAGCCGCCATGAGGGGATCCTTAGAATCCCAAGTACCAGAGACTTATTGAGCCACCAAATCTGAGTCACCAAAGCACCTTACCCGGCTTAAGTTCATCTCCTTAGCCATCTGAAGACCGTGGAGTAAGGCCTCATATTCAGCTGCATTGTTAGTACAAGGGAACATCAAACGGAGAACATAACAAAATTTATCACCTCGAGGGGAAGCAAGCACAACTCCAACCCCCGAGCCCTCCAATTTCCTGGACCCATTAAAGTGAATAGTCCAATATGTGTTATCTGGTTTTTCCTCAGGCATCTGTAGCTCTGTCCAGTCATTGATGAAATCCACCAGTGCTTGAGACTTGATGGCCGTGCGAGGCATATACTTCAAACCATGAGGCCCAAGTTCAATGGCCCATTTGGCAACCCGGCCTGTTGCTTCCCTGTTTTGTATGATATCTCCTAAAGGAGCAGAGCTAACCACATTAATGGGGTGACCCTGAAAATATTGCTTAAGCTTCCAGCTTGCCATGAAAACCCCATATACAAGTTTCTGCCAATGTGGGTATCTCTGTTTGGACTCAATAAGCACTTCGCTGATATAATAAACCGGCCGTTGAACCGGATATTCCTTGCCTGCCTCTTTCCTTTCAACCACAATAGCCACACTGACAGCCCAGCTATTAGCAGCCACATATAACAACAGCGGCTCCTTATCAACGGGCGCAGCTAGGACTGGCGGCTCAGCCAGCTGCTTCTTAAGCGCCTCCAATGCCTCATTAGCAGCGTCACTCCAGACGAAGTCATATGTCTTTTTCAACATCTGATACAAAGGGATGGCCTTCTCACCGAGGCGGCTTATGAACCGGCTTAGCGCCGCAATACGACCCGCCAGACGTTGAACATCATTGATACACGCCGGTTTAGCCAGAGAAGTAATGGATTTGATCTTCTCCGGATTAGCTTCAATGCCCCTGTTAGACACCAGAAAGCCCAAAAGCTTGCCCGCCGGCACACCAAAAACACACTTGGCCGGATTAAGCATCATCTTATAAACTCGGAGACTATCAAAGGTTTCCTTCAAGTCGTCTATCAACGTCTCCTTCTTTCTGGATTTTACCACAATATCATCCACATAAGCATGAACATTGCGTCCAATCTGATTATGAAGACAACTCTGCACACATCGCTGGTAAGTCGCCTGGGCACTCTTGAGCCCAAAAGGCATAGACACATAGCAGATGGCTCCAAAGGGAGTTATGAAAGATGTCTTCTCCTGCTCCTTAACTGCCATCTTGATCTGATGATAACCAGAATAAGCATCCAAAAAACTCAAACGCTCACAACCCGCCGTAGCATCAATAATCTGATCAATACGAGGGAGAGCAAAAGGATCAGCCGGACAAGCTTTGTTTAAATCCATGTAGTCCACACACATGCGCCAAGTGCCGTTCTTCTTAAGTACCAGCACCGGGTTAGCCAACCACTCAGGATGAAAAACCTCAACAATAAACCCAGCCGCCAAGAGCCGGGCTACCTCCTCACCATTGGCCTTACGCCTTTCTTCATTGAAACGACGAAGAAACTGCTTGACCGGTTTAAACTTGGGATCAATATTGAGAGTGTGCTCAGCGAGTTCCCTCGGTACACCTGGCATGTCAGAAGGTTTCCATGCAAAGATGTCCCGGTTCTCACGGATGAACTCGATGAGCGCGCTTTCCTATTTCGGATCCATATTAGCACTGATGCTGAACTGCTTGGATAAATCGCCAGGAACAAAATCAACCATCTTAGTGTCATCTGCCGATTTAAACTTCAAAACCGGATCATGCTCTGTAGTTGGCTTTTTCAAAGACGTCATATCCGCCGGATCAACATTGTCCTTGTAAAATTTTAACTCCTCCATTGCACAAACCGACTCAGCATAAGCCGCATCACCCTCTTCATATTCCAAGGCTATCCTTCGGCTCCCATGTACTGTGATGGTCCCCTTGTAACCCGGCATCTTGAGCTGCAGATAAACATAACAAGGCCGTGCCATGAACTTGGCATAAGCCGGCCGTCCAAACAGAGCGTGATACGGGCTGTGAATTTTGACTACTTCAAAGGTCAATGTCTCTGACCTAGAGTCATGATCATCTCCAAAGGCAACTTCCAGAGCTATCTTACCAACAGGGTACGCCGACTTACCAGGCACCACACCATGGAAGACTGTATTCGACGGTTTAAGATTTTTATCTGTCAACCCCATGCGACGGAAAGTTTCGTAATAAAGGATATTGATGCTGCTCCCTCCGTCCATGAGTACCTTGGTAAACTTATACCCTCCAACCTGGGGTGCAACCACCAATGCTTGGTGACCCGGATTATCAACCCGGGGCGGGTGATCTTCCCGACTCCACATGATGGGCTGCTCAGACTAGCGCAAGTAACGGGGAACTGCCGGTTCAACGGCGTTCACTGCCCTTTTGTGAAGCTTCTGATCCGGTTTGCATAAATTTGTGGTGAAGACGTGGTACTGCCCACTATTCAACTGCTTTGGGTTACTCTGATACCCAGATTGCCGCTGCTGATTCCTCTGACCTGACTGTTGATGGTAGCCACCCTGATTGCCTTGATTGCCCTGATTACCTTGGAATCCAGAACTAGAACCGCCACCACCGTAACCCGGCCCATGAGAACCAGACCCTGAACCACCACCCGGTCCATGATTGTCTTGAAAAAGATTGGAATTTTTATACTCTTTCATGATGTAGCAATCCTACCAGAGGTGGCCAGACGGTCTTTCTCGCGTCCCATGCCTTGGGCAGGGCTGATTTAGCATCTGCTCAAGATTAAAGCCTGACCCTCCGGCCCGTGGGGGCGGTTTACCTTTACGACGCTGGCCATTATTCTGTGCGTTGGTGTTAGCCACAAAGTCCAAACTATTATCAGCTTTGTGCTAACCATTGCCTCCCTGATTCGCCGGACTATGCTGCTGTCCTCTGGTGCTGCTGCTCTTCTTTCCCTTTCCCGGCTTGTCATCATCAGACTCGGGGTCCTTGGTACCATCAGAGTCAGCGTACTTAACCAGAGCCGCCATCAGCTCTCCCATGTCATTGCAGTGGCGCTTGAGCCGACCCAACTTCTGCTTAAGAGGCGTAAACCGGCAATTCTTCTCCAACATTATGACCGCTGAACCGGCATTGATGCGATCCGATGAATGTAAGATGGTCGAAACTCGGTGCACCCAATGGATTGTGGACTCACCCTCTTCTTGGACACAGGCATCCAGATCCACAATTGACATTGGCTGCTTGCACGTATCTTTGAAATTCTAGATAAACCGGGCCTTTAACTCAGCCCATGAACCAACGGAGTTAGCAGGGAGCCCCTTCAACCAAGTGCGAGCCGTTCCATCCAACATCAGGGGAAAATATTTTGCACATGCCGCATCGCTAAGATCTAGCAATTCCATGGCCATCTCATAACTCTCGATCCATGCTTCAAGAGGTAAATCGGCTGTATAGTTAGGCACCTTGCTAGGACCCTTAAAATCCTTGGGCAGACGCTCATTACTTATGGCCGGCACTAAACATGGTATGCCCAAATTCCTAAAGGTTACACCTGGCTCCACCGAAGTTGTCGGACGAACCGGAGAAGGTTGACGGGCCGCATATTGCGCCACCAGCTCGGCCTCTCGACGCGCTCTACCTTGATCCACCATGTTCTGAGCATCAGCACCACCGCCCGCCGGGTTATGCCCACGAGGCTGGTTATGGTTCCGCCCACTGCTTGACACAGCTGGTTCATCAATATGCCTACTGTAACTCCGGCTTGGGCGAGGGGTGGAATGAATCCGGCTTCGACTATAAGAATAAGCCTGCTGCTGAACCAATGCTGTCTGAAGGAGCTCTCTAGCCCTCCGCATCTCAACCGCCGTTGGAGACTCGCCTTCAACCGGGATAGCTGCCAATCGTGACGCCGCAGCGATCATGTTATCCAAAAGGGTTAGAGTAATGACCCGGTGGTGTTGGCATGTGTTGCGGCGGGATATTGTTCTGACAAGGCGGATCCGTGGTGTGCGGCTGAACCGGCGCTCCCGTCCCAGGCGTTTCAACCCGGTCCGCCACTGGCAGGTTACTGGTTCCTGCTCTTGGCGTGTTAAAGAGGTTCCTCGCCTCGTAAACCGGTGGCAGGCGAGACTGATGCCTCCTCCTCATGACTTCGTTTGAAGCGTTCTGATCTAGCATGAGCCGGTAAGACTCCGACTGAATCCGCTGCGCCTGTGCATCCAACGTAACCCGCTCCGCAGCCATCCTGGCATCTTCAGCTGCCAGGTCTTCCTTAGCTTGAGCTATCTGATCTTGCAATTTCACGACTTCCGCGTTATGCTAATCTTGATTACCCGGGTTAACATCCGTCGTCAGCAGTGTTGCCAAGGCGTCTAGTAACCCGGACAGGACTTGAGCCGGCGGGCGCGCAGGGCCTCCTGCCCCGGCTGCCGTCGCCGCTGCTGACCCCGAAATCAATGCCGCTGCAGTTGAAGAGTGCTGTACTGGCTGCGTACCGGCCATGAAGATTGCAACCCGGTTCGGCGGCTCGTAGGGGTCCGGAATACTATCGCCATCGGAACAGCCCCCAAGCCGACCGCCTTGCAGTTGGTACAATGACTCGGTTTCACCGGTGGATGACTCGCCATCAGAGTAGATAACTGTCTCACCGTCAAATACCGATTTATCCTCAGATCCCGCACTATTGATGAATTCCACGAAGGCACGACTCATGGCGGGCTGAACTCGGGCGGGTTTTGCACGCTGAGCCGTCTCGATGATGTCGGTGCAGGTGTCCGGCTCAGGGCCCGGTTCACCGATCTTGCCAATGAAGACGTGAATTCCACCGAAGGGGACCCGGTAACCGTACTCGATTGAACCGGCCTCAGGGCCCCAGCCTTCGTCGTCGATGTAGAGCTTGCCGCGATGACTCTTGGTCATCCGGCCCACAGCGTATCCCTTGATCCCTTCGAAGTTGCCCTTCAAGAACTCGAAACCACCGTGCACTGGCCCCACGGTGGGCGCCAACTGTCGTGGACTTGACACGGCACATGTCCTAGCGGAAGGGCTTAGTCGTGGAGCCATCGCAACTAGGTTAACTTGAAGGGGTTAAACGGGACAAAGGACACAAAGAGTTTACCCAGGTTCGGCCCCTCTCAATGAGGTAAAAGCCTACTCCTGCTTTTGTGTTGTATTGCTAGGTTTTCAACTACCAGGGAGCGAATATGCTTGACCTAGTTCCCGATTGTTTGTTACCTGTCCCTAAACCGCCGCCGGGTCGTCCCTTTATATCCACAGGTTGACGCCCGGCGGTTCACAGAATCCCGGCCGGCTCATAAACGTGTCCGGCTCGGTATCCTCTCTTTCCTATCTTACAATACAAGTCATATACTTATGGTGGTTTACATCTATGGGCCCTAAGTCGCCTTTGGGCTTTGGGCCTTCTTATTAAGTCTCCTTCATAAGTCACCATCTTCTATGTCTTCATGGGCTTCAATACAGGTAAACCACTATGAGCATAACCCGGCCCCTCCTGGGTGGTTTATACTCAATAGTTATATCCCCAACACGCGCCCTACTACCACTCGAAGTCCCACGACAACAACTCCGACGACGGCGGTCAGCTTGGCATTGCGTATGAGGTCATCATCAAGTATATGGTGTTTTTATGTACAAATTATCTATGATTGAATGAAAATCATCCGGTTTGTTTTAACCTGTATCAAACTTGTTAATTTTTGTGGTTGTTAATAAGACTTGATCAACCTTATTAATGGATCATTTTTTAGAGGTATGAAGTTGATGAATTTAGTAAGCATAACCTTTTGCTCCCAACTTTTGTTTTCTGTTTTCCTAGTTAAATAAAATAAAATGACATGTTTTGTCTGTTTTCTTAATTTCCCGTGTAATAAAAAATGACCCAAAAATAAAAGTTCTCAGAATGCCCTGAAAATTTAATACAAAATTTTTCTGAATTTTTGATGCAAATAATATCAGAGGGTGTGCATCTGATGACCACAAGACACCAGGATGCGTTCAAATTGAGACCGTACATTTGCGCTAGTTTTGGATAACCAGCTCCCATATCAATATATGTGGACTGGTCCCCGGGTCCTCAGATGAATACAGAGCCCGATTTGAGGGGTCAGTGTTCGAGATGACCCAAGTAGCTTTAGTAGATTAGCTCCGTCCGTCCTTTTGATCACAAGCTGGCTTCCCCTTCAAAATAAATCCGTGAAGCAGTAGTACATTGTTACCTACCAGGCAATAATAAGCGACCATGATAGTACTACGAGAACTTGCTAGCACCATTATATATTTTATTTGACAAGTATCAAGAAGAGATAGCCATCATCGCTCTCTCCATTGCGCCTTGTTGGTTTGTCTATGGTGAAACCAACATGCAAATTCATACTCCACCGAAAAGAAAGAGAGATAATAAGCTGTACAAGAGGGAAACTCGAAAAAATACACTTCGAGGCTAGTTTTGTAGCACGGGCTACACGGGTACAACAAAAGAAAAGTGGGAGAGAAAGAGCTAGTGAAGTGTAGTTACGATAAATCTGCTAGTAGTAGTTCGGGAATAGGAGACGTCGGGGAAGAAATGTTTGTGTGTGGGCAGACTTGAGCAACAGGTTCTCGATGTTGGTTATTCAGAACTGACCTTGAACCTTTTGTGGCAAAATTTCGTGTTTTGACCCTTTTTGCTAACAAATTCAGGATCTGACCCCTGTTTGAAAATATTTCGGGATCTGAACCTTTTCCTACCGCCAGACCCTTTGGCGGTAGGGTATAACAGACTACCGTCAAGGGGCTTGGCGGTAGGGTTGCAACCGCCAAGGGGTCTGGCGGTAGGCTGTTATACCCTACCGCCAAGGGAACCCTACCGCCAAGCCCCTTGGCGGTAGGCTGTTATACCCTACTGCCAAGCGGTCTAGCGGTAGGCTCTGGGCACGCTCTGTGTTGAAAACTTAGAACTTTTTGGCGGTAGGCTATTATACCCTACCGCCAAGGTGCCTGGCGGTAAGAAAAAGGTCAGTTCCTGAATTTTTTCCAATGAGGGTCAGATCCCAAAATAGCCATCTTTTGTGTCGTAGCCAACCGGAGAGACCGCGTGCGTCGCAAAGCACGCTGCCGCCACACACCACAACGCTGTTGTCGACCGGCGCGCCACCCTGAGCGTTGCAACAGCACATCCCATCATCGCCTCGAAGCGTCGCACTCGTGTCGAGCCTGCCATCGCCCGCACGCGTCGACAACGGTGTGGCATTGCGCATTGTGCCCGAGCACGCGCGTCCGCTGGTCTACACTGCATGTGGCATGCGCCGACCACGTCACTGGTACGTGCTCAGCCACTGGCTTTTGACCCTGTTTAGCGAGGCCTAAATTGGCCGTGCAATTGGTTCAATTGCTCACGAGGCCAAAAGAAGAAATTTGGGAGGAAAAAGAAAAAGAAACATAGAAGGAAACAGTTTGACCTATCGCGTTGGGCCTAATAATCCAAAAAAGCACAAAAATTCAAAGAGTTGAAAAGAGGGAACCTGGGTGTGGCTTTCTGTTGAGAACCACCCATTTATTTCAAAATTACATTTTGGTTGTTTCTTAGCATTCCAAAAAATTGCGAAACCAACTTCGTAAAAGAAATACTTACTTCTCATGGTATTTCTATGCCTAAATAGAAATTTTCACCGTGTTTCTTTGTATAACGATGTGTGAAATTACAGATTCTACATTCATGCTTTATCAGTGGTTTACTGCTATTTTCTAGATTTGAATTATCATTTTCTGAGAAAATCTTGAGAAACTTTCCATTGCTTTATATATTATTTGTACGTATATGGTCGAATAGCCCTCTAACTAAGGAGCAGGAAGAGGAATATGATTGAGAAATTGTTGCTTTCATGGAGGAGTACTTAACAGTACTTAGTTAAATTAATCTCTCCATTTTTTTGGTATCCCTGAGTTATAAACACTTTAGCTAGATGATTGTCATTGAAAGCTCAATGAAGAGATTGTATTCTCGAGTTACATGTCAAGCATGCTTAATATTCTAGTAATATTAAATCTTGGTATAGATATGCATTGTGTCATATCCCTCCATTGCTTGTAAAATGTTCAATCTGCTAAATTTTAAAAAATGGTTCCACACCCCACATAAAGGAAGGGCAAATCTATCTTGGAAGATAGCAAGTCCACTAAAAACTAAGATCTTCCAGGAAAGTAGACATCACACAAGTGTGATTCATGTATTAGAAGCTCTGGAAAGCCAATAGTTCACTAGCGGAATAATAATTGGCACCGTCAATGTTGTATCCAAAATCGGCATGTACTTAGCTGAAGTATAATCTTGGATAGTATCGAAATAAAACTGACTCATATGATCACCATACTGATTTTAGTACTAGAACTATTATTGCAGTACTAACTTGCCATATTTAGACAGTACTAACTCATGTGGTCGCAATACTGAAAACTGGTATTTTGCTAGAGGAACAACAATTATCACTGGCTAAATAGTCTTCTAAAATGTCATTGTAATAATAATCGGAACTATTACAATAAATTGATCGGATGTTTCTCTCTGAGTTGAAGACTAATAATTCTTTAGAAAACAAGACTTTTATTGCAAATATTAATTCCAACTGTCAGATCAGTCGAGATCGAGGACGATGAACTGGCGGACGCGTGGTAGCTAAGGATATTAATTTTGCACTTTGATTACAAACATTAGCTACATTTGTCCTTGTGGTCAGAAGCTAGCATATCTCTTTTCAAAATGGATCAATGAAGCAATAGTACACTAGCACCGCTACATATTTGGGAAGTGTCAGGAGCTAGCCCATCATCAGTCTCTCCCTTGCGCCTTGTTGGTTTGCCACTGCTTGAAGCAACACGAAAATATGTAGGCAGTGGAGGAGAAAGAGAGAGTAAGCTGTAAAAGGGGGAAATGAAGTAAATAACTCTTTGATACTACTAGTACTGTACTACATCCATACAACAACATTCAAATGGAGGAGAAATATCTAGTGAAGTGTAGTAATAGTAAATCTGTTAGTGAGGGGATAGGAGGCGTTGGGGAAGAAATATACGTTTGACTACAGAGTTAGGCAACTGTAGGTGCTTGAGGTTCAATCATAGCTAAGCTTTAACCTTTCTATTGGACTAGATGACTCGTTGCGCCCATGGCGCAAAGGCCGAGCGCAAGCCATGTATTGGAGGAGTGTGCATTGAAATGTGTAGATAGAGATTGAAACATATATAAGAGTCTTTTCAGTTGGCATACATCTGAACTTATTTGAGCAAATATTCTTGATAAGGCATCTTTAGTATTGCTGCTGCCAAAGCACAGCTCATGATACTGCATGCAGCAAGCAAGTGATACTGATAGACAATTATGCAGAGGCCCTTGGACGTGCACTTGAAGGCAAAAGCATATATTGGTTCAGAAGCGCACCACACAACAGTCTAAGCAGCAAATGACCGACAGTTAAACACACAGGATGGTCTTAGGTGATTACATAAGATTCAAAAGCATGATAGACTAAAGGCGAGAGCGAGCAGAGTATTCAAACCATGCATATTTGGTTGATTTAGAACCAACTTAATAGATACTTATATACAATTACATGGTACCATGATAGACTAAAAGGAAGTAATGAGATCATTTAATAGATACTTATATCCCACATAAGTTCGAGGCAGACGTACATCATATAGATTGCCCTTTTAGCTTGTCCTTAACAAAATCTGTAGATGCAGACCTATCCAAAGGCAATCTAAAATAGCGATGAGCCGAGGACAACTCAAAGATTAATTGTCACAATATTTCATTTGGCAAAACATCATGCAATAAAAGATCCAGTTATATGTGCAGTAAGCACAAACAACAACTCTAAACATCACACGCTTCATGTTATAAAAAGTAGGTACCATTAAATGGTTTGAGGGGAAAAGTCATAATCGATCTTCGAATAAGGTTAAAACTGCAAGAACAGTGAAATAAATAGCACTGTTTTGGAATCTGTTCCATATTACCAATGAGCTTAATGAAGATAAACATAAAAAAGGTAAATATCATGAAATGACATACACTTGGAATTTTTACTGCTTCCTCCAGAATAACTGCTGCTTCCTTTCTCGACTCGTCACTCATCCGTTAGAAACACTTGAATAGAATAAAAGGAATTACCTTTCTGAAGATCAATCAGTAAAGGATGACCACTTCCTGTTAAACTTCAAAATCTATTTGGACCAATTCATTTGATCAAAAAACATCTTGTTGTTTACTGCTACACTCAGATTCAATAACTAAAGGGAATATCTTTTGCATATTATCCTGTATGCTTTTATCAGTGTTTCTCCTCCAAGCAAGAATGGTGTTTTTGGGAGCAATATAAGCACTCGACAACTATTCCAAAAAACATCGCACCACCAAAATCCCATTATCAACAAAAGCAAAATAAGTACCACATTCCCTCCCCAAGGCCTCTAATTCTTCAATTAGGATGATTTAATAAGAATCACCTGCCACCAACAAACAGAGCAAGCACATAATATGTTAGTTAGTTGGTCCTAATTAACTTCAAGCCATTTTAACAAAAGAAAGGCTATCTCATTAACGTTTTGAAACAACAGTGGGTAAAAAAACAGAAAGCATGGCATTCCTTTGCATAGATTCATGAATTCATTTTTCCTGGAAGATGCACATGTCAGAAGGGTTATAGTAACGTCCACTGAAGTTTACACGAGAAAACTCGGTGGATTTTGTTGTTGAAAATAAAAGCACACACATGATTGCTTTAGAATCATCTGATCTACATCAACATTGAACAATAAATATTTTGTTCATATCATCAACTAAATGGGGTTCATAAGGCACCATGGATTGATATCAGAATGAGGTGATGCAGACTACAACAGACAGGTCATATAATATAATTACAGTATGCGGTTAGTGACTGCTTATTAACAAGGAATTAAAAGTAAAGATTACCTAACCCTTTACATGCCAACACAAATTAACCTTTGTGCTTCTGACATGTGGCCATACTGACAATGTCACATATTATTCTAGGTCTTAAGGATGTCATTTCAGTCCTAACACAATAGATAAATGCAAAGGGTAGCCCCTATCCCAAATAATTCCAGAATAACACATCTGGTTCGCTAAAAGTTTCTGTAAAGAAATAGGAGTAAATCCCCAAAAATCAAGTAATTCAACACCAATGACTAACAATTTCTTTATGCCCCCATCAAGCGACCATGGCACAAAAATTAAGTTACGGAATCCCAAATTTTGCAAGCAATCCCGTAGCTTCAAATCTGCTACATCAATCAAGCAAGGGAAATACACAAGTCGTCGTAATACCTCTAAAAAAGGCTCTCTTGGTGGCAGACAGCTTGCTCTGGACTCCCTAGCCATGAACATAATTGATTAACCATCACATCAGCATCCACTCAAATTATCTAAAGGGGGTTTGTTCTTCGTGATGGTCTGCACAGGACAATTTTTTCAAGTAATATTGTTGATTATTTTCTTACATGCCTATACAATCTACATTGCATAACCTACGAAATAAGTCAATAACTTAAAGGGTCCTGCTAATACTAACTGAATAGTTTTACAAAAAACAGGGGGCGTATTTATAGGAATGGATGCCTCTCTCTCTGTCACCTAAACGTTTGGTTTTCATTCTGTTCAATGCGTTTGTTTTTAGATAATTTTTATTCATGGAAAGTGAACCAATGGCAGAAACTTTGCACATACATTAAACCATAGGGAATAAAACAATGAGACAACCTGAAAGTAGGAATACAGGAAACCCAGGAGCTTAATGGAGAAGCTCTACTTGATCCAGGGAAATTGTAATGCAAAGGCATATCAAAGATGTGTAAATGATTCAGAGAAATCGATTTCAGTTGCCAAATCACAGCGGAGAGCACGAATAGTGAGCCTTAAAACATTTAAACAAACCAAATTGGGCAACAGAAAGAGTACAAACCCTATGCAAAGTGCTCGTGTAGCTATAGAAAGAGGCTGAACCGAGGAGATAGGAGATGAAGGGTATGTGCAGAATGGAGGGCTTGGATGGATGGAGGAAGCTCCAAAGGCACCAGACCATCGACAAAGCTATCTGACGCATGTTAGTGAGTTGTAGGAATCAGTATTCTATTCATTTGCATACCAGAATAAAAATCATCATTTAATTTCGGTGCGTTGAGCCTTGATAGGTTTTTCTATAAATAACACATGGGAGTAATGCAATAACTGAGAAAAATATGCGGTAGAACATACCTTTCCGCCGGGTAGGAAAATCAAAGCTCTGCGTCAAAGTAGACAGTACAAAAGATCATTCATAATAACTTTTTCTCCATCGAAACTCTGCAAGCAAACAGTCCAAAAGCCTTTGTTCAAAAAACCATGAAAAACTTAAAGAAAATGATCCAGTAACTAAACTACTTTATTAAGCTCACAAATACATGAATATGTTTAAAATCGGTCAGAACATGTTGTCCTAAACCTTGTTTGGCAAATTGTCACATGCTTTAGCCTAAACCATATAAAGTTTATACAGCAGCATCACATGAACTGTAATAAATGAATAAAAATATGAAAGAACATAGGAAGAACAGATCAGGCAGAGATAACACATGAAAATATATAAGATAACCAATGTCAGTACATGTAGATTAACTGAAATACATTGGATCAGCCCAAAACACACAAAACATAACCAATGGAAGCATATAAAAGTAGAAATGCAGGAATATATTACACATTGCAGTGGCACACTATCTAAGCTTATGGCATGAGCCGAGAAAATCTAGAAATGACCAAATGCGAGCTCATGCATTCAGCCATTCACAACTCTGTTTGTTTAGACACGTCCAAGATTCTAATTAATATATTAACAACACCATTACTTGAAGTGGCTAATAAGAAGCTCCTAATTAGTCTGACAAGCAATCTGTGCGTGCTGCAATCTTCAAGTATATTTTGTAACCAACTTATTCATTGATAATGAGAAGGAAGAACTACATGAGCAGCTGAGAGGACAGCAGCACAGAGGATGGCTTGTATACACTAAAATCCAATCTTGTTCCGCAATGGGATATGCAGCATACATATCCTCTGAAGCTATAATGCCAATGATCTGTTGTGATAAGTTTCCTCAAACTGATGATACAATATAAAATCATTTTGAGTAATAGGCAACCACACCATAACTGAATCTATCTGCAAGCAAAAGTCTCATTCCATTTTTGAAGCAAGCGTACAAAATCTGTAAATAAATATTACAGTACAGAGCAAACCTTTGTTGTGTTGTTTTTTCTTTTTTTTGAAAGATCCCGTGGTGAAAAAAAGCTTCTCCAAGTTATGTTGATATGATTCAAGCTCTGCGCAAATCCTAAACAAAATCAAATCAAGGAACAATTCATTTCACAGAAATGAATAATAAAGCTAGGAAGGTATTTTCACCCGGGGCTTGAATCATCAATCTCCCTGCGCCGGTCGACCTTCCTTTGTAACCACGATGAATCATTCCAGATACTTTTTTTCATGTAGCAGCGGCGACTGTCTCTTTACTCCAAATGTATAGCTGCATGGCAGATGCGGAATCCTTCAGAACTCATCGGCTGACATAAAAGCGATGAAATTGTTAACACAACAGAAATAATTAAATGCTAAGTTTTACATAAAAGAGTTTTGTATTTACATATCTAAATCCATCTGCGCCTAACATTATCAAACTATAATAAATCAGTATACCACACTACACATTTATTTGACTTGCAATGAAACTTCAAGAAACATTATATATCAAGTAACAGGTAACTGTGTATGCAATGCAGAGAAAATTTCACTCCGACAGAGCAGTGACATAAAAGAGACCGGACTTCATTTCGGCGACCTTGCTTGGCGTAGTCTCTTTTCAACAGCCAATAGCTTTGCAAATCTGCAAATAAGGTGCTAATTAGCTCACAAGTAGATTCATGGTATAGTTATAATAACCTGATAGGTGGTGACGAGTTCACCTCTTGAGAACTTCCTCATTGTTTACCTCTGTCTCACCATAAGCAGACAACAACTCTGCAAATATCCAAAAATAATATCCATTTATTTTGGTTATTTGCATCAAATTAGGAACCAATTTATACATTTTTTTGAACTAAAAGCTAACAAAATTATTCACTATATAGGGCAGGGATACAGTAACAACCAATTTTGAAAGATCCATGTTGCACAAACATAAACATAAGCCATTTAACAGGGAGATGTGGGTCCAATTTCCCCCGTTTTGCTCCAGGCTGCATTTTTGCTTCTGAAGATTGCAGAAGGGGTTGAGTGCAATTGAATAAAATTGAATGTTCTTTTTATATCGATTGTGTCTAAATACAACAGCTATTCGCTATAGGCAAAAGGAATCGCAAATTCATGCAATCCCTCGTTCGTAAGGACATAGAGAGCTAATAAAATTCCATTATTATTTATTTATGCTCCCATTTTATAACGATTGCGACTAAATACAATAGCTCTTTGCAACAGGCAAAGGAATGCCCAAAATTATACAGACCCTTGTTCATAAGGATATAGAGAGCCAAAAATTTCTATTGTTGTTAACAACTTGTATTTATTTATACTCCAATATTCTCGCCAACAATCTAAAGGGCTGAGCCACCGCACCCTTCATTTGCATTGTCACATAAGAGTTATTTACCCGTGCATCATCTAAATTCAAAGAACATATCCTTGATGGACACAACTGAGCAAGAACAGCAGGTTGTAACGGAATGAAAGAGACAAGTAGACAACAGCACGACCTTCCAATGCATGAATGCAATCCTCATGGGCTGTACAAACTGGGAACTCAAACCGTTTGCATCTTTCCTTCCTTGCACACAATCATCTGCCCTACAAATAAGATCACACAGTTACTATCATCCTTATTGGTGCTGAGTAAATCAAATAGCAAGGACTAATAAGATGAGAATTTACCTTCCATGGCGTAGAATTGAGGAGGTAATTGGTTTAAGCAGCATGGAGGTAGAAGCCAGCAGAATCTATCGATGGCACGAAGGTTGCTATTGCATACAATAGAAATCAACACAAGTCAGTAAAAATCAAGAGAAGTGGACAACAGAAATCAGCAACCCATCACCTGCATTCTAGAACATACTTTCAACAACTATCATACTGTAAAACAACAAGGCACATCAGCCATCAACTTGAATTTTGCAGTGCTCCTGAATTTATTTGGGCGCCGGTACCCTTACTCCTGGAATGTAACAAAGGATCAATGGATTAGTACCAAAATAACCGATTATACCTTGCATATATTTATATGTATTCACTATTTTATTGACATATAGCAATACTATAAATGCCGAAAATGTATGCAGATCAACAAAACTGCACAAAAAACACCCATACACGACACTGAAAATCATATGAGCATATATAACTATTTTGTGGTTCAAATCTATAGACACTTTGGTAATATAGTTATAAAATATAGCTTCAACGAAATCTGCATTTATACATGGATATAACACTAATCAAATGTACAAATCTGGCATCAACAATAGAGCTTCACAAGTAGCCTCAAGGATTTCTTTAGTTTCCATTGCCAGCAATGTAAGCGGTAATATAGTTATGAAGAAACAAATTATGCATTGTAAAAACAGAGCATCTAAAAAAAGAATGAATAGGTGACATCAAACCTACAACAAATATATACCAACTATTGCCGGTTGATTTACTCACTAATCAGCAAAATATACTTATATTTGAGGTTCTAGAAAAAAAAAAGCTTGAGAAAAAGCTAACAATACACATGAGAAGATGAACAAAAAGGATAGAAGGAAGCGATAGAAGTATACCTTAAATCGAATAGCTTAATTGAGTATCTTGGCCAACCCTTTGTACCGTTCATATGTAGTTCTGAGGCAAAGAACGGAGAATAAGCATTTGAATCGAGTGCACAACTGTAGACTTGAATGGAAGAGGAATGGTCAAGCACGGTATAGTAGAGTAGGACTGTGAAAGCTAGAAATTTGTCCTTACAACGATGGAGACGTGCTACCAAAACGTAAGTTGGAGGAGATGAGGATCATACTACATACCGGCAGCCTTCCCGGTGTTAGTCTTGATCATGGACACTGGCCTGCTGTAGCCGCCTCTGGTCGCCTGCCAACACCCACGATGGGCCATGATGGACGACGCGTACCTGATTCCACAAGGAAGACGATCGAGGGCCGTCGCTCACAGCGCCGCTCTTGTCTTGACCGCCGCCGCCACCTGTCTAGGGAAACTTTTCTTTCCCTGAACTTGGTGAACCTTTAGCTTGTGTGCCTGAGATACTCTGCAAATGCCAAATGGCATGAGAACAATCACGATTATTTAATGTAAAAGGGAGGTCATTGTATTTACTGATCTGAAAGTGTTGTATATGATAAAATCAAAATAGCTAGAAGCCTAAAAGTGACCCAACAATACTTTCAACAGGTTGCTGTTTATGCAAGCAGTAGTATGCTTTAACCTCATAAATCAAAACATAACATGTTCAGGGCCAAAAATGTTGACCAAAATAAAGTGGTAGCAAGCCTATTTAAATTCATGACCGGAGCAGCCTCCTAGCTTAATAAATATATAATGGCAGTTATGGCTGGTACTTAACATGGAGCAGCGGCAACCTCATATACTCAACAGACAACATCAACCTATAAAGAAAATGTGAACCAAATCAAAGTGGCATTGCTCCAAACCATAGAGCATACCTGAAAATCCACTTCTCCATATCTTTTCTCTCAAATAGAGGCATGCTGAATCCCTCACGTAGGAGGTTGCCAGTGCGTACGTCAAGCCAACAAAAAAGAACAGGAGAGATGAGGATCATACTACATACCGGCAGCCTTCCCGGTGTCAGTCTTGATCATGGACACTGGCCTGCTGTAGCCGCCTCTGGTCACCTGCCAACACCCACGATGGGCCACGATGGACGACGCGTACCTGATTCCACAAGGAAGACGATCGAGGGCCGTCGCTCACAGCGCCGCTCTTGTCTTGACCACCGCCAGCACCTGTCTAGGGAAACTTTTCTTTCCCTGAACTTCGTGAACCTTTAGCTTGTGTGCCTGAGATACTCTGCAAATGCCAAATGGCATGAGAACAATCACGATTATTTAATGTAAAAGGGAGGTCATTGTATTTACTGATCTGAAAGTGTTGTATATGATAAAATCAAAATAGCTAGAAGCCTAAAAGTGACCCAACAATACTTTCAACAGGTTGCTGTTTATGCAAGCAGTAGTATGCTTTAACCTCATAAATCAAAACATAACATGTTCTGGGCCAAAAATGTTGACCAAAATAAAGTGGTAGCAAGCCTATTTAAATTCATGACCGGTGCAGCCTGCTAGCTTAATAAATATATAATGGCAGTTCTGGCTGGTACTTAACATGGAGCAGCGGCAACCTCATATACTCAACAGACAACATCAACCTATAAAGAAAATGTGAACCAAATCAAAGTGGCATTGCTCCAAACCATAGAGCATACTTGAAAATCCACTTCTCCATATCTTTTCTCTCAAATAGAGGCATGCTGAATCCCTCACGTAGGAGGTTGCCAGTGCGTACGTCAAGCCAACAAAAAAGAACAGGAGAGATGAGGATCATACTACATACCGGCAGCCTTCCCGGTGTCAGTCTTGATCATGGACACTGGCCTGCTGTAGCCGCCTCTGGTCACCTGCCAACACCCACGATGGGCCACGATGGACGACGCGTACCTGATTCCACAAGGAAGACGATCGAGGGCCGTCGCTCACAGCGCCGCTCTTGTCTTGACCGCCGCCACCACCTGTCTAGGGAAACTTTTCTTTCCCTGAACTTGGTGAACCTTTAGCTTGTGTGCCTGAGATACTCTGCAAATGCCAAATGGCATGAGAACAATCACGATTATATAATGTAAAAGGGAGGTCATTGTATTTACTGATCTGAAAGTGTTGTATATGATAAAATCAAAATAGCTAGAAGCCTAAAAGTGACCCAACAATACTTTCAATAGGTTGCTGTTTATGCAAGCAGTAGTATGCTTTAACCTCATAAATCAAAACATAACATGTTCAGGGCCAAAAATGTTGACCAAAATAAAGTGGTATCAAGCCTATTTAAATTCATGACCGGTGCAGCCTCCTAGCTTAATAAATATATAATGGCAGTTCTGGCTGGTACTTAACATGGAGCAGCGGCAACCTCATATACTCAACAGACAACATCAACCTATAAAGAAAATGTGCACCAAATCAAAGTGGCATTGCTCCAAACCATAGAGCATACCTGAAAATCCACTTCTCCATATCTTTTCTCTCAAATAGAGGCATGCTGAATCCCTCACGTAGGAGGTTGCCAGTGCGTACGTCAAGCCAACAAAAAAGAACAGGAGAGCCCAACCTACAAAAAAAAGAATGCAATTCTTTTACAACAACGAATCGTAGAGCAAGCAAATGACAAGGGACCAAAAGAGAAGTAATCAACATGGCTCAGCATGCAAGCGCACGGTGTCATCTGCCACTGCAGCAGCTTGGATTTTCATCGAACGCCTTATAGGTAGATACAAAAACGAATCTACACAAACAGGGATGAGATATTCTGTTGTTAAATTGAAAAAATAAGTGAAAAGGAGAGGGGAGAAGGCAAATCAGGAGGGGGGGGTGAAGAGGTGTGGGTACCTGCAGAGGCCAGATGCGGCAGAGGATCGGCCACCCGTGCTTCTCCTCTTAACCACGACCACGACGCCGCCCGAACTCCCGCCATGCTCCGCCACAACCAGGCCACCCGTGCTTCAGCTGCGGCGGCCACCCGTGCTATGACGACCCCGGCTTAATCGTGCACTAACCATACACGCAAATGCACATGATCAAGCCTAAGGACTCACTTGAAGATATCACAACACAACTCTAAAACATAAATAAAGTCATACAAGCTTTATATTACAAGCCAGGACCTCGAGGGCTCGAATACATAGCTCGATGGCATACAAGTGTCAGCGGAAGCATCAGATATCTGGGTACAGATATATTACAGAAATAGAGATAAGCCTTCACAGAGGCGGGGCAAAGCAAAATACTACGATCGAAAGGCGTAGGCCTCCTGCCTAGGACCCTTCGAATCCTACTCCTGGTCGTCCGTCGGCTCCTCGTAGTAGTACTCGCCGGGAGGGTAGTAGTAGTAGCTGTAGTCGTCGACGGGGGCAGCTAACTCAGGGGCACCATCATTTGGCGGCGTCAATTGGATATGGGGGAAAAAGAAAGTAAAGCAAACATGAGTACTCATCCGAAGTACTCAGCAAGCGAGGATCTACACTACATATGCAACATTTTCAAAGGGGGCTGTAAATGTGGACTGGGCTGCAGAAATGCCAGAGTAGAGGGGGAAAGCCTAGTCCTATCGAAGACTAGCATCTTAAATCATCTTCATCAGTCTTGCAGCATTAGAAGAGTGCAGATTAACATAATGTAAAGTATAGCAGTGTCATCAACCTCGGCCAGAGATTCTTCCTCGACTCCCTGCGAGAAAGCAATCCCAGAACCATACTATCCAGTTCATCTCAAGTCATCAGTTCTAGTTGTACCGATCGGGATACAACTCCGAGTGTCCGTTACCGTAGGACAGGCTATCGATAGATTAGTTCTTCCCTGCTGGGGTGCACCAACTTACCCACCACGCTCGCTTAACTCCGGCCGGACACACTTTTCTGGGTCATGCCCGGCCTCGGCTAAGCAACACGCCGCAACCCGACCAAAAACTTAACAGAGAGGTCAGCACGCCGGACTAAACCTATGCCCCCAGGGGTCTTGGGCCTTCGCCCCGGGAACTCCTGCACGTTACTAGGGATGGCAATGGGTAGGGTATGGGCGGGTACGAACTTTTTGTGCCCAAACCCATACCCAAAACTTTTTTCTATACCCACCCATTTCAATATCCATGGGCACAAATTGGTACCCATGCCCATACCCATCGGGTATCTTATACCCAATGGGTATCCCGTGGGTACAATATATAACATTGGCATGATAAAGGTAAGACAAGAAAAGGGCCTAAAACTAAAGTTAGGTACTCGGCCATCACAATC
This sequence comes from Thinopyrum elongatum, assembly GCA_011799875.1. Classification (NCBI taxonomy): domain Eukaryota; kingdom Viridiplantae; phylum Streptophyta; class Magnoliopsida; order Poales; family Poaceae; genus Thinopyrum; species Thinopyrum elongatum. Next base: position 144,274,559 of record CM022302.1, on the reverse strand, counting down.
TGGTTTGCACTTACATCAAAATTTCACAATGACAATTGACACACAAATGTCTTAATCTCCATTACAAACTAACTTTGAAAAAAAATAAAGTTTGTAAACTTGCAATGCTAATTACTGTAGGTTTACCCAGATATTATAGGGTTTAATTTTTTTATTAATTTTTCTGGGTATCCATTGGGTTACCCCTGGGTATAATTTCATACCCATACCCTACCCATGCATTTTGCGGGTATGGATACCCATTACCCATGGGTATGAACTGGTAGAAAGTCTCACCCATGCCCACTGTTTTCAGGTAGGGTACCCGCGGGTACCCATACCCATGGGCAAAACTGCCATCCCTACACGTTACGTTCACGGCTAAGAGCAGACCTAGCAACCCCTTAATACAAGCGCAGTTGCGTAACCAGTCCAACTCGGCGCGCGCCGCTCAATCGCTGATGTCGATTAAGCTTCGGTTGAAGTATACGACGCAGAACGCCCATACTATGCCCACGTGATGGTTAGTGCTATCAGGCCAGAGGCCCCTCGGATCAAATATCCAAACCGTTAGTGGATTAGGAGCGTGCGGTAACAAGCAGAGACTCACGATCGATGTGACCCCGTCGCCCCGTCTCGAGGACTTACGGAAAGGGCTAAGAATGCCTGGCCACGCCTCGTAGTTATCTCGCGGGCACCTCTCAGGTCAACCCGACTCCACATCACTTCGCATTCATGCTCGCGCGAGTACCCCTCAGGGCCGACCCGTCTTTAGTATCATGATTCAGTGTTCAGTCATAGTAACCAAGGTCTCCGTGTGTCTGACACCAAGGGGTAACCCTGAGGAATCACCCTCGATGGGATCCCACTCGATGCTATCATCAAGGTGAACGAAGGAGGAATCACCCTCGAGGTGCACACTTGAACGTTTGCACGACGGCGTCGGTATCGGGGGTGGTGTAGGAGGAATCACCCTCGCTTACCATGACCGATTAACTAACCTACAAGGTTATCATCAGAAGTGCTGACGAGGTATCACCCTCGGCACTCGATAGTAACCCAATAGTGTCGAGCAAATTAAGGGGGAAGTGACGTGCGGTGCTAGGGTCTGATCTTCGATCCCGTTGCTCGGGTCTTCTGAGAGTCCAGCGGGGCAGTCGGGATAAATGGGGTCTCTGATGGTCTCTACCCAACCTATTCTATACAGTTAGGATAAAAAATGAGTATCAACAGCAGGTTACAAGTAAACAGGCTATGCAGCAAATATAGGACAACAGTAGCAGCAGTAACTTCTAATGCAAGCATAAGAGAGAAGAGAGTGGGCGATATCAGAATGCTCAAAATGGGGGTGCTTGCCTGTTTGCTCTGCGGCAAGGGCAAGGTCTTCAGTGGTGTCGTCGGGCTCCTGAGCAGCGTCGACCTCGGGAGCTACGTCGACGTCAGGGTCTACCGAGAGGGAAGAGAGGGGGAGGAAACAAGTAAATACACAGCAACGATGCAATACAGGGCATGCTACGACTATGATGCAACGCAGGGTTGCCTGAAGTATGCCTAAGTCATTTTTAGTTACTATAGGATTAACGCGGGATTTCTTAATCGGAGTGTGTGCTCTATTCATATACCGGAATCGGGCTCAGAGTTATGAGTTCTCCTACGTAGGAGGTTCCGGCATCGAAACAGACGACATGGTCAGATTCGTCTTGTCGTTCTGAGCAACTTTCATGTTTTAAGTTTTTCAATCCGAGCTACGGTTTAAAAGTTATTAATTTTTAAAGATTAAATGATTTTCTGGAATTTCTGGATTTATTTGTTCGAATTTGAACAGTAACCGGAAACGCTGGGTGCACCCAGTGTGCACCAGAGAGGCTGATCTGTGGGTCCAGTCAACTGCTGACTCAGCAGTTGACTGGTCCACGGTTGACTGGTCAAAGGGCTAGGGGTCCCACATGTCAGTGTCTTACTAAATAGCTGGGGTTATTTTTTTTAACCATGTTTTGATTAGGTGACTGGGGTCCACACGTCAGTCTCTCTGGGTTTAATTAACAACATCATTAAGCTTAAGCTAATCCGCCACGTCAGCTAACCGGAGGTTACCCGCCGGCGTTAAACAGAGGGAGGCGGCGCACCTCGTCCGGCTAGCTCCGGCGACGAGAGCTCGAGCGGATGGGCTCGTTGGGATGCTTGGGTTGCGGCGCATCCAATGGTGCTTGAGGGGCTGCCAATGGTGGCGCGTAGCAGCGGCGGCGGCGAACAAGTGCGGCGGCCGGAGTGTGACCAGCACGGACGCGGTGTCGTGGTGCGAAGCAGCCTGATCTGAGAGGCGCGCAGGGTTCCTGCGGAGGCCAGTAGCACGCTGGCATAGTCTGTTTGTGCGGACGAGCTCGGGTGCGAGGATTTGGTTGGCAATGGTGGACGGCGGCGCAGGAGCTCTCGGGAGCGGCGGCTACGGCATGCAATCGAACTAGGGGAGCGAGGGGAACACACGGGGCTCACAGCGATGACGAGGAGATGCTCGTTGTGGCCAGGGAGGTTGCCGTGCAGCGGATCGACGGCGAAGCAGTGGCGATCTCCGACGAAGGGGACCGGCGGATGCGGCTTCATCTTGGTGTTCTAGCTCGAGGTAGTCCATCTCGAGGTCGAGGACGACGGCCTATGTCTTCTGGACAAGTCTGCGCTGTGAGGGAAGGCCAGTGGCCACGCCATTGACGAGGCAGCGGCGAACTCGCTCGGGCGAGCAAGATGGAGAGGGAGAGGGACGATTGAGGGGGAGAGTGAGCGAGGGAGGGAGAGAAAGAAATGGCCAGGGGGAACGAGGGCGTCCGGGAGCCTTATCCCCTCCTCCAGTTGCTGCTGCGTCGTGGCGAGCAGGGGACGGTGCGGCGGCGTCTGGCCATGGAGGCACCGACATGCAGGGGAGTGAGTAGGTGGACGAGGCAGTAGATGGGCTGGGGCCCGTACTGTAGCACTGGGCCTTAGTGCCCAGGGGCTCTTTTCCTTTTCTTTAATTTCTCTCCGTTTCTTTTTACTGTAATTGCTTTGCAATATTTTAGGCTACCAATAGGATTTTGCAAAATGTGGTTCTTGTCCACATAATTATATTGCAAAGTTTTGTGTTGGCACAAAAAGTTTGGGAGTCATTTGAAGTCGTTGGAATTTTCCAAAAATGAAAGTGGATTTAATAATGTTGTTTTGGGTACTGTTTTAAATAGATTTGGGGCATTTTAATAATTCAAATAATGTTGGTTTCATTTTTACATTTCCTTAGGGAATATTTGCAACTTTATGAACTATTTATTTCCTGGATTTGAACAACTTTTAAGTTCACCTTAAATTTGAATTCTCAATTTGAATTGAAATTTGAAATGAGCTATGATCCAAGTGATGATCAAGCACTGTTAATCATGGTGACTTGGCATTATCAGAGGGTGATCACTGTAGTCCGATGCTGGGGATGTTACACGTGCTCCCTTCTCCAACGCCATCTTTCCATTGCCTGGATCTCGTTTTCCTCCTCCAATGCCATCTTCCCATCTCCACCTCCCCATGGAAAGGGCAAGACAGGAGGCATCAACCGGCGGGAGGCGCCATCAGCAAGGAAGAGAGGAAGAGGTAGTGCAGGAAGGAGGAGGCCGTTGCGAGGAGAGGAGGGGAAAGAGGAGACGTCAGGGGAGGAGAGAGGATGCGGTGGCGGCGGCGGCGGCTGGGAATTGGGAGGAGATGGGTGACCTCTTTTCACCGCGGGGGAATCGCGTCTAGGTTAATCCCTGCCTCAGAAGTGGAAAAGAGAGACAAGGGGAGATGGGGGGCTCGGGACTTATCTCTCCCCGTGCTGCTACAGTAAATCGCGAGGCACTGTTCATGGCGCAAAAAAGGAGACATGGCCACGGCCGCTAGTTGGGCGCACTCGCTCATCTTTTATATGTTCTGATGAGAATCTGAGACACCACCTCTGCTACATTGGATGAGAATCCTCTGAGATGTGCGACAGCATGGACTTATCCTTCCTCCAGACAACTGGATGTAGTTTCACTTGGTGACCATTCTCCTCGCAGGTGGCGGCCGGAGTTTGTAGTTGCAGGAGGCATCGTGGTTGCTCAACGTTGATGTCACGCGGTGTTGGTTGTCGAAACAAACGAGACCATCTTATAGAAAAAAATTATGCACCACGGGCTATCCTAGCCAATAGGGTGATACCTTGTTCTCTGGTGTTGGTTGTCTAGACTCTCTAATGTCACAGGAGAAATTCTTTGCTTTTTCCTTTCGATTCTCCTTTTCGTTAAATGTTTCAAACTTTTCACTTTCCCTACCTTAATGAAATGGACAGAGCACCTGCCTTTACGTTAAAATAATATAAAGGGCAACTGAATCTTTTTATCGGGAAAGGGCAGCTGTCAATTTAGCTAGACATAAGTTATTTGCACTTCGTCAAATTGTTTTGATTTAATTATTTACTTACACTTTCCAATAATTGATCATAATTATGTGTATTGCTTGGTGATAAGTAGTGTCGTAAAAAAGGATGAACCACTTAGAGGACAACCTCCAGACGCTAACGTATAATCATCCAAAACTAGCTTGACTCACTTAAGTAATATTCATGACTATATTCTTATTGATGACCCATCTCCTTGCTTCTAAGGCGGCCGTGTGTCGCTCCTATTTCGGATCTCCAACGTCGTGCTCCTCGCTCCCGTGCGGTCGCGCCAGGCCGCACCGGGGCGCCCCCGCTCGCCATCTCTAGACCTCCTCCGTGCCAAGTCCTCCCCTCCCACCACCGCTGCTGCCGAGAGCCAAAGCCTGTGTGGCGCGGCGGCAGATCTCCTTGGCTAAAGTTCGGGACCGCAGCGGCGGCTCGTTCCAGCCGTTCAATGACAGTGACGTGGGGTGGGGGCAGTGGCCAGGATCAACAAGCTTGCGGCGGCGGATGGCGCGAAGGCCAGCGGGAGGCCGCGGCAGTGGTTGGGCCCGATTTGGACTCATATGGGTTGGGACGGGCAGCGACCCAGGCTGCAGTACCTGTTGCGTCTCATCGACTCCGACGACGGCAAGCGGGCTCCTGGGTTCGTCACCCAGCACGAGGAAGTCGGAGGCTCCGGCCCCGGGAGTGGCAGTGGTGGCCTCCTCCTCCGCCGGAGGTGGTCAGCCGACTGGTTGTAGCGGATCCCTAGATCCCACAGCTAGTCCCAACAGCGAGTTGGGAAGGTGTGGCTACCGGTGAAAACTGAGCTCAGTCAGGCGATGGCGGCGTCTACACTTCGTTACCTTCTTGAAGGCATCGCCATTGCAGACACCGTTTATCCACTCGCGCTGCTTCAGGGGAAACCCGAGATCCGAGTATCCCGGATCGGACGATCGCGACGCTCTCGGTGTCGCTCTCCCTCATGAGGGCATTATTTGGGAGCAGTTGCTGGACAGAGGATGCAGGTGGAGCAGTGTTTCATGTGACGCATCGACGACATAGAGTCTCAGCGGCTTGGCGCGGCAGTGTCTCGGCGATGAATGTGTGATGATGACCGCACGTAGGGAGGTGGCGTTGTTTGGCGCCGTGGTGGCGTCAACGGCAGGCCTGGCATGGTTGATGCGTCATTATCTGCACCGAAGATGGTATGATAGAAGACGGTGGCTACGGCCTCTGCAGCATGTGCATGCGGTACCTGCTGAGAGTGAGCCGGATCGGTGACTGGTGAGCATTAATCTTTCAAGATCTTCTTGAATGCAGATTGTCAAATATGTTTAGAGCATCTACAGCAGGACTTGGCAAATCTGACCCCTCAAACGCCAAGGGACGCGCCCGGACACGTCCGCGGACAGTGACCAGTCACCCTTAAAAAACACATTCCACATTCGGATACCTCAAATTAGAAACCTCAAATCCATATTATTACATGCAACGTGAAACCTAATCTACACGGAGCTCATCCGGTTCCGCTTCCCGCTCGCCCGGCTCCGCCCTGGCCATGTCCAGCGGCCGGCTGCGCTCCTCAGAGTGTTGGGCCGGTCGCCGACAATGTAAGGTAGGGCATGGGACACGAGCTGCCTCATGGGACTCAAGGCCCCGCCGTCTCTCATGCCCTACTCTTCCTTGTCGGAGACCGGAACCCGAACGGTGCCGGTGGACGTCAGATCGATGATGGATCCGTCCGGGGACAAGCCGCCGACGTCCACCACGATGCGATTGCGGCGCCCGAACTGATGTGCCATAGGGGGCGCCGGAGAATGCGACTCCGCCTCGTCGACGTCCGCCGCCGCGAGGGCTACCACTGCCTCCCGCGCCCGGTGCCTTGCATGGCATGCACGCCGTGCCATGGCCTCGTCCCCTACCGGCGCGCCATCGGAGGGGTTGCACGTCTGCCAGCGTGTTCGGACGCCAGACGGACCGCACGGCCTCCGGCGAGGCAGCTACGGCCGGCCTAGCGCTGGATCCATCCCCATTTGGGCTGACGCAATGGATTCCTGACGGATGGAGTCCGAGCGCAGCCATCCACGGGACTCCTCCTGGGCGCGGCGCAGCGCAAGCCGGACGGCCATCTCCTCCTCGGGGCCGCGCGGGATGAGCTCGGGGTCGACGGATCTAGAGGTGAAGCACTCGGATCCGCTGCCCGCCATGCCGGAGACGACTGGAAGGAGCCGGAGACGAACTTGGGTGGCGGAGGGGAGTGGAGGGGAGGGCAGTGAAGTGGCTAGGGTTTGGTCCGGCGAGTGGGTAGGAGGGATTTTATATGTGGTCGGGTGGGCCAGCGTGGGCCGGGTCCGACGTGGCGCCGGTCAGTCCGGGCGTTTGAGGGTCGTTTGAGGGGCCTGTCTTGGTCAAAAAATCATGTCCGGGCAGTGATCGGGCGGCCCAGCCGGGCGTATAAGGCGGGTTTGAGTGGTCCGACTGTAGATGCTCTTATGTTTTTTTAGAAAAGGAGGAGGACCCCCGGCCTCTGCATCTGGACGATGCATGCAGCCACTTTATTAATTATTCACACAAGACCTTACAAAGTCATACAATAGTAAGACTAAAGCCACCTTCTAGGCAACATCTGTCGCTACTCCTATCCAGTTGATGTAGGGATGCTGATAGTGTGGGCCTAATACCAAACAGACCTCACAGCCAAACCTAACATCTAAGACCTGAGGTCCCAACCAGGACGCCTGCCGGGTATGGGGCACCCACCAGTCCGGCGCACTCCTCAACCAAGACGCCTGCCGGGTATGAGGCCGCCGCAGCCACCTGCCACCAATCCATCTTTAGTGAAGTACTCCTGCATCTACCTTGCCCGGTCTAGCTGCCGTCGACGCCACCACGACGCCAGACAACGCCACCATCCTGTGCTCGTCCATCATCACACGCCCACCGGCGAGACCCCGCTGCTCCATGCCGCCGAGACCCGCCGTCGTCAACGGGAGAGAAGGCACGCCACACCACCTCATGCCTCTTCCATCCGACGCCGGTCCACAAACGATGCCCCCAATAGGGAACACGACACCGTAGCGCCACCGTCGTCCGATCCGGTGATCTTAGAATTTCTCCCGGAGCGACACGAGCAGGTTGACGATAGTTGCTTGACGATGCCTTCATCAAGGTAACGACGTAGACGCCGCCATCGCCCGCCATGACCGGAGTCGGCTCAGATTTCACCGGCGACTATGTCTCCCCAACTCACCGCCGGTGCTAATAGTGGGATCCAAGATCCGTCACTACCAGCCTGGCCAACCGCCTTCGGTGGAGAAAGCAGCCACCGCCACCATGCCCGGGCCAAGAGACCCGGACGTCCTCGTGCCGCGAAGATTACCCAGGGGGGATGTCCTCTTGCCGTTGTCGAGACGAGGCGCAGCCGCAGTGGATCTCGATCCAAACCCCTCGGGCCCAGATCAGATCTCATCGCAGCCAAAATCTCATCCGCCAAACGGCCGCCAGAGATCTCCTGGCCACCGCCAACCCGCTGCGCACTGCCGTTGGAGGAGGAGGGAGATGGACGCCGCTGCCCCCACGCGTTACCGCCGGCCGAGGACAGCGCCGCCGCCGCCGCCTCACCACAGGGGCTTCGCCCTGCGGCGTCCTCAGCGACGGCGGCGGTAGTGGGAGGCGATGGAAGGGGAGGGCTGAGGGCGGTGTGGAAGGGGACTCCCCGGGGGTGGCGCGGCGCCGCCGCCTCGGGGGAGAGAGGTCCTCCTCGTATATGCTCTTATGTGATCCAAATGAAACTGAAACTGGAATTGCATTGAAGATAAAATTGTGCAAAACTCGTTCCTCACTTTCCAAATGATAACAATTCAGTTCACCACTACTCCCTTCATTCCTAAATATTTGTCTTTCTGGAAATTTCAACTAGTGACTACATACGAAGTAAAATGAGTGAATCTACACTCTAAAATATGTCTATATACATCCGTATGTGGTAGTCTATTTGAAATCTCTAAAAAGACAAATATTTAGAAACGGATGGAGTAGTTGACTCAGCAAAGCAGGAATTACAAGCCATGGTAGTTTGGGAACAAGGGACACCACGAGGTTAACCACGAAGGTGGAAGCACAAGCCACGCCACGCCACGCCAGGCCGGTACCAAGGTGGGAGAAAAACAGTGGCCGCAGCCTTCCGATCCACCAAGCGACCCTCCTTCCCCGCCGCCATCTCTTTTTTTGAAAAACAAACATCAACTTTATTAATTAGAGATTAGAGATAATGGTTACATCGTTTATAAGAAAAGATATAATATTTTTCATGGGCTCCTCAAACCAATCCCTAGTCATGGAATATTTTGCCATTCTAGCAAGCTCATGGACAACTTGATTCGCTTCTCTATTACAATGCTCAAAACTAGTAAGAGGAAAATCACAAGCCATAAGAAAGCAATCCTCAAAAATTGCAGCCGCCGCTCTAGCAGAATGACCTCCGTTCTTCATTGTGTCAATGACTTCTAAGTTGTCAGAATTGATTATGAGACGATTACAACCCGCCTTTTGAGCCAGCAATAATCCAAACCTAAGTGCTAACGCCTCCGCTGTCAGAGCATCCGCGCACCACTCGATCTTGCAGTTTCCACCTACAATGAAAGTTCCTTTATCATCCCTGATAACAGCACCCGTCGTGCCCCTTAGCTGATCATGATCAAAAGAGGCGTCCACATTCAATTTAACAAATCCCCTGGGGGGCTTCGTCCATCCTTCATCCTTCCTCTTTGCCTTCGGTGAGTAGGCATTTACATATAGTGGTGTTTGGTTCGGCTGTGGATTTCTAAAAGCAGCTGTGGAAAAGCTGCTGTGAAAAAGCAGCTGTCGAAAATCTGCTGTGAAAAAGCTGTAGGCCATTTGGCAAACCGCCGTATGAGCTGTGGCTGTGGAGATAAATTTTTGATATACCCCTAAGAGCTGAGAGATTGGTTGCACGGTGTTTAATGATAATAACAACATTACATACCCCTAAGAGCTGAGAGATTGGGATGCACATGACATAACCCTTTTTCTTATACTTTGCATGCTTCGGGTTTTTCTGAAATAGAGCATAAGAGTTAGCAATAGCACAAACAAAATTATGATAGAAACTTAATGATACTACGTACCTTAAGATGAACTTTCCACCAGTCATCATCGGCTACAATAGTTTTCTTCACATCATCCCAACCTAGCCCAGTCGTCGCATGTTTCAACAACATGAATTGTACATATTGTCTCTTCAGCATGTCCCATTTGTTTTTAAACTGATTTTGCGAACATCTTTTTCCAGTCCTATCAAAGAACTTCTCTCCAAGATGTTTGTACCCTCTACGGTTCAAACAACCCTTTGGCCTATAACCTTTATCCACCTCATCTTTGCATATCTCACAAAAAACGGTTATGTGATGTGCATCCCAATTTCCCTTTTCCTTTTCCATCTAATGTACAACAAAAGTTTCAAGCATATAAGGTAATTGACAAACACTCAATACATATATTGCTGCAATACACATGGCAATTACCCACACGCATATGTTCAGCAAACACAAGCAGCCAATGTTCAGCAAACTCATGTTATGCATCTCATATGAACTACAGAAATGTTCAGCACACACATGTATGTAATCAACAGAGAGAAGAATTGGGAACTACCTAGAGCAAGGCCGGCGTTGGTACTGCAGATCGGGTGATAGAAAGGCCGGCGGTGGTGCTGCAGCTCGGGTGAGAGGAAGGCCGGCGGTGGTGGCTAGCCCGTGTTCCCCGGCGCTGATTGGCAGCGGCACCACGGGAGGTGGTGTTGGGGTAGAGCTCCTATGGCGGCCCGCCGCCGTGGTTGAGTTCCTGTGGTGGCCTGTCCTCGTGGTCGAGCTCCTGCGACAGCCGGCGGCGAACAGAGATGGGGGTGGTCGGGGAGTGAAGGGGAGGGAGACGGGGCGATGGAAATGGATGAGGGGATGGACGCGGCCGGCGGCTGTGTTGCGGAAGCCCACCGGCGGCGACGTGGGAGCGCGCCGGTGGCCAGCTGCTGGGTGGCGGCGCACTGGACGAACACTAAAAAATCTCCAGAGCTCGTTGGGAAAAGGGGGCCGAGCGATGTTTCTCTCACGGGCTCAGTGGTCGTGGGTTCCGATCTGTTTTGGCCAGTGGCAAACGTGGGTAATTTCAACAAAAGGATGGGGCAAAGCGGGGTGGACACGCAACGGCAGCCAGGGAAGCACCTCCTTCGCTGCTTTCCCATGTACGTGTATTTTTGGCTACGCGTTGACGGAATCGTGGTCACTTGTTTTGGTGTTTGGTTAGGATTCGGTTGCCACGCAGTGAAATCTTGGTTGGAACACAGAACCAAACGGGGCCGTAATTTGCTGTTATAGCCCGAATCCCAATCGATGTTTGGAAAACCTCTTGCAATTTTCCCTCATGAACTAGCTTCCTTCTATTCCACCTTAAATACCATGCGATTATAGCAATCAGCTTCCATGCATTTTGGGAAACCAAAGTAGGTAATTGATCATCAGGCATAAGGAGTAATGCTTTCAGGACTGCCTCTCCTGCTCGGTCCGCAACACAAGTTTTTTTAATCACTTCATATAGCGCCAAATTTTTCCACACTTCTTTAGCCTTTTGGCACAGAAACAACACATGTTTAGTATCCTCTGGCCCATTTGGACATGCTAGGCAAACGGGCGAAGTTTTAATGTGTCGATTCTCCAGCGTAACATGACATGGTAGAGTCCCATGAAGCGTACGCCAGATAAAATTTTTGACCTTCACCGGACAAGCTAATTTCCAGATCTTGCCCCAAATAGGGTTAGTCTGACTTCTACCCATGCCATTTGTGTATTCTAATTTCCTCCCATGTTTCTTATTCCATTCCTCTAAATAAGCTGATCGTACAGAGAATAGACCATTTTTAGTGTAGCTCCAAGCAATGAAATCCGTCATATTGTGCATAGGAAGAGGGATCGCCAGGACTCTTTGAGCAACTGGCCACAAAGTTTATCTCACCAGATCTTCATCCCAACTATTTATAACTGGATCAATAAGATCAGAAACCTTCGTTAGTAGATTTCCTCCTCTAGGTGTAATAATTCTCCTATTTGCACCATTCGGGATCCAAGCACCTCTCCATATATCAATATTTTCTCCATTACCAACCCTCCATATATAACCATTTTTTAGGGAGTCCACTCTAGCCACAATGCTTTGCCAAGTAAAGGAGGAACCCTTCTTCTAACTTGTGTTCATCAAATCCCCCTCTGGAAAATATTTGGCTCTTAAGATTATGGCACATAACGATTCAGGGTTATCCAGTAGATGCCAAGCTTGTTTAGCTAATAATGCCAGATTAAAACAGTGAATATCCCGGAATCCCATTCCTCCTTGGCCTTTTGGAATACACATCTTCCATCACGCCATCCAGTGAATCCTTTTCTGATTGTCCTCGTCACCCCACCAGAATTGCGACATCGCGTCAATGATTCCTTTGCAAATTTTTTTAGGAATTTTAAAGACGGACATTGCATATGTTGGGATAGCTTGAACAGCAGATTTAAGCAAAATTTCCTTTCCTCCGACAGACAACAACTTTTCCTTCCAACCACTAATCTTCATAATAATTCGATCAATTAGAAACTGAAAACAGTCGCTTTTGTCCATCCCCACGTTGGCAGGTAACCCCAAATATTTGTCATTGAGAGCCTCGGTCATAATATTCAAAGTGATACAGATCTGCACTTTTTCTTCTACTTTTGCATTCGGGTTAAAAAATATGCTGGATTTTTCGATACTCACCATTTGCCCCGATGCAGCACAATAAGAATCCAGAACTACTCTCAAAGCCTCCGCATTCATAGCATTAGCTCGCATGAGGATCAACGAGTCGTCCGCAAACAGTAGGTTGGAAACTGCAGGAGCTTCTCTGCTAACCTTTATGCCGGAAATCTTACCCGTCTCTTCCGCAATTGCTAAGAGAGTCGTTTAATCCCTCGGTACATAGCAAGAATAAATAGGGAGAGACGGGTCCCCCTGCCTAACCCTCTAGTGGGTTTGAAGCTGTTAGTCTCATCTGCATTAAAGCGAACCCTGTACTCCACAGAGGACACACATTGCATACCAAATTCACCCAATTCTCCTTAAAACCCGCTTCAACAATATTTCTTTTAAAAAATACCACTCCACTCGATCATAGGCTTTGTGCATATCCAGTTTGATGGCACATAACCCCTCCTTACCTGCTCTTTTCTTTTTTATTGTGTGGAAACACTCATATGCTACTAAGATATTATATGTGATCATTCTCCCAGGAACAAAAGCACTGTGAGTTGGGCTGATAACATCTGATAGAATTATCTTCAATCGCGCATCAATCATTTTTGAGATAAATTTGTACACCACATTGCATAAACTAATTGGTCTGAACTGAGTAGTCTTTTCCGGAGAGTTAACTTTTGGGATCATAACAATTGCAGTATCATTCCATCCCGTTGGTATTGAACAAGTATTCACCACCTGAAGGACCTCTTCTGTCATGTCTTCTCCCAACATAGACCAAAACCTCTTATAAAAAATAGCGTGTAGACCATCTGGCCGTGGTGCTTTTAAGTCATCAATATCGAATAAAGCCTTCCGAACCTCCTCTGTCGTATATGGCGCCATCAAGGCATTATTCATTTCCTCCGTGACTTTCCTTTTGACAAGCGAGAGCACCTCCGGATTTGGTTGAGAAAATTCTGACGTAAAAATGTTTGAAAAATACCCTCTAATATACTCCTTCATTTCTGTACCTTGCACCCAGGCCCCATTGTCCCCCAGTTTTTTTTAATTTGATTCCTTTTCTTCCTCGCTGTTACCGCGTTATGGAAGAATGAGGTGTTACGATCCCCATGCAAAAGCCAATTTGCACGACCACGCTGTATCCAGTAGATCTCCTCCCGTTCCAACAAGTTTTCAATAAGGACCAGAATCTCTTTTTAATGCATTTGTGAGTCCACATTCATAGGTCCCCTCCGTAGTTTTTCCAACTCTTTTTTAAGTTTTTTAGTTCTTTGTTTTGGTCCTCTCAGAGTCTCCTGGTCCCAATTATGCAGATCTGCCTGTACCGCTCGAGTACGGTCAACGAGAGATGGCCCAATACCCATATTCTTTGCTTTGTCCCATGCTGTACGTACAATTTCTCCGACTGTCTCCTCTTTGAGCCATCGAGCTTCAAATTGCCTTACTCGTCCCCTCGGGCTTTTAAACATATTGCCATCAAAATATTCCATATCCAGAACGACTGGGCGATGATCTGAATGAACATGTTCCTCGTTAATAATCGCTGCCCGAGGAAATTTGTTTGCCCACTCCACATTGCCCACCGCACGGTCTAGTCTCTCCCTAATATCGCCTCTCCTCCAAGTGAAAGGATCGCCCATATATCCCATATCCGCAAGGCCGCACTCTCCTAAGCAATTATGAAACTCTCTAATCATAGCATTCGGTCTCGCCTTGCCACCCTCTTTTTCCGACGAGAGCAAAATTTCATTGAAATCCCCTAAGACCACCCATGGGTGATTCCCCAAACTATGTAAATTCCGAATTTTTTCCCAAGATAGATTGTGCTCACTCCAAGCCGGATGACCATAAAAACCCGTAAAATGCCAATGTACATTAGCATAATTCATAAAAAGAATATCAATAAAATGAGGCGCCACATAGTTCAAAACAACTTTATTCAATTTATGATAAAACAAGACTAGGCCACCGGCCCGACCATCACTCTCCACTACAATCATCGAATCAAATGATAAAACAAGACGCAGCTCATCGGACTTACATTTATTCAAATGTGACTCAGAGAGAAAAATCAAATCCGCCTTGATCCGCCCTTGGAGCTCCAAGAGCTCGCGAACTGCCGTGAGGGAGAGCATACCACGGCAGTTCCATCCTATGATCCTCTTTTGGCCCGGCGGACCTCCTCTTCGGAGGCCGCCGATGCGCCATCATCTCCAACTGACTCCCTCCTCTATTGTATATAGGCCTCCTCCTCCTCTTTTTCCTTCGCTACATGTGTGATGACCCCATCCACATCCCTCCTAGTTTCAACTCTACCCATACAAATTCTATTGGATGAGACACTCGTCTCACCATACAACATATGCTCATAGCTTTCCAACTCTCTCTCAAAAGAAAAGTTCACGTCACTACCCGTTGGTGGAACACCAAAAGGATTACTCCTCTTTTTCCCTATGGTTTACTTACGAGTGCTCTCTGATCTCTCACTCCCTCCCTTCTTTTTACCTTTCCTCTCTTTCTTCTTTGGTTGGTTCTGCACGTGATCTTTTCCAACAGCAAAAGTAAACAGTCCCGAGTCATTTTTCGTGGCCTGAACAGCCAGCCTCGTAGCAACTACACTTGATAGTGCCTCTAGAACACCAGGCTTAAACATCAGCTGTTCCTGCAGGTTAGTAGTACCAGCCGCACCAGGTAGATCATTGGCTACATTCAGCGCTGGAATCCCCTGGCCCTCCTGGCCAGCAGGGTACTCCAAAAGGCCAACAACCTTAATCAGCGATGGTGGTGGTGAAGGCGACCCCTGGTGGAGCAGCGCATGACCCTCCTGGCCATGCTGTTTGCCAACAGGAGAGTTGTCCCGAGTCGCCGAGCCCTGGCCCACCTGGCCAGGATTAGCAGAGTTCGTCAGAAGCACCAGCTGGTCCACCTGACTAGTACCAGCACCTCGATGGGTCGGCGTTGAAGCCGCAAGTACCTGGCCCTCTTGGGCGAGTGGGCAGCCCACCTGGCCCCCTGTCACCGTAGTGGTCGTCGCCGTAGTAGCCGTAGGGCGTGTTTGGTTGCCTGCATGAGGCCCAACCAGGCCCGCGCGGGAAGGAAACGGGCTGTTTGTTTGGCTACATACACTATTGGGCCTGCATGGCACGATGTTTAAAGCACTCCTGGGCCTGGCTCCCTGGGAACACTCGAATCGGCAGTTTCTCCAGAGCCAAGCCCGAGCGGGGCACGTGGGCGGCGGCGGCTGCACGCGCGCGGCCACGCTCGAGAAGCCGCGTTGCTTCTCGAAGCTCCGGCAGTTATTAGCCTCACCGCCCCTCACCGCTCCCTCTCCCCACTCCCCCCCCACTCTCCCAACTCTCACCGGCGGCGGCGGATCGGAGGAGAGCAAGAAGACCACTGGACTCCATCACCGGCGAGCGGATCATCACCTGGCCCGCGGCAATGGCGGTAAGCACTTTTCTATTCGTCATGCACTACTTTTTCGCGTTCGATCCGGCGGTAGATTTGATCCACGGCGGAGAGGGGAATGGGGAATAGAGGTAGATAAGCATGGCAGTTCATACTAGTTCATACTAGTTCATACGAGTTCATACTAGTTCATGCAAGATCGGAATAGAGGTAGATGCGGATGGAGTAGAAGGGGGATTGGGGGTTTGGGGGTAGACAACAGACACTGGCTAACCGCGGCGGCCGTTGAGGCGTGCGGAGCGGCGGGTCGAGTGGCTGGCCTTCATCTTCTTGTCCATCTCCGTGCGGGGCGGCGGGTCGTCGTCGTCCTCGGCGGAGTCGAGGTCGATCTGCCAGGTACGACGGCCTGGCTCCGGCGCCCTCACTGGCATCTGCACCGGTTATTCCTCCTCCTTAGGCTCCCCACCGATGACCACCGACGGCACGATTGCCGTCTCCCAGTACATTGCAGCACGGCGGTCATTAGGAGCCCAGTAGTTCTTGTACTTGGACCACCTCTTCCTCTGTTTAGCATCGTCGGAGACGGCCTGATTCATGGCCCAGCGAATGATGTCGACTGCCATCGCACCCTTCGCTGGGTTAGGAATCAGCGTCTTCAACACTTATGCAGTGGCCCTCATGAGCACTGCATCAGATTCCTTCTGCATGTCAGGCATGGAGCCGAGTTCGAGCACACCTCCATGGTGTTCTCGAACTTGGTGCGGTCACCAGCCGACCACTCGAGGAAGAAGGCCCTCCAGCCAATACCCCAAGGGAAGGGGTTGGCGTTGGAGCTGGATCTGGAGCTCATGGCGATGGAGAGGAGGAAGGTTGATAGTGAGAGAAGAGAGGGGGTGGGTAAGTAGTGGTGGTCAGGGTGAGTAAATATAGGCGCGATGGAGAGGAGGAAGAGTGACAGTCATGCCGTTTTAACTACATGCTCTTCAATAAGCCATGAACTCTGTGCTGTGCCTGACTCCATGAATTGTGTGCAGATCGAGGAGAGCAATGAGATGGGCACGAAGGTGCTCCCGGCCGTTGACAAGAAGGGCAAGGAGCCGGTTCATCCAATGCCCGAGGTGGTGCTGCCGCCCACCGCCGAGGAAGAACTGAAGACGCCAATGGTTGGCGATGACGAGCACATGGAGGAGCCCCCCAGCAGCAAGCGCCACAACTATGGCCACTACCATGAGGAGGGTGTCCCAACTCACTTCTGCAAGGTCATCCTTGCACCGAAGCTTGAGTGCATCCCCATGCCCCTGGACTTCACCAAGCACTTCGCCGCGGTGCCGAGGGAGTTCAAGCTGAGGAACAACACCGGCTGCTTCTGGAGGGTGACGGTGAAGCTGATGAATGGCAGGGTGACCCTGGATCAGGGTTGGGCCACCTTCGCCGCCGTTCATCAGATCAAGATCGGCAACATGGTGACGTTCAAGCTCCTGACTCCCGACACCCTCAAGGTCATCATCTTCGACGACGATGGCATTGAGGTGGTCAACAAGTGCGGGAAGCACGACGAAGCCTTTGCCGCCAGGGACTAGGGCCGGGGCACCTCCTTCCTAAGTACTATCGAGTCTGCTTTATGGTTTATGCGTTGAACTGTTTGAACTATCGTTATGATGTGTGGTACTATGTTATCTGAACTATGCTGTTAAGTAGTTGATGCTCTGTTTATGCTCTGCTCTGCTTATTATGTGTGGTACATGGTTGTGCCGAAGTGTGCTGGTAACCTCACCAACTAGCCAAAGAGGTTACCACACACCAGGCGTTGCATACAACCAAACACCATGCCTTGGGTTTGTCCACTAACATGCAGGCAACCAAACACCAGGCAGTGTGGTTCAGCCCATGCAGGCAAGAGGGCATGCAGGCAACCAAACAACTTGCAGATGGTGCATTTGAGGCTGCATTTGCATAGCTAGGCTGAGTTGAGAAGGCTATGCAATGCAGCAACTGTAGACTACGGCAACCAAACACGCCCATAGCGACTTTTTCCGACACGGTGAGGTCACCCACGGCTTTAGTCACCTTGACCACACTTCCCTCTGAAGCACTGGAGGAGTTGTTGTTGCTGGAGCGGGCGAACAAAAGTGTTCTTTTACTGACCCCTGTTCCTTTCCAGTATGCCTCTACACTAAGATTCTTTGGAACAGAAGCAACTCTTTTCTCTTTAGGTATGCTACAAAAGCGTTCTGAAGTATGCCCTACAATCCCACATCACTCACAGTACAAGGGAAGCTTCTCATACCTAACATCATACTTAATACTCTCTGAACTACCCAATGGAGTGAACTCTACCTTTGCCTTAAGAGGCTCATGCAATGGGATTTCCACCCGTAAACGCAGATATTTCCCCGCCGCCATCTCTGTTCTGTTTGTAGTTACTCACCTCTCTGAACAACTTCCCGTGAACTGAAACGTCTCTCACCTGTACAGCACGCGGCAAACCTGTACTTTTTTGTGTTCCTTTATTTTCCTAATAACTTGTATATCGGACGGGGCCTTAGGCCCAATTGTGTCAGCCAACTAACCATCCCAGACATTGAGAAATTTGATGCGTCCGGATGAGCTCAAGCGAAGTAGACATCTCTCACTGACTCACACCAATTGGCCCCATAGTAACTTTAGTAAGGGCATCGCGAATCAACTTGTGGTTGGATGGTTAGGTGGACAGCGGTATCTCCAGCTCATCAGGGTTCAAATCCTGGTGCTCGCATTTATCCTGGATATTCCAGCGATGCATGTTCAGTGGGAGGAGACGTTCCCGTCGACTACGAGGCGCCGGTGACTTCGTAAAATCTCCAACGCTGATCCTCAAACCCCTCACATCCGTCTGGATCACACGATTTGTATATGTTTTGCCATCTAACGCGGTACCGCATCTGTCCGCGAACCAGTCCGGACATCCTTTTTCCCGCAAACCGAAAGAACACCGAAGGAGGGGCATTGCGGGCATTCGGACCACAACCACGCACGAGTCCGGCAACCTGAGCCACCCAGAACCCTCTCTCGCGCTTTCTCTCCAACAGATGCACCGCTTCCCGCGTGTATTCATGCCAGCCCAGTGCCGCAGCTGGCATGGATGGCGCGTGATGTGATCGGACGTTGGGTCGTGCTGACCGACGTGAACACTCGGGCAATGCCACTTCAATGCAGACACATTGTCCGGAGAAACCAACTGGCCGCTGGGCCACATTGAAGTGGGCTAACCATCAGTTTGCCTAGCCACATCTATTTAAGCACGGCGCCTGCGTCGGCAGTGTCCACCACTCTCCACTTCACATCTCCGCGCAAGTCCGCCACTCCCCTCTTCCCCCACCCACGGCGATGGGCAAGCCCCGGACCTCAGCGCGAGCTGGCGGCTCCGGATTCATCTCCAGATCATGGCGCTGTCATCCTCGCTCTCCGGGGCTGTCTTGCTCCTCAGAAGTTGGCTCCTCCACGAAGGAAATCTTTGTATCCTCTGCTGACGAGGAGGACCAGCCACCGACATAGACGCACATTCTCTCGCAGGACGCGGTGTATGCGGTGATGGATGCCGAGTATGAGGAGCAGATGGAGTTGATACTTTGGCGCTCGCTTCTCCACGACGTTGGTCCGGCGTCGCCACCGAAGACGCTCCTTCGCACCGTCAAGTCAGACCCGTCGTCGCCTCCTCACCATCGGGTGAAGGTAGAACCTCCTTCCCCTCCCTGCTCTGCACCGCGCTATCATGGCGTTCAAATCGGATGCCATGTCAAGGTGGAGCGGTTGTCGCCACCTCCTCATCGCGTCATGGAGGAGCGGCTGTCGCCACCGCGTCCAGGACGAGTGGCCGTCGCCACCTCCCCGCCATGTCAAGGAGGACGGGTCGTCGCCACAGCCTAGTCGCGCCGGTGGAGGCATGCCCCACGCGATCGCCGCGAAGGCGCGCCGGCGCATCATGCACTACCTCGGTGGCGGCAGCAACGATGTTAACTCATCCTCCCGGTGCCATGACGACGCAGGAGCACGCGGATAGGGACTGGGAACGGCGAGAAAGGCGCAATGCCGCACGCCGGGCGGAGGTCGTAGACTCTGGCGTCTCGCCGCGACAAATCCTCGCGGACCCGAAGCTCGCAACGGCCTGGGTCCTTGACCTGTTGAAGACCATGACGGGGACAAGCAAGCGCCGTCTCCGCCGCCTCGACTAGGAGATGATGAAGTACGGCGAGGAGTGGTCTCGCCATGAGATCAGAACCGCAGCTGCCTCCGGCAACTCCCGCCTGTCTCTCCGCCTGCCCACGTCTGCGGTGGCCGTGGCCGCACTGTGCGCAGCGCAAGAACAAGTGGAGACGATCATCCACGACACCAGGTGGCGGCCGGGAAGCCCTGTCGCAACCCGTGCTGTCGTGGACTTGACACGGCAGATGTCCTAGCGGAAGGACTTAGTCGTGGAGCCATCGCAACTAGGTTAACTTGAAGGGGTTAAACGGGACAAAGGACACAAAGAGTTTACCCAGGTTCGGCCCCTCTCAATGAGGTAAATGCCTACTCCTGCTTTTGTGTTGTATTGCTAGGTTTTCGACTACCAGGGAGCGAATACGCTTGACCTAGTTCCCGATTGTTTGTTACATGTCCCTAAACCGCCGCCGGGTCATCCCTTTATATCCATAGGTTGACGCCCGGTGGTTCACAGAATCCCGGCCGGCTCATAAACATGTCCGACTCGGTGTCCTCTCTTTCCTATCTTACAATACAAGTCATATACTTATGGCGGTTTACATCTATGGGCCCTAACTCGCCTTTGGGCTTTGGGCCTTCTTATTAAGTCTCCTTCGTAAGTCGCCATCTTCTATGTCTTCATGGGCTTCAATACAGGTAAACCACTATGAGCATAACCCGGCCCCTCCTGGGCGGTTTATACTCAATAGTTATATCCCCAACATTAGGCCCCAGGTTGATGTGAACTTGTTCATATCAATCTTCAATACTTGACTTAGAAAAAATCCTTCATCATCAGTCCTTATGAAAATTTATAACCCGCCACGACGTCTGCTCACAGCATTGTGCTAACCCGCCATGACGTCATCTTGCATTAATATCGCACGAGGCCCAAATCTCAGCCTCCTTGATTCCCGCGCATGCCATCTATCCATTCACCTTATAAATAGGGCCAGGGGTCCTTTTCACTTTCCCCCCTTGCCTCCTCGTCTCTGTCTTCCACCTCGCATCGCCTCAGCGCCCGAGCTCCGCCGCCGTCGTCGACCTCTGCCACTGCCTCAACAATGGCCGCTGCATCAACCTGAATCAACCGGAGATCGTCCGCGCGCCTCCGCTACTCAACAACCCTGGTAGGTCCTCTTCCTTCCTTTTCCCCTAGATCCCATTAGGGTTTCCACGAGTTCATCGGAGTTCATCTCGTTTCATCTTTGTTCCTCCATAGACCATATAGTTTTTGATCTAAGTATAGTACCAATCTTGTGCAACAGCAGTTTAGCACTCATTTTTAATATCTGAACGCCTCCCCTCCATAGGAGATCTCATCTGAGTACGTGAACTGTCCTGCTGCCGCTACTTTAGGTTAGAATTTTTCTTCATTATCTGAACTGCTATAGATCCAAAATTATAACGCCAATCTGTGAAACCTATTTTTCACCACTTAGCCATTTTCCAACTTCAGATCTATACTTTCAATACCCGTGTAGACGGTTTAACCTCAGAAAGTAATAACCTGCCAGGTACCATTAGTCCCCTCTTAAACCGCCAAGTGCTCGTCTTTGTAATTTAATAACGTCACTGTCCGGTTTAACATTTATGCATGCTTCAACACTTTCTGCTTATTAACCATGAACCTTAAACCGGCACAAATCTTTTCCAGGTTATCGTATAAATGGCCAAATCCTTTTATTCCTGTAACTGGGTTCAATCCTGGGTTACAGAAGAAGAACTGAACGGGTGTGTTGCAACCGGCGCTTTAGCGAAAAAGGAAGACATCCACTGGAGAGCCCCCGGTCCAGAAAATCCTCCTGAACCCAAGGATGGGGAACTGATCGTTTTTGTTGATCATCTGAGTCGAGGGTTCAGCCCTCCCGGATCAAAAATTATCCGTGACGTGCTTCACTTCTTCCAACTTCACCCTCAAGATATTGGGCCTAACTCCGTGTCCAATATTTGCAATTTTCAAGTGTTTTGTGAAGCCTACCTGCAAGAAGAGCCCACCGTCGACCTGTTCAGAGATTTCTTCTATTTAAACTGCCGTACTGAATTTACGGATGGGCCCGATACTGAACTTGGCGGGGTTTCAATTCAGAAGAGAAAAGACGTCAGCTTCCCTCACGCTAGGCATCATAGCCATCCCAAAGATTTGAATCAAACTTGGTTCTATTGCCAAGATACATCTCCAGCTGGTGAGAATCCTCTGCCAGGTTACCGTGCTCACCGGCTTACCGATGCACATCCATTCCCCCAAAGACTCAATGCAAAGGAACGGTCCAAATATGCACCACGGCTCTCAAAGCTCAGAGCCTTTATGGCAAACGGTTTGACAGGCATTGATTTTGTCCGTTGCTGGGTATCTTGTAGCATTTTACCTTTAAGCCGTCGCCCCGGTTTAATGTGTGAGTACACAGGGGATGTGAAAGACCCTCAATGCCACACTGATATTCAGCTGACTAATACTGAAATTACTGAATCTGTCAAGAAGATGTTGGATGAACCGGTGGCCGACTGTAGCAAAACAGGACTTAGCCCTTTCTATGCTTCAAATAAACCGCCAGCTGTAAGAATTGCCCCACTCCTGCTTTAATCCATATTCTTAATACTCCTTTATGATCTTTTCAATCTTTAAACAGGGTGATGATCCGTTCTGGAAGAAGAAACCGCAGGATAAACCGGCCAAAACACTTCGTGTCAAGACCAAGGTCAACAAGAAGTCCGCCAAGAAGAAAAACACCAAGCCTACCGAGTTAAACATTGACGATGATAATCCGGAGTCAGAGGTAGAACTTGATTCACTTGGCTCTTTTTTCATACATCTCATTGACGATGATTTTTACCAGGACGACGCAGAAGCTAGCCGCGAAAACGACGTAGAGGTAACTATTCTCTCATCCGGTTCAGAACCTCTGCCCACACAGAAAACCCGACAAGCAAGCCGGAAAGTAAGATTTTCTCACCCCCTAGCTTACTTGGATCCAAACTTTCGTTTGAAGAAGCAGCAACACGAAGCTCGCCGCACAACCCGGCATAGTGGCCATGTGGTCACTTCTTCCGGTTTACCGAACTCGCCAGTTCGTAAACGCCGCCCAGAGGTCTCTTCTATTTCTGACACGTCTTATCCCAAGGCGGGTTATTTCTGACAACCTCTTAATCCGTCTGATTTAAACTACCAGGGAACTTACCTTTCATCCTCTGGCGAGTCCACAGGGACACAAATTCCAACCCTCAAAACTGTTCCTGGGTGAGAATTTTTAACTAACCCCTTGTACCTTACGCTTGATCATTATACTAAACTGTTATTTGCGTCTCTGTCAGAGCCAAGGCCAGGCCCAGTAAAAAGGCCAAATTGAACAAACCGGCTGATGACAGCGCGCCAACTGATCCAGAAAAGAACCTGGAACAGTTTGAAACAAATACTGAAGCTATTCTTGATGATCCGCCACCGCAAGATCATGACACCTTTGTTGAGCAGATGGAAATTGATCCGATAGGTCATGCTGATAAACCGCCAAGCCCAACTAAGGCTGCTGATGATAAAGCTGACGATGTTGTAGTGATAAAGCTGACGATGTTGTAGTTACCGGTGTCGGGTATACAGCCCCAGACAACCCGACTGCTCTGTCAAAACATAGTGCCAAAGAAGAATTTTCTGCTGTTGACAAGGGCAAGTGGAAGGCGGACTTGGAAAGCTATGCCCACCTCAGCGCCCAAGATATTCATTCTGGGTTTTTAAACCGTCTGTACACAAGCCGTGATTATGAAGCCGGTTTACTGAACATGATGAAGGAGCGATATGAGGTAAATGCTGTTAACTCTGCATACATATTATTCCCTTAGCCGCCAAGTTTAATGGACATAAAAGAATAGAATGTTCTACAAACTTTCAAGAGCCATATAGATCAACTCCACTAGCCCGCAAGGGCCGGTTTATAATGTCAATATGAACCGGGACTTTAGAATAATATATCTTCAATTTCGCCTGTGTAGCCCCCAAGGGTCGACTTAACAAATATGTTAAGCTGAGACTAATTATGCTGTAAGGCTCAAAATTCTTACTTAGGACCTTTATAATCCGGTTAACCATCAAGCTGATAGTTGGTATGTGCTTGGGACTTGTAATTTTTTTTTGATCAGAAGCAATAGACATTAGCCCCCAAGTGCCAAGTATATTACTTGTTATGTGCTTGGGACTTTGAATATGCACTGCTATCTAATTAATTATATGTCTCTTGCAGGCCGATCTTAACAAGAAGGAATCTCAAATCGCCGACCTTCAAGAAAACATCAAGTCGCAACAAACCGAGACCTCCAAAGCCAAGGAAGAACTGACCAGCGCCTTAACGGCAATGAAAAAACTAAAGGAGAGCTTTACGCACGAGCGGGCAGGTTGGGATACAGAAAAGTCAACTCTGCTGAAGAGGGCTGAGGATGCTGAGGCTGCCCTTAATCTGGTAGCTGAGGAGCTGACTGGCTTGAAACATCAAATAAATGCCATGACCACTGCCGTATTTGGTAAATAACTTCTTCATAAGCTTTGAACATGTATTATGTAAGAGACTGCCGGTTTACCGATGTTTTTGATGTTGCAGGAACTCGCATTGCTCATCTTGGATCAAATACGCGGCAAAAACTAAAGGCCGCCTATACACTTATAGAGCAATTATATACCGGCGTACAACGGGTTATCTGCACAGCTTCCCATAATAAACCGCCCCCAACCTTGATCAAGGAGACGTTGGAAAGGCTGGCGATGATGCCTGCATGGTTTGAAGAGCTAAAGAAGTCAGCCGCCAGGGCGGGTGCTCTTACTGCACTGACTCAGGGCAAAGCTTGGATAACTGATCTTGATCCGGCCGATGTGGGAAACGGCTACCCGAGCATAAAGGAGGACGGGTCATAGTTTAATAACGACGACCTCAGAGCCTTGACGAGGGAAATGCGCCCATTGGCCAGCAAATTGGCTGAAGAAACCGATCTTTCACATTATCAGTCGATTTATGATGCCAACAACAAGAGAGTTAACGCGCCAACTTATGATGCTCCAAATCTTATTCCTCCAATCCGTAAGCATACCTATGCCCCTGATGTTGACCCCTCCACACTTATAAGTGATGAAGCTGTATTCAAGGCCTTAACTGGGATCAATTGGACCACCATTGACTTCCAGCCACTGGGTAGAGAGGACGAAGATGAACCGGTGCTGGACGATCCGCAACCTTCAAGTCAGCCATGCCAGGACTCGTAAACCGGGGGCCGGTTTAGCAGCTGCTTCCTTTAAGACTTGTTAAAACAATTATTCTTTTGGGCACCAAACGCCTTGTAATAGGCTAGCTTAAACTCTTGTTCTGCTATGCCATCGTGCATATTTACTTTGCATGACACTGCCAATCCGCCATGTTAAGATATGCCACTTATGCTTATAATATTAACAATGTGGAATCTGTTCCTGCATGCAAAGGATTAAAGGTGTCCTGGCGGTTTACCGCTGGATGGGTCATAACGCCCAATATAAAACCATGGAAACTAACATAGCTTGTACCCAAGGCTGGACTTTAAGAATAACCAAATTTGAAATATATCATACCTGTGATATTTGATCACACTGTTGGTTTATCAAACCGGTGTAGTAAGGGGAGAACCCAAACTTTGAGCACTGGTAATCATCATAGATTTGCTTGGCTTATGAACAAAACCAGGCCGGGTTAATAAACATCGGATATTATCTTATCTCATACTGGCGACTTATAGTCAAAAGCCAGGCCGGGTTAATAAACACCGAATGTTATCTTATCTCATACTGGCGACTTATAGTCAAAAACCAGGTCGGGTTAATAAACACCGGATGAATTATGATCATAAAGCATTATAAGGTTTATCAAATAAACCTCAAAACCTGTGGAATAAAACAAACGAAAAAACGAGGCTTTTCATGGGCTGCTAGGCCAAAAATCGAGTGCTTTCATGGGCCGCACAGCCACTGAGTTAAACCTATATACAAACCTTATAAGATGGACCTCACATAACCAATCGTCGTTTTAACTTTGACAAGTTCAGGGTCTGTATAAGATTGACTTGTCAAACGTTCGGCGGGTCATTCCAGGAATACCTGGGCGGAGTGGCTTACTTAAAAAGGCAGGATAACCCGGGGTTTTAGGTGAATACACCTGGCTTCCAAGCCTGGCTTTTAAGCCTATTACAAGGGTTATACAAACTCTTTGTTCTTTAGAATCAAGGAGCCCCGAAGTAATATTTTTGAGCTGTGCTCAAGGGGCACCTATGTTTGAGCTGTGATTTTGCAACAGGCTCTCTTTGGTACCTTTAACCTGGGTAGCAAGCCCCCAAGTTTTTTTTTTCCAGTTGGCTTATAAGCCGGTTCAAAGGGTAATCATAACTTCGCTCATAAGCCGAAAGCCCCCAAGTAACCGAAAACTCATTAAGAAAAGACGACAGAGGCCTTGCTTTAGCAGGGGTGCCGGTTTAATATATACATTATCAAAAATATGTACATCAGAAGAGCCAATGGCTCAGGTATAGTAAGGCCGAAGATGAGCAATATTCCATGGCCGGCGAGTCTCTTCCTCCGACGTGCGTGAGTCCTTGTGGTCTCGAACATCAATAAGGTAGTATGACCCGTTGTTCAGATTCTTGCTGACCACAAAGGGTCCTTCCCAAGGTGGGGATAACTTGTGCATATCAGTCTGATCCTGGATAAGCCGGAGCACCAAGTCGCCTTCTTGAAAGGCTCTGGTCTTGACCCGGCGGCTGTGATAACGACATAGATCTTGCTGGTAAATCGCCGAACGAGCTGCTGCGAGATCACGCGCCTCGTCTAACAGGTCAAGTGCATCCTGACGTGCCTTTTCATTATCAGCTTCAACGTAAGCCGCCACCCGGGGTGCGTCGTGACGGATGTCACTGGGGAGAACCGCCTCTGCTCCATAAACCATGAAAAAAGGCGTGTAACCCGTAGATCTGTTGGGCGTTGTGTTGATGCTCCATAGCACCGAGGGTAACTCCTCTACCCAACAACCCGGCATCCTCTGTAAGGGAACCATAAGCCGGGGCTTGATGCCTCTCAGAATCTCTTGATTGGCTCTCTCAGCTTGACCATTAGATTGGGGGTGAGCCACCGACGATACATCAAGCCGGATATGCTCACGTTGACAAAATTCTTTCATAGCACCCTTGGAGAGATTAGTGCCATTGTCTGTTACAATGCTGTGTGGAAAGCCAAAAGGAAAGATCACCTTCTTCATGAATTGAACCACCGTTTCTGCATCACACTTACTGACTGGCTCTGCCTCTACCCACTTAGTGAATTTATCAACCGCCACCAAGAGGTGGGTCTTCTTATCCTTGGACCTCTTAAAAGGTCCAACCAGATCAAGCCCCCAAACTGCAAACGGCCAAGTGATTGGAATCATTCTCAACTCCTGAGCCGGAACATGAGCTCGACGTGAAAACTTCTGACAACCGTCACATTTTTTGACCAAGTCCTCAGCATCAGCATGAGCCGTCAACCAATAAAAACCGTGACGAAAAGCCTTGGCTACAAGAGATTTAGAGCCGGCGTGATGACCACAATCTCCTTCATGGATCTCACGCAGAATCTCACAGCCTTCTTCAGGAGAAACACAATGTTGAAACACCCTGGTAACACTGCAATGGTGCAGCTCTCCATTGATAATTGTCATTGACTTGGACCGCCGGGTTATTTGCCTGGCCAAGGTTTCATCCTCAGGTAACTTGCCCCGGGTCATGTATGCCAAATATGGAACTGTCCAATCAGGAATAACATGAAGAGCCGCCACTAACTGAGCTTCCGGGTCAGGAATAGCCAAATCCTCCTTTGTAGGTAACTTGACCGACGGGTTATGCAAAACGTCAAGAAAAACATTAGGTGGCACCGGTTTACGTTGAGAACCCAACCGGCTTAAGGCATCAGCCGCTTCATTTTTCCTCCGATCAACATGCTCAACTTGATAACCCTTGAAGTGACCAGCAATAACATCCACCTCTCGTCGATAAGCCGCCATGAGGGGATCCTTAGAATCCCAAGTACCAGAGACTTGTTGAGCCACCAACTCTGAGTAACCAAAGCACCTTACCCGGCTTAAGTTCATCTCCTTAGCCATCTGAAGACCGTGGAGTAAGGCCTTATATTCAGCTGCATTGTTAGTACAAGGGAACATCAAACGGAGAACATAACAAAATTTATCACCTCGAGGGGAAGCAAGCACAACTCCAGCCCCCGAGCCCTCCAATTTCCTGGACCCATCAAAGTGAATAGTCCAATACGTGTTATATAGTTTTTCCTCAGGCATCTGTAGCTCTGTCCAGTCATTGATGAAATCCACCAGTGCTTGAGACTTGATGGCCGTGCGAGGCATATACTTCAAACCATGAGGCCCAAGTTCAATGGCCCATTTGGCAACTCGGCCTGTTGCTTCCCTGTTTTGTATGATATCTCCTA
The DNA here is from genome assembly GCA_011799875.1 of Thinopyrum elongatum. Taxonomy (NCBI): domain Eukaryota; kingdom Viridiplantae; phylum Streptophyta; class Magnoliopsida; order Poales; family Poaceae; genus Thinopyrum; species Thinopyrum elongatum. The sequence continues at coordinate 144,246,288 of CM022302.1, read as the reverse complement.
AAGGAGCAGAGCTAACCACATTAATGGGGTGACCCTGAAAATATTGCTTAAGCTTCCGGCTTGACATGAAAACCCCATATACAAGTTTCTGCCAATGTGGGTATCTCTGTTTGGACTCAATAAGCACTTCGCTGATATAATAAACCAGCCGTTGAACCGGATATTCCTTGCCTGCCTCTTTCCTTTCAACCACAATAGCCACACTGACAGCCCAGCTATTAGCAGCCACATATAACAACAGCGGCTCCTTATCAACGGGCGCAGCTAGGACTGGCGGCTCAGCCAGCTGCTTCTTAAGCGCCTCCAATGCCTCATTAGCAGCGTCACTCCAGATGAATTCATATGTCTTTTTCATCATCTGATACAAAGGGATGGCCTTCTCACCGAGGCGGCTTATGAACCGGCTTAGCGCCGCAATACGACCCGCCAGACGTTGAACATCATTGATACACGCCGGTTTAGCCAGAGAAGTAATGGATTTGATCTTCTCCGGATTAGCTTCAATGCCCCTGTTAGACACCAGAAAGCCCAAAAGCTTTCCCGCCGGCACACCAAAAACACACTTGGCCGGATTAAGCATCATCTTATAAACTCGGAGACTATCAAAGGTTTCCTTCAAGTCGTCTATCAACGTCTCCTTCTTTCTGGATTTTACCACAATATCATCCACATAAGCATGAACATTGCGTCCAATCTGATTATGAAGACAACTCTGCACACATCGCTGGTAAGTCGCCTGGGCACTCTTGAGCCCAAAAGGCATAGACACATAGCAGATGGCTCCAAAGGGAGTTATGAAAGATGTCTTCTCCTGACCCTTAAAATCCTTGGGCAGACGCTCATTACGTATGGCCGGCACTAAACATGGTACGCCCAAATTCCTAAAGGTTACACCTGGCTCCACCGAAGTTGTCGGACGAACCGGAGAAGGTTGACGGGCCGCATATTGCGCCGCCAGCTCGGCCTCTCGACGCGCTCTACCTTGATCCACCACGTTCTGAGCATCAGCACCACCGCCCGCCGGGTTATGCCCACGAGGCTGGTTATGGTTCCACCCACTGCTTGACACAGCTGGTTCATCAATATGCCTACTGTAACTCCGGCTTGGGCGAGGGGTGGAATGAATCCGGCTTCGACTATAAGAATAAGCCTGCTGCTGAACCAATGCTGTCTGAAGGAGCTCTCTAGCCCTCCGCATCTCAACCGCCGTTGGAGACTCGCCTTCAACCGGGATAGCTGCCAATCGTGACGCCGCAGCGATCATGTTATCCAAAAGGGTTAGAGTAATGACCCGGTGGTGTTGGCATGTGTTGCGGCGGGATATTGTTCTGACAAGGCGGATCCGTGGTGTGCGGCTGAACCGGCGCTCCCGTCCCAGGCGTTTCAACCCGGTCCGCCACTGGCGGGTTACTGGTTCCTGCTCTTGGCATGTTAAAGAGGTTCCTCGCCTCGTAAACCGGTGGCAGGCGAGACTGATGCCTCCTCCTCATGACTTCGTTTGAAGCGTTCTGATCTAGCATGAGCCGGTAAGACTCCGACTGAATCCGCTGCGCCTGTGCATCCAACGTAACCCGCTCCGCAGCCATCCTGGCATCTTCAGCTGCCAGGTCTTCCTTAGCTTGAGCTATCTGATCTTGCAATTTCACGACTTCCGCGTTATGCTGATCTTGATTACCCGGGTTAACCTCCGTCGTCAGCAGTGTTGCCAAGGCGTCTAGTAACCCGGACAAGACTTGAGCCGGCGGGCGCGCAGGGCCTCCTGCCCCGGCTGCCGTCGCCGCTGCTGACCCGGAAATCAATGCCGCTGCAGTTGAAGAGTGCTGTACTGGCTGCGTACCGGCCATGAAGATTGCAACCCGGTTCGGCGGCTCGTAGGGGTCCAGAATACTATCGCCATCGGAACAGCCCCCAAGCCGACCGCCTTGCAGTTGGTACAATGACTCGGTTTCACCGGTGGATGACTCGCCATCAGAGTAGATAACTGTCTCACCGTCAAATACCGATTTATCCTCAGATCCCGCACTATTGATGAATCCCACGAAGGCACGACTCATGGCGGGCTGAACTCGGGCGGGTTTTGCACGCTGAGCCGTCTCGATGATGTCGGTGCAGGTGTCCGGCTCAGGGCCCGGTTCGCCGATCTTGCCAATGAAGACGTGAATTCCACCGAAGGGGACCCGGTAACCGTACTCGATTGAACCGGCCTCAGGGCCCCAGCCTTCGTCGTCGATGTAGAGGTTGCCGCGACGACTCTTGGTCATCCGGCCCACAGCGTATCCCTTGATCCCTTCGAAGTTGCCCTTCAAGAACTCGAAACCACCGTGCACTGGCCCCACGGTGGGCGCCAACTGTCGTGGACTTGACACGGCAGATGTCCTAGCGGAAGGGCTTAGTCGTGGAGCCATCGCAACTAGGTTAACTTGAAGGGGTTAAACGGGACAAAGGACACAAAGAGTTTACCCAGGTTCGGCCCCTCTCAATGAGGTAAAAGCCTACTCCTGCTTTTGTGTTGTATTGCTAGGTTTTCGACTACCAGGGAGCGAATACGCTTGACCTAGTTCCCGATTGTTTGTTACCTGTCCCTAAACTGGCGCCGGGTCGTCCCTTTATATCCACAGGTTGACGCCTGGCAGTTCACAGAATCCCGGCCGGCTCATAAACGTGTCCGGCTCGGTATCCTCTCTTTCCTATCTTACAATACAAGTCATATACTTATGGTGGTTTACATCTATGGGCCCTAAGTCGCCTTTGGGCTTTGGGCCTTCTTATTAAGTCTCCTTCGTAAGTCACCATCTTCTATGTCTTCATGGGCTTCAATACAGGTAAACCACGATGAGCATAACCCGGCCCCTCCTGGGTGGTTTATACTCAATAGTTATATCCCCAACACGCGCCCTACTACCACTCGAAGTCCCACGACAACAACTCCGACGACGGCGGTCAGCTTGGCATTGCGTATGAGGTCATCATCAAGTATATGGTGTTTTTATGTACAAATTATCTATGATTGAATGAAAATCATCCGGTTTGTTTTAACCTGTATCAAACTTGTTAATTTTTGTGGTTGTTAATAAGACTTGATCAACCTTATTAATGGATCATTTTTTAGAGGTATGAAGTTGATGAATTTAGTAAGCATAACCTTTTGCTCCCAACTTTTGTTTTCTGTTTTCCTAGTTAAATAAAATAAAATGACATGTTTTGTCTGTTTTCTTAATTTCCCGTGTAATAAAAAATGACCCAAAAATAAAAGTTCTCAGAATGCCCTGAAAATTTAATACAAATTTTTTCTAAATTTTTCAGAATTTTTGATGCAAATAATATCAGAGGGTGTGCATCTGATGACCACAAGACACCAGGATGCGTTCAAATTGAGACCATACATTTGCGCTAGTTTTGGATAACCAGCTCCCATATCAATATATGTGGACTGGTCCCCGGGTCCTCAGATGAATACAGAGCCCGATTTGAGGGGTCAGTGTTCGAGATGACCCAAGTAGCTTTAGTAGATTAGCTCCGTCCGTCCTTTTGATCACAAGCTGGCTTCCCCTTCAAAATAAATCCGTGAAGCAGTAGTACATTGTTACCTACCAGGCAATAATAAGCGACCATGATAGTACTACGAGAACTTGCTAGCACCATTATATATTTTATTTGACAAGTATCAAGAAGAGATAGCCATCATCGCTCTCTCCATTGCGCCTTGTTGGTTTGTCTATGGTGAAACCAACATGCAAATTCGTACTCCACCGAAAAGAAAGAGAGATAATAAGCTGTACAAGAGGGAAACTCGAAAAAATACACTTCGAGGCTAGTTTTGTAGCACGGGCTACACGGGTACAACAAAAGAAAAGTGGGAGAGAAAGAGCTAGTGAAGTGTAGTTACGATAAATCTGCTAGTAGTAGTTCGGGAATAGGAGACGTCGGGGAAGAAATGTTTGTGTGTGGGCAGACTTGAGCAACAGGTTCTCGATGTTGGTTATTCAGAACTGACCTTGAACCTTTTGTGGCAAAATTTCGTGTTTTGACCCTTTTTGCTAACAAATTCAGGATCTGACTCCTGTTTGAAAATATTTCGGGATCTGACCCTTTTCCTACCACCAGACCCTTTGGCGGTAGGGTATAACAGACTACCGTCAAGGGGCTTGGCGGTAGGGTTGCAACCGCCAAGGGGTCTGGCGGTAGGCTGTTATACCCTACCGCCAAGCGGTCTGGCGGTAGGCTCTGGGCACGCTCTGTGTTGAAAACTTAGAACTTTTTGGCGGTAGGCTATTATACCCTACCGCCAAGGTGCCTGGCGGTAAGAAAAAGGTCAGTTCCTGAATTTTTTCAAATGAGGGTCAGATCCCAAAATAGTATACGAAAAGGGTCAAAACACGAAATTTAGCCATCTTTTGTGTCGTAGCCAACCGGAGAGACCGCGTGCGTCGCAAAGCACGCTGCCGCCACACACCACAACGCTGTTGTCGACCGGCGCGCCACCCTGAGCGTTGCAACAGCACATCCCATCATCGCCTTGAAGCGTCGCACTCGTGTCGAGCCTGCCATCGCCCGCACGCGTCGACAACGGTGTGGCATTGCGCATTGTGCCCGAGCACGCGCGTCCGCTGGTCTACACTGCATGTGGCATGCGCCGACCACGTCACTGGTACGTGCTCAGCCACTGGCTTTTGACCCTGTTTAGCGAGGCCTAAATTGGCCGTGCAATTGGTTCAATTGCTCATGAGGCCAAAAGAAGAAATTTGGGAGGAAAAAGAAAAAGAAACATAGAAGGAAACAGTTTGACCTATCGCGTTCGGCCTAATAATCCAAAAAAGCACAAAAATTCAAAGAGTTGAAAAGAGGGAACCTGGGTGTGGCTTTCTGTTGAGAACCACCCATTTATTTCAAAATTACATTTTGGTTGTTTCTTAGCATTCAAAAAAATTGCGAAACCAACTTCGTAAAAGAAATACTTACTTCTCATGGTATTTCTATGCCTAAATAGAAATTTTCACCGTGTTTCTTTGTATAACGATGTGTGAAATTACAGATTCTACATTCATGCTTTATCAGTGGTTTACTGCTATTTTCTAGATTTGAATTATCATTTTCTGAGAAAATCTTGAGAAACTTTCCATTGCTTTATATATTATTTGTACGTATATGGTCGAATAGCCCTCTAACTAAGGAGCAGGAAGAGGAATATGATTGAGAAATTGTTGCTTTCATGGAGGAGTACTTAACAGTACTTAGTTAAATTAATCTCTCCATTTTTTTGGTATCCCTGAGTTATAAACACTTTAGCTAGATGATTGTCATTGAAAGCTCAATGAAGAGATTGTATTCTCGAGTTACATGTCAAGCATGCTTAATATTCTAGTAATATTAAATCTTGGTATAGATATGCATTGTGTCATATCCCTCCATTGCTTGTAAAATGTTCAATCTGCTAAATTTTAAAAAATGGTTCCGCACCCCACATAAAGGAAGGGCAAATCTATCTTGGAAGATAGCAAGTCCACTAAAAACTAAGATCTTCCAGGAAAGTAGACATCACACAAGTGTGATTCATGTATTAGAAGCTCTGGAAAGCCAATAGTTCACTAGCGGAATAATAATTGGCACCGTCAATGTTGTATCCAAAATCGGCATGTACTTAGCTGAAGTATAATCTTGGATAGTATCGAAATAAAACTGACTCATATGATCACCATACTGATTTTAGTACTAGAACTATTATTGCAGTACTAACTTGCCATATTTAGACAGTACTAACTCATGTGGTCGCAATACTGAAAACTGGTATTTTGCTAGAGGAACAACAATTATCACTGGCTAAATAGTCTTCTAAAATGTCATTGTAATAATAATCGGAACTATAACAATAAATTGATCGGATGTTTCTCTCTGAGTTGAAGACTAATAATTCTTTAGAAAACAAGACTTTTATTGCAAATATTAATTCCAACTGTCAGATCAGTCGAGATCGAGGACGATGAACTGGCGGACGCGTGGTAGCTAAGGATATTAATTTTGCACTTTGATTACAAACATTAGCTACATTTGTCCTTGTGGTCAGAAGCTAGCATATCTCTTTTCAAAATGGATCAATGAAGCAATAGTACACTAGCACCGCTACATATTTGGGAAGTGTCAGGAGCTAGCCCATCATCAGTCTCTCCCTTGCGCCTTGTTGGTTTGCCACTGCTTGAAGCAACACGAAAATATGTAGGCAGTGGAGGAGAAAGAGAGAGTAAGCTGTAAAAGGGGGAAATGAAGTAAATAACTCTTTGATACTACTAGTACTGTACTACATCCATACAACAACATTCAAATGGAGGAGAAATATCTAGTGAAGTGTAGTAATAGTAAATCTGTTAGTGAGGGGATAGGAGGCGTTGGGGAAGAAATATATGTTTGACTACAGAGTTAGGCAACTGTAGGTGCTTGAGGTTCAATCATAGCTAAGCTTTAACCTTTCTATTGGACTAGATGACTCGTTGCGCCCATGGCGCAAAGGCCGAGCGCAAGCCATGTATTGGAGGAGTGTGCATTGAAATGTGTAGATAGAGATTGAAACATATATAAGAGTCTTTTCAGTTGGCATACATCTGAACTTATTTGAGCAAATATTCTTGATAAGGCATCTTTAGTATTGCTGCTGCCAAAGCACAGCTCATGATACTGCATGCAGCAAGCAAGTGATACTGATAGACAATTATGCAGAGGCCCTTGGACGTGCACTTGAAGGCAAAAGCATATATTGGTTCAGAAGCGCACCACACAACAGTCTAAGCAGCAAATGACCGACAGTTAAACACACAGGATGGTCTTAGGTGATTACATAAGATTCAAAAGCATGATAGACTAAAGGCGAGAGTGAGCAGAGTATTCAAACCATGCATATTTGGTTGATTTAGAACCAACTTAATAGATACTTATGTACAATTACATGGTACCATGATAGACTAAAAGGAAGTAATGAGATCATTTAATAGATACTTATATCCCACATAAGTTCGAGGCAGACGTACATCATATAGATTGCCCTTTTAGCTTGTCCTTAACAAAATCTGTAGATGCAGACCTATCCAAAGGCAATCTAAAATAGCGATGAGCCGAGGACAACTCAAAGATTAATTGTCACAATATTTCATTTGGCAAAACATCATGCAATAAAAGATCCGGTTATATGTGCAGTAAGCACAAACAACAACTCTAAACATCACACGCTTCATGTTATAAAAAGTAGGTACCATTAAATGGTTTGAGGGGAAAAGTCATAATCGATCTTCGAATAAGGTTAAAACTGCAAGAACAGTGAAATAAATAGCACTGTTTTGGAATCTGTTCCATATTACCAATGAGCTTAATGAAGATAAACATAAAAAGGTAAATATCATGAAATGACATACACTTGGAATTTTTACTGCTTCCTCCAGAATAACTGCTGCTTCCTTTCTCGACTCGTCACTCATCCGTTAGAAACACTTGAATAGAATAAAAGGAATTACCTTTCTGAAGATCAATCAGTAAAGGATGACCACTTCCTGTTAAACTTCAAAATCAATTTGGACCAATTCATTTGATCAAAAAACATCTTGTTGTTTACTGCTACACTCAGATTCAATAACTAAAGGGAATATCTTTTGCATATTATCCTGTATGCTTTTATCAGTGTTTCTCCTCCAAGCAAGAATGGTGTTTTTGGGAGTAATATAAGCACTCGGCAACTATTCCAAAAAACATCGCACCAGCAAAATCCCATTATCAACAAAAGCAAAATAAGTACCACATTCCCTCCCCAAGGCCTCTAATTCTTCAATTAGGATGATTTAATAAGAATCACCTGCCACCAACAAACATAGCAAGCACATAATATGTTAGTTAGTTGGTCCTAATTAACTTCAAGCCATTTTAACAAAAGAAATGCTATCTCATTAACGTTTTGAAACAACAGTGGGTAAAAAAACAGAAAGCATGGCATTCCTTTGCATAGATTCATGAATTCATTTTTCCTGGAAGATGCACATGTCAGAAGGGTTATAGTAACGTCCACTAAAGTTTACACGAGAAAACTCGGTGGATTTTGTTGTTGAAAATAAAAGCACACACATGATTGCTTTAGAATCATCTGATCTACATCAACATTGAACAATAAATATTTTGTTCATATCATCAACTAAATGGGGTTCATAAGGCACCATGGATTGATATCAGAATGAGGTGATGCAGACTACAACAGATAGGTCATATAATATAATTACAGTATGCGGTTAGTGACTGCTCATTAGCAAGGAATTAAAAGTAAAGATTACCTAACCCTTTATATGCCAACACAAATTAACCTTTGTGCTTCTGACATGTGGCCATACTGACAATGTCACATATTATTCTAGGTCTTAAGGATGTCATTTCAGTCCTAACACAATAGATAAATGCAAAGGGTAGCCCCTATCCCAAATAATTCCAGAATAACACATCTGGTTCGCTAAAAGTTTCTGTAAAGAAATAGGATTAAATCCCCAAAAATCAAGTAATTCAACACCAATGACTAACAATTTCTTTATGCCCCCATCAAGCGACCATGGCACAAAAATTAAGTTACGGAATCCCAAATTTTGCAAGCAATCCCGTAGCTTCAAATCTGCTACATCAATCAAGCAAGGGAAATACACAAGTCATCGTAATACCTCTAAAAAGGCTCTCTTGGTGGCAGACAGCTTGCTCCGGACTCCCTAGCCATGAACATAATTGATTAACCATCACATCAGCATCCACTCAAATTATCTAAAGGGGGTTTGTTCTTCGTGATGGTCTGCATAGGACAATTTTTTCAAGTAATATTGTTGATTATTTTCTTACATGCCTATACAATCTACATTGCATAACCTACGAAATAAGTCAATAACTTAAAGGGTCCTGCTAATACTAACTGAATAGTTTTACAAAAAACAGGGGGCGTATTTATAGGAATGGATGCCTCTCTCTCTCTCTGTCACCTAAACGTTTGGTTTTCATTCTGTTCAATGCGTTTGTTTTTAGATAATTTTTATTCATGGAAAGTGAACCAATGGCAGAAACTTTGCACATACATTAAACCATAGGGAATAAAACAATGAGACAACCTGAAAGTAGGAATACAGGAAACCCAGGAGCTTAATGGAGAAGCTCTACTTGATCTAGGGAAATTGTAATGCAAAGGCATATCAAAGATGTGTAAATGATTCAGAGAAATCGATTTCAGCTGCCAAATCACAGCGGAGAGCACGAACAGTGAGCCTTAAAACATTTAAACAAACCAAATTGGGCAACGAAAAGAGTACAAACCCTATGCAAAGTGCTCGTGTAGCTATAGAAAGAGTCTGAACCGGGGAGATAGGAGATGAAGGGTATGTGCAGAATGGAGGGCTTGGATGGATGGAGGAAGCTCCAAAGGCACCAGACCATCGACAAAGCTATCTGACGCATGTTAGTGAGTTGTAGGAATCAGTATTCTATTCATTTGCATACCAGAATAAAAATCATCATTTAATTTCGGTGCGTTGAGCCTTGATAGGTTTTTCTATAAATAACACATGGGAGTAATGCAATAACTGAGAAAAATATGCGGTAGAACATACCTTTCCGCCGGCTAGGAAAATCAAAGCTCTGCGTCAAAGTAGACAGTACAAAAGATCATTCATAATAACTTTTTCTCCATCGAAACTCTGCAAGCAAATAGTCCAAAAGCCTTTGTTCAAAAAACCATGAAAAACTTAAAGAAAATGATCCAGTAACTAAACTACTTTATTAAGCTCACAAATACATGAATATGTTTAAAATCGGTCAGAACATGTTGTCCTAAACCTTGTTTGGCAAATTGTCACATGCTTTAGCCTAAACCATATAAAGTTTATACAGCAGCATCACATGAACTGTAATAAATGATTAAAAATATGAAAGAACATAGGACACTACTGGAATCTACCACGTGGCAGCTACCTGTGCAACCTGGGAACACTGGGTTGCCTATTTGGGCATTTTGCCGTCAGCTGGCAGACGGCAAAGAGGCTAAGGTCTTTGCCGACTGCTGGCAGACGGCAAAGATTCAAATCCCTTTGCCGACAGCTAGCAGACGGCAAATAAGGCCACGTGGCAGCTTCCCAGTGACTCCTATTTGGGCTCTTTGCCGTCCGCCAGCAGACGGCAAAGACCTTAGCCTCTTTGCCGTCTGCCGGCTGACGGCAAAGCACGCTGTTAACCCCTAACGGCTCCCACCTCACCTCACTGCCGTCTACGCTCTTTGCCGTCTGCTGGCCGCAAACAGCTGACGGCATAAACCTTTGTCGTCCGCTTCTCTGAAGCAGACGGCAAAGAAGGCCTTTACCGGCAGGAATTGAGCCGGACTGTTTGCCGACAGCTAGCAGTCGGCAAAGAGCTTTGCCGACCGCCATTCATGCCTTTGCCGTCTGCCATGGCAGACGGCAAAGAAGCTGATTCCTGTAGTGGGAAGAACAGATCAGGCAGAGATAACACATGAAAATATATAAGATAACCAATGTCAGTACATGTAGATTAACTGAAATACATTGGATCAGCCCAAAACACACAAAACATAACCAATGGAAGCATATAAAAGTAGAAATGCAGGAATATATTACACATTGCAGTGGCACACTATCTAAGCTTATGGCATGAGCCGAGAAAATCTAGAAATGACCAAATGCGAGCTCATGCATTCAGCCATTCACAACTCTGTTTGTTTAGACACGTCCAAGATTCTAATTAATATATTAACAACACCATTACTTGAAGTGGCTAATAAGAAGCTCCTAATTAGTCTGACAAGCAATCTGTGCGTGCTGCAATCTTCAAGTATATTTTGTAACCAACTTATTCATTGATAATGAGAAGGAAGAACTACATGAGCAGCTGAGAGGACAGCAGCACAGAGGATGGCTTGTATACACTAAAATCCAATCTTGTTCCGCAATGGGATATGCAGCATACATATCCTCTGAAGCTATAATGCCAATGATCTGTTGTGATAAGTTTCCTCAAACTGATGATACAATATAAAATCATTTTGAGTAATAGGCCACCACACCATAACTGAATCTATCTGCAAGCAAAAGTCTCATTCCATTTTTGAAGCAAGCGTACAAAATCTGTAAATAAATATTACAGTACAGAGCAAACCTTTGTTGTGTTGTTTTTTCTTTTTTTTGAAAGATCCCGTGGTGAAAAAAAGCTTCTCCAAGTTATGTTGATATGATTCAAGCTCTGCGCAAATCCTAAACAAAATCAAATCAAGGAACAATTCATTTCACAGAAATGAATAATAAAGCTAGGAAGGTATTTTCACCCGGGGCTTGAATCATCAATCTCCCTGCGCCGGTCGACCTTCCTTTGTAACCACGATGAATCATTCCAGATACTTTTTTTCATGTATCAGCGGCGACTGTCTCTTTACTCCAAATGTATAGCTGCATGGCAGATGCGGAATCCTTCAGAACTCATCGGCTGACATAAAAGCGATGAAATTGTTAACACAACAGAAATAATTAAATGCTAAGTTTTACATAAAAGAGTTTTGTATTTACATATCTAAATCCATCTGCGCCTAACATTATCAAACTATAATAAATCAGTATACCACACTACACATTTATTCGACTTGCAATGAAACTTCAAGAAACATTATATATCAAGTAACAGGTAACTGTGTATGCAATGCAGAGAAAATTTCACTCCGACAGAGCAGTGACATAAAAGAGACCAGACTTCATTTCGGCGACCTTGCTTGGCGTAGTCTCTTTTCATCAGCCAATAGCTTTGCAAATCTGCAAATAAGGTGCTAATTAGCTCACAAGTAGATTCATGGTACAGTTATAATAACCTGATAGGTGGTGACGAGTTCACCTCTTGAGAACTTCCTCATTGTTTACCTCTGTCTCACCATAAGCAGACAACAACTCTGCAAATATGCAAAAATAATATCCATTTATTTTGGTTATTTGCATCAAATTAGGAACCAATTTATACATTTTTTTGAACTAAAAGCTAACAAACTTATTCACTATATAGAGCAGGGATACAGTAACAACCAATTTTGAAAGATCCATGTTGCACAAACATAAACATAAGCCATTTAACAGGGAGATGTGGGTCCAATTTCCCCCGTTTTGCTCCAGGCTGCATTTTTGCTTCTGAAGATTGCAGAAGGGGTTGAGTGCAATTGAATAAAATTGAATGTTCTTTTTATATCGATTGTGTCTAAATACAACAGCTATTCGCTATAGGCAAAAGGAATCGCAAATTCATGCAATCCCTCGTTCGTAAGGACATAGAGAGCTAATAAAATTCCATTATTATTTATTTATGCTCCCATTTTATAACGATTGCGACTAAATACAATAGCTCTTTGCAACAGGCAAAGGAATGCCCAAAATTATACAAACCCTCGTTCATAAGGATATAGAGAGCCAAAAGTTTCTGTTGTTGTTAACAACTTGTATTTATTTATACTCCAATATTCTCGCCAACAATCTAAAGGGCTGAGCCACCGCACCCTTCATTTGCATTGTCACATAAGAGTTATTTATCCGTGCATCATCTAAATTCAAAGAACATATCCTTGATGGACACAACTGAGCAAGAACAGCAGGTTGTAACGGAATGAAAGAGACAAGTAGACAACAGCACGACCTTCCAATGCATGAATGCAATCCTCATGGGCTGTACAAACTGGGAACTCAAATCGTTTGCATCTTTCCTTCCTTGCACACAATCATCTGCCCTGCAAATAAGATCACACAGTTACTATCATCCTTATTGGTGCTGAGTAAATCAAATAGCAAGGACTAATAAGATGAGAATTTACCTTCCATGGCGTAGAATTGAGGAGGTAATTGGTTTAAGCAGCATGGAGGTAGAAGCCAGCAGAATCTATCGATGGCACGAAGGTTGCTATTGCATACAATAGAAATCAACACAAGTCAGTAAAAATCAAGAGAAGTGGACAACAGAAATCAGCAACCCATCACCTGCATTCTAGAACATACTTTCAACAACTATCATACTGTAAAACAACAAGGCACATCAGCCATCAACTTGAATTTTGCAGTGCTCCTGAATTTATTTGGGCGCCGGTACCCTTACTCCTGGAATGTAATAAAGGATCAATGGATTAGTACCAAAATAACTGATTATACCTTGCATATATTTATATGTATTCACTATTTTATTGACATATAGCAATACTATAAATGCCGAAAATGTATGCAGATCAACAAAACTGCACAAAAAACACCCATACACGACACTGAAAATCATATGAGCATATATAACTATTTTGTGGTTCAAATCTATAGACACTTTGGTAATATAGTTATAAAATATAGCTTCAACGAAATCTGCATTTATACATGGATATAACACTAATCAAATGTACAAATCTGGCATCAACAATAGAGCTTCACAAGTAGCCTCAAGGATTTCTTTAGTTTCCATTGCCAGCAATGTAAGCGGTAATATAGTTATGAAGAAACAAATTATGCATTGTAAAAACAGAGCATCTAAAAAAAGAATGAATAGGTGACATCAAACCTACAACAAATATATACCAACTATTGCCGGTTGATTTACTCACTAATCAGCAAAATATACTTATATTTGAGGTTCTAGAAAAAAAAAAGCTTGAGAAAAAGCTAACAATACACATGAGAAGATGAACAAAAAGGATAGAAGGAAGCGATAGAAGTATACCTTATATCGAATAGCTTAATTGAGTATCTTGGCCAACCCTTTGTACCGTTCATATGTAGTTCTGAGGCAAAGAACGGAGAATAAGCATTTGAATCGAGTGCACAACTGTAGACTTGAATGGAAGAGGAATGGTCAAGCACGGTATAGTAGAGTAGGACTGTGAAAGCTAGAAATTTGTCCTTACAACGATGGAGACGTGCTACCAAAACGTAAGTTGGAGGAGATGAGGATCATACTACATACCGGCAGCCTTCCCGGTGTTAGTCTTGATCATGGACACTGGCCTGCTGTAGCCGCCTCTGGTCGCCTGCCAACACCCATGATGGGCCATGATGGACGACGCGTACCTGATTCCACAAGGAAGACGATCGAGGGCCGTCGCTCACAGCGCCGCTCTTGTCTTGACCGCCGCCGCCACCTGTCTAGGGAAACTTTTCTTTCCCTGAACTTGGTGAACCTTTAGCTTGTGTGCCTGAGATACTCTGCAAATGCCAAATGGCATGAGAACAATCACGATTATTTAATGTAAAAGGGAGGTCATTGTATTTACTGATCTGAAAGTGTTGTATATGATAAAATCAAAATAGCTAGAAGCCTAAAAGTAACCCAACAATACTTTCAACAGGTTGCTGTTTATGCAAGCAGTAGTATGCTTTAACCTCATAAATCAAAACATAACATGTTCTGGGCCAAAAATGTTGACCAAAATAAAGTGGTATCAAGCCTATTTAAATTCATGACCGGTGCAGCCTCCTAGCTTAATAAATATATAATGGCAGTTCTGGCTGGTACTTAACATGGAGCAGCGGCAACCTCATATACTCAACAGACAACATCAACCTATAAAGAAAATGTGAACCAAATCAAAGTGGCATTGCTCCAAACCATAGAGCATACCTGAAAATCCACTTCTCCATATCTTTTCTCTCAAATAGAGGCATGCTGAATCCCTCACGTAGGAGGTTGCCAGTGCGTACGTCAAGCCAACAAAAAAGAACAGGAGAGCCCAACCTACAAAAAAAAGAATGAAATTCTTTTACAACAACGAATCGTAGAGCAAGCAAATGACAAGAGACCAAAAGAGAAGTAATCAACATGGCTCAGCATGCAAGCGCACGGCGTCATCTGCCACTGCAGCAGCTTGGATTTTCATCGAACGCCTTATAGGTAGATACAAAAATGAATCTACACAAACAGGGATGAGATATTCTGTTGTTAAATTGAAAAAATAAGTGAAAATGAGAGGGGAGAAGGCAAATCAGGAGGGGGGTGAAGAGGTGTGGGTACCTGCAGAGGCCAGATGCGGCAGAGGATCGGCCACCCGTGCTTCTCCTCTTGACCACGACCACGACGCCGCCCGAACTCCCGCCATGCTCCGCCACAACCAGGCCACCCGTGCTTCAGCTGCGGCGGCCACCCGTGCTATGACGACCCCGGCTTAATCGTGCACTAACCATACATGCAAATGCACATGATCAAGCCTAAGGACTCACTTGAAGATATCACAACACAACTCTAAAACATAAATAAAGTCATACAAGCTTTATATTACAAGCCAGGACCTCGAGGGCTCGAATACATAGCTCGATGGCATACAAGTGTCAGCGGAAGCATCAGATATCTGGGTATAGATATATTACAGAAATAGAGATAAGCCTTCACAGAGGCGGGGCAAAGCAAAATACTACGATCGAAAGGCGTAGGCCTCCTGCCTAGGACCCTCCGAATCCTACTCCTGGTCGTCCGTCGGCTCCTCGTAGTAGTACTCGCCGGGAGGGTAGTAGTAGTAGCTGTAGTCGTCGACGGGGGCAGCTAACTCAGGGGCACCGTCATCTGGCGGCGTCAATTGGATATGGGGGAAAAAGAAAGTAAAGCAAACGTGAGTACTCATCCGAAGTACTCAGCAAGCGAGGATCTACACTACATATGCAACATTTTCAAAGGGGGCTGTAAATGTGGACTGGGCTGCAGAAATGCCAGAGTAGAGGGGGAAAGCCTAGTCCTATCGAAGACTAGCATCTTAAATCATCTTCATCAGTCTTGCAGCATTAGAAGAGTGCAGATTAACATAATGTAAAGTATAGCAGTGTCATCAACCTCGGCCAGAGATTCTTCCTCGACTCCCTGCGAGAAAGCAATCCCAGAGCCATACTATCCAATTCATCTCAAGTCATCAGTTCTAGTTGTACCGATCGGGATACAACTCCGAGTGTCCGTTACCGTAGGACAGGCTATCGATAGATTAGTTCTTCCCTGCTGGGGTGCACCAACTTACCCACCACGCTCGCTTAACTCTGGCCGGACACACTTTTCTGGGTCATGCCCGGCCTCGGCTAAGCAACACGCCGCAACCCGACCAAAAACTTAACAGAGAGGTCAGCACGCCGGACTAAACCTATGCCCCCAGGGGTCTTGGGCCTTCGCCCCGGGAACTCCTGCACGTTACTAGGGATGGCAATGGGTAGGGTATGGGCGGGTACGAACTTTTTGTGCCCAAACCCATACCCAAAACTTTTTTCTATACACACCCATTTCAATATCCATGGGCACAAATTGGTACCCATGCCCATACCCATCGGGTATCTTATACCCAATGGGTATCCCGTGGGTACAATATATAACATTGGCATGATAAAGGTAAGACAAGAAAAGGGCCTAAAACTAAAGTTAGGTACTCGGCCATCACAATCTGGTTTGCACTTACATCAAAATTTCACAATGACAATTGACACACAAATGTCTTAATCTCCATTACAAACTAACTTTGAAAAAAAATAAAGTTTGTAAACTTGCAATGCTAATTACTGTAGGTTTACCCAGATATTATAGGGTTTAATTTTTCTATTAATTTTTCTGGGTATCCATTGGGTTACCCCTGGGTATAATTTCATACCCATACCCTACCCATGCATTTTGCGGGTATGGATACCCATTACCCATGGGTATGAACTGGTAGAAAGTCTCACCCATGCCCACTGTTTTCGGGTAGGGTACCCGCGGGTACCCATACCCATGGGCAAATTTGCCATCCCTACACGTTACGTTCACGGCTGAGAGCAGACCTAGCAACCCCTTAATACATGCGCAGTTGCGTAACCAGTCCAACTCGGCGCGCGCCGCTCAATCGCTGATGTCGATTAAGCTTCGGCTGAAGTATACGACGCAGAACGCCCATACTATGCCCACGTGATGGTTAGTGCTATTAGGCCAGAGGCCCCTCGGATCAAATATCCAAACAGTTAGTGGATTAGGAGCGTGCGGTAACAAGCAGAGACTCACGATCGATGTGACCCCGTCGCCCCGTCTCGAGGACTTGCGGCAAAGGCTAAGAATGCCTAGCCACGCCTCGTAGTTATCTCGCGGGCACCTCTCAGGTCAACCCGACTCCACATCACTTCGCATTCATGCTCGCGCGGGTACCCCTCAGGGCCGACCCGTCTTTAGTATCATGATTCAGTGTTCAGTCATAGTAACCAAGGTCTCCGTGTGTCTGACACCAAGGGGTAACCCTGAGGAATCACCCTCGATGGGATCCCACTCGATGCTATCATCAAGGTGAACGAAGGAGGAATCACCCTCGAGGTGCACACTTGAACGGTTGCACGACGGCGTCGGTATCGGGGGTGGTGTAGGAGGAATCACCCTCGCTTACCATGACCGATTAACTAACCTACAAGGTTATCATCAGAAGTGCTGACGAGGTATCACCCTCGGCACTCGATAGTAACCCAGTAGTGTCGAGCAAATTAAGGGGGAAGTGACGTGCGGTGCCAGGGTCTGATCTTCGATCCCGTTGCTCGGGTCTTCTGAGAGTCCAGCGGGGCAGTCGGGATAAATGGGGTCTCTGATGGTCTCTACCCAACCTATTCTATACAGTTAGGATAACAAATGAGTATCAACAGCAGGTTACAAGTAAACAGGCTATGCAGCAAATATAGGACAACAGTAGCAGCAGTAACTTCTAATGCAAGCATAAGAGAGAAGAGAGTGGGCGATATCGGAATGCTCAAAATGGGGGTGCTTGCCTGTTTGCTCTGCGGCAAGGGCAAGGTCTTCAGTGGTGTCGTCGGGCTCCTGAGTAGCGTCGACCTCGGGAGCTATGTCGACGTCGGGGTCTACCGAGAGGGAAGAGAGGCGGAGGAAACAAGTAAATACACAGCAACGATGCAATACAGGGCATGCTACGACTATGATGCAACGCAGGGTTGCCTGAAGTATGACTAAGTCATTTTTAGTTACTATAGGATTAACGCGGGATTTCTTAATCGGAGTGTGTGCTCTATTCATATATCGGAATCGGGCTCGGAGTTATGAGTTCTCCTACGTAGGAGGTTCCGGCATCGAAATAGATGACATGATCAGATTCGTCTCGTCGTTCTGAGCAACTTTCATGTTTTAAGTTTTTCAATCCGAGCTACGGTTTAAAAGTTATTAATTTTTAAAGATTAAATGATTTTCTGGAATTTCTGGATTTATTAGTTCGAATTTGAACAGTAACCGGAAACGCTGGGTGCACCCGGTGCACTGCACCCAGTGTGCACCAGAGAGGCTGATCTGTGGGTCCAGTCAACTGCTGACTCAGCAGTTGACTGGTCCACGGTTGACTGGTCAAAGGGCTAGGGGTCCCACATGTCAGTGTCTTACTAAATAGCTGGGGTTATTTTTTTAACCATGTTTTGATTAGGTGACTGGGGTCCACACGTTAGTCTCTCTGGGTTTAATTAACAACATCATTAAGCTTAAGCTAATCCGCCACGTCAGCTAATCGGAGGTTACCCGCCGGCGTTAAACAGAGGGAGGCGCGCACCTCGTCCGGCTAGCTCCGGCGACGAGAGCTCGAGCGGATGGGCTCGTTGGGATGCTTGGGTTGCGGCGCATCCAATGGTGCTTGAGGGGCTGCCAGTGGTGGCGCGTAGCAGCGGCGGCGGCGAACAAGTGCGGCGGCCGGAGTGTGACCAGCACGGACGCGGTGTCGTGGTGAGAAGCAGGCTGATCTGAGAGGCGCGCAGGGTTCCTGCGGAGGCCAGTAGCACGCTGGCATAGTCTGTTCGTGCGGACGAGCTCGGGTGCGAGGATTTGGTTGGCAATGGTGGACGGCGGCGCAGGAACTCTCGGGAGCGGCGGCTATGGCATGCAATCGAACTAGGGGAGCGAGGGGAACACACGGGGCTCACAGCGATGACGAGGAGATGCTCGTTGTGGCCAGGGAGGTTGCCGTGCAGCGGATCGACGGCGAAGCAGTGGCGATCTCCGACGAAGGGGACCGGCGGATGCGGCTTCATCTTGGTGTTCTAGCTCGAGGTAGTCCATGTCGAGGTAGAGGACGACGGCCTATGTCTTCTGGACAAGTCTGCGCTGTGAGGGAAGGCCAGTGGCCACGCCATTGACGAGGCAGCGGCGAACTCGCTCGGGCGAGCAAGATGGAGAGGGAGAGGGGCGATTGAGGGGGAGAGTGAGCGAGGGAGGGAGAGAAAGAAATGGCCAGGGGGAACGAGGGCGTCCGGGAGCCTTATCCCCTCCTCCAGCTGCTGCGGCGTCGTGGCGAGCAGGGGACGGTGCGGCGGCGTCTGGCCATGGAGGCGCCGACACGCAGGGGAGAGAGTAGGTGGACGAGGCAGTAGATGGGCTGGGGCCCGTACTGTAGCACTGGGCCTTAGTGCCCAGGGGCTCTTTTCCTTTTCTTTAATTTCTCTCCGTTTCTTTTTACTGTAATTGCTTTGCAATATTTTAGGCTACCAATAGGATTTTGCAAAATGTGGTTCTTGTCCACATAATTATATTGCAAAGTTTTGTGTTGGCACAAAAAGTTTGGGAGTCATTTGAAGTCGTTGGAATTTTCCAAAAATGAAAGTGGATTTAATAATGTTGTTTTGGGTACTGTTTTAAATAGATTTGGGGCATTTTAATAATTCAAATAATGTTGGTTTCATTTTTACATTTCCTTAGGGAATATTTGCAACTTTATGAACTATTTATTTCCTGGATTTGAACAACTTTTAAGTTCACCTTAAATTTGAATTCTCAATTTGAATTGAAATTTGAAATGAGCTATGATCCAAGTGATGATCAAGCACTGTTAATCATGGTGACTTGGCATTATCAGAGGGTGATCACTGTAGTCCGATGCTGGGGATGTTACACGTGCTCCCTTCTCCAACGCCATCTTTCCACTGCCTGGATCTCGTTTTCCTCCTCCAACGCCATCTTCCCATCTCCACCTCCCCATGGAAAGGGCAAGACTGGAGGCATCGACCGGCGGGAGGCGCCATCAGCAAGGAAGAGAGGAAGAGGCAGTGCAGGAAGGAGGAGGCCGTTGCGAGGAGAGGAGGGGAAAGAGGAGACGTCAGGGGAGGAGAGAGGATGCGGTGGCGGCGGCGGCGGCTGGGAATTGGGAGGAGATGGGTGACCTCTTTTCACCGCGGGGGAATCGCGTCTAGGTTAATCCCTGCCTCGGAAGTGGAAAAGAGAGACAAGGGGAGATGGGGGGCTCGGGACTTATCTCTCCCCGTGCTGCTACAGTAAATCGCGAGGCACTGTTCATGGCGCAAAAAAGGAGACATGGCCACGGCCGCTAGTTGGGCGCACTCGCTCATCTTTTATATGTTCTGATGAGAATCTGAGACACCACCTCTGCTACATTGGATGAGAATCCTCTGAGATCTGCGACAGCATGGACTTATCCTTCCTCCAGACAACTGGATGTAGTTTCACTTGGTGACCATTCTCCTCGCAGGTGGCGGCCGAAGTTTGTAGTTGCAGGAGGCACCGTGGTTGCTCAACGTTGATGTCACGCGGTGTTGGTTGTCTAAACAAACGAGACCATCTTATAGAAAAAATTTATGCACCATGGGCTATCCTAGCCAATAGGGTGATACCTTGTTCTCTGGTGTTGGTTGTCTAGACTCTCTAATGTCACAGGAGAAATTCTTTGCTTTTTCCTTTCGATTCTCCTTTTCGTTAAATGTTTCAAACTTTTCACTTTCCCTACCTTAATGAAATGGACAGAGCACCTGCCTTTACGTTAAAATAATATAAAGGGCAACTGAATCTTTTTATCGGGAAAGGGCAGCTGTCAATTTAGCTAGACATAAGTTATTTGCACTTCGTCAAATTGTTTTGATTTAATTATTTACTTACACTTTCCAATAATTGATCATAATTATGTGTATTGCTTGGTGATAAGTAGTGTCGTAAAAAAGGATGAACCACTTAGAGGACAACCTCCAGACGCTAACGTATAATCATCCAAAACTAGCTTGACTCACTTAAGTAATATTCATGACTATATTCTTATTGATGACCCATCTCCTTGCTTCTAAGGCGGCCGTGTGTCGCTCCTATTTCGGATCTCCAACGTCGTGCTCCTCGCTCCCGTGCGGCCGCGCCAGGCCGCACCGGGGCGCCCCCGCTCGCCATCTCTAGACCTCCTCCGTGCCAAGTCCTCCCCTCCCACCGCCGCTGCTGCCGAGAGCCAAAGCCTGTGTGGCGCGGCGGCAGATCTCCTTGGCTAAAGTTCGGGACCGCAGCGGCGGCTCGTTCCAGCCGTTCAATGACAGTGACGTGGGGTGGGGGCAGTGGCCAGGATCAACAAGCTTGCGGCGGCGGATGGCGCGAAGGCCAGCGGGAGGCCGCGGTAGTGGTTGGGCCCGATTTGGACTCATATGGGTTGGGACGGGCAGCGACCCAGGCTGCAGTACCTGTTGCGTCTCGTCGACTCCGACGACGGCAAGCGGGCTCCTGGGTTCGTCACCCAGCATGAGGAAGTCGGAGCCTCCGGCCCCGGGAGTGGCAGTGGTGGCCTCCTCCTCCGCCGGAGGTGGTCAGCCGACTGGTTGTAGCGGATCCCTAGATCCCACGGCTAGTCCCAACAGCGAGTTGGGAAGGTGTGGCTACCGGTGAAAACTGAGCTCAGTCAGGCGATGGCGGCGTCTACACTTCGTTACCTTCTTGAAGGCATCGCCATTGCAGACACCGTTTATCCACTCGCGCTGCTTTAGGGGAAACCCGAGATCCGAGTATCCCGGATCGGACGATCGCGACGCTCTTGGTATCGCTCTCCCTCATGAGGGCATTATTTGGGAGCAGTTGCTGGACAGAGGATGCAGGCGGAGCAGTATTTCATGTGACGCATCGACGACATGGAGTCTCAGCGGCTTGGCATGGCAGTGTCTCGGCGATGAATGTGTGATGATGACCGCACGTAGGGAGGTGGCATTGTTTGGCGCCGTGGTGGCGTCAACGGCAGGCCTGGCATGGTTGATGCGTCATTATCTGCACCGAAGATGGTATGATAGAAGACGGTGGCTACGGCCTCTGCAGCATGTGCATGCGGTACCTGCTGAGAGTGAGCCGGATCGGTGTGTGACCCAGACCCGACAATTCGGCTTGGTTGGTGCCTCCGGCATTACATGTTGGGCTTTGGTGTGAGGTCTGTGTATGCGGCCCCAACAATCTGATCACCTTCATCAAGTTGATAGGAGTAGCGACACTTGTTGTCAAGATGGTGCTTCGGACTTATTGATATATTACTTTATAAGGTCTTGATGAATAATTAATAAAAATGGCTACATGCATCGCCCTGATGCAGAGGCCGGGGGTCATCCTCCTTTTCGAAAAACAAAAAATTTCTTACCCCCCTTGACTCGTTTCGTAAGAAAAGACGAGATTGATAGATTGAATCCACTACAAGATGGCACATACTTAATCAAGAAACTAGTTTAACTCAAATAATTTATATTTATGTTACAACAGTATGCCTATCAAACAACACAAGATCAGTTTATCAATGTATGATGCATCCAATTAAATTTTGATGACCATTTGTCTTTCTTCTGGACATCACTATACTTTGCTCACGGCAAGACAAACAATAATGCTCAGCCTAATAACAGAGAAGCAAATGACATATCGATCCAGGTACCCCCCCCCCCTCTGTTCTATAATGTACTAAGTTTACAGAGAAAACTATCTATATATACAACATGAAAATATAATTGATGATGTATCCAATGATATGCATTTGGTATTTTAAATGTACATATATTTTTTTATAAACATGATCAAAGTTTGTAATGTCTGACTTTTGAAAAAATCTATACGCACTACAATGTGGAACGGAGGGAGTATTAGAAGATCTGGGAAGCCCATAGATTGCTAGAGCAAGAACATTAGCACTGAAGAGTCAATGTTCTATCCAAAATTGGCATGCGCTTAGCTCGAGTATAATCTTGGATAGTAACGGAATAAAACTGATTGATATGATCACCATACTGATTTTTAGTACTAGAATTAGTATTGCAATAATAATAACTTGCCATATTTATATAGTACTAACTCATGTGGTCGCAATGCTGAAAACTAGTATTTTGCTAGAGGAACAACAATTGTCACTGGCTAAATAGTTTACTAAAATTTCATTGTAATAATAATCAAAACTATTACAATCAAATGATCAGATGTTTCTCTCTGAGTTGAAGGCTAATAATTCTTTAGAAAACAAGACTTTTTTTTGCAAATATTAATTCCAACCATCAGATCAATCGAGATCGAGAACTATGAATTGGCGGACGCGTGGTAGCTAAGGATATTAATTTTGCACTTTGATTACAAACATTAGCTACATTTGTCCTTATGGTCAGGAGCTAGCATATCTCTTTTCAAAATGGATCAATGAAGCAATAGTACACTAGAGCCACTATATATTTGGGAAGTGTCGGGAGCTAGCCATCATCAGTCTCTCACTTGGGCCTTGTTGGTTTGCCACTGCTTGTAACAACACGAAAATACGTACGCAGTGGAGGAGAAAGAGAGGGTAAGCTATAAAAGGGGGAAATAAAATAAATAACTCTTAGATACTAGTACTGTAGTACATCCCAGCAACATTCAAATGGAGGAGAAAGATCTAGTGAAGTGTAGTAATCAACTAATCATAAATCTGTTAGTGAGGGAATAGGAGGCGTCGGGAAGAAATATATGTCTGTGTGCAGAGTTAGGCAATGGGGTGTGCCCGTGGTTCATTGAGAGCTAAGCTTCAACATTCCTATTTGATGAGTAACTTGAGAAACCGCCTCTGCTACATTGGACGAGAATCCTCTGAGATCTGCAACACCGAGTACATAGCCTTCCAGCAGATTCCTATTCATGGAGTCAACTGGAGGCAGTTTCACTGGGTAACCATTCTCCTTGCAGGTGGCGGCCGGAGTTTGCAGTTGCAGGGAGCACTGACGTTGCTCAACGTTGGGAGATTTAATTTGATGTGTGGCAATAGCGACCCAGCAGCGCTCTCAGGACATGTCTCTTCCTCGGTCGATGCTTGTGTCTCAAGGTCATGCACGTTTCATACTGTAGCCCAAGACGCCGTAGTAAAGCGGAGAAAGATGATACATCTGAAGCTGTTGTTTCCCTGAAGGGTCCTCCCCTAATAAGTCTCGCCCATGGCTGCAGAAGTAACGTGATGGAAACTGCCAAACTATCCTCAATTTGTGAACTCCACTCAAACATTCATCGTCCAATTTTTTTGACATCCAAGGAGTTTGGTTGACTCGTGTGTGTATGCAACAGGGAGAGATAACGAATGCGTTGCTCATGAACTAGCTTGTTTGCCTAGAGATTCAGGTGTCTATTTTTTTGTTAGGCGGTTATGCCTCACAACATCCGTGAGCATTGATCTTTCAGGATCATACTGAATGCAGTTTCTTAAATAATTTTATCTGGTTCAAATGAAACTGAAACTGGAATTTGCATTGAAGATAAATTGTGCAATATCAAGAATTACTTTTGTGGGATATGATGGTGACTGGTGAGCATTAATCTTTCAAGATCTTCTTGAATGCAGATTGTCAAATATGTTTAGAGCATCTACAGTAGGACTTGGCAAATCTGACCCCTCAAACGCCAGGGGACGCGCCCGGACACGTCCGCGGACAGTGACCAGTCACCCTTAAAAAACACATTCCACATTCGGATACCTCAAATTAGAAACCTCAAATCCATATTATTACATGCAACGTGAAACCTAATCTACACGGAGCTCGTCCGGTTCCGCTTCCCGCTCGCCCGGCTCCGCCCTGGCCATGTCCAGCGGCCGGCTGCGCTCCTCAGAGTGTTGGGCCGGTCACCGACAATGTAAGGTAGGGCATGGGACACGAGCAGCCTCATGGGACTCAAGGCCCCGCCGTCTCTCATGCCCTACTTTTCCTTGTCGGAGACCGGAAACCGAACGGTGCCGGTGGACGTCAGATCGATGATGGATCCGTCCGGGGACAAGCCGCCGACGTCCACCACGATGCGATTGCGGCGCCCGAACTGATGCGCCATAGGGGGCGCCGGAGAATGCGACTCCGCCTCATCGACGTCCGCCGCCGCGAGGGCTACCGCCGCCTCCCGCGCCCGGTGCCTTGCATGGCATGCACGCCGTGCCATGGCCTCGTCCCCTACCGGCGCGCCACCGGAGGGGTTGCACGTCTGCCAGCGTGTTCGGACGCCAGACGGACCGCACGGCCTCCGGCGAGGCAGCTACGGCCGGCCTAGCGCTGGATCCATCCCCATTTGGGCGGACGCAATGGATTCCTGACGGATGGAGTCCGAGCGCAGCCGTCCATGGGCCTCCTCCCGGGCGCGGCGCATCGCAAGCCGGACGGCCATCTCCTCCTCGGCGCCGCGCGGGATGAGCTCAGGGTCGACGGATCTGGAGGTGAAGGACTCGGATCCGCTGCCCGCCATGCCGGAGACGACTGGAAGGAGCCGGAGACGAACTTGGGTGGCGGAGGGGAGTGGAGGGGAGGGCAGTGAAGTGGCTAGGGTTTGGTCCGGCGAGTGGGTAGGAGGGATTTTATATGGGGTCGGGTGGGCCAGCGTGGGCCGGGTCCGACGTGGCGCCGGTCAGTCCGGGCGTTTGAGGGTCGTTTGAGGGGCCTGTCTTGGTCAAAAAATCATGACCGGGCAGTGATCGGGCGGCCCAGCCGGGCATATAAGGCGGGTTTGAGAGGTCCGACTATAGATGCTCTTATGTTTTTTTAGAAAAGGAGGAGGACCCCCGGCCTCTGCATCTGGACGATGCATGCAGCCACTTTATTAATTATTCACACAAGACCTTACAAAGTCATACAACAGTAAGACTAAAGCCACCTTCTAGGCAACATCTGTCGCTACTCCTATCCAGTTGATGTAGAGATGCTGATAGTGTGGGCCTAATACCAAACAGACCTCACAGCCAAACCTAACATCTAAGACCCGAGGTCCCAACCAGGACGCCTGCCGGGTATGGGGCACCCACCAGTCCGGCGCACTCCTCAACCAGGACGCCTGCCGGGTATGAGGCCGCCGCAGCCACCTGCCACCAATCCATCTTTAGTGAAGTACTCCTGCATGTACCTTGCCCGGTCTAGCTGCCGTCGACGCCACCACGACGCCAGACAACGCCACCATCCTGTGCTCGTCCATCATCACATGCCCACCGGCGAGACCCCGCTGCTCCATGCCTCCGAGACCCGCCGTCGTCGACGGGAGAGAAGGCACGCCACACCACCTCACGCCTCTTCCATCCGACGCCGCTCCACAAACGATGCCCCCAATAGGGAACACGACACCGTAGCGCCACCGTCGTCCGATCCGGTGATCTTAGAATTTCTCCCGGAGCGACACAAGCAGGTTGACGATAGTTGCTTGACGATGCCTTCATCAAGGTAACGACGTAGACGCCGCCATCGCCCGCCATGACCGGAGTCGGCTCAGATTTCACCGGCGACTATGTCTCCCCAACTCGCCGCCGGTGCTAATAGTGGGATCCAAGATCCGTCACTACCAGCCTGGCCAACCGCCTTCGGTGGAGAAAGCAGCCACCGCCACCATGCCCGGGCCAAGAGACCCGGACGTCCTCGTGCCGCGAAGATTACCCAGGGGGGATGTCCTCTTGCCGTTGTCGAGACGAGGCGCAGCCGCAGTGGATCTCGATCCAAACCCCTCGGGCCCAGATCAGATCTCATCGCAGCCAAAATCTCATCCGCCAAACGGCCGCCAGAGATCTCCTGGCCACCGCCAACCCGCTGCGCACTGCCGTTGGAGGAGGAGGGAGATGGACGCCGCTACCCCCACGCGTTACCGCCGGCCGAGGACAGCGCCGCCGCCGCCGCCTCACCACAAGGGCTTCGCCCTGCGGCGTCCTCAGCGACGGCGGCGGTAGTGGGAGGCGATGGAAGGGAAGGGCTGAGGGCGGTGTGGAAGGGGACTCCCCGGGGGTGGCGCGGCGCCGCCGCCTCGGGGGAGAGAGGTCCTCCTCGTATATGCTCTTATGTGATCCAAATGAAACTGAAACTGGAATTGCATTGAAGATAAAATTGTGCAAAACTCGTTCCTCACTTTCCAAATGATAACAATTCAGTTCACCACTACTCCCTTCATTCCTAAATATTTGTCTTTCTGGAGATTTCAACTAGTGACTACATACGAAGTAAAATGAGTGAATCTACACTCTAAAATATGTCTATATACATCCGTATGTGGTAGTCTATTTGAAATCTCTAAAAAGACAAATATTTAGAAACGGATGGAGTAGTTGACTCAGCAAAGCAGGAATTACAAGCCATGGTAGTTTGGGAACAAGGGACACCACGAGGTTAACCACGAAGGTGGAAGCACAAGCCACGCCACGCCACGCCAGGCCGGTACCAAGGTGGGAGAAAAACAGTGGCCGCAGCCTTCTGATCCACCAAGCGACCCTCCTTCCCCGCCGCCATCTCTTTTTTTGAAAAACAAACATCAACTTTATTAATTAGAGATTAGAGATAATGGTTACATCGTTTATAAGAAAAGATATAATATTTTTCATGGGCTCCTCAAACCAATCCCTAGTCATGGAATATTTTGCCATTCTAGCAAGCTCATGGACAACTTGATTCGCTTCTCTATTACAATGCTCAAAACTAGTAAGAGGAAAATCACAAGCCATAAGAAAGCAATCCTCAAAAATTGCAGCCGCCGCTCTAGCAGAATGACCTCCGTTCTTCATTGTGTCAATGACTTCTAAGTTGTCAGAATTGATTATGAGACGATTACAACCCGCCTTTTGAGCCAGCAATAATCCAAACCTAAGTGCTAACGCCTCCGCTGTCAGAGCATCCGCGCACCACTCGATCTTGCAGTTTCCACCTACAATGAAAGTTCCTTTATCATCCCTGATAACAGCACCCGTCGTGCCCCTTAGCTGATCATGATCAAAAGAGGCGTCCACATTCAATTTAACAAATCCCCTGGGGGGCTTCGTCCATCCTTCATCCTTCCTCTTTGCCTTCGGTGAGTAGGCATTTACATATAGTGGTGTTTGGTTCGGCTGTGGATTTCTAAAAGCAGCTGTGGAAAAGCTGCTGTGAAAAAGCAGCTGTCGAAAATCTGCTGTGAAAAAGCTGTAGGCCATTTGGCAAACCGCCGTATGAGTTGTGGCTGTGGAGATAAATTTCTGATATACCCCTAAGAGCTGAGAGATTGGTTGCACGGTGTTTAATGATAATAACAACATTACATACCCCTAAGAGCTGAGAGATTGGGATGCACATGACATAACCCTTTTTCTTATACTTTGCATGCTTCGGGTTTTTCTGAAATAGAGCATAAGAGTTAGCAATAGCACAAACAAAATTATGATAGAAACTTAATGATACTACGTACCTTAAGATGAACTTTCCACCAGTCATCATCGGCTACAATAGTTTTCTTCACATCATCCCAACCTAGCCCAGTCGTCGCATGTTTCAACAACATGAATTGTACATATTGTCTCTTCAGCATGTCCCATTTGTTTTTAAACTGATTTTGCGAACATCTTTTTCCAGTCCTATCAAAGAACTTCTCTCCAAGATGTTTGTACCCTCTACGGTTCAAACAACCCTTTGGCCTATAACCTTTATCCACCTCATCTTTGCATATCTCACAAAAAACGGTTATGTGATGTGCATCCCAATTTGCCTTTTCCTTTTCCATCTAATGTACAACAAAAGTTTCAAGCATATAAGGTAATTGACAAACACTCAATACATATATTGCTGCAATACACATGGCAATTACCCACACGCATATGTTCAGCAAACACAAGCAGCCAATGTTCAGCAAACTCATGTTATGCATCTCATATGAACTACAGAAATGTTCAGCACACACATGTATGTAATCAACAGAGAGAAGAATTGGGAACTACCTTGAGCAAGGCCGGCGTTGGTACTGCAGATCGGGTGATAGAAAGGCCGGCGGTGGTGCTGCAGCTCGGGTGAGAGGAAGGCCGGCGGTGGTGGCTAGCCCGTGTTCCCCGGCGCTGATTGGCAACGGCACCACGGGAGGTGGTGTTGGGGTAGAGCTCCTATGGCGGCCCGCCACCGTGGTTGAGTTCCTGTGGCGGCCTGTCCTCGTGGTCGAGCTCCTGCGACAGCCGGCGGCGAACAGAGATGGGGGTGGTCGGGGAGTGAAGGGGAGGGAGACGGGGCGATGGAAATGGATGAGGGGATGGACGCGGCCGGCGGCGGTGTTGCGGAAGCCCACCGGCGGCGACGTGGGAGCGCGCCGGTGGCCAGCTGCTGGGTGGCGGCGCACTGGACGAACACTAAAAAATCTCCAGAGCTCGTTGGGAAAAGGCGGCCGAGCGATGTTTCTCTCACGGGCACAGGGGTCGTGGGTTCCGATCTGTTTTGGCCAGTGGCAAACGTGGGTAATTTCAACAAAAGGATGGGGCAAAGCGGGGTGGACACGCAACGGCAGCCAGGGAAGCACCTCCTTCGCTGCTTTCCCATGTACGTGTATTTTTGGCTGCGCGTTGACGGAATCGTGGTCACTTGTTTTGGTGTTTGGTTAGGATTCGGCTGCCACGCAGTGAAATCTTGGTTGGAACACAGAACCAAACGGGGCCGTAATTTGCTGTTATAGCCCGAATCCCAATCGATGTTAGGAAAACCTCTTGCAATTTTCCCTCATGAACTAGCTTCCTTCTATTCCACCTTAAATACCATGCGATTATAGCAATCAACTTCCATGCATTTTGGGAAACCAAAGTAGGTAATTGATCATCAGGCATAAGGAGTAATGCTTTCAGGACTGCCTCTCCTGCTCGGTCCGCAACACAAGTTTTTTTAATCACTTCATATAGCGCCAAATTTTTCCACACTTCTTTAGCCTTTTGGCACAGAAACAACACATGTTTAGTATCCTCTGGCCCATTTGGACATGCTAGGCAAACGGGCAAAGTTTTAATGTGTCGATTCTCCAGCGTAACATGACACGGTAGAGTCCCATGAAGCGTACGCCAGATAAATTTTTTGAATTTCACCGGACAAGCTAATTTCCAGATCTTGCCCCAAATAGGGTTAGTCTGACTTCTACCCATGCCATTTGTGTATTCTAATTTCCTCCCATGTTTCTTATTCCATTCCTCTAAATAAGCTGATCGTACAGAGAATAGACCATTTTTAGTGTAGCTCCAAGCAATGAAATCCGTCATATTGTGCATAGGAAGAGGGATCGCCAGGACTCTTTGAGCAACTGGCCACAAAGTTTATCTCACCAGATCTTCATCCCAACTATTTATAACTGGATCAATAAGATCAGAAACCTTCGTTAGTAGATTTCCTCCTCTAGGTGTAATAATTCTCCTATTTGCACCATTCGGGATCCAAGCACCTCTCCATATATCAATATTTTCTCCATTACCAACCCTCCATATATAACCATTTTTTAGGGAGTCCACTCTAGCCACAATGCTTTGCCAAGTAAAGGAGGAACCCTTCTTCTAACTTGTGTTCATCAAATCCCCCTCTGGAAAATATTTGGCTCTTAAGATTATGGCACATAACGATTCAGGGTTATCCAGTAGATGCCAAGCTTGTTTAGCTAATAATGCCAGATTAAAACAGTGAATATCCCGGAATCCCATTCCTCCTTGGCCTTTTGGAACACACATCTTCCATCACGCCATCCAGTGAATCCTTTTCTGATTGTCCTCGTCACCCCACCAGAATTGCGACATCGCGTCAATGATTCCTTTGCAATTTTTTTTAGGAATTTTAAAGACGGACATTGCATATGTTGGGATAGCTTGAACAGCAGATTTAAGCAAAATTTCCTTTCCTCCGGCAGACAACAACTTTTCCTTCCAACCACTAATCTTCATAATAATTCGATCAATTAGAAACTGAAAACAGTCACTTTTGTCCATCCCCACGTTGGCAGGTAACCCCAAATATTTGTCATTGAGAGCCTCGGTCATAATATTCAAAATGATACAGATCTGCACTTTTTCTTCTACTTTTGCATTCGGGCTAAAAAATATGCTGGATTTTTCGATACTCACCATTTGCCCCGATGCAGCACAATAAGAATCCAGAACTACTCTCAAAGCCTCTGCATTCATAGCATTAGCTCGCATGAGGATCAACGAGTCGTCCGCAAACAGTAGGTTGGAAACTGCAGGAGCTTCTCTGCTAACCTTTATGCCGGAAATCTTACCCGTCTCTTCCGCAATTGCTAAGAGAGTAGTTAATCCCTCGGTACATAGCAAGAATAAATAGGGAGAGAGCGGGTCCCCCTGCCTAAGCCCTCTAGTGGGTTTGAAGCTGTTAGTCTCATCTGCATTAAAGCGAGCCCTGTACTCCACAGAGGACACACATTGCATAATCAAATTCACCCAATTCTCCTTAAAACCCAGCTTCAACAATATTGCTTTTAAAAAATACCACTCCACTCGATCATAGGCTTTGTGCATATCCAGTTTGATGGCACATAACCCCTCCTTACCTGCTCTTTTCTTTTTTATTGTGTGGAAACACTCATATGCTACTAAGATATTATATGTGATCATTCTCCCAGGAACAAAAGCACTGTGAGTTGGGCTGATAACATCTGATAGAATTATCTTCAATCGCGCATCAATCATTTTTGAGATACATTTGTACACCACATTGCATAAACTAATTGGTCTGAACTGAGTAGTCTTTTCCGGAGAGTTAACTTTTGGGATCATAACAATTGCAGTATCATTCCATCCCGTTGGTATTGAACAAGTATTCACCACCTGAAGGACCTCTTCTGTCATGTCTTCTCCCAACATAGACCAAAACCTCTTATAAAAAATAGCGTGTAGACCATCTGGCCGTGGTGCTTTTAAGTCATCAATATCGAATAAAGCCTTCCGAACCTCCTCTGTCGTATATGGCGCCATCAAGGCATTATTCATTTCCTCCGTCACTTTCCTTTTGACAAGCGAGAGCACCTCCGGATTTGGTTGAGAAACTTCTGACGTAAAAATGTTTGAAAAATACCCTCTAATATACTCCTTCATTTCTGTACCTTGCACCCAGGCCCCATTGTCCCCTAGTTTTTTTTAATTTGATTCCTTTTCTTCCTCGCTGTTACCGCGTTATGGAAGAATGAGGTGTTACGATCCCCATGCAAAAGCCAATTTGCACGACCACGCTGTATCCAGTAGATCTCCTCCCGTTCCAACAAGTTTTCAATAAGGACCAGAATCTCTTTTTAATGCATTTGTGAGTCCACATTCATAGGTCCCCTCCGTAGTTTTTCCAACTCTTTTTTAAGTTTTTTAATTCTTTGTTTTGGCCCTCTCAGAGTCTCCCAGTCCCAATTATGCAGATCTGCCTGTACCGCTCGAGTACGGTCAACGAGAGATGGCCCAATACCCATATTCTTTGCTTTGTCCCATGCTGTACGTACAATTTCTCCGACTGTCTCCTCTTTGAGCCATCGAGCTTCAAATTGCCTTACTCGTCCCCTCGGGCTTTTAAACATATTGCCATCAAAATATTCCGTATCCAGAACGAGTGGGCGATGATCTGAATGAACATGTTCCTCGTTAATAATCGCTGCCCGAGGAAATTTGTTTGCCCACTCCACATTGCCCACCGCACGGTCTAGTCTCTCCCTAATATCGCCTCTCCTCCAAGTGAAAGGATCGCCCATATATCCCATATCCGCAAGGCCGCACTCTCCTAAGCAATTATGAAACTCTCTAATCATAGCATTCGGTCTCGCCTTGCCACCCTCTTTTTCCGACGAGAGCAAAATTTCATTGAAATCCCCTAAGACCACCCATGGGTGATTCCCCAAACTATGTAAATTCCGAATTTTGTCCCAAGATAGATTGTGCTCACTCCAAGCCGGATGACCATAAAAACCCGTAAAACGCCAATGTACATTAGCATAATTCATAAAAAGAATATCAACAAAATGAGGCGCCACATAGTTCAAAACAACTTTATTCAATTTATGATAAAACAAGACTAGGCCACCGGCCCGACCATCACTCTCCACTACAATCATCGAATCAAATAATAAAACAAGACGCAGCTCATAGGACTTACATTTATTCAAATGTGACTCAGAGAGAAAAATCAAATCCGCCTTGATCCGCCCTTGGAGCTCCAAGAGCTCGCGAACTGCCGTGGGGGAGAGCATACCACGGCAGTTCCATCCTATGATCCTCTTTTGGCCCGGCGGACCTCCTCTTCGGAGGCCGCCGATGTGCCATCATCTCCAACTGACTCCCTCCTCTATTGTATATAGGCCTCCTCCTCCTCTTTTTCCTTCGCTACATGTGTGATGACCCCATCCACACCCCTCCTAGTTTCAACTCTACCCATACAAATTCTATTGGATGAGACACTCGTCTCACCATACAACATATGCTCATAGCTTTCCAACTCTCTCTCAAAAGAAAAGTTCACGTCACTACCCGTTGGTGGAACACCAAAAGGATTACTCCTCTTTTTCCCTATGGTTTACTTACGAGTGCTCTCTGATCTCTCACTCCCTCCCTTCTTTTTACCTTTCCTCTCTTTCTTCTTTGGTTGGTTCTGCACGTGATCTTTTCCAACAGCAAAAGTAAACAGTCCCGAGTCATTTTTTGTGGCCTGAACAGCCAGCCTCGCAGCAACTACACTTGATAGTGCCTCCAGAACACCAGGCTTAAACATCAGCTGTTCCTGCAGGTTAGTAGTACCAGCCGCACCAGGTAGATCATTGGCTACATTCAGCGCTGGAATCCCCTGGCCCTCCTGGCCAGCAGGGTACTCCAAAAGGCCAACAACCTTAATCAGCGATGGTGGTGGTGAAGGCGACCCCTGGTGGAGCAGCGCATGACCCTCCTGGCCATGTTGTTTGCCAACAGGAGAGTTGTCCCGAGTCGCCGACCCCTGGCCCACCTGGCCAGGATTAGCAGGGTTCGTCAGAAGCACCAGCTGGTCCACCTGACTAGTACCAGCACCTCGATGGGTCGGCGTTGAAGCCGCAAGTACCCGGCCCTCTTGGGCGAGTGGGCAGCCCACCTGGCCCCCTGTCACCGTAGTGGTCGTCGCCGTAGTAGCCGTAGGGCGTGTTTGGTTGCCTGCATGAGGCCCAACCAGGCCCGCGCGGGAAGGAAACGGGCTGTTTGGTTGGCTACATACACTGTTGGGCCTGCATGGCACGATGTTTAAAGCACTCCTCGGCCTGGCTCCCTAGGAACGCTCGAATCGGCAGTTTCTCCAGAGCCAAGCCCGAGCGGGGCACGTGGGCGCCGGCGGCTGCACGCGCGCGGCCACGCTCGAGAAGCCGCGTTGCTTCTCGAAGCTCCGGCAGTTATTAGCCTCACCGCCCCTCACCGCTCCCTCTCCCCACTCTCCCAACTCTCACCGGCGGCGACGGATCGGAGGAGAGCAAGAAGACCACCGGACTCCATCACCGGCGAGCGGATCATTACCTGGCCCGCGGCAATGGCGGTAAGCACTTTTCTATTCGTCATGCACTACTTTTTCGCGTTCGATCCGGCGGTAGATTTGATCCACGGCGGAGAGGGGAATGGGGAATAGAGGTAGATAAGCATGGCAGTTCATACTAGTTCATACTAGTTCATACGAGTTCATACTAGTTCATGCAAGATCGGAATAGAGGTAGATGCGGATGGAGTAGAAGGGGGATTGGGGGATTGGGGGTAGACAACAGACACTGGCTAACCGCGGCGGCCGTTGAGGCGTGCGGAGCGGCGGGTCGAGTGGCTGGCCTTCATCTTCTTGTCCATCTCCGTGCGGGGCGGCGGGTCGTCGTCGTCCTCGGCGGAGTCGAGGTCGATCTGCCAGGTACGACGGCCTGGCTCCGGTGCCCTCACTGGCATCTGCACCGGTTATTCCTCCTCCTTAGGCTCCCCACCGATGACCACCGACGGCACGATTGCCGTCTCCCAGTACACTGCAGCACGGCGGTCATTAGGAGCCCAGTAGTTCTTGTACTTGGACCACCTCTTCCTCTGTTTAGCATCGTCGGAGACGGCCTGATTCATGGCCCAGCGAATGATGTCGACTGCCATCGCACCCTTCGCTGGGTTAGGAATCAGCGTCTTCAACACTTATGCAGTGGCCCTCATGAGCACTGCATCAGATTCCTTCTGCATGTCAGGCATGGAGCCGAGTTCGAGCACACCTCCATGGTGTTCTCGAACTTGGTGCGGTCACCAGCCGACCACTCGAGGAAGAAGGCCCTCCAGCCAATACCCCAAGGGAAGGGGTTGGCGTTGGAGCTGGATCTGGAGCTCATGGCGATGGAGAGGAGGAAGGTTGATAGTGAGAGAAGAGAGGGGGTGGGTAAGTAGTGGTGGTCAGGGTGAGTAAATATAGGCGCGATGGAGAGGAGGAAGAGTGAGAGTCATGCCGTTTCAACTACATGCTCTTCAATAAGCCATGAACTCTGTGCTGTGCCTAACTCCATGAATTGTGTGCAGATCAAGGAGAGCAATGAGATGGGCACGAAGGTGCTCCCGGCCATTGACAAGAAGGGCAAGGAGCCGGTTCATCCAATGCCCGAGGTGGTGCTGCCGCCCACCGCCGAGGAAGAACCGAAGACGCCAATGGTTGGCGACGACGAGCACATGGAGGAGCCCCCCAGCAGCAAGCGCCGCAACTATGGCCACTACCATGAGGAGGGTGTCCCAACTCACTTCTGCAAGGTCATCCTTGCACCGAAGCTTGAGTGCATCCCCATGCCCCTGGACTTCACCAAGCAATTCGCCGCGGTGCCGAGGGAGTTCAAGCTGAGGAACAACACTGGCTGCTTCTGGAGGGTGACGGTGAAGCTGATGAATGGCAGGGTGACCCTGGATCAGGGTTGGGCCACCTTCGCCGCCGTTCATCAGATCAAGATCGGCAACATGGTGACGTTCAAGCTCCTGACTCCCGACACCCTCAAGGTCATCATCTTCGACGACGATGGCATTGAGGTGGTCAACAAGTGCGGGAAGCACGACGAAGCCTTTGCTGCCAGGGACTAGGGCCGGGGCACCTCCTTCCTAAGTACTATCGAGTCTGCTTTATGGTTTATGCGTTGAACTGTTTGAACTATCGTTATGATGTGTGGTACTATGTTATCTGAACTATGCTGTTAAGTAGTTGATGCTCTGTTTATGCTCTGCTCTGCTTATTATGTGTGGTACATGGTTGTGCCAAAGTGTGCTGGTAACCTCACCAACTAGCCAAAGAGGTTACCACACACCAGGCGTTGCATACAACCAAACACCATGCCTTGGGTTTGTCCACTAACATGCAGGCAACCAAACACCAGGCAGTGTGGTTCAGCCCATGCAGGCAAGAGGGCATGCAGGCAACCAAACAACTTGCAGATGGTGCATTTGAGGCTGCATTTGCATAGCTAGGCTGAGTTGAGAAGGCTATGCAATGCAGCAACTGTAGACTACGGCAACCAAACACGCCCGTAGCGACTTTTTCCGACACGGTGAGGTCACCCACGGCTTTAGTCACCTTGACCACACTTCCCTCTGACGCACTGGAGGAGTTGTTGTTGCTGGAGCGGGCGAACAAAAGTGTTCTTTTACTGACCCCTATTCCTTTCCAGTATGCCTCTACACTAAGATTCTTTGGAACAGAAGCAACTCTTTTCTCTTTAGGTATGCTACAAAAGCGTTCTAAAGTATGCCCTACAATCCCACATCACTCACAGTACAAGGGAAGCTTCTCATACCTAACATCATACTTAATACTCTCTGAACTACCCAATGGAGTGAACTCTACCTTTGCCTTAAGAGGCTCATGCAATGGGATTTCCACCCGTAAACGCAGATATTTCCCCGCCGCCATCTCTGTTCTGTTTGTAGTTACTCACCTCTCTGAACAACTTCCCGTGAACTGAAACGTCTCTCACCTGTACAGCACGCGGCAAACCTGTACTTTTTTGTGTTCCTTTATTTTCCTAATAACTTGTATATCGGAAGGGGCCTTAGGCCCAATTGTGTCAGCCAACTAACCATCCCAGACGTTGAGAAATTTGATGCGTCCGGATGAGCTCAAGCGAAGTAGACATCTCTCACTGACTCACACCAATTGGCCCCATAGTAACTTTAGTAAGGGCATCGCGAATCAACTTGTGGTTGGATGGTTAGGTGGACAGCGGTATCTCCAGCTCATCAGGGTTCAAATCCTGGTGCTCGCATTTATCCTGGATATTCCAGCGATGCATGTTCAGTGGGAGGAGACGTTCCCGTCGACTACGAGGCGCCGGTGACTTCGTAAAATCTCCAACGCTGATCCTCAAACCCCTCACATCCGTCTGGATCACACGATTTGTATATGTTTTGCCATCTAACGCGGTACCGCATCTGTCCGCGAACCAGTCCGGACATCCTTTTTCCCGCAAACCGAAAGAACACCGAAGGAGGGGCATTGCGGGCATTCGGACCACAACCACGCACGAGTCCGGCAACCTGAGCCACCCAGAACCCTCTCTCGCGCTTTCTCTCCAACAGATGCACCGCTTCCCGCGTGTATTCATGCCAGCCCAGAGCCGCAGCTGGCATGGATGGCGTGTGATGTGACCGGACGTTGGGTTGTGCTGACCGACGTGAACACTCGGGCAATGCCACTTCAATGCAGACACATTGTCCGGAGAAACCAACTGGCCGCTGGGCCACATTGAAGTGGGCTAACCATCAGTTTGCCTAGCCACATCTATTTAAGCACGGCGCCTGCGTCGGCAGTGTCCACCACTCTCCACTTCACATCTCCACGCAAGTCCGCCACTCCCCTCTTCCCCCACCCACGGCGATGGGCAAGCCCCGGACCTCAGCGCGAGCTGGCGGCTCCGGATTCATCTCCAGATCATGGCGCTGTCATCCTTGCTCTCCGGGGCTGTCTTGCTCCTCAGAAGTTGGCTCCTCCATGAAGGAAATCTTTGTATCCTCTGGTGACGAGGAGGACCAGCCACCGACATAGACGCACATTCTCTCGCAGGACGCGGTGTATGCGGTGATGGATGCCGAGTATGAGGAGCAGATGGAGTTGATACTTTGGCGCTCGCTTCTCCACGACGTTGGTCCGGCGGCGCCACCGAAGACGCTCCTTCGCACCGTCAAGTCAGACCCGTCGTCGCGTCCTCACCGTCGGGTGAAGGTAGAACCTCCTTCCCCTCCCTGCTCTGCACCGCGCTATCGTGGCGTTCAAATCGGATGCCATGTCAAGGTGGAGCGGTTGTCGCCACCTCCTCATCGCGTCATGGAGGAGCGGCTGTCGCCACCGCGTCCAGGACGAGTGGCCGTCGCCACCTCCCCGCCATGTCAAGGAGGAGGGGTCGTCGCCACAGCCTAGTCGCGCCGGTGGAGGCATGCCCCACGCGATCGCCGCGAAGGCGCACCGGCGCATCATGCGCTACCTCGGTGGCGGCAGCAACGATGTTAACTCATCCTCCCGGTGCCATGACGACGCAGGAGCACGCGGATAGGGACTGGGAACGGCGAGAAAGGCGCAATGCCGCACGCCGGGCGGAGGTCGTAGACTCTGGTGTCTCGCCGCGACAAATCCTCGCGGACCCGAAGCTCGCAACGGCCTGGGTCCTTGACCTGTTGAAGACCATGACGGGGACAAGCAAGCGCCGTCTCCGCCGCCTCGACTAGGAGATGATGAAGTACGGCGAGGAGTGGTCTCGCCGTGAGATCAGAACCGCAGCTGCCTCCGGCAACTCCCGCCTGTCTCTTCGCCTGCCCACGTCTGCGGTGGCCGCGGCCGCACTGCGCGCAGCGCAAGAACAAGTGGAGACGATCATCCACGACACCAGGTGGCGGCCGGGAAGCCCTGTCGCAACCCGTGCTGTTGTGGACTTGACACGGCAGATGTCCTAGCGGAAGGACTTAGTCGTGGAGCCATCACAACTAGGTTAACTTGAAGGGGTTAAACGGGACAAAGGACACAAAGAGTTTACCCAGGTTCGGCCCCTCTCAATGAGGTAAAAGCCTACTCCTGCTTTTGTGTTGTATTGCTAGGTTTTCGACTACCAGGGAGCGAATACGCTTGACCTAGTTCCCGATTGTTTGTTACCTGTCCCTAAACCGCCGCCGGGTCATCCCTTTATATCCACAGGTTGACGCCCGGTGGTTCACAGAATCCCGGCCGGCTCATAAACGTATCCGGCTCGGTGTCCTCTCTTTCCTATCTTACAATACAAGTCATATACATATGGCGGTTTACATCTATGGGCCCTAACTCGCCTTTGGGCTTTGGGCCTTCTTATTAAGTCTCCTTCGTAAGTCGCCATCTTCTATGTCTTCATGGGCTTCAATAGAGGTAAACCACTATGAGCATAACCCGGCCCCTCCTGGGCGGTTTATACTCAATAGTTATATCCCCAACATTAGGCCCCAGGTTGATGTGAACTTGTTCATATCAATCTTCAATACTTGACTTAGAAAAAATCCTTCATCATCAGTCCTTATGAAAATTTATAACCCGCCACGACGTCTGCTCACAGCATTGTGCTAACCCGCCATGACGTCATCTTGCATTAATATCGCACGAGGCCCAAATCTTAGCCTCCTTGATTCCCGCGCATGCCATCTATCCATTCACCTTATAAATAGGGCCAGGGGTCCTTTTCACTTTCCCCCCTTGCCTCCTCGTCTCTGTCTTCCACCTCGCATCGCCTCAGCGCCCGAGCTCCGCCGCCGTCGTCGACCTCTGCCACTGCCTCAACAATGGCCGCTGCATCAACCTGAATCAACCGGAGATCGTCCGCGCGCCTCCGCTACTCAACAACCCTGGTAGGTCCTCTTCCTTCCTTTTCCCCTAGATCCCATTAGGGTTTCCACGAGTTCATCGGAGTTCATCTCGGTTCATCTTTGTTCCTCCATAGACCATGTAGTTTTTGATCTAAGTATAGTACCAATCTTGTGCAACAGCAGTTTAGCACTCATTTTTAATATCTGAACGCCTCCCCTCCATAGGAGATCGCATCTGAGTACGTGAACTGTCCTGCTGCCGCTACTTTAGGTTAGAATTTTTCTTCATTATCTAAACTGCTATAGATCCAAAATTATAACGCCAATCTGTGAAACCTGTTTTTCACCACTTAGCCATTTTCC
The DNA here is from genome assembly GCA_011799875.1 of Thinopyrum elongatum. NCBI lineage: Eukaryota > Viridiplantae > Streptophyta > Magnoliopsida > Poales > Poaceae > Thinopyrum > Thinopyrum elongatum. Next base: position 144,206,177 of record CM022302.1, on the reverse strand, counting down.
AACTTCAGATCTATACTTTCAATACCCGTGTAGACGGTTTAACCTCAGAAAGTAATAACCTGCCAGGTACCATTAGTCCCCTCTTAAACCGCCAAGTGCTCGTCTTTGTAATTTAATAACGTCACTGTCCGGTTTAACATTTATGCATGCTTCAACACTTTCTGCTTATTAACCATGAACCTTAAACCGGCACAAATCTTTTCCAGGTTATCGTATAAATGGCCAAATCCTTTTATTCCTGTAACTGGGTTCAATCCTGGGTTACAGAAGAAGAACTGAATGGGTGTGTTGCAACCGGCGCTTTAGCGAAAAAGGAAGACATCCACTGGAGAGCCCCCGGTCCAGAAAATCCTCCTAAACCCAAGGATGGGGAACTGATCGTTTTTGTTGATCATCTGAGTCGAGGGTTCAGCCCTCACGGATCAAAAAATTTCCGTGACGTGCTTCACTTCTTCCAACTTCACCCTCAAGATATTGGGCCTAACTCCGTGTCCAATATTTGCAATTTTCAAGTGTTTTGTGAAGCCTACCTGCAAGAAGAGCCCACCGTCGACCTGTTCAGAGATTTCTTCTATTTAAACTGCCGTACTGAATTTTTGGATGGGCCCGATACTGAACTTGGCGGGGTTTCAATTCAGAAGAGAAAAGACGTCAGCTTCCCTCACGCTAGGCATCATAGCCATCCCAAAGATTGGAATCAAACTTGGTTCTATTGCCAAGATACATCTCCAGCTGGTGAGAATCCTTTGCCGGGTTACCGTGCTCACCGGCTTACCGATGCACATCCATTCCCCCAAAGACTCAATGCAAAGGAACGGTCCAAACATGCACCACAGCTCTCAAAGCTCAGAGCCTTTATGGCAAACGGTTTGACAGGCATTGATTTTGTCCGTTGCTGGGTATCTTGGAGCATTTTACCTTTAAGCCGTCGCCCCGGTTTAATGTGTGAGTACACAGGGGATGTGAAAGACCCTCAATGCCACACTGATATTCAGTTGACTAATACTAAAATTACTGAATCTGTCAAGAAGATGTTGGATGAACCGGTGGCCGACTGTAGCAAAACAGGACTTAGCCCTTTCTGTGCTTCAAATAAACCGCTAGCTGTAAGAATTGCCCCACTCCTGCTTTAATCCATATTCTTAATACTCCTTTATGATCTTTTCAATCTTTAAACAGGGTGATGATCCGTTCTGGAAGAAGAAACCGCAGGATAAACCGGCCAAAACACTTCGTGTCAAGACCAAGGTCAACAAGAAGTCCGCCAAGAAGAAAAACACCAAGCCTACCGAGTTAAACATTGACGATGATAATCCGGAGTCAGAGGTAGAACTTGATTCACTTGGCTCTTTTTTCATACATCTCATTGACGATGATTTTTACCAGGACGACGCAGAAGCTAGCCGCGAAAACGACGTAGAGGTAACTATTCTCTCATCCAGTTCAGAACCTCTGCCAACACAGAAAACCCGACAAGCAAGCCGGAAAGTAAGATTTTCTCACCCCCTAGCTTACTTGGATCCAAACTTTCTTTTGAAGAAGCAGCAACACGAAGCTCGCCACACAACCCAGCATAGTGGCCATGTGGTCACTTCTTCCGGTTTACCGAACTCGCCAGTTCGTAAACGCCGCCCAGAGGTCTCTTCTATTTCTGACACGTCTTATCCCAAGGCGGGTTATTTCCGACAACCTCTTAATCCGTCTGATTCAAACTACCAGGGAACTTCCCTTTCATCCTCTGGCGAGTCCACAGGGACACAAATTCCAACCCTCAAAACTGTTCCTGGGTGAGAATTTTTAACTAACCCCTTGTACCTTACGCTTGATCATTATACTAACCTGTTATTTGCGTCTCTGTCAGAGCCAAGGCCAGGCCCAGTAAAAAGGCCAAATTGAACAAACCGGCTGATGACAGCGCGCCAACTGATCCGGAAAAGAACCCGGAATAGTTTGAAACAAATACTGAAGCTATTCTTGATGATACGCCACCGCAAGATCATGACACCTTTGTTGAGCAGATGGAAATTGATCCGATAGGTCATGCTGATAAACCGCCAAGCCCAACTAAGGCTGCTGATGATAAAGCTGACGATGTTGTAGTTACCGGTGTCGGGTATACAGCCCCAGACAACCCCACTGCTCTGTCAAAACATAGTGCCAAAGAAGAATTTTCTGCTATTGACAAGGGCAAGTGGAAGGCGGACTTGGAAAGCTATGCCCACCTCAGCGCCCAAGATATTCATTCTGGGTTTTTAAACCGTCTGTACACAAGCCGTGATTATGAAGCCGGTTTACTGAACATGATGAAGGAGCGATATGAGGTAAATGCTGTTAACTCTGCATACATATTATTCCCTTAGCCGCCAAGTTTAATGGACATAAAAGAATAGAATGTTCTACAAACTTTCAAGAGCCATATAGATCAACTCCACTAGCCCGCAAGGGCTGGTTTATAATGTCAATATGAACCGGGACTTTAGAATAATATATCTTCAATTTCGCCTGTGTAGCCCCCAAGGGTCGACTTAACAAATATGTTAAGTTGAGACTAATTATGCTGTAAGGCTCAAAATTCTTACTTAGGACCTTTATAATCCGGTTGACCATCAAGCTGATAGTTGATATGTGCTTGGGACTTGTAATTTTTTTTTTGATCAGAAGCAATAGACATTAGCCCCCAAGTGCCAAGTATATTACTTGTTATGTGCTTGGGACTTTGAATATGCACTGCTATCTAATTAATTATATGTCTCTTGCAGGCCGATCTTAACAAGAAGGAATCTCAAATCGCCGACCTTCAAGAAAACATCAAGTCGCAACAAACCGAGACCTCCAAAGCCAAGGAAGAACTGACCAGCGCCTTAACGGCAATGAAAAAACTAAAGGAGAGCTTTAAGCACGAGCGGGCAGGTTGGGATACAGAAAAGTCAACTCTGCTGAAGAGGGCTGAGGATGCTGAGGCTGCCCTTAATCCGGTAGCTGAGGAGCTGACTGGCTTGAAACAGCAAATAAATGCCATGACCGCTGCCGTATTTGGTAAATAACTTCTTCATAAGCTTTGAACATGTATTATGTAAGAGACTGCCGGTTTACCGATGTTTTTGATGATGCAGGAACTCGCATTGCTCATCTTGGCTCAAATATGCGGCAAAAACTGAAGGCCGCCTATACACTTATAGAGCAATTATATACCGGCGTACAACGGGTTATCTGCACAGCTTCCCATAATAAACCGCCCCCAACCTTGATCAAGGAGACATTGGAAAGGCTGGCGATGATGCCTGCATGGTTTGAAGAGCTAAAGAAGTCAGCCGCCAGGGCGGGTGCTCTTACTGCACTGACTCAGGGCAAAGCTTGGATAACTGATCTTGATCCGGCCTATGTGGGAAACGGCTACCCGAGCATAAAGGAGGACGGGTCAGAGTTTAATAACGACGACCTCAGAGCCTTGACGAGGGAAATGCGCCCATTGGCCAGCAAATTGGCTGAAGAAACTGATCTTTCACATTATCAGTCGATTTATGATGCCAACAACAAGAGAGTTAACGTGCCAACTTATGATGCTCCAAATCTTATTCCTCCAATCCGTAAGCATACATATGCCCCTGATGTTGACCCCTCCACACTTATAAGTGATGAAGCTGTATTCAAGGCCTTAATTGGGATCAATTGGACCACCATTGACTTCCAGCCACTGGGTAGAGAGGAGGAAGATGAACCGGCGCTGGACGATCCGCAACCTTCAAGTCAGCCATGCCAGGACTCGTAAACCGGGGGCCGGTTTAGCAGCTGCTTCCTTTAAGACTTGTTAAAACAATTATTCTTTTGGGCACCAAACGCCTTGTAATAGGCTAGCTTAAACTTTTGTTCTGCTATGCCATCGTGCATATTTACTTTGCATGACACTGCCAATCCGCCATGTTAAGATATGCCACTTATGCTTATAATATTAACAATGTGGAATCTGTTCCTGCATGCAAAGGATTAAAGGTGTCCTGGCGGTTTACCGCTGGACGGGTCATAACGCCCAATATAAAACCATGGAAACTAACATAGCTTGTACCCAAGGCTGGACTTTAAGAATAACCAAATTTGAAATATATCATACCTGTGATATTTGATCACACTGTTGGTTTATCAAACCGGTGTAGTAAGGGGAGAACCCAAACTTTGAGCACTGGTAATCATCATAGATTTGCTTGGCTTATGAACAAAACCAGGCCGGGTTAATAAACACCGGATATTATCTTATCTCATACTGGCGACTTATAGTCAAAAGCCAGGCCGGGTTAATAAACACCGAATGTTATCTTATGTCATACTGGCGACTTATAGTCAAAAACCAGGTCGGGTTAATAAACACCGGTTGAATTATGATCATAAAGCATTATAAGGCTTATCAAATAAACCTCAAAACCTGTGGAATAAAACAAACGAAAAAACGAGGCTTTTCATGGGCTGCCAGGCCAAAAATTGAGTGCTTTCATGGGCCGCACAGCCACTGAGTTAAACCTATATACAAACCTTATAAGATGGACCTCACATAACCAATCGTCGTTTTAACTTTGACAAGTTCAGGTCTGTATAAGATTGACTTGTCAAATATTCGGCGGGTCATTCCAGGAATACCTGGGCGGTGTGGCTTACTTAAAAAGGCAGGATAACCCGGGGTTTTAGGTGAATACACCTGGCTTCCAAGCCTGGCTTTTAAGCCTATTACAAGGGTTATACAAACTCTTTGTTCTTTAGAATCAAGGAGCCCCCAAGTAATATTTTTGAGCTGTGCTCAAGGGGCACCTATGTTTGAGCTGTGATTTTGCAACAGGCTCTCTTTGGTACCTTTAACCTGGGTAGCAAGCCCCCAAGTTTTTTTTTCCAGTTGGCTTATAAGCTGGTTCAAAGGGTAATCATAACTTCGCTCATAAGCCGGAAGCCCCCAAGTAACCAAAAACTCATTAAGAAAAGACGACAGAGGCCCTGCTTTAGCAGGGGTGCCGGTTTAATATATACATTATCAAAAATGTGTACATCAGAAGAGCCAATGGCTCAGGTATAGTAAGGCCGAAGATGAGCAATATTCCATGGCCGGCGAGTCTCTTCCTCTGACGTGCGTGAGTCCTTGTGGTCTTGAACATCAATAAGGTAGTATGTCCCGTTGTTCAGATTCTTGCTGACCACAAAGGGTCCTTCCCAAGGTGGGGATAACTTGTGCATATCAGTCTGATCCTGGATAAGCCGGAGCACCAAGTCGCCTTCTTGAAAGGCTCTGGTCTTGACCCGGCGGCTGTGATAACGACATAGATCTTGCTGGTAAATCGCCGAACGAGCTGCTGCGAGATCACGCGCCTCGTCTAACAGGTCAAGTGCATCCTGACGTGCCTTTTCATTATCAGCTTCAACGTAAGCCGCCACCCGGGGTGAGTCGTGACGGATGTCACTGGGGAGAACCGCCTCTGCTCCATAAACCATGAAAAAAGGCGTGTAACCCGTAGATCTGTTGGGCGTTGTGTTGATGCTCCATAGCACCGAGGGTAACTCCTCTACCCAACAACCCGGCATCCTCTGTAAGGGAACCATAAGCCGGGGCTTGATGCCTCTCAGAATCTCTTGATTGGCTCTCTCAGCTTGACCATTAGATTGGGGGTGAGCCACCGACGATACATCAAGCCGGATATGCTCACATTGACAAAATTCTTTCATAGCACCCTTGGAGAGATTAGTGCCATTGTATGTTACAATGCTGTGTGGAAAGCCAAAACAAAAGATCACCTTCTTCATGAATTGAACCGCCGTTGCTGCATCACACTTACTGACTGGCTCTGCCTCTACCCACTTAGTGAATTTATCAACCGCCACCAAGAGGTGGGTCTTCTTATCCTTGGACCTCTTAAAAGGTCCAACCATATCAAGCCCCCAAACTGCAAACGGCCAAGTGATTGGAATCATTCTCAACTCCTGAGCCGGAACATGAGCTCGACGTGAAAACTTCTGACAACCGTCACATTTTTTGACCAAGTCCTCAGCATCAGCATGAGCCGTCAACCAATAAAAACCATGACGAAAAGCCTTGGCTACAAGCGATTTAGAGCCGGCGTGATGACCACAATCTCCTTCATGGATCTCACGCAGAATCTCACAGCCTTCTTCAGGAGAAACACAACGTTGAAACACCCCGATAACACTGCAATGGTGCAGCTCTCCATTGATAATTGTCATTGACTTGGACCGCCGGGTTATTTGCCTGGCCAAGGTTTCATCCTCAGGTAACTCGCCTCGGGTCATGTATGCCAAATATGGAACTGTCCAATCAGGAATAACATGAAGAGCCGCCACCAACTGAGCTTCCGGGTCAGGAATAGCCAAATCCTCCTTTGTAGGTAACTTGACCGACGGGTTATGCAAAACGTCAAGAAAAACATTAGGTGGCACCGGTTTACGTTGAGAACCCAACCGGCTTAAGGCATCAGCCGCTTCATTTTTCCTCCGATCAACATGCTCAACTTGATAACCCTTGAAGTGACCAGCAATAACATCCACCTCTCGTCGATAAGCCGCCATGAGGGGATCCTTAGAATCCCAAGTACCAGAGACTTGTTGAGCCACCAAATCTGAGTCACCAAAGCACCTTACCCGGCTTAAGTTCATCTCCTTAGCCATCTGAAGACCGTGGAGTAAGGCCTCATATTCAGCTGCATTGTTAGTACAAGGGAACATCAAACGGAGAACATAACAAAATTTATCACCTCGAGGGGAAGCAAGCACAACTCCAGCCCCCGAGCCCTCCAATTTCCTGGACCCATCAAAGTGAATAGTCCAATACGTGTTATCTGGTTTTTCCTCAGGCATCTGCAGCTCTGTCCAGTCATTGATGAAATCCACCAGTGCTTGAGACTTGATGGCCGTGCGAGGCATATACTTCAAACCATGAGGCCCAAGTTCAATGGCCCATTTGGCAACCCGGCCTGTTGCTTCCCTGTTTTGTATGATATCTCCTAAAGGAGTAGAGCTAACCACATTAATGGGGTGACCCTGAAAATATTGCTTAAGCTTCCGGCTTGCCATGAAAACCCCATATACAAGTTTCTGCCAATGTGGGTATCTCTGTTTGGACTCAATAAGCACTTCGCTGATATAATAAACCGGCCGTTGAACCGGATATTCCTTGCCTGCCTCTTTCCTTTCAACCACAATAGCCACACTGACAGCCCAGCTATTAGCAGCCACATATAACAACAGCGGCTCCTTATCAACGGGCGCAGCTAGGACTGGCGGCTCAGCCAGCTGCTTCTTAAGCGCCTCCAATGCCTCATTAGCAGCGTCACTCCAGACGAAGTCATATGTCTTTTTCATCATCTGATACAAAGGGATGGCCTTCTCACCGAGGCGGCTTATGAACCGGCTTAGCGCCGCAATACGACCCGCCAGACGTTGAACATCATTGATACACGCCGGTTTAGCCAGAGAAGTAATGGATTTGATCTTCTCTGGATTAGCTTGAATGCCCCTGTTAGACACCAGAAAGCCCAAAAGCTTGCCCGCCGGCACACCAAAAACACACTTGGCTGGATTAAGCATCATCTTATAAACTCGGAGACTATCAAAGGTTTCCTTCAAGTCGTCTATCAACGTCTCCTTCTTTCTGGATTTTACCACAATATCATCCACATAAGCATGAACATTGCGTCCAATCTGATTATGAAGACAACTCTGCACACATCGCTGGTAAGTCGCCTGGGCACTCTTGAGCCCAAAAGGCATAGACACATAGCAGATGGCTCCAAAGGGAGTTATGAAAGATGTCTTCTCCTGGTCCTTAACTGCCATCTTGATCTGGTGATAACCAGAATAAGCATCCAAAAAACTCAAACGCTCACAACCCGCCGTAGCATCAATAATCTGATCAATACGAGGGAGAGCAAAAGGATCAGCCGGACAAGCTTTGTTTAAATCCGTGTAGTCCACACACATGCGCCAAGTGCCGTTCTTCTTAAGTACCAGCACCGGGTTAGCCAACCACTCAGGATGAAAAACCTCAACAATAAACCCAGCCGCCAAGAGCCGGGCTACCTCCTCACCAATGGCCTTACGCCTTTCTTCATTGAAACGACGAAGAAACTGCTTGACCGGTTTAAACTTGGGATCAATATTGAGAGTGTGCTCAGCGAGTTCCCTCGGTACACCTGGCATGTCAGAAGGTTTCCATGCAAAGATGTCCCGGTTCTCACGGATGAACTCGATGAGCGTGCTTTCCTATTTCGGATCCATATTAGCACTGATGCTGAACTGCTTGGATGAATCGCCAGGAACAAAATCAACCATCTTAGTGTCATCTACCGATTTAAACTTCAAAACCGGATCATGCTCTGTAGTTGGCTTTTTCAAAGACGTCATATCCGCCGGATCAACATTGTCCTTGTAAAATTTTAACTCCTCCGTTGCACAAACCGACTCAGCATAAGCTGCATCACCCTCTTCATATTCCAAGGCTATCCTTCGGCTCCCATGTACTGTGATGGTCCCCTTGTAACCCGGCATCTTGAGCTGCAGATAAACATAACAAGGCCGTGCCATGAACTTGGCATAAGCCGGCCGTCCAAACAGAGTGTGATACGGGCTGTGAATTTTGACTACTTCAAAGGTCAATGTCTCTGACCTAGAGTCATGATCATCTCCAAAGGCAACTTCCAGAGCTATCTTACCAACAGGGTACGCCGACTTACCAGGCACCACACCATGGAAGACTGTATTCGACGGTTTAAGATTTTTATCTGTCAACCCCATGCGACAGAAAGTTTCGTAATAAATGATATTGATACTGCTCCCTCCGTCCATGAGTACCTTGGTAAACTTATACCCTCCAACCTGGGGTGCAACCACCAATGCTTGGTGACCCGGATTATCAACCCGAGGCGGGTGATCTTCCCGACTCCACATGATGGGCTGCTCAGACCAGCGCAATTAACGGGGAACTGCCGGTTCAACGGCGTTCACTGCCCTTTTGTGAAGCTTCTGATCCGGTTTGCATAAATTTGTGGTGAAGACGTGGTACTGCCCACTATTCAACTGCTTTGGGTTACTCTGATACCCAGATTGCCGCTGCTGATTCCTCTGACCTGACTGTTGATGGTAGCCACCCTGATTGCCTTGATTGCCCTGATTACCTTGGAATCCAGAAATAGAACCGCCACCACCGTAACCCGGCCCATGAGAACCAGACCCTGAACCACCACCCGGTCCATGATTGTCTTGAAAAAGATTGGAATTTTTATACTCTTTCATGATGTAGCAATCCTTCCAGAGGTGGCCAAACGGTCTTTCTCGCGTCCCATGCCTTGGGCAGGGCTGATTTAGCATCTGCTCAAGATTAAAGCTTGATCCTCCGACCCGTGGGGGCGGTTTACCTTTACGACGCTGGCCATTATTCTGTGCGTTGGTGTTAGCCACAAAGTCCAAACTATTATCAGCTTTGCGCTTACCATTGCCTCCCTGATTCGCCGGACTATGCTGCTGTCCTCTGGTGCTGCTGCTCTTCTTTCCCTTTCCCGGCTTGTCATCATCAGACTCGGGGTCCTTGGTACCATCAGAGTCAGCGTACTTAACCAGAGCCGCCATCAGCTCTCCCATGCCATTGCAGTGGCGCTTGAGCCGACCCAACTTCTGCTTAAGAGGCGTAAACCGGCAATTCTTCTCCAACATTATGACCGCTGAACCGGCATTGATGTGATCCGATGAATGTAAGATGGTCGAAACTCGGTGCACCCAATGGATTGTGGACTCACCCTCTTCTCGGACACAGGCATCCAGATCCACAATTGACATTGGCTGCTTGCATGTATCTTTGAAATTCTGGATAAACCGGGCCTTTAACTCAGCCCATGAACCAACGGAGTTAGCAGGGAGCCCCTTCAACCAAGTGCGAGCCGTTCCATCCAACATCAGGGGAAAATATTTGGCACATGCCGCATCGCTAAGATCTAGCAATTCCATGGCCATCTCATAACTCTCGATCCATGCTTCAGGAGGTAAATCGGCTGTATAGTTAGGCACCTTGCTAGGACCCTTAAAATCCTTGGGCAGACGCTCATTACGTATGGCCGGCACTAAACATGGTACGCCCAAATTCCTAAAGGTTACACCTGGCTCCACCGAAGTTGTCGGACGAACCGGAGAAGGTTGACGGGCCGCATATTGCGCCGCCAGCTCGGCCTCTCGACGCGCTCTACCTTGATCCACCACGTTCTGAGCATCAGCACCACCGCCCGCCGGGTTATGCCCACGAGGCTGGTTATGGTTCCGCCCACTGCTTGACACAGCTGGTTCATCAATATGCCTACTGTAACTCCGGCTTGGGCGAGGGGTGGAATGAATCCGTCTTCGACTGTAAGAATAAGCCTGCTGCTGAACCAATGCTGTCTGAAGGAGCTCTCTAGCCCTCCGCATCTCAACCGTCGTTGGAGACTCGCCTTCAACCGGGATAGCTGCCAATCGTGACGCCGCAGCGATCATGTTATCCAAAAGGGTTAGAGTAATGACCCGGTGGTGTTGGCATGTGTTGCGGCGGGATATTGTTCTGACAAGGCGGATCCGAGGTGTGCAGCTGAACTGGCGCTCCCGTCCCAGGCGTTTCAACCCGGTCCGCCACTGGCGGGTTACTGGTTCCTGCTCTTGGCGTGTTAAAGAGGTTCCTCGCCTCGTAAACCGGTGGCAGGCGAGACTGATGCCTCCTCCTCATGACTTCGTTTGAAGCGTTCGGATCTAGCATGAGCCGGTAAGACTCCGACTGAATCCGCTGCGCCTGTGCATCCAACGTAACCCGCTCCGCAGCCATCCTGGCATCTTCAGCTGCCAGGTCTTCCTTAGCTTGAGCTATCTGATCTCGCAATTTCACGACTTCCGCGTTATGCTGATCTTGATTACCCGGGTTAACCTCCGTCGTCAGCAGTGTTGCCAAGGCGTCTAGTAACCCGGACAAGACTTGAGCCGGCGGGCGCGCAGGGCCTCCTGCCCCGGCTGCCGTCGCCGCTTCTGACCCGGAAATCAATGCCGCTGCAGTTGAAGAGTGCTGTACTGGCTGCGTACCGGCCATGAAGATTGCAACCCGGTTCGGCGGCTCGTAGGGGTCTAGAATACTATCGCCATCGGAACAGCCCCCAAGCCGACCGCCTTGTAGTTGGTACAATGACTCGGTTTCACCGGTGGATGACTCGCCATCAGAGTAGACAACTGTCTCACCGTCAAATACCGATTTATCCTCAGATCCCGCACTATTGATGAATCCCACGAAGGCACGACTCATGGCGGGCTGAACTCGGGCGGGTTTTGCACGCTGGGCCGTCTCGATGATGTCGGTGCAGGTGTCCAGCTCAGGGCCCGGTTCGCCGATCTTGCCAATGAAGACGTGAATTCCACCGAAGGGGACCCGGTAACCGTACTCGATTGAACCGGCCTCAGGGCCCCAACCTTCGTCGTCGATGTAGAGCTTGCCGCGACGACTCTTGGTCATCCGGCCCACAGCGTATCCCTTGATCCCTTCGAAGTTGCCCTTCAAGAACTCGAAACCACCGTGCACTGGCCCCACGGTGGGCGCCAACTGTCGTGGACTTGACACGGCAGATGTCCTAGCGGAAGGGCTTAGTCGTGGAGCCATCGCAACTAGGTTAACTTGAAGGGGTTAAACGGGACAAAGGACACAGAGAGTTTACCCAGGTTCGGCCCCTCTCAATGAGGTAAAAGCCTACTCCTGCTTTTGTGTTGTATTGCTAGGTTTTCGACTACCAGGGAGCGAATACACTTGACCTAGTTCCCGATTGTTTGTTACCTGTCCCTAAACCGCCGCCGGGTCGTCCCTTTATATCCACAGGTTGACGCCCGGCGGTTCACAGAATCCCGGCCGGCTCATAAACGTGTCCGGCTCGGTATCCTCTCTTTCCTATCTTACAATACAAGTCATATACTTATGGTGGTTTACATCTATGGGCCCTAAGTCGCCTTTGGGCTTTGGGCCTTCTTATTAAGTCTCCTTCGTAAGTCGCCATCTTCTATGTCTTCATGGGCTTCAATATAGGTAAACCACTATGAGCATAACCCGGCCCCTCCTGGGTGGTTTATACTCAATAGTTATATCCCCAACACGCGCCCTACTACCACTCGAAGTCCCACGACAACAACTCCGATGACGGCGGTCAGCTTGGCATTGCGTATGAGGTCATCATCAAGTATATGGTGTTTTTATGTACAAATTATCTATGATTGAATGAAAATCATCCGGTTTGTTTTAACCTGTATCAAACTTGTTAATTTTTGTGGTTGTTAATAAGACTTGATCAACCTTATTAATGGATCATTTTTTAGAGGTATGAAGTTGATGAATTTAGTAAGCATAACCTTTTGCTCCCAACTTTTGTTTTCTGTTTTCCTAGTTAAATAAAATAAAATGACATGTTTTGTCTGTTTTCTTAATTTCCCGTGTAATAAAAAATGACCCAAAAATAAAAGTTCTCAGAATGCCCTGAAAATTTAATACAAATTTTTTCTGAATTTTTCTGAATTTTTGATGTAAATAATATCAGAGGGTGTGCATCTGATGACCACAAGACACCAGGATGCGTTCAAATTGAGACCGTACATTTGCGCTAGTTTTGGATAACCAGCTCCCATATCAATATATGTGGACTGGTCCCCGGGTCCTCAGATGAATACAGAGCCTGATTTGAGGGGTCAGTGTTCGAGATGACCCAAGTAGCTTTAGTAGATTAGCTCCGTCCGTCCTTTTGATCACAAGCTGGCTTCCCCTTCAAAATAAATCCGTGAAGCAGTAGTACATTGTTACCTACCAGGCAATAATAAGCGACCATGATAGTACTACGAGAACTTGCTAGCACCATTATATATTTTATTTGACAAGTATCAAGAAGAGATAGCCATCATCGCTCTCTCCATTGCGCCTTGTTGGTTTGTCTATGGTGAAACCAACATGCAAATTCGTACTCCACCGGAAAGAAAGAGAGATAATAAGATGTACAAGAGGGAAACTCGAAAAAATACACTTCGAGGCTAGTTTTGTAGCACGGGCTACACGGGTACAACAAAAGAAAAGTGGGAGAGAAAGAGCTAGTGAAGTGTAGTTACGATAAATCTGCTAGTAGTAGTTCGGGAATAGGAGACGTCGGGGAAGAAATGTTTGTGTGTGGGCAGACTTGAGCAACAGGTTCTCGATGTTGGTTATTCAGAACTGACCTTGAACCTTTTGTGGCAAAATTTCGTGTTTTGACCCTTTTTGCTAACAAATTCAGGATCTGACCCCTGTTTGAAAATATTTCAGGATCTGACCCTTTTCCTACTGCCAGACCCTTTGGCGGTAGGGTATAACAGACTACCGTCAAGGGACTTGGCGGTAGGGTTCCAACCGCCAAGGGGTCTGGCGGTAGGCTGTTATACCCTACCGCCAAGGGGTCTGGCGGTAGGCTCTGGGCACGCTCTGTGTTGAAAACTTAGAAATTTTTGGCGGTAGGCTATTATACCCTACCGCCAAGGTGCCAGGCGGTAAGAAAAAGGTCAGTTCCTAAATTTTTTCCAATGAGGGTCAGATCCCAAAATAGTATACGAAAAGGGTCAAAACACGAAATTTAGCCATCTTATGTGTCGTAGCCAACCGGAGAGACCGCGTGCGTCGCAAAGCACGCTGCCGCCACACACCACAACGCTGCTGTCGACCGGCGCGCCACCCTGAGCGTTGCAACAGCACATCCCATCATCGCCTCGAAGCGTCGCACTCATGTCGAGCCTGCCATCGCCCGCACGCGTCGACAACGGTGTGGCATTGCGCATTGTGCCCGAGCACGCGCGTCCGCTGGTCTACACTGCATGTGGCATGCGCCGACCACGTCACTGGTACGCGCTCAGCCACTGGCTTTTGACCCTGTTTAGCGAGGCCTAAATTGGCCGTGCAATTGGTTCAATTGCTCACGAGGCCAAAAGAAGAAATTTGGGAGGAAAAAGAAAAAGAAACATAGAAGGAAACAGTTTGACCTATCGCGTTGGGCCTAATAATCCAAAAAAGCACGAAAATTCAAAGAGTTGAAAAGAGGGAACCTGGGTGTGGCTTTCTGTTGAGAACCACCCAATTTTTTCAAAATTACATTTTGGTTGTTTCTTAGCATTCAAAAAAATTGCGAAACCAACTTCGTAAAAGAAATACTTACTTCTCATGGTATTTCTATGCCTAAATAGAAATTTTCACCGTGTTTCTTTGTATAACGATGTGTGAAATTACAGATTCTACATTCATGCTTTATCAGTGGTTTACTGCTATTTTCTAGATTTGAATTATCATTTTCTGAGAAAATCTTGAGAAACTTTCCATTGCTTTATATATTATTTGTACGTATATGGTCGAATAGCCCTCTAACTAAGGAGCAAGAAGAGGAATATGATTGAGAAATTGTTGCTTTCATGGAGGAGTACTTAACAGTACTTAGTTAAATTAATCTCTCCATTTTTTTGGTATCCCTGAGTTATAAACACTTTAGCTAGATGATTGTCATTGAAAGCTCAATGAAGAGATTGTATTCTCAAGTTACATGTCAAGCATGCTTAATATTCTAGTAATATTAAATCTTGGTATAGATATGCATTGTGTCATATCCCTCCATTGCTTGTAAAATGTTCAATCTGCTAAATTTTAAAAAATGGTTCCGCACCCCACATAAAGGAAGGGCAAATCTATCTTGGAAGATAGCAAGTCCACTAAAAACTAAGATCTTCCAGGAAAGTAGACATCACACAAGTGTGATTCAGGTATTAGAAGCTCTGGAAAGCCAATAGTTCACTAGCGGAATAATAATTGGCACCGTCAATGTTGTATCCAAAATCGGCATGTACTTAGCTGAAGTATAATCTTGGATAGTATCGAAATAAAACTGACTCATATGATCACCATACTGATTTTAGTACTAGAACTATTATTGCAGTACTAACTTGCCATATTTAGACAGTACTAACTCATGTGGTCGCAATACTGAAAACTGGTATTTTGCTAGAGGAACAACAATTATCACTGGCTAAATAGTCTTCTAAAATGTCATTGTAATAATAATCGGAACTATTACAATAAATTGATCGGATGTTTCTCTCTGAGTTGAAGACTAATAATTCTTTAGAAAACAAGACTTTTATTGCAAATATTAATTCCAACTGTCAGATCAGTCGAGATCGAGGACGATGAACTGGTGGACGCGTGGTAGCTAAGGATATTAATTTTGCACTTTGATTACAAACATTAGCTACATTTGTCCTTGTGGTCAGAAGCTAGCATATCTCTTTTCAAAATGGATCAATGAAGCAATAGTACACTAGCACCGCTACATATTTGGGAAGTGTCAGGAGCTAGCCCATCATCAGTCTCTCCCTTGCGCCTTGTTGGTTTGCCACTGCTTGAAGCAACACGAAAATATGTAGGCAGTGGAGGAGAAAGAGAGAGTAAGCTGTAAAAGGGGGAAATGAAGTAAATAACTCTTTGATACTACTAGTACTGTACTACATCCATACAACAACATTCAAATGGAGGAGAAATATCTAGTGAAGTGTAGTAATAGTAAATCTGTTAGTGAGGGGGATAGGAGGCGTTGGGGAAGAAATATATGTTTGACTACAGAGTTAAGCAACTGTAGGTGCTTGAGGTTCGATCATAGCTAAGCTTTAACCTTTCTATTGGACTAGATGACTCGTTGCGCCCATGGCGCAAAGGCCGAGCGCAAGCCATGTATTGGAGGAGTGTGCATTGAAATGTGTAGATAGAGATTGAAACATATATAAGAGTCTTTTCAGTTGGCATACATCTGAACTTATTTGAGCAAATATTCTTGATAAGGCATCTTTAGTATTGCTGCTGCCAAAGCACAGCTCATGATACTGCATGCAGCAAGCAAGTGATACTGATAGACAATTATGCAGAGGCCCTTGGACGTGCACTTGAAGGCAAAAGCATATATTGGTTCAGAAGCGCACCACACAACAGTCTAAGCAGCAAATGACCGACAGTTAAACACACAGGATGGTCTTAGGTGATTACATAAGATTCAAAAGCATGATAGACTAAAGGCGAGAGTGAGCAGAGTATTCAAACCATGCATATTTGGTTGATTTAGAACCAACTTAATAGATACTTATATACAATTACATGGTACCATGATAGACTAAAAGGAAGTAATGAGATCATTTAATAGATACTTATATCCCACATAAGTTCGAGGCAGACGTACATCATATAGATTGCCCTTTTAGCTTGTCCTTAACAAAATCTGTAGATGCAGACCTATCCAAAGGCAATCTAAAATAGCGATGAGCCGAGGACAACTCAAAGATTAATTGTCACAATATTTCATTTGGCAAAACATCATGCAATAAAAGATCCAGTTATATGTGCAGTAAGCACAAACAACAACTCTAAATATCACACGCTTCATGTTATAAAAAGTAGGTACCATTAAATGGTTTGAGGGGAAAAGTCATAATAAATCTTCGAATAAGGTTAAAACTGCAAGAACAGTGAAATAAATAGCACTGTTTTGGAATCTGTTCCATATTACCAATGAGCTTAATGAAGATAAACATAAAAAGGTAAATATCATGAAATGACATACACTTGGAATTTTTACTGCTTCCTTCAGAATAACTGCTGCTTCCTTTCTCGACTCGTCACTCATCCGTAAGAAACACTTGAATAGAATAAAAGGAATTACCTTTCTGAAGATCAATCAGTAAAGGATGACCACTTCCTGTTAAACTTCAAAATCTATTTGGACCAATTCATTTGATCAAAAAACATCTTGTTGTTTACTGCTACACTCAGATTCAATAACTAAAGGGAATATCTTTTGCATATTATCCTGTATGCTTTTATCAGTGTTTCTCCTCCAAGCAAGAATGGTGTTTTTGGGAGCAATATAAGCACTCGGCAACTATTCCAAAAAACATCGCACCACCAAAATCCCATTATCAACAAAAGCAAAATAAGTACCACATTCCCTCCCCAAGGCCTCTAATTCTTCAATTAGGATGATTTAATAAGAATCACCTGCCACCAACAAACAGAGCAAGCACATAATATGTTAGTTAGTTGGTCCTAATTAACTTCAAGCCATTTTAACAAAAGAAAGGCTATCTCATTAACGTTTTGAAACAACAGTGGGTAAAAAAACAGAAAGCATGGCATTCCTTTGCTTAGATTCATGAATTCATTTTTCCTGGAAGATGCACATGTCAGAAGGGTTATAGTAACGTCCACTGAAGTTCACACGAGAAAACTCGGTGGATTTTGTTGTTGAAAATAAAAGCACACACATGATTGCTTTAGAATCATCTGATCTACATCAACATTGAACAATAAATATTTTGTTCATATCATCAACTAAATGGGGTTCATAAGGCACCATGGATTGATATCAGAATGAGGTGATGCAGACTACAACAGATAGGTCATATAATATAATTACAGTATGCGGTTAGTGACTGCTCATTAGCAAGGAATTAAAAGTAAAGATTACCTAACCCTTTACATGCCAACACAAATTAACCTTTGTGCTTCTGACATGTGGCCATACTGACAATGTCACATATTATTCTAGGTCTTAAGGATGTCATTTCAGTCCTAACACAATAGATAAATGCAAAGGGTAGCCCCTATCCCAAATAATTCCAGAATAACATATCTGGTTCGCTAAAAGTTTCTGTAAAGAAATAGGAGTAAATCCCCAAAAATCAAGTAATTCAACACCAATGACTAACAATTTCTTTATGCCCCCATCAAGCGACCATGGCACAAAAATTAAGTTACGGAATCCCAAATTTTGCAAGCAATCCCGTAGCTTCAAATCTGCTACATCAATCAAGCAAGGGAAATACACAAGTCGTCATAATACCTCTAAAAAAGGCTCTCTTGGTGGCAGACAGCTTGCTCCGGACTCCCTAGCCATGAACATAATTGATTAACCATCACATCAGCATCCACTCAAATTATCTAAAGGGGGTTTGTTCTTCGTGATGGTCTGCACAGGACAATTTTTTCAAGTAATATTGTTGATTATTTTCTTACATGCCTATACAATCTACATTGCATAACCTACGAAATAAGTCAATAAAGGGTCCTGCTAATACTAACTGAATAGTTTTACAAAAAACAGGGGGCGTATTTATAGGAATGGATGCCTCTCTCTCTCTGTCACCTAAACGTTTGGTTTTCATTCTGTTCAATGCGTTTGTTTTTAGATAATTTTTATTCATGGAAAGTGAACCAATGGCAGAAACTTTGCACATACATTAAACCATAGGGAATAAAACAATGAGACAACCTGAAAGTAGGAATACAGGAAACCCAGGAGCTTAATGGAGAAGCTCTACTTGATCCAGGGAAATTGTAATGCAAAGGCATATCAAAGATGTGTAAATGATTCAGAGAAATCGATTTCAGCTGCCAAATCACAGCGGAGAGCACGAACAGTGAGCCTTAAAACATTTAAACAAACCAAATTGGGCAACGAAAAGAGTACAAACCCTATGCAAAGTGCTCGTGTAGCTATAGAAAGAGGCTGAACCGAGGAGATAGGAGATGAAGGGTATGTGCAGAATGGAGGGCTTGGATGGATGGAGGAAGCTCCAAAGGCACCAGACCATCGACAAAGCTATCTGACGCATGTTAGTGAGTTGTAGGAATCAGTATTCTATTCATTTGCATACCAGAATAAAAATCATCATTTAATTTCGGTGCGTTGAGCCTTGATAGGTTTTTCTATAAATAACACATGGGAGTAATGCAATAACTGAGAAAAATATGCGGTAGAACATACCTTTCCGCCGGCTAGGAAAATCAAAGCTCTGCGTCAAAGTAGACAGTACAAAAGATCATTCATAATAACTTTTTCTCCATCGAAACTCTGCAAGCAAACAGTCCAAAAGCCTTTGTTCAAAAAACCATGAAAAACTTAAAGAAAATGATCCAGTAACTAAACTACTTTATTAAGCTCACAAATACATGAATATGTTTAAAATCGGTCAGAACATGTTGTCCTAAACCTTGTTTGGCAAATTGTCGCATGCTTTAGCCTAAACCATATAAAGTTTATACAACAGCATCACATGAACTGTAATAAATGATTAAAAATATGAAAGAACATAGGAAGAACAGATCAGGCAGAGAAAACACATGAAAATATATAAGATAACCAATGTCAGTACATGTAGATTAACTGAAATACATTGGATCAGCCCAAAACACACAAAACATAACCAATGGAAGCATATAAAAGTAGAAATGCAGGAATATATTACGCATTGCAGTGGCACACTATCTAAGCTTATGGCATGAGCCGAGAAAATCTAGAAATGACCAAATGCGAGCTCATGCATTCAGCCATTCACAACTCTGTTTGTTTAGACACGTCCAAGATTCTAATTAATATATTAACAACACCATTACTTGAAGTGGCTAATAAGAAGCTCCTAATTAGTCTGACAAGCAATCTGTGCGTGCTGCAATCTTCAAGTATATTTTGTAACCAACTTATTCATTGATAATGAGAAGGAAGAACTACATGAGCAGCTGAGAGGACAGCAGCACAGAGGATGGCTTGTATACACTAAAATCCAATCTTGTTCCGCAATGGGATATGCAGCATACATATCCTCTGAAGCTATAATGCCAATGATCTGTTGTGATAAGTTTCCTCAAACTGATGATACAATATAAAATCATTTTGAGTAATAGGCAACCACACCATAACTGAATCTATCTGCAAGCAAAAGTCTCATTCCATTTTTGAAGCAAGCGTACAAAATCTGTAAATAAATATTACAGTACAGAGCAAACCTTTGTTGTGTTGTTTTTTCTTTTTTTTGAAAGATCCCGTGGTGAAAAAAAGCTTCTCCAAGTTATGTTGATATGATTCAAGCTCTGCGCAAATCCTAAACAAAATCAAATCAAGGAACAATTCATTTCACAGAAATGAATAATAAAGCTAGGAAGGTATTTTCACCCGGGGCTTGAATCATCAATCTCCCTGCGCCGGTCGACCTTCCTTTGTAACCACGATGAATCATTCCAGATACTTTTTTTCATGTATCAGCGGCGACTGTCTCTTTACTCCAAATGTATAGCTGCATGGCAGATGCGGAATCCTTCAGAACTCATCAGCTGACATAAAAGCGATGAAATTGTTAACACAACAGAAATAATTAAATGCTAAGTTTTACATAAAAGAGTTTTGTATTTACATATCTAAATCCATCTGCGCCTAACATTATCAAACTATAATAAATCAGTATACCACACTACACATTTATTCGACTTGCAATGAAACTTCAAGAAACATTATATATCAAGTAACAGGTAACTGTGTATGCAATGCAGAGAAAATTTCACTCCGACAGAGCAGTGACATAAAAGAGACCAGACTTCATTTCGGCGACCTTGCTTGGCGTAGTCTCTTTTCATCAGCCAATAGCTTTGCAAATCTGCAAATAAGGTGCTAATTAGCTCACAAGTAGATTCATGGTACAGTTATAATAACCTGATAGGTGGTGACGAGTTCACCTCTTGAGAACTTCCTCATTGTTTACCTCTGTCTCACCATAAGCAGACAACAACTCTGCAAATATGCAAAAATAATATCCATTTATTTTGGTTATTTGCATCAAATTAGGAACCAATTTATACATTTTTTTGAACTAAAAGCTAACAAAATTATTCACTATATAGAGCAGGGATACAGTAACAACCAATTTTGAAAGATCCATGTTGCACAAACATAAACATAAGCCATTTAACAGGGAGATGTGGGTCCAATTTCCCCCGTTTTGCTCCAGGCTGCATTTTTGCTTCTGAAGATTGCAGAAGGGGTTGAGTGCAATTGAATAAAATTGAATGTTCTTTTTATATCGATTGTGTCTAAATACAACAGCTATTCGCTATAGGCAAAAGGAATCGCAAATTCATGCAATCCCTCGTTCGTAAGGACATAGAGAGCTAATAAAATTCCATTATTATTTATTTATGCTCCCATTTTATAACGATTGCGACTAAATACAATAGCTCTTTGCAACAGGCAAAGGAATGCCCAAAATTATACAAACCCTCGTTCATAAGGATATAGAGAGCCAAAAGTTTCTGTTGTTGTTAACAACTTGTATTTATTTATACTCCAATATTCTCGCCAACAATCTAAAGGGCTGAGCCACCGCACCCTTCATTTGCATTGTCACATAAGAGTTATTTATCCGTGCATCATCTAAATTCAAAGAACATATCCTTGATGGACACAACTGAGAAAGAACAGCAGGTTGTAACGGAATGAAAGAGACAAGTAGACAACAGCACGACCTTCCAATGCATGAATGCAATCCTCATGGGCTGTACAAACTGGGAACTCAAATCGTTTGCATCTTTCCTTCCTTGCACACAATCATCTACCCTGCAAATAAGATCACACAGTTACTATCATCCTTATTGGTGCTGAGTAAATCAAATAGCAAGGACTAATAAGATGAGAATTTACCTTCCATGGCGTAGAATTGAGGAGGTAATTGGTTTAAGCAGCATGGAGGTAGAAGCCAGCAGAATCTATCGATGGCACGAAGGTTGCTATTGCATACAATAGAAATCAACACAAGTCAGTAAAAATCAAGAGAAGTGGACAACAGAAATCAGCAACCCATCACCTGCATTCTAGAACATACTTTCAACAACTATCATACTGTAAAACAACAAGGCACATCAGCCATCAACTTGAATTTTGCAGTGCTCCTGAATTTATTTGGGCGCCGGTACCCTTACTCCTGGAATGTAACAAAGGATCAATGGATTAGTACCAAAATAACCGATTATACCTTGCATATATTTATATGTATTCACTATTTTATTGACATATAGCAATACTATAAATGCCGAAAATGTATGCAGATCAACAAAACTGCACAAAAAACACCCATACACGACACTGAAAATCATATGAGCATATATAACTATTTTGTGGTTCAAATCTATAGAGACACTTTGGTAATATAGTTATAAAATATAGCTTCAACGAAATCTGCATTTATACATGGATATAACACTAACCAAATGTACAAATCTAGCATCAACAATAGAGCTTCACAAGTAGCCTCAAGGATTTCTTTAGTTTCCATTGCCAGCAATGTAAGCGGTAATATAGTTATGAAGAAACAAATTATGCATTGCAAAAACAGAGCATCTAAAAAAAAGAATGAATAGGTGACATCAAACCTACAACAAATATATACCAACTATTGCCGGTTGATTTACTCACTAATCAGCAGAATACACTTATATTTGAGGTTCTAGATAAAAAAAAGCTTGAGAAAAAGCTGACAATACACATGAGAAGATGAACAAAAAGGATAGAAGGAAGCGATAGAAGTATACCTTAAATCGAATAGCTTAATTGAGTATCTTGGCCAACCCTTTGTACCTCTCATATGTAGTTCTGAGGCAAAGAACAGAGAATAATCATTTGAATCGAGTGCACAACTGTAGACTTGAATGGAAGAGGAATGGTCAAGCACGGTATAGTAGAGTAGGACTGTGAAAGCTAGAAATTTGTCCTTACAACGATGGAGACGTGCTACCAAAACGTAAGTTGGAGGAGATGAGGATCATACTACATACCGGCAGCCTTCCCGGTGTCAGTCTTGATCATGGACACTGGCCTGCTGTAGCCGCCTCTGGTCGCCTGCCAACACCCACGATGGGCCATGATGGACGACGTGTACCTGATTCCACAAGGAAGACGATCGAGGGCCGTCGCTCACAGCGCCGCTCTTGTCTTGACCGCCGCCGCCACCTGTCTAGGGAAACTTTTCTTTCCCTGAACTTGGTGAACCTTTAGCTTGTGTGCCTGAGATACTCTGCAAATGCCAAATGGCATCAGAACAATCACGATTATTTAATGTAAAAGGGACGTCATTGTATTTACTGATCTGAAAGTGTTGTATATGATAAAATCAAAATAGCTAGAAGCCTAAAAGAGACCCAACAATACTTTCAACAGGTTGCTGTTTATGCAAGCAGTAGTATGCTTTAACCTCATAAATCAAAACATAACATGTTCAAGGCCAAAAATGTTGACCAAAATAAAGTGGTATCAAGCCTATTTAAATTCATGACCGGTGCAGCCTCCTAGCTTAATAAATATATAATGGCAGTTCTGGCTGGTACTTAACATGGAGCAGCGGCAACCTCATATACTCAACAGACAACATCAACCTATAAAGAAAATGTGAACCAAATCAAAGTGGCATTGCTCCAAACCATAGAGCATACCTGAAAATCCACTTCTCCATATCTTTTCTCTCAAATAGAGGCATGCTGAATCCCTCACGTAGGAGGTTGCCAGTGCGTACGTCAAGCCAACAAAAAAGAATAGGAGAGCCCAACCTACAAAAAAAAGAATGCAATTCTTTTACAACAACGAATCGTAGAGCAAGCAAATGACAAGGGACCAAAAGAGAAGTAATCAACATGGCTCAGCATGCAAGCGCACGGCGTCATCTGCCACTGCAGCAGCTTGGATTTTCATCGAACGCCTTATAGGTAGATACAAAAACGAATCTACACAAACAGGGATGAGATATTCTGTTGTTAAATTGAAAAAATAAGTGAAAAGCAGAGGGGAGAAGGCAAATTAGGAGGGGGGTGAAGAGGTGTGGGTACCTGTAGAGGCCAGATGCGGCAGAGGATCGGCCACCCGTGCTTCTCCTCTTGACCACGACCACGACGCCGCCCGAACTCCCGCCATGCTCCGCCACAACCAGGCCACCCGTGCTTCAGCTGCGGCGGCCACCCGTGCTATGACGACCCCGGCTTAATCATGCACTAACCATACACGCAAATGCACATGATCAAGCCTAAGGACTCACTTGAAGATATCACAACACAACTCTAAAACATAAATAAAGTCATACAAGCTTTATATTACAAGCCAGGACCTCGAGGGCTCGAATACATAGCTCGATGGCATACAAGTGTCAGCGGAAGCATCAGATATCTGGGTACAGATATATTACAGAAATAGAGATAAGCCTTCACAGAGGCGGGGCAAAGCAAAATACTACGATCGAAAGGCGTAGGCCTCCTGCCTAGGACCCTCCGAATCCAACTCCTGGTCGTCCATCGGCTCCTCGTAGTAGTACTCGCCGGGAGGGTAGTAGTAGTAGCTGTAGTCGTCGACGGGGGCAGCTAACTCAGGGGCACCGTCATCTGGCGGCGTCAATTGGATATGGGGGAAAAAGAAAGTAAAGCAAACGTGAGTACTCATCCGAAGTACTCAGCAAGCGAGGATCTACACTACATATGCAACATTTTCAAAGGGGGCTGTAAATGTGGACTGGGCTGCAGAAATGCCAGAGTAGAGGGGGAAAGCCTAGTCCTATCGAAGACTAGCATCTTAAATCATCTTCATCAGTCTTGCAGCATTAGAAGAGTGCAGATTAACATAATGTAAAGTATAGCAGTGTCATCAACCTCGGCCAGAGATTCTTCCTCGACTCCCTGCGAGAAAGCAATCCCAGAGCCATACTATCCAGTTCATCTCAAGTCATCAGTTCTAGTTGTACCGATCGGGATACAACTCCGAGTGTCTGTTACCGTAGGACAGGCTATCGATAGATTAGTTCTTCCCTGCTGGGGTGCACCAACTTACCCACCACGCTCGCTTAACTCCGGCCGGACACACTTTTCTGGGTCATGCCCGGCCTCGGCTAAGCAACACGCCGCAACCCGACCAAAAACTTAACAGAGAGGTCAGCATGCCGGACTAAACCTATGCCCACAGGGGTCTTGGGCCTTCGCCCCGGGAACTCCTGCACGTTACTAGGGATGGCAATGGGTAGGGTATGGGCGGGTACGAACTTTTTGTGCCCAAACCCATACCCAAAACTTTTTTCTATACCCACCCATTTCAATATCCATGGGCACAAATTGGTACCCATGCCCATACCCATCGGGTATCTTATACCCAATGGGTATCCCATGGGTACAATATATAACATTGGCATGATAAAGGTAAGACAAGAAAAGGGCCTAAAACTAAAGTTAGGTACTCGGCCATCACAATCTGGTTTGCACTTACATCAAAATTTCACAATGACAATTGACACACAAATGTCTTAATCTCCATTACAAACTAACTTTGAAAAAAAATAAAGTTTGTAAACTTGCAATGCTAATTACTGTAGGTTTACCCAGATATTACAGGGTTTAATTTTTTTATTAATTTTTCTGGGTATCCATTGGGTTACCCCTGGGTATAATTTCATACCCATACCCTACCCATGCATTTTGGGGGTATGGATACCCATTACCCATGGGTATGAACTGGTAGAAAGTCTCACCCATGCCCACTGTTTTCGGGTAGGGTACCCGCGGGTACCCATACCCATGGGCAAAACTGCCATCCCTACACGTTACGTTCACGGCTGAGAGCAGACCTAGCAACCCCTTAATACAAGCGCAGTTGCGTAACCAGTCCAACTCGGCGCGCGCCGCTCAATCGCTGATGTCCATTAAGCTTCGGCTGAAGTATACGACGCAGAACGCCCATACTATGCCCACGTGATGGTTAGTGCTATCAGGCCAGAGGCCCCTCGGATCAAATACCCAAACCGTTAGTGGATTAGGAGCATGCGGTAACAAGCGGAGACTCACGATCGATGTGACCCTGTCGCCCCGTCTCGAGGACTTGCGGCAAGGGCTAAGAATGCCTGGCCACGCCTCGTAGTTATCTCGCGGGCACCTCTTAGGTCAACCCGACTCCACATCACTTCGCATTCATGCTCGCGCGGGTACCCCTCAGGGCCGACCCGTCTTTAGTATCATGATTCAGTGTTCAGTCATAGTAACCAAGGTCTCCGTGTGTCTGACACCAAGGGGTAACCCTGAGGAATCACCCTCGATGGGATCCCACTCGATGCTATCATCAAGGTGAATGAAGGAGGAATCACCCTCGAGGTGCACACTTGAACGGTTGCACGACGGCGTCGGTATCGGGGGTGGTGTAGGAGGAATCACCCTCGCTTACCATGACCGATTAACTAACCTACAAGGTTATCATCAGAAGTGCTGATGAGGTATCACCCTCGGCACTCGATAGTAACCCAGTAGTGTCGAGCAAATTAAGGGGGAAGTGACGTGCGGTGCCAGGGTCTGATCTTCGATCTCGTTGCTCGGGTCTTCTGAGAGTCCAGTGGGGCAGTCGGGATAAATGGGGTCTCTGGTGGTCTCTACCCAACCTATTCTATACAGTTAGGATAACAAATGAGTATCAACAGCAGGTTACAAGTAAACAGGCTATGCAGCAAATATAGGACAACAGTAGCAGCAGTAACTTCTAATGCAAGCATAAGAGAGAAGAGAGTGGGCGATATCGGAATGCTCAAAATGGGGGTGCTTGCCTGTTTGCTCTGCGGCAAGGGCAAGGTCTTCAGTGGTGTCGTCGGGCTCCTGAGCAGCGTCGACCTCGGGAGCTACGTCGACCTCGGGGTCTACCGAGAGGGAAGAGAGGGGGAGGAAACAAGTAAATACACAACAACGATGCAATACAGGGCATGCTACGACTATGATGCAACGCAGGGTTGCCTGAAGTATGCCTAAGTCATTTTCAGTTACTATAGGATTAACGCGGGATTTCTTAATCGGAGTGTGTGCTCAATTCATATACCGGAATCGGGCTCGGAGTTATGAGTTCTCCTACGTAGGAGGTTCCAGCATCGAAACAGACAACATGATCAGATTCGTCTCGTCGTTCTGAGCAACTTTCATGATTTAAGTTTTTCAATCCGAGCTACGGTTTAAAAGTTATTAATTTTTAAAGATTAAATGATTTTCTGGAATTTCTGGATTTATTAGTTCGAATTTGAACAGTAACCGGAAACGCTGGGTGCACCCGGTGCACTGCACCCAGTGTGCACCAGAGAGGCTGATCTGTGGGTCCAGTCAACTGCTGACTCAGCAGTTGACTGGTCCACGGTTGACTAGTCAAAGGGCTAGGGGTGCCACATGTCAATGTCTTACTAAATAGCTGGGGTTATTTATTTTTAACCGTGTTTTGATTAGGTGACTGGGGTCCACACGTCAGTCTCTCTGGGTTTAATTAACAACATCATTAAGCTTAAGCTAATCCGCCACGTCAGCTAACCGGAGGTTACCCGCCGGTGTTAAACAGAGGGAGGCGGCGCACCTCGTCCGGCTAGCTCCAGCGACGAGAGCTCGAGCGGATGGGCTCGTTGGGATGCTTGGGTTGCGGCGCATCCAATGGTGCTTGAGGGGCTGCCAGTGGTGGCGCGTAGCAGCGGCGGCGGCAAACAAGTGCGGCGGCCGGAGTGTGACCAGCACGGACGCGGTGTCGTGGTGCGAAGCAGGCTGATCTGAGAGGCGCGCAGGGTTCCTGCGGAGGCCAGTAGCACGCTGGCATAGTCTGTTCGTGCGGACGAGCTCGGGTGCGAGGATTTGGTTGGCAATGGTGGACGGCGGCGCAGGAGCTCTTGGGAGCGGCGGCTACGGCATGCAATCGAACTAGGGGAGCGAGGGGAACACACGGGGCTCACAGCGATGACGAGGAGATGCTCGTTGTGGCCAGGGAGGTTGCCGTGCAGCGGATTGACGGCGAAGCAGTGGCGATCTCCGACGAAGGGGACCGGCGGATGCGGCTTCATCTTGGTGTTCTAGCTCGAGGTAGTCCATGTCGAGGTCGAGGACGACGGCCTATGTCTTCTGGACAAGTCTGCGCTGTGAGGGAAGGCCAGTGGCCACGCCATTGACGAGGCAGCGGCAAACTCGCTCGGGCGAGCAAGATGGAGAGGGAGAGGGGCGATTGAGGGGGAGAGTGAGCGAGGGAGGGAGAGAAAGAAATGGCCAGGGGGAACGAGGGCGTCCGGGAGCCTTATCCCCTCCTCCAGCTGCTGCGGCGTCGTGGTGAGCAGGGGACGGTGCGGCGGCGTCTGGCCATGGAGGCGCCGACACGCAGGGGAGAGAGTAGGTGGACGAGGCAGTAGATGGGCTGGGGCCCGTACTGTAGCACTGGGCCTTAGTGCCCAGGGGCTCTTTTCCTTTTCTTTAATTTATCTCCGTTTCTTTTTACTGTAATTGCTTTGCAATATTTTAGGCTACCAATAGGATTTTGCAAAATGTGGTTCTTGTCCACATAATTATATTGCAAAGTTTTGTGTTGGCACAAAAAGTTTGGGAGTCATTTGAAGTCATTGGAATTTTCCAAAAATGAAAGTGGATTTAATAATGTTGTTTTGGGTACTGTTTTAAATAGATTTGGGGCATTTTAATAATTCAAATAATGTTGGTTTCACTTTTACATTTCCTTAGGGAATATTTGCAACTTTATGAACTATTTATTTCCTGGATTTGAACAACTTTTAAGTTCACCTTAAATTTGAATTCTCAATTTGAATTGAAATTTGAAATGAGCTATGATCCAAGTGATGATCAAGCACTGTTAATCATGGTGACTTGGCATTATCAGAGGGTGATCACTGTAGTCCGATGCTGGGGATGTTACACGTGCTCCCTTCTCCAACGCCATCTTTCCACTGCCTGGATCTCGTTTTCCTCCTCCAACGCCATCTTCCCATCTCCACCTCCCCATGGAAAGGGCAAGACAGGAGGCATCGACCGGCGGGAGGCGCCATCAGCAAGGAAGAGAGGAAGAGGCAGTGCAGGAAGGAGGAGGCCGTTGCGAGGAGAGGAGGGGAAAGAGGAGATGTCAGGGGAGGAGAGAGGATGCGGTGGCGGCGGCGGCGGCTGGGAATTGGGAGGAGATGGGTGACCTCTTTTCACCGCGGGGGAATCGCGTCTAGGTTAATCCCTGCCTCGGAAGTGGAAAAGAGAGACAAGGGGAGATGGGGGGCTCGGGACTTATCTCTCCCCGTGCTGCTACAGTAAATCGCGAGGCACTGTTCATGGCGCAAAAAAGGAGACATGGCCACGGCCGCTAGTTGGGCGCACTCGCTCATCTTTTATATGTTCTGATGAGAATCTGAGACACCACCTCTGCTACATTGGATGAGAATCCTCTGAGATCTGCGACAGCATGGACTTATCCTTCCTCCAGACAATTGGATGTAGTTTCACTTGGTGACCATTCTCCTCGCAGGTGGTGGCCGGAGTTTGTAGTTGCAGGAGGCACCGTGGTTGCTCAACGTTGATGTCACGCGGTGTTGGTTGTCTAAACAAACGAGACCATCTTATAGAAAAAAATTATGCACCACGGGCTATCCTAGCCAATAGGGTGATACCTTGTTCTCTGGTGTTGGTTGTCTAGACTCTCTAATGTCACAGGAGAAATTCTTTGCTTTTTCCTTTCGATTCTCCTTTTCGTTAAATGTTTCAAACTTTTCACTTTCCCTACCATAATGAAATGGACAGAGCACCTGCCTTTACGTTAAAATAATATAAAGGGCAACTGAATCTTTTTATCGGGAAAGGGCAGCTGTCAATTTAGCTAGACATAAGTTATTTGCACTTCGTCAAATTGTTTTGATTTAATTATTTACTTACACTTTCCAATAATTGATCATAATTATGTGTATTGCTTGGTGATAAGTAGTGTCGTAAAAAAGGATGAACCACTTAGAGGACAACCTCCAGACGCTAACGTATAATCATCCAAAACTAGCTTGACTCACTTAAGTAATATTCATGACTATATTCTTATTGATGACCCATCTCCTTGCTTCTAAGGCGGCCGTGTGTCGCTCCTATTTCGGATCTCCAACGTCGTGCTCCTCGCTCCCGTGCGGCCGCGCCAGGCCGCACCGAGGCGCCCCCGCTCGCCATCTCTAGACCTCCTCCGTGCCAAGTCCTCCCCTCCCACCGCCGTTGCTACCGAGAGCCAAAGCCTGTGTGGCGCGGTGGCAGATCTCCTTGGCTAAAGTTCAGGACCGCAGCGGCGGCTCGTTCCAGCCGTTCAATGACAGTGACGTGGGGTGGGGGCAGTGGCCAGGATCAACAAGCTTGCCGCGGCGGATGGCGCGAAGGCCAGCGGGAGGCCGCGGCAGTGGTTGGGCCCGATTTGGACTCATATGGGTTGGGACAGGCAGCGACCCAGGCTGCAGTACCTGTTGCGTCTCGTCGACTCCGACGACGGCAAGCGGGCTCCTGGGTTCGTCACCCAGCACGAGGAAACCGGAGGCTCCGACCCCGGGAGTGGCAGTGGTGGCCTCCTCCTCCGCCGGAGGTGGTCAGCCGACTGGTTGTAGCGGATCCCTAGATGCCACGGCTAGTCCCAACAGCGAGTTGGGAAGGTGTGGCTACCGGTGAAAACTGAGCTCAGTCAGGCGATGGCGGCGTCTACGCTTTGTTACCTTCTTGAAGGCATCGCCATTGTAGACACCGTTTATCCACTCGCGCTGCTTCAGGGGAAACCCGAGATCCGAGTATCCCGGATCGGACGATCGCGACGCTCTCGGTGTCGCTCTCCCTCATGAGGGCATTATTTGGGAGCAGTTGCTGGACAGAGGATGCAGGCGGAGCAGTGTTTCATGTGACGCATCGACGACATGGAGTCTCAGCGGCTTGGCGCGGCAGTGTCTCGGCGATGAATGTGTGATGATGACCGCACGTAGGGAGGTGGCGTTGTTTGGCGCCATGGTGGCGTCAACGGCAGGCCTGGCATGGTTGATGCGTCATTATCTGCACCGAAGATGGTATGATAGAAGACGGTGGCTACGGCCTCTGCAGCATGTGCATGCGGTACCTGCTGAGAGTGAGCCGGATCGGTGTGTGACCCAGACCCGACAATTCGGCTTGGTTGGTGCCTCCGGCATTACATGTTGGGCTTTGGTGTGAGGTCTGGGTATGCGGCCCCAACAATCTGATCACCTTCATCAAGTTGATAGGAGTAGCGACACTTGTTGTCAAGATGGTGCTTCGGACTTATTGATATATTACTTTATAAGGTCTTGATGAATAATTAATAAAAATGGCTGCATGCATCGCCCTGATGCAGAGGCCGGGGGTCATCCTCCTTTTCGAAAAACAAAAATTTCTTACCCCCCTTGACTCGTTTCGTAAGAAAAGACGAGATTGATAGATTGAATCCACTACAAGATGGCACATACTTAATCAAGAAACTAGTTTAACTCAAAAAATTTATATTTATGTTACAACAGTATGCCTATCAAACAACACAAGATCAGTTTATCAATGTATGATGCATCCAATTAAATTTTGATGACCATTTGTCTTTCTTCTGGACATCACTATACTTTGCTCACGGCAAGACAAACAATAATGCTCAGCCTAATAACAGAGAAGCAAATGACATATCGATCCAGGTACCCCCCCCCCTCTGTTCTATAATGTACTAAGTTTACAGAGAAAACTATCTATATATACAACATGAAAATATAATTGATGATGTATCCAATGATATGCATTTGGTATTTTAAATGTACATATATTTGTTTATAAACATGATCAAAGTTTGTAATGTCTGACTTTTGAAAATATCTATACGCACTACAATGTGGAACGGAGGGAGTATTAGAAGATCTGGGAAGCCCATAGATTGCTAGAGCAAGAACATTAGCACTGAAGAGTCAATGTTCTATCCAAAATTGGCATGCGCTTAGCTCGAGTATAATCTTGGATAGTAATGGAATAAAACTGATTGATATGATCACCATACCGATTTTTAGTACTAGAATTAGTATTGCAATAATAATAACTTGCCATATTTATATAGTACTAACTCATGTGGTCGCAATGCTGAAAACTAGTATTTTGCTAGAGGAACAACAATTGTCACTGGCTAAATAGTTTACTAAAATTTCATTGTAATAATAATCAAAACTATTACAATCAAATGATCGGATGTTTCTCTTTGAGTTGAAGGCTAATAATTCTTTAGAAAACAAGACTTTTTTTTGCAAATATTAATTCCAACCATCAGATCAATCGAGATCGAGAACTATGAATTGGCGGACGCATGGTAGCTAAGGATATTAATTTTGCACTTTGATTACAAACATTATCTACATTTGTCCTTATGGTCAGGAGCTAGCATATCTCTTTTCAAAATGGATCAATGAAGCAATAGTACACTAGCGCCACTATATATTTGGGAAGTGTCGGGAGCTAGCCATCATCAGTCTCTCCCTTGGGCCTTGTTGGTTTGCCACTGCTTGTAACAACACGAAAATACGTACGCAGTGGAGGAGAAAGAGAGGGTAAGCTATAAAAGGGGGAAATAAAATAAATAACTCTTAGATACTAGTACTGTAGTACATCCCAGCAACATTCAAATGGAGGAGAAAGATCTAGTGAAGTGTAGTAATCAACTAATCATAAATCTGTTAGTGAGGGAATAGGAGGCGTCGGGAAGAAATATATGTCTGTGTGCAGAGTTAGGCAACGGGGTGTGCCCGTGGTTCATTGAGAGCTAAGCTTCAACATTCCTATTTGACGAGTAACTTGAGAAACCGCCTCTGCTACATTGGACGAGAATCCTCTGAGATCTGCAACACTGAGTACATAGCCTTCCAGCAGATTCCTATTCATGGAGTCAACTGGAGGCAGTTTCACTGGGTAACCATTCTCCTCGCAGGTGGCGGCCGGAGTTTGCAGTTGCAGGGAGCACTGACGTTGCTCAACGTTGGGAGATTTAATTTGATGTGTGGCAATAGCGACCCAGCAGCGCTCTCAGGACATGTCTCTTCCTCGGTCGATGCTTGTGTCTCAAGGTCATGCACGTTTCATACTGCAGCCCAAGACGCCGTAGTAAAGCGGAGAAGATGATACATCTGAAGCTGTTGTTTTCCTGAAGGGTCCTCCCCTAATAAGTCTCGCCCATGGCTGCAGAAGTAACGTGATGGAAACTGCCAAACTATCCTCAATTTGTGAACTCCACTCAAACATTCATCGTCCAATTTTTTTGACATCCAAGGAGTTTGGTTGACTCGTGTGTGTATGCAACAGGGAGAGATAATGAATGCGTTGCTCATGAGCTAGCTTGTTTGCCTAGAGATTCAGGTGTCTATTTTTTTGTTAGGCGGTTATGCCTCACAACATCCGTGAGCATTGATCTTTCAGGATCTTACTGAATGCAGTTTCTTAAATATTTTTATCTGGTTCAAATGAAACTGAAACTGGAATTTGCATTGAAGATAAATTGTGCAATATCAAGAATTACTTTTGTGGGATATGATGGTGACTGGTGAGCATTAATCTTTCAGGATCTTCTTGAATGCAGATTGTCAAATATGTTTAGAGCATCCACAGCCGGACTTGGCAAATCCGACCCCTCAAATGCCTGTGCCCAGACGCGTCCGCGGACAGTGACCGGTCACTTCTCAAAAAATGCATTCCACATCCGGATACCTCAAATTAGAAACCTCAAATCCATATTATTACATGCAACGTGAAACCTAATCTACGCGGAGCTCGTCCGGTTCCGCTTCCCGCTCGCCCGGCTCCGCCCTGGCCATGTCCGGCGGCCGGCTGCACTCCTCGGAGTGTTGGGCCGGTCGCCGGCAAGGTAGGGTAGGGCATGGGACACGAGCTGGCTCACGGGACTCAAGGCCCCGCCGTCTCCCATGCCCTGTTCTTCCTCGTCGGAGACCGGAACCCGAACGGTGCCGGTGGACGTCAGATCGATGATGGATCCGTCCGGGGACGAGCCGCCGACGTCCACCACAATGTGATTGCGGCGCCCGGACTGATGCACCATAGGGGGCGCCGGAGAATGTGACTCCGCCTTGCCGACGTCCGCCGCCGCGAGGGCTGCCGAAGCCTCCCGTGCGCGGTGCCTTGCACGGTGTGCACGCCGTGCCATGGCCTCATCCCCAATATCGGCGCATCACCGGAGGGGTTGCATGTTCGCCAGCGCATTTGGACGCCAGACGGACCGCACGGCCTCCGGCGAGGCAGCTACGGCCGGCCGCCAGATCCATGCCCCATTTGGGCGGACGCAATGGATTCCCGACGGAGTCCGAGCGCAGCCATCCACGAGCCTCCTCCCGGGCGGGGCGGAGCGCAAGCCGGACGGCCATCTCCTCCTCGGGGCCGCACGGGATGAGCTCGGGGTCGACGGATCTGGAGGTGAAGGACTCGGATCCGCTGCCCGCCATGCCGGAGACGACCGGAAGGAGCCGAAGACGAATTTGGGTGGCGGAGGGAAGTGTAGGGGAGGGGAGTGAAGTGGTTAGGGTTTGGTCCGGCGAGCGGATGGGGGGATTTTATGTGGGGTCGGGTGGGCCAGCGTTGGCCGGGTCCGACGTGGCGGGCGTGCCCGAGCGTGCCCGAATGCTCCCATATTTGGGCTGGATATGAGGGGTGTCAGTTAGCCTGGGCGTTTGAGGAGTCCGTCTGGGTCAAAAAATCATGATCGGGCGACCCGGCCGGGCGTATAAGACGGGTTTGAGAGATCCGGCTGTAGGTGCTCTTATGTGGTCCAAATGAAACCAAAACTAGAATTGCATTGAAGATGAAATTGTGCAAAACTCGTTCCGCACTTTCCAAATGATAACAAATCAGTTCACTACTAGTTGACTCAACAAAGCAGGAATTACAAGCCATGGTAGTTTGGGAACAAGGGACACCACGAAGTTAACCACGAAGGTGGAAGCACAAGCCATGCCACGCCAGGCCGGTACCAAGGTGGGAGAAAAACAGTGGCCGCAGCCTTCCGAGTTCCGATCCACCAAGCGACCCTCCTTCCCCGCCGCCACCTCTGTTCTGTTTGTAGTTACTCATCTCTCTAAACAACTTCTCGTGAACTGAAACGTCTCTCACCCGTATGGCACGCGGCAAACCTGTACTTTTTTGTGTTCCTTTATTTGTCTAATAACTTGTATATCGGACGGGGCCTTAGGCCCAATTGTGTCGGTCAACTAATCAGCCCAGATGTTGAAATTCGATGCGTCCGGATGAGCTCAAGCGAAGTAGACATCTCTCGCTCGCTCGCACCAATTGGCTACATAGTAATTTTAGTAAGGGCATCGCGAATCAACTTGTGGTTGGATGGTTAGGTGGACAGTGGTATCCCAAGCTCATCAGGGTTCAAATCCTGGTGCTCGCATTTATTCTGGATTTATTTCAGGAATTCCGACAATGCGCGCTCAGTGGGAGGAGACGTTTCCGTCGACTATGAGGCGCCTACAGTGACTTCGTAAAATCTCCAACGCTGATCCTCAAACCCCTCACATCCGCATGCTAGCCCAGAGTCATAGCCGGCATTGATGACGTGTGATTTGATCGGACGTTAGGTCGTGCTGGCCGACTTGAACACTCGGGCGATGCCGCTTCATTTGGACACGTTGTCCTGAGAAACCAACTAGCCGCTGGGCCACATTGAAGTGGGTTGACCATCAGTTTGCCTAGCCACATCTATTTAAGCATGGCGCCTACGTCGGTAGCGTCCACAACGCACTCTCCACTTCGCATGTCCGCCACTTCCCTCTTCCCCCACCCACGCTGAGGCAAGTCCCGGAACTCAGCGCGAGGTGGAGGCTCCGGATTCGTCTCCAGATCATGGCGCTGTTACCCTCGCTCTCTGGGGCTGTCTTGCTCCTCGGAAGTTGGCTCCTCCACGAAGGAAATCTTCGTATCCTCTGGCGACGAGGAGGACCAGCCGCCGACATAGACGCCCGTCCTCTCGCAGGACGCGGTGTATGAGGTGACGGATACCGAGTACGAGGAGCAGATGGAGCTGATACTTTGGCACTCGCTTCTAAACGACATCAAGTCAGACCCGTTGTCACCTGATAACCCATAAGTATAGGGGATCGCAACAGTTTTCGAGGATAGAGTATTCAACCCAAATTTATAGATTCGACACAAGGGGAGCCAAAGAATATTTACAAGTATTAGCAGTTGAGTTGTCAATTCAAGCACACCTGGAGATTAAGTATCTGCAGCAAAGTGATCAGTAGCACAGTAATATGATAATTTTGATAGCAGTGGTAATAGCAGTAGTAACGATAACAGTGATAGCAATGATTCTGTAGCAAGTGTAACAGTAGCAATGGCAGTAGTAACTTAGCAAGAGCAATATGTGGGAAATTCGTAGGCATTGGAACGCTGAATTCATTGGATGATATTCATCATATAACAGTCATAACCTAGGGCGATACAAAACTAGCTCCAGTTCATAAATATGCATGTATTCCGTATATAGTCATACGTGCTTATGGAAAAGAACTTGCATGACATCTTTTGTCCTACCCTCCCGTGGCAGCGGGGTCCATAAGGAAACTAAGGGATATTAAAGCCTCCTTTCAATAGAGAACCGGAACAAAGCATTAACACATAGTGAATACATGAACTCCTCAAACTACGGTCATCACCGGAAGGTATCCCAATTACTGTCACCCTGGGGTTTACGCATCATAACACGTAATAGGTGAATCTGACTTGCAAGATCGTATCTAGAACATAGATATAATGGTGAAAACATAAACAGTTCAGATCTGAAATCATGGCACCCGGGCCCTAAGTGACAAGCATTAAGCATGGCAAAATCATAACAACATCAATCTCAGAACATAGTGGATACTAGGGATCAAGCCCTAACAAAACTAACTCGATTACATGATGAATCTCATCCAACTCTTCACCGACCAGCGAGTCTACGAAGGAATTACTCACTCCCGGTGGGGAGCATCATGGAATTGGTGATGAAGAAGGGTTGGTGATGACGAAGACCGAAAATTCCCCTCTCCGGAGCCCCGAACGGGCTCCAGATCTGGCCTCCCGATGAAGAACAGGAGGTGGCGGCGGCTCCGTATCATGAAACACGATGAAACTCCCTCTCCTATTTTTTCTCCGAAAATGGGATTTTATAGCATCGGAATTAGGGTCTGCGGGGCCACGAGGTGGGCACAACCCACCAGGGAACGCTAGAGGGAGGGGCATGCCCTGGTGTCTTGTGCCCAGCCAGGGGGCCCCTCCGGTGGTCCTTGTTTTCAGTATTTTTCTTTTATTGTAAAACAATTCTCCGAAAAGTTTCATTCCATTCCGAGAACTTTTATTTCTGCACAAAACAACACCATGGTAGTTCTGCTGAAAACAATGTCAGTCCGGGTTAGTTTCATTCAAATAATGCAAACTAGAGTTCAAAACAAAAGCAAAAGCGTTAGAAAAAGTAGATATGACAGAGACGTATCAACTCCCCCAAGCTTAAACCTTTGCTTGTCCTCAAGCAATTCAGTTGATAAACTTAAAGTGATAAAGAAAAACTTTTACAAACTCTTTTGTTCTTGTTTACATAAGTAAGCTTAAGTAGCACCCAGGTTTTCAGTAAATATTATGACTAACCATGTCAACAATAACTCGAAAAAATTATATTAATTCATATCAATAGCATAAGCAACTAGCAAGCAATAATAAGATATCTCAAATGACAACGCTTTGTCAAAACAACCATGATATAATATGACAATAATGGTATCTCGCTAGCCCTTTCTGAGACCGCAAAACATAAATGCAGAGCACCTCCAAAGTTCAAGCAGCGGCTAAACATTGTAATTCATGGTAGAAAAGATCCAGTCATGATGCACCCAACATTAACTATACACAATGCATGAGGATGACAATAGTGCTCTCAGGTCTGGCGTTTATTTGAGAAGGTGATGACTCAACATAAAATTAAATAGATAGTCCATTCGCAGAGGGAAGCAGGGATTTGCAGAGGTGCCAGAGCTCAAAGTTTTAAAAACAAATATAAATATAATTTTGGGAGGTACACCCTTCCTGTCAATGTTACGACCAAGAGTTATCAATATCTTTCATGCTAAACATATTAGTGGCAGTTCCCAAGCGATAAAAAGTAAAGGTTTACTTCTCCTCCACCAACAAACTCACTCCATGGCTAGCCGAATCCACGGGTGCCGTCCATACACTACTAGGGAAAAGCTTATAGGCAGACGCTTACTAGTAGCGTGGGTTTATACCTCTCGCTACTACTACTTACTAGTAGCGTGGGTTTATAATCCCCGCTACTACTAAGTTGATAGTAATAGCGCGGGTTTATAACCCTCGTTACTACTAAGTGGTCTCTGCCGTGCTCCCCGGGGACATGCCATAGTAGTAGCAAGGGGTATAAACCCGCGCTACTACTAAGTTGATAGTAGTAGCGCGGGTTTATAACCCTCACTACTACTAAGTGCTCTCTACCGTGCCCACCCGGGACAGGCCATAGTAGTAGCGAGGGGTATAAACCCGCGCTACTACTATCGACCCACCAAGACATGTGTACACATAGCGTGCGGAGGCCCAAATCCAAACCCACACTCTTCTGATTCCTCTTCTCCTCCCACCCGCAATTCCCTTCCTCACCCACCGCCACTGCCGGCCTCGCACCTCGGCGCCACTCACAAATCCGGCGACCTCCTCTCGCACTGCAGACCCCTCCCCTCCCCCTCCATCCTCCTTCTCCGCTGTTGGAAGGAGAGGGAAACCAGCAGAGCGTCGTCCATGGCGGCAGCCAGATCCGCCATGGACACAGCCACTTGCACCTCCTCGCCGGGTCAAGGGTCCCACAACAAGCAGCAGCAGGTCACCGGGCTTCATCTAGGGTTTCGGGCGTCGGCTCCAACTCCGGCGGCCACCAGTGAGTTCCTCCTCCTACTGCTCTCTATCTCTCTCTTCCTCTTTCTAATAATTTTCTCTTCTTTTGTAGTAGTAGTAGACGAGAGGTGCGAGCACAAGTTGGGTGGGGAAGCACCATCACCATGGACAACTTCATCCCCTCTAGGACCAGTAGCAGCCATGGATGGAGAGGACGATGACGCCCAGCAGAAGCAGCCGCCATGGATGGAATTTATTTTTTTAATTCTCAATTAGTTAGTAGTACCTGACCCACGCTACAACTAAGTAGTAGTAGCGCGGGTGGCAATTGCCCTACTACTACTAGAAGTAGCAGTAGCGCGGGTACCACCCGTGCTACTGCTAAAAGTTAGCTGTAGCGCCCTAGCAGTAGCGCAGGTCCCCGCGCTACTGCTAGGCAATTACCCCGCGCTACTACTAGGGTTTTCCCTAGTAGTGATACCAACATCAGTCCTAAGGGAGTTTTGTTTAATTATTTGCAATTTTTGAATTCGGGACTGGGCATCCCTATTACTGCCCCTCTCGTGCAAGGACGAGTGAATAAACACTCATCATGAGAATAACCCACTTAGTATGGAAGATACTGACCACCCCTGTCGCTCCATGAGTGGTTCAGACACACAAAACAGATGTTCATTTGAAATTTTAGAGGTGGCACATGCAAATTTACTTGGAACGGCAGGGTAATACCGCATATAGGTAGATATGGTGGACTCAGCCGGAATAACTTGGGTTTAAGAATTTTGATGCACAAGCAGTATTCCCGCTTAGTACAGGCGAAGGCTAGCAAATAGGTTGAGAAGCGGCCAGCTAGAGAGCGAAAACGGTCATGAACATGCGTTATGCATAATTAACATTGAATACTAGCATGAGTAGGATATGAACACCATGAAAATAAATATCGTAGAGGCTATGTTGGTTTTGATTCAACTACATGCATGAACATATGCTAAGTCAAGCCACTTGAAACATTCATAGGAGGATACCATCTCATCATACTACACCACAATCATTTGAATGCATGTTGACATCCAAGATAAATCATTATCCACTCCTGGCTACTTAAGCATGGCATGAGAATCTATAATCTCTAATTGTCATGGCAAACATGTTTGATCATAATATGTTGAATCATGGATACCAGGTTAAACATATTTACAAAAAATAGAACAAGTTGAGTTCATACCCGTTTCTCTCTGCCACAGCCAGTTCATCAAATATCGTCATTATTGCCTTTCACTTGCATGACCAAATGATATGAAAATAATAATAGTGCAAGAGTGTCGTGGACTAAGCTAGAATCTGCAAACATTTTATTCAAAAGGAGAAGACAACGTAATTTGGGCTCTTTGTTAGATCAATAGTAATGCATCTGAGAACCACTCAACATTTTCATCATGGTCTTCTCTTTGGTATGACACAATAGAAAGAAAAGAATTTCAGAGAAACACACTGAAATATTTTTGGAGTTTTTAGTTTTTCTTTAAGAAAGCAAATTAAAGAAGGGAAAACAAAAACGAGAAAAACTATTTACACGGGAAAGCTCCCAACAAGCAAAAAGAAGAATCGGGAAATCTTTTTAAGTTTTCTTTTTAATACTACAACTAATTAAACTAGAAAGAAAAACCGAAAAGAAGGAAGAAATATTTTTGGGTTTTCTTAAAGTTTTTTGAACACACAAGAAGAAAGCGAGAAAATAAATCTAGCATGGATAATACAATGAAAAAGTGTGAACACCGACAACTGGAATGAGATGTGTGAACATGAATATAATGTCGGTGGAAATACGTACTCCCCCAAGCTTAGGCTTTTGGAGTAGCTTGGTAATCACCATTCGTAGTAGCCATTCGGTCCCATGTCGAAGTGATGTGGCGGTGGCACCTAAGCGTTCCACTCCTGGGGCTCCTGCTCTACCACTGCCTGGGCGTTCCGGTAGGCAATAATGTTCGCTGGCATGATCTTGTATCTGCCCTTAGCAATAGAATCAAACAAAGCAGGTGCAGGCAACGGAATAATATCACAGGAATCCACGCTAAAAACCAGGCTGTAACGGATATTATGAAGAGAGTCAGCATTATCAGTAAACTGGTGAGCCACCATTGTTGGGGACGTTGCATGGAAAACAAAAAAAAATTCTACACACATGCAAGATCTATCCATGGAGATGCATAGCAATGATTGGGGAGAGTATTGTAGGGTAACGCAGCAGAAAACAAAAATTTTCCGACCTACGCACCAGCCTAGGACCACTATGGAGACTGCATACAAGGTTTGATCATTTTCGTTACCGACTCGTAGCGCAGCGAAAGTAGAGTCGATGACGATCGGTGGTGCAGATCCCCGCAGCTAGGATTTACAACCTCCCAACCGCGAGGATGTATACCCTCGTCTTCCCTTCGGACAGCCCTCCGGGAGGCGGTCGAACAGTCCCCTGGACGGTGTCGCGGACAGCCCTTCGGGAGGACCTTCGAAACTCGAACGGTCACTCGGACAGCCCTTCGGGAGGACTCACAGAACTCGGACCGTCACTTGGACAGCCCTTCGGGAGGCACTCACGAACAGCCCCTCGGGCACTAAGATCGAAACTACGACCTCTCTACAGAGTTGCACACATACGGTGTCAACTATCCGGCAGGGCTTCGCCGTCCAGAACTAGTTCCCACCGGAACCCAGACAGCCTTTCGGCTCTACGAAACTCTTTTCGTGGGAGGGAGAGAGAAGCCAGATCATTGCATGGCACTTGTATGTGAGAAGGAGTGAGTCTTTAGGCAGCCCCCTCCACCCCAATTTATAGGCCAAGCCCAAGGGTGGCTTCTCCAAGAAGCCAAGGGGAAAAATACCAAAGGACCCTCAAGGTGGCTTCTCCAAGAAGCCACCCAAAAAGCACTTTCACTATTCACGACGACATTTTTCAGCGTCCGTTCAAACTGAAAATATTTATGTGGGCTTAGAACATTTCCAGTACCCACTAAAATAATTTTCAACGCGTTCTGGAACAATTCCAGTTTAGTGATTTCATCTGCGAAAAGCATCTGAAGCGGTTCCGGCAGCCCCGGAACATTTCCGGTTTTTCTTCCAGAAAATTCCCAGAAGTTTCCAGAATGATTCTGGCATCCTCCAAGAATTATCAGGCATGTGCCGAAACCATTTTGACTTAATGGTATCCCCTGAAACAACTTTTCAGTTTCACCGGAACTCATCCGGTGACCTCTCTCTGTGGAACTTTTCCGCTGTCCGAAACTTTTCGGTGTCCGAAACTTTTTCGGTGATTTTCTCTCAGACTCCCTGTCTAGTATTCAGCAGATAGATGACCCTTAAGCGTGTGACCCTATAGGTTCGGTGAAGTATAGACATGACCTGGAACCCCTTCCGATCAATGATCAACATCGGAGCCGTGGACACCCATATTGACCCCTATACCCACACGAATGAATATTCGAGTGAACCTCCAGTTGCCGTGTGCTATTCCTGTTGCTTCACGATATGTTACAAATACCCGAGGTTAGACATGTTGGCATCCCCGTGGATCAACAACTTGTCCACTATGCCAGTTACCCCGTTATCGGTATTGTTCTCTTTTCTCGTTACCGTGTTCCGGCATCCCCGTGATCAAATCACAAAGTGTCTGGCCAGACGATGATGAATACCGTAACACCGAGAGGGCCCAGAGATATCTCTCCATCGTCAGAGGAGCAAATCCCAATCTTGAGCTATCAAGTTACTTGACATACTTTCCCATGAACCCGTAAGCCGCCGTAATAGCCATCCATTTACGGATGACGTTTAACAAACCCCAAAGTTCATGAATCAAGCATGAAGAAACTCGATACTCTCATGGTCTGAGGAATCATGCAAACATTAACCATCTCTGTGTTATTAACCATTAACTCATGACGAATGTATCTCATAGCATAACATCAATTCGGGTCGATTCAACACAAATGTCCTTCCTGACATTGTGCCCTCAAAGTTGCTGGCATAGACATGCCCATGATTGGAAAAACATAATCATCATGCAACACTTGAGCTAGTCTTAGAGGCA
The DNA here is from genome assembly GCA_011799875.1 of Thinopyrum elongatum. Taxonomy (NCBI): domain Eukaryota; kingdom Viridiplantae; phylum Streptophyta; class Magnoliopsida; order Poales; family Poaceae; genus Thinopyrum; species Thinopyrum elongatum. The sequence continues at coordinate 144,163,515 of CM022302.1, read as the reverse complement.
CGACTAGGAATACATTTTATCGTTTATTATACCACACGTGCACATGGGTTTGCCCCAGAGCCTTTATGGATATACGGGCTCGGGAACCATAGCAGTTATAGCATGGAATATAAACTTAATTATGAACAGGGAGATAATTAATAACATTTATTATTTCCTCTAGGGCATATCTCCTACAAGTATGTCTACATACCCTCATAGACCGTAAAGCAGAAGTGTTAATCAACGTGGTTGATGTAGTCATACACCTTCACGATCCGCTCGATCAAGTACCGAACGTACAGCACCTCCGCGTTCAGCACATGTTCAGCTCGATGACGTCCTCGCCTTCTTGATCCAGCAAGAAGGGCGAAGTAGTAGATGAGTTCTGGAAGCACAACGGCGTGGTGACGGTGGAGGTGCAGCTACGCAGGGCTTCATCGAGCACTATGAAAATTATGACCGAGGACGAACTAGAGGGAGAGGGGAGCTGCACACGGCTTGAGGATCGTGGTGAGTGTTGCCCCTCTCCCTCCTCACATATATATAGGTTGGAGGGAGGAGGGGAGGCAGCCTAGGGTGCCCCAAGGGGGCCGGCGGCCGCCCTGGGCTCCTGCCCTGGCCGCCCCCCCTCCTTCTTAGGTGCGTGGGGGGAGGCAGGAGGGGGTGGCGCCCCCCCCCCCTTTCCTTTCTCTCATGTGGAGGCGAAGGCAGGAGGGGACAGCCCTCCCTCCTTTCCTTCCTTAGGGCCGGCGGCCTAAAGGTGGGGCGCGTCAGCCCCTTGTGGGCTGGTGTGCTCCCCTCGTTTGGCCCATATGGCCCAATAACCTCCCGGAACCCCTTTTGGTGATCCGGTGACTACCCGATACATTCCGAAACCTTTCCGGTAACCGAATAGCATCGTCCTATATATCAATCTTTACCTTTGGACCATTCCGGAGCTCCTCGTCATGTCCGTGATCTCATCCGGGACTCCGAACAACATTCGGTCACCAACTCACATAACTCATATAATACTATATCGTCAACGAACGTTAAGCATGCGGACCCTACGGGTTCGAGAATGATGTAGACATGACCGAGACGCCGCTCCGGTCAATAACCAATAGCGGAACCTGGATGCCCATATTGGTTCCTACATATTCTACGAAGATCTTTATCGGTCGAACCTATATGACAACATACGTAATTCCCTTTGGCTGTCGACATGTTACTTGCCCGAGATTCGATCGTCGGTATCTCCATACCTAGTTTAATCTTGTTACTGGCAAGTCTCTTTACTTGTTTCGTAATACATCATATCATAACTAACTCCCTAGTCACTTTGCTTGCAAGCTTCTTGTGATGTGTATTACTGCGAGGGCCCAGAGATACCTCTCCGATATACGCAGTGACAAATCCCAATCTTGATTCACGCCAACTCAACAGACACCTTCGGAGATACATGTAGAGCATCTTTATGATCATCCAGTTATGTTGTGACATTTGATAGCACACAAGGTATTCCTCCTCATGGTTGAAGGAATATGAATTTGACATTAAGAAAGCAGTAGCAATAAACTGAACGATCATATGCTAAGATAACGGATGGATCTTGTCCATCACATCATTAGCAGAATGATGTGATCCCGTTATCGAGTGACAACTCATGTCCATGGTTAGGAAACCTTAAGCATCTTTGATCAACGAGCTAGTCTAGTAGAGGCTCACTAGGGACACGGTATTTGTTCATTTATCCACACATGTATTTAAGTTTCCAGTCAATACAATTCTAGCATGAATAATAAACCTTTATTATGAATAAGGAAATATAATAATAACAACTTTATTATTGTCTGTAGGGCATATTTCCATCAGTCTCCCACTTGCACTAGAGTTAATAATCTAGATTACATAGTAATGAATCTAACACCCATGGAGTCTTGGTGTTGATCATGTTTTGCCCGCGGAAGAGGTTTAGTCAACGGGTCTGCCACATTCAGATACGTATTTATTTTGCAAATTTCTATGTCTCCATCCTTGACCTTTTCATGAATGGAGTTGAAGCGTCTCTTGATGTGTTTGGTTCTCTTGTGAAACCTGGATTCCTTTGCTAAGGCAATTGCTCTAGTGTTGTCACAAAAGATTGTCATTGGACCCGATGCACTGGGTATTACACCCAGATCGGATATGAACTCCTTCATCCAGACTCCTTCATGCGCTGCTTCTGAAGCAGCTATGTACTCCGCTTCACACGTAGATCCCGCCACGACGCTCTGCTTGGAACGGCACCAACTGACAGCTCTACCATTAAATATAAATATGTATCCGGTTTGTGACTTAGAGCCATCCGGATATGTGTCAAAGCTAGCATCGACGTAACCTTTTACGACGAGCTCTTTGTCACCTCCATAACCGAGAAACATATCTTTGGTCCTTTTCAGGTACTTCAGGATGTTCTTGACTGCTGTCTAGTGATCCACTCCTAGATTACTTTGGTACCTGTAGCGACCCGACCCGAATGGATCGAATCTCTGTGTTCAAGTGTCATCCCTGGATCGGTAATGCTGACACACACAGTACTTGAGGGATTTATAACAGAGTAGCAATCACACACTTATTACATCGAATGTCTCAAAAGAGAACTGATTACAATAAATATGGCTTAAGGCCATCTAAATAAGATAACAGCAGAAGGCTTGGAAGATAAGGTGAGTCCATCAACTCCAACGGCATAGCTGAGTGCACGACAACGACCTAGCACACCTTACTCTTCGTCTGAAAAGTCTGCAACATGATACGTTGCAGCCCGAAACGGGTCAGCACATGGAATATGCTGGCAATATAACACAGTAGAGCAATGAACAGCATAATTGCTAATACTACATGCATATTTGGCTGGTGGAAAAGCTCTAGGGTTATACTGTTTTGCGAAAAGCCAATTTTTTCCTACAACAAAGGAATATATTTTATTTAACTATCATGGTGGTTGTTGAACATTGAGAAGGTAAAACCCCCTCTCAATCCCAATTAAAAGTAATCATTAATCCCAACGAATTAATTTAGAGTGATGGGATTCAATATGATGATCCAAGAACCAGATACTCAAGATGTCCATAACCGGGGACACGGCTAATCATGACTAGTTTGTACACTCTGCAGAGGTTTGTGCACTTTTCCCCACAAGACTCGATCTCCTCCGTTGGATTTCTCGCACTACATGGTGTTTGAGAAACGGATGACCGAGACACAGTCTTTCAGAAACATTTACTCTTTACTCTGGGTAGACAGTTACACCTACTTTCCCCTACATCTGCTAGCCTACCACTGAAAGAGGTCATGTAACATACTCAACTATGCTAGAGCCCATAATAGCTTGTGGCTGCACACGGAAGTTTCTAGCATGAATAATCTTATGATCCCTTTGTGCCTGGGTGGCAGACCGTAGGAGGATCACACGGTATATCCCCGGGATCTCCTAGGACAACACTGGTATATCCCCAGGTGCCCAAACAAGCAATCCACCCAGATGTGTATTAAAGTTGCCACCTTAAGTTGAACCATTAATTAAAAATCTCACATCTGTCATGGATACACTCAAACCCCAATCCACGTCTACGAGCATAGCATGGCAACATAAGCATAGCGTAGAAGTAACTCCCAAGGGTTTGTTATTAAAAGGGCAATAGGTTCTACCTCATCGTCTACCTCCCAGTACCCACAAGTTAATCACATCCTAATCATGCAATATTTGAGGGTCGAAACTAATGCATAAAAACTGGGTAACGAAGAAGTATGATCAATGTGTTACTTGCCTTGCTGACGATCTGCAAAACCTAGGGACTCGTAGTAGCACGCTTCGCACTCCGGGTACTCTATCGCAAACAAACAATAGCATACATAAGTAATCAAGCGAAGATGCACGGGTAAAACCTAGATAAGAAGATCTAACCAGAAAGTTCAACTGAAGAACTCCGGTTTGCAAAAAGAATCAAATCAAACAAAGCAACGAAACTCAAACTGCGAAAGAAACAAGCTTTGATTACTAATCTGGACTAAAGTCAAATTTTACAGTAGCAAAAACTTGTTTAAGTTGGTTAAACAGAAAGAGGGCTTCGAGACGAAGATCTAGGCGCTTGAATCGCCTGATTCCGACAAACGAGCGAAAAGTTATACTAAAACGAAAATCGGATTAGGAATCGCGATCGAAAATAATCGCGAAAAAAGAAAAACTGGCGAACAGGCTAACGAACGATCGTTCGCTGTCTGCGGTTAACCAACGAATAGCGATCGTTAAAACGAACGTACGGACGAACGTCCGCTAGATAGCTAAACCGGGAAAACCGAACCGATCAAAAAAAAATCGGTTTTTTTTTACCTCAAAATTGAAAAAAAAAAAACCCGACGGCGATCAACGGCTAAATTCGGCCGGCTCGAGCTCCGGCGAGGCTCGGGATGGCCGGGAACGGAACCGGGGCGGAGGGACGGCGAGTGGTGGCGGCGGCGGGGACGACCAGCGGCGGCCTGGGCGAGCGGCGGCGACGGCGGCTCGAGCTCCTGGCTCGGCGGGCGCGCACGGGGCAGGGGTGCTCGGGGCAGCTCGGGACGGGGTGAGGTGGAGGAGGAGGGGGTGGTGCCCTATTTATAGAAGGGAGGGGAAGGGAAGGCTTGGGGAAGGGGCAGATCGGAGCGGCGGCGGCTTCCTGTACGAGCACGAGCTCGTGCTCGATACGGAGAAGAAGATGCCCCGAGCTCGGCTGGGCCTTTGGCCCAGTCGGGCGTTTTTTTTTTTTTAAATCCGAAAAAAATAAAAAGGGGAGAAATAAAAAATATTTTATATAGGACATATATATATCAAAACGATCAGAAAAATAAATCCAACAAGATGGACTATTTTTCAGAGGCAAAATAAAAACTAAAAAAACATTTTTCTGGAAAATTCCAATAAACCATTTTTTTTCTCAAAACAAATTTCCAACATTTTTATCATACTTTTGGAGAGTCATATTATCTCCTCTCATTTTATTTTAAATGTTGGAAATAATTTGGAGAGAAAAATATTAAATCAAATTGATCCTCTTTTTTTTTCAAATTTGAGAAAATTCAAATATGAGAAATAAACGAAATCCCCAACTCTCTCCGTGGGTCCTTGAGTTGCTTAAGATTTCGAGGATCAAAAACGAAATGCAAATAAAATATGATATGCATATGATGACCTATGTATAACATTCCAAATTAAAAATTTGGGATGTTACAGTACCTCCCTGCCAAACTTATGGCAAGGCACACATCAGGTCTGGTACACAACATGGCATACATAATAGAACCTATGGTTGAGGCATAGGGAATGACTTTCATTTTCTCTCTATCTTCTGTCGTGGTCGAACATTGAGTTTGACTCAATTTCACACCTTGCAATACAGGCAAGAACCCTTTCTTTGACTGGTCCATTTTGAACTTCTTCAGAACTTTGTCAAGGTATGTGCTTTGTGAAAGTCCTATTAAGCATCTCGATCTATCCCTATAGATCTTGATGCCCAATATATAAGCAGCTTCACCGAGGTCTTTCATTGAAAAATTCTTATTCAACTATCCTTTTATGCTACCTAGAAATTCTATATCATTTCCAATCAACAATATGTCATCCACAAATCTATACCTACTAATAAAGAGAATAGGTATTCTTGGTCCGTCATGATGTTTTGCAGAAAACCCTCACGCTTTTTATGCAATGAACCCACACTTCATGTTTAATAAGTAATAAGAAAGATTAGGAAAAGAACGTTTGGATCGTCCGCCGTGTCTCGCACATCATCATGGGCCAGCCCTTCAACACTCTACCGCTCCGATCAATGAAAAATAATAATAATAATAATAATAATAAAAGTGCTATTGCTTTCGTCAGGTTCACCGTCGCGACTTTTTGTAAAAAGTTCACAGCTTTTCTTAGAATCAACCCGCACTTTAAAATTGTCCGTTTTCGTCGGTCCATCTGGCCCGCCAGTTTCGTGCGTCCAGTGTCCGGCTTCCTTCGTTGTTATGGGCCAGAATTTCAATTTCGGTTATGGGCTAGTAAACAAGTTGCTCCTTACGCATGTAATTAATAGTCCCACCTTGCTCCTTTAAATCAAATCTTACCATCTTATATACGTTCATTTGCAAGAATCAAATAGCCATGACAGCAACCAAAAAAGGATGAGATATGTACCCAGCTCGGAAGTAGAGAGACACAAAGAACTAGCGAGGAAGGGAGAAAAAAGAAACTCAGAGTTGACAGAAAGTAGAGAGAGAGCCGAGGTAGCCAGCAGCCTGATGAAGCATCTACGGCCCAGCTACTCCAGCAACGGGGCAGACAGATCGAGGTGGAGGCCGCCGATGGGGAGATAGGTGGCGGCGATCTCCAAGGCGGGCGGGGTGATGCGGTTCCAGATGGGACGGCGACTTCGCGGGCGGTTGGGCCGAACCAGAGAGAGTGTTTCGAACTAGCGCCCGAGAGAATTCTATTGTTAATTGATCCAATATTTTGTCATCGTCAAACTTCTCCTCTAGGTGGCCAACCTAATTCGTAACAATTGGCATATGTTTCACAGTGAAGCACGTCAACTTTTTTTCTCCTGTTGCAACGCACGGGCATATTTGCAGTAATATCAGAAATGCTACAGAGCTCCCACTCACTTTCTTGTAAATACAGGCTTCATCATAAGTCTGTATAAAACCATATGCTTTGATTACCTCATCAAAGCATATATTCCAACTCCGAGATGCTTGCACCAATCCATAGATGGATCACTGGAGCTTGCACACTTTGTTAGCACCTTTAGGATCGACAAAACCTTCTGGTTCCATCATATACAACTCTTCTTTAAGAAACCCATTAAGGAATGCAGTTTTGACGTCCATTTGCCAGATTTCATAATCATAAAATGCGGCAATTGCTAACATGATTCAGAAAGACTTAAGCATCGCTACAGGTGAGAAAGTGTCATCATAGTCGACCCCTTGAACTTGTCGAAAACCTTTCACGACAAGTCGAGCTTTATAGACAGTGATATTACCATCAGCGTCCGTCTTCCTCATGAAGATCCATTTATTTTCAATGGCCTGCCGATCATCGGGCAAGTCCACCAAAGTCCACACTTTGTTCTCATACATGAATTCTATCTCAGATTTCATGGCGTCAAACCATTTGTCAGAATCTGGGCTCATCATAGCTTCTTCATAGTTCGCAGGTTCGCCGTTGTCTAACAACATGACTTCCAGGATAGGGTTACCGTACCACTTTGGTGCGGAACGTGTTTTGGTTGACCTACGAGGTTCATTAGTAACTTGATCCGAAGTTTCATGATCATCATCATTAGCTTCCTCTCTAGTTGGTGTAGGCATCACGGGAACGGTTTTCTCTGATGTGCTACTTTCCAATTCGAGAGAAGGTACAATTACCTCATCAAGTTCTACTTTCCTCCCACTCACTTCTTTCGAGAGAAACTCCTTCTCTAGAAAGGACCCATTCTTGGCAACAAAGATCTTGCCTTCGGATCTGTGGTAGAAGGTGTACGCAACAGTTTCCTTAGGGTATCCTATGAAGACGCACTTCTCCGATTTGGGTTTGAGCTTATCAGGCTGAAGCATTTTAACATAAGCGTCGCATCCCCAAACTTTAAGAAATGACAGCTTAGGTTTCTTGCCAAAGCATAGTTCATACGGTGTCATCTCAACGGATTTAGACGGTGCCCTATTTAACGTGAATGCGGCTGTATCTAATGCATAACCCCAAAATGATAAAGGCAAATCGGTAAGAGACATCATAGAATGCACAATTTCTAATAAAGTACTTTTACGACGTTCGGACACACCATTACGCTGTGGTGTTCCAGGTGGCGTGAGTTGTGAAACAATTCCACATTGTTTTAAATGAAGGCCAAACTCGTAACTCAAATATCCGCCTCCGCGATCAGATCGTAAAAACTTTATTTTCTTATTACGATGATTCTCCACTTCACTCTGAAATTCTTTGAACTTTTCAAATGTTTCAGACTTGTGTTTCATGAAGTAGATATACCCATACCTAGTCAAATCATCTATGAAGGTCAGAAAATAACGATACCCGCCGCGTGCCTCAACACTCATCAGACGGCATACATCGGTATGTATTATTTCCAATAAGTAATTAGCTCGCTCCATTTTTCCGGAGAACGGAGTTTTAGTCATCTTACCCATGAGGCATGGTTTGCAAGTATCAACTGATTCATAATCAAGTGATTCCAAAAGTCGATCCGCATGGAGTTTCTTCATACGCTTTACGCCAATATGACCTAAACGGAAGTGCCACAAGTATGTTGCACTATCATTATCAACGTTGCATCTTTTGGCATCAATATTGTGAATATGTGTATCACTACGATCGAGATTCAACAAGAATAGACCATTCATCAAAGGTGCATGACCATAAAAGATATTACTCATATAAATAGAACAACCATTATTCTCCGATTTAAATGAATAACCGTCTTGCAATAAACAAGATCCAGATATAATGTTCATGCTCAACGCTAGCACCAAATGACAATTATCGAGGTCTAAAACTAATCCCGAAGGTAGATGTAGAGGTAGCGTGCCAACGGCAATCACATCGACCTTGGAACCATTCCTGACATGCATCGTCACCTTGTCCTTAGCTAATCTTCGTTTATTCCGTAGCTCCTGTTTCGAGTTACAAATATGAGCAACCGAACTAGTATCAAATACCCAGGCGCTACTACGAGCATTAGTAAGGAACACATCAATAACATGTATATCAAATATACCTTTGTTCACTTTGCCATCCTTCTTATCTGCCAAATATTTGGGGCAGTTCCGCTTCCAGTGACCATTTCCTTTGCAGTAGAAGCACTCAGTTTCAGGCTTGGGTCCAACTTTGGGCTTCTTCATGGGAGTGCAACTTGCTTGCCATTTTTCTTGAAGTTCCCTTTCTTTCCCTTGCCCTTTTTCTTGAAACTAGTGTTCTTGTTAACCATCAACACTTGATGCTCCTTCTTGATTTCTACCTCCGCGGCTTTAAGCATTGCGAAGAGCTCGGGAATCATTTTCGTCATCCCTTGCATATTATAGTTCATCACGAAGCCTTTGTAGCTTAGTGGCAGTGACTGAAGAACTCTGTCAATAACACTCTCAACTGGAAGATCAATTCCCAGCTGAGTCAAGTGGTTATGATACCCAGACATTTTGAGTATGTGTTCACTGACAGAACTGTTCTCCTCCATCTTACAGCTATAGAACTTGTTGGAGACTTCATATCTCTCAACGCGGGCATTAGCTTGAAATATCAACTTCAGCTCTTGGAACATCTCATAAGCTCCATGCAGTAGCGGTGCCAGGATCAAAACCTTGTGATGTCAAGCTTTACTAATGAATTTTTTTAGAACATAAACAAGAACAAAAAAACTGTTGGGAAACGTTGCATGGAAAACAAAAAAAAAATCTATGCACACGCAATGATCTATCCATGGAGATGCATAGCAACGAGGGGGAGAGTGTGTCTACGTACCCTCGTAGACCGTAAGCGGAAGCGTTTCACAACGCGGTTGATGTAGTTGAACTTTCTTCGCGATCCAACCGATCTAGTACCGAACGTACGACACCTCCGCGTTCAGCACACGTTCAGCTCGGTGACGTCCTCCGTCTTCTTGATCCAGCAAGACGGTGAGGTAGTAGATGAGTTCCATCAGCACGACGGTGTGGTGACGGTGATGGTGAAGTGATCTCTGCAGGGCTTCGCCTAAGCACTACGAAAATATGACCGGGGGTGTAAACGGTGGAGGGGGACGCCGCACACGGCTAACAATTGATCTGGGGTCTGCTAGGCGCCCCCCTCCCACATATATATAGGTGGGAGGGGGAGGGAAGGCAGCCTGGCACACCACATAGGTGGTCGGCCGGCCCTAGGGCTCCTGCCCTGGCCGCGCCCCCCTACCATGTATTCCCAAGGGGAAAGGAAAGAGGGGGGGAGAGGGAAGGAAGTGGGAATCCTAATCCACACTTTCTTTCCCTTCCCCCTTTCCTTCTCCTCCTTAGGCCGGCCTGCTATGAGGGGCACACCAGCCCCTTGTGGCTGGTGCGTTTCCTCTCTTGGCCCATAACTTTTGCCGGGGGTGCCCTGAACCCCTTCCGGTGACCCGACAAGTACCCGGTACACCCCGAAACACTTCCGGTGTCCAAATACCATCGTCCTATATATCAATCTTTACCTCTCGACCATTTTGAGACTCCTCGTCATGTCTGTGATCTCATCCGGGACTCCGAACAACATTCGGTCACCAAATCACATAACTCATATAATATTATATCGTCATCGAACGTTTAAGCGTGCGGACCCTACGAGTTCGAGAACTATGTAGACATGACCGAGACACCTCTCTGGTCAATAACCAATAGCGGAACCTAGATGCCCATATTGGCTCCTACATATTCTATGAAGATCTTTATTGGTCAAACCGTTATGACAACATACGTAATCCCCTTTGTCCATCAGTATGTTACTTGCCCGAGATTCGATCGTCGGTATCTTCAAACCTAGTTTAATCTCGTTACCGGCAAGTCTCTTTACTCGTTCCGTAATACATCACCTCGTGACTAACTCCTTAGTCGTTTGCTTGCAAGCTTATGATGTGTATTACCGAGAGGGCCCAGAGATACCTCTTCGATACTCGGAGTGACAAATCCTAATCTCGATCTATGCCAACTCAACAAACACCTTCGGAGATACCTGTAGAGCATCTTTATAATCACCCAGTTACGTTGTGACATTTGATAGCACACAAGGTATTCCTCCGGTATCTGGGAGTTGCATAATCTCATAGTCGAAGGAATATGTATTTGACATGAAGAAAGCAATAGCAATAAAACTGAACGATTATTATGCTAAGCTAATGGATGGGTCTTGTCCATCACATCATTCTCCTAATGATGTGATCCCGTTATCAAATGACAACACATGTCCATGGTTAGGAAACCTTAACCATCTTTGATCAATGAGCTAGTCTAGTAGAGGCTTACTAGGGACACAATATTTGTTTATGTATTCACACATGTATTTAAGTTTCCGATCAATACAATTCTAGCATGAATAATAAACCTTTATCATGAATAAGGAAATATAAAATAACAACTTTATTATTGCCTCTAGGGCATATTTCCTTCAGTCTCCCACTTGCACTAGATTTAATAATCTAGTTCACATCAGCATGTGATTAACACCCATAGTTCACATCGCCATGTGACCAATACCCAAAGAGTTTACTAGAGTAAATAATCTAGTTCGCATCGCCATGTGATTAACACCCAAAGAGTACTAAGGTGTGATCATGTTTTGCTTGTGAGAGAAGTTTAGTCAACGGGTCTGTCACATTCAGATCCGTATGTATTATGCAAATTTCTATGTCTACAAAGCTCTGCATGGAGCTACTCTAGCTAATTGCTCCCACTTTCAATACTTATCCAGAATGAGACTCAGAGTCATCTGAATTGGTGTCAAAAGCTTGCATCGACGTAACCCTTTACGACGAACTCTTTATCACCACCATAACCGAGAAACATTTCCTTAGTCCTCTTAGGTAACTAAGGATAATTTTGACCGCTGTCCAGTGATCCACTCCTGGATCACTATCGTACCCCCTTGCCAAACTCATGGCAAGGCACACAACTGGTCTGGTACATAGCATGGCATACTTTATAGAACCTATGGCTGAGGCATAGGGATTGACTTTCATTCTCTCTCTATCTTCTTCCGTGGTCGGGATTTGAGTCTTACTCAACTTCACACCTTGCAACACATACAAGAACCCTTTCTTTGACTGATCGATTTTGAACTTCTTCAAAATTTTGCCAAGGTATATACTTTGTGAAAGTCCTATTAAGCGTCTCGATCTATCCCTATAGATCTTGATGCCTAATATGTAAGTAGCTTTACTGAGGTCTTTTATTGAAAAAATTCTTATTCAACTATCCTTTTATGCTATCCAGAAATTCTATATCATTTCCAATCAACAATATGTCATCCAAATATAATATCAGAAATGCTACAGAGCTCCCACTCACTTTCTTGTAAATACAGGCTTCACCGTAAGTCTGTATAAAACCATATGCTTTGATCACCTCATCAAAGCGTATATTCCAACACCGAGATGCTTGCACCAGTCCATAGATGGATCGCTGGAGCTTGCACACTTGGTTAGCACCTTTAGGATCGACAAAACCTTCTGATTGCATCATATACAACTCTTCTTTAAGAAATCCATTAAGGATTGCAGTTTTGACATCCATTTGGCAAATTTCATAAAATGCGGCAATTTCTAACAAGATTCGGACAGACTTTAAGCATCGCTATGGGTGAGAAAGTCTCATCGTAGTCAACCCCTTGAACTTGTCAAAAACCTTTTGCGACAAGTCGAGCTTTGTAGACAGTAACATTACCATTAGCATCCATCTTCTTCTTGAAGATCCATTTATTCTCTATGTCATGCCGATCGTCGGGCAAGTCCACCAAAGTCCACACTTTGTTCTCATACATGGATCCTATCTCAGATTCCATGGCTTCAAGCCATCTGTCAGAATCTGGGCTCATCATAGCTTCTTCATAGTTCGTAGGTTTGCCATGGTCTAATAACATAACTTCCAGGACAGGATAACCGTACCACTCTAATGCGGATCATGCTTTGGTCGACCTACGAGGTCCAGTAGTAACTTGATCCGAAGTTTTATGATCATCATCATTAGCTTCCTCCCTAGTTGGTGTAGGCATCACGGGAACATTTTTCTGTGATGTGCTACTTTCCAATTTGAGAGAAGGTACAATTACCTCATCAAGTCTTACTTAACTCCCACTCACTTCTTTCGAGAGAAACTCCTTCTCTAGAAAGGACCCATTCTTAGCAACAAAGATCTTGCCTTCGGATTTTTGGTAGAAGGTGTACCCAATAGTTTCCTTAGGGTATCCTATGAAGACGCACCTTTCCGATTTAGGTTCAAGCTTATCAGGCTGAAGCCTTTTGACATAAGCGTCGCATCCCTAAACTTTAAGAAACGACAGCTTAGGTTTCTTGCCAAACCATAGTTCATACGGTGTCGTCTCAACGGATTTAGACGGTGCCCTATTTAACGTGAATGCGGCTGTCTCTAATGCATAACCCCAAAATGATAAAGGCAAATCCGTAAGAGACATAATAGAACGCACCATATCTAATAAAGTATGGTTACGACGTTTGGACACACCATTACCCTGTGGTGTTCCAGGTGGCGTGAGCTGTGAAACAATTCCACATTGTTTTAAATGAAGGCCAAACTTGTAACTCAAATATTCGCCTCTGCGATCGGATCGTAGAAACTTTATTTTCTTGTAACAGTGATTCTCAACTTCACTCTGAAATTGTTTGAACTTTTCAAATGTTTCAGACTTGTGTTTCATCAAGTAGATATACGCATATCTACTCAAATCATCAGTGAAGGTGAGAAAATAACGATACCCGCTGCGTGCTTCAACACTCATCGGACCGCATACATCGGTATGTATTATTTCCAATAAGTCATTAGCTCGCTCCATTGTTTCAGAGAACGGAGTTTTATTCATCTTGCCCATGAGGCATGGTTCGCAAGTATCAAATGATTCATAATCAAGTGATTCCAAAAGTCCATCTGTATGGAGTTTCTTCATGCGTTTTACACCAATATGACCTAAACGGCAGTGCCACAAATATGTTGCACTATCATTATCAACTTTGCATCTTTTGGCATCAATATTATGAATATGTGTATCACTACGATCAAGATTCAATAAACCATTTACATTGGGTGTATGACCATAGAAGGTTTTATTCATGTAAAAAGAACAACAATTATTCTTTGACTTAAATGAATAACCGTATCGCAATAAACATGAAACAATCATATTCATGCTCAACGCAAACACCAAATAACATTTATTTAGGTCCAACACTAATCCCGAAGGTAGAGGGAGTGTGCGATGGTGATCTTATCAACCTTGGAATCACTTCCAACACACATCGTCACCTCGCCATTAACTAGTCTCTGTTCAATTTGCAACTCCTGTTTTGAGTTACTAATCTTAGCAACTGAACCGGTATCAAATACCCAGGGGCTACTATGAACACTAGTAAGGTACACATCAGTAACATGTATATCAAATATACCTTTGTTCACTTTGCCATCCTTCTTATCCGCCAAGTATTTGGGGCAGTTCCGCTTCCAGTGACCATTTCCTTTGCAGTAGAGGCACTCAGTTTCAGGCTTCTTCCCGGGAGTAGCAACTTGCTTGCCATTCTTCTTGAAGTTCCCTTTCTTTCCCTTGCCCTTTTTCTTGAAACTAGTGGTCTTGTTAACCATCAACACTTGATGCTCTTTCTTGATTTCTACCTTCGCCGATTTCAGCATCGCGAAGAGCTCGGGAATCATTTTTGTCATCCCTTGCATATTATAGTTCATCACAAAGTTCTAGTAGCTTGGTGATAGTGACTAGAGAACTTTGTCAAACAATATCTTATCTGGAAGATTAACTCCCACTTGATTCAAGCGATAGTTGTACCCAGACATTCTGAGCACATGCTCACAGGCTGAGCTATTCTCCTCCATCTTGTAGGCAAAGTACTTGTCAGAGGTCTGATGTCTACTACGCAACCTTTCTTCTTGTAGACGTTGTTGGGCCTCCAAGTGCATAGTTTTGTAGGACAGTAGCAAATTTCCCTCAAGTGGATGACCTAAGGTTTATCAATCCATGGGAGGCGTAGGATAAAGATGGTCTCTCTCAAACAACCCTGCAACCAAATAACAAAGAGTCTCTTGTGTCCCCAACACACCCAATACAATGGTAAATTGTATAGGTGCACTAGTTCGGCGAAGAGATGGTGATACAAGTGTAATATGGATGGTAGATATAGGTTTTTGTAACCTGAAAATATAAAAACAGCAAGGTAGCAAGTAACAAAAGTGAGCAAAAACGGTATTGCAATGCTTGAAAACAAGGCCTAGGGTTCATACTTTCACTAGTGCAAGTTCTCTCGACAATGATAACATAATTGGATCACATAACAATCCCTCAACGTGCAACAAAGAGTCACTCCAAAGTTTCTATCGGAGAACGTAGGACGAAAACGTGCATCAACCCCTATCCATAGATTACCCCAATGTCACCTCGGGAATCCGCGAGTTGAGTGCCAAAACATACATTAAGTGAATCACTAGAACATCCCATTGTCACCACAGATATCCCATCGCAAGACATACATCAAGTGTTCTCAAATCCAATACTCAATCCAACATAACAAAACCTCAAAGAGCAAGACTCAATTCATCACAACAAGAGATAGAGAGGGAAGAAACACCATATGATCAAACTATAATAACAAAGCTCGCGGTGCATCAAGATCGTGCCAAATCAAGAACACGAGAGAGAGAGAGATCAAACACATAGCTACTGGTACATACCCTTAGCCCCGAGGGTGAACTACTCCCTCCTCGTCATGGAGACCGCCGGGATGATGAAGATGGCCTCCGATGATGGTTTCCCCCTCCGGCAGGGTGCCGAAACGGGCTCCTGATTGGTTTTTTGTGGCTACAAAGGCTTGTGGCGGCGGAAATCCCGATCTAGGTTTCTTTCTGGGGGTTTCTGGATTTATAGGAATTTTTGGCGTCGGTTTCAAGTCAGAGGGGTCCACGAGGTAGCGGCAAGGTAGGGGGCGCATCCTAGGGGGGCGTGCCCTCCACCCTTGTGGATGCCTCGTGGCTCCTCTGGTCCATCTCCGATACTCCGTGGGCTTCTTCTAGTCCATAAAAAACCATCGTAAAGTTTCAGCTCGTTTGGACTCCGTTTGGTATTCCTTTTCTGTAAAACTCAAAAATGAGGAAAAACAGAAACTGGCACTAGGCTCTAGGTTAATAGGTTAGTCCCAAAAATAATATAAAATAGCATATAAAACATCCAAAACAAATAATATAATAGCATGGAACAATAAAAAATTATAGATACGTTGGAGACGTATCAAGCATCCCCAAGCTTAATTCCTACTCGTCCTTGAGTAGGTAAATGATAAAAACAGAATTTTTGATGTGGAATGCTACCTAACATATTTATCCAAGTAATTTTCTTTATTGTGGCATGAATGTTCAGATATATAAAATTCAAAACAAAAGTTTAATATTGACATAAAAACAATAATACTTCAAGCATACTAATAAAGCAATCATGTCTTCTCAAAATAACATGGCCAAGGAAAGTTATCCCTACAAAATCATATAGTCTGGCTATGCTCCATCTTCATCACACAAAGTATTAAATCATGCACAACCCCGATGACAAGCCAAGCAATTGTTTCATACTTTTGGTGTTCTCAAACTTTTTCAACTTTCACGCAATACATGAGCGTGAGCCATGGATATAGCACTATAGGTGCAATAGAATATGGTGGTTGTGGAGAAGACCAAAAAGAAGGAGATAATCTCACATCAACTAGGCATATCAATGGGCTATGAAGATGCCCATCAATAGATATCAATATGAGTGAGTAGGGATTGCCATGCAACGGATGCACTAGAGCTATAAGTGTATGAAAGCTCAAAAAGAAACTAAGTGGGTGTGCATCCAACTCGCTAGCTCACGAAGACCTAGGGCACTTTGAGGAAGCCCATCATTGGAATATAAAAGCCAAGTTCTATAATGAAAAATTCCCACTAGTATATGAAAGTGACAAAATAGGAGATTCTCTATCATGAAGATCATGGTGCTACTTTGAAGCACAAGTGTGGAAAAAGGATAGTAGCATTGCCCCTTCTCTCTTTTCTCTCATTTTTTTATTTTGGGATCTTTGGCCTCTCTTTTTTTCTTTTTTTCTCTTTTTTTAATTTTTAGTCTGGAGTCTCATCCCGACTTGTGGGGGAATCATAGTCTCCATCATCCTTTGCTCACATGGGACAATGCTCTAATAAGGATGATCATCACACTTTTATTTACTTACAACTCAAGAATTACAACTCGATACTTAGAACAAAAATATGACTATTGCCTCCGGCGGTGTACCGGGATGTGCAATGATCAAGAGAGACATGTATAAACAATATGAATGGTGGCTTTGCCACAAATACGATGTCAACTACTTGATCATGCAAAGCAATATGACAATGATGAAGCGTGCCATAATAAACGGAACGGTGGAAGTTGCATGGAAATATATCTCGGAATGGCTATGGAAATGCCATAATAGGTAGGTATGGTGGCTGTTTTGAGGAAGGGTATATGGTGGGTGTAATGCACCGGCGAAAGTAGCGCGGTACTAGAGAGGCTAGCAATGGTGGAAGGGTGAGAGTGCGTATAATCCATGGACTCAACATTAGTCATAAAGAACTCACATACTTATTGCAAAAATTTATTAGCCATCGAAACAAAATACTACACGCATGCTCCTAGGGGGGTAGATTGGTAGGAAAAGACCATCGCTCGTCCCCGACCGCCACTCATAAGGAAGACAATCAATAAATAAATCATGCTCCGACTTCATCACATAACGGTTCACCATACGTGCATGCTACGGGAATCACAAACTTTAACACAAGTATTTCTACCAATCCACAATTACTCACTAGCATGACTCTAATATCACCATCTTTATATCTCAAAACAATCATAAGGAATCAAACTTCTCATAGTATTCAATGCACTTTATATGAAAGTTTTTATTATATCCCTCTTGGATGCCCATCATATTAGGACTAAATTCATAACCTAAGCAAATTGCCATACTATTTAAAGACTCTCAAAATAATATAAGTGAAGCATGAGAGTTCATCAATTTCTTCAAAATAAAACCACTGTCGTGCTATAAAAAGATATAAGTGAAGCACTACAGCAACTGACAAACTACTCCAAAAAGATATAAGTGAAGATCAATGAGTAGTCAAATAATTATGTAGCTGTGTGAGGACTCTCTCTCATTTAAAATTTTAGATCTTAATATTTTATTCAAACAGCAAGCAAAATAAAATGACATTCTAAAAATAGCACACATCATGTGAAGAAGCAAAAAACTTAGGCTCAACCGATACTAACCGATGATTCTTGGTGAAGAAAGGTGGGATGCCTACCGGGGCATCCCCAAGCTTAGATGCTTGAGACTTCTTGAAATATTAACTAGGGATGCCTTGGGAATCCCTAAGCTTGAGCTTTTGTGTCTCCTTAATTCCTTTTATATCATGGTTTCCCTAAATCTTAAAAACTTCATGCACACAAAACTCAACAAGAACTTGTGAGAAAAGTTAGTATAAATCAAATGCAAAACCTTATCATTCTCTACTGTAGAATATCACTAAAATTATTATTTAACATTGCATACTAAATGCCTCTGCATATTTAATACTCCTATCCTCAAATAGAATCATTAAACAAGCAAACATATGCAAACAATGCAAACATAACAGCAATCTGTCTAAACAGGACAGTCTGTAAAGAGTGCAATTGTACTCATACTTCTCTAACTCCAAAACTTTTGAAAATTACCAAACTGTAGAAAATATGTTGTTACTCATTGTGTAAAAAGTTCAAGATTTTACCACGTACTGACTTTCCAGAAGAATTCAGACAATGATGGAAAACTTTCTGTTTACAAAACGACAACATATAGACTTGCAAAATAAGCATGGTAGAGGCTATACTTGACACTTTTATTGAACTAAAAGATACAAAACATCACTCTAAATAACAGCAAGCAAATACTAATAAAATAAAATGGCGCTCCAAGCAAAACTCATATCATGTGACGAATAAAAATATAGCTCCAAGTGAGGTTACCGATAATGTTGAAGACGAAAGAGGGGATGCCTTCCGGGGCATCCCCAAGCTTAGTTGCTTGGATCTTCCTTGAATATTACCTTGGGGTGCCTTGGGCATCCCCAAGCTTAGTGTCTTGCCACTCCTTGTTCTCCTCATATCGATATCTCACCCAAAACTTGAAAACTTCAATCACACAAAACTTAATGGAACTTCGTGAGATGGGTTAGTATGATAAAACAAATCATTCACTTTGGTACTGTCAACACAAGATTAAAAGTTTTTCTCACATGATACCTACTGTACCCTATCATTTATACAATTTATATTAAGCAATATAAGCCATAGAAACTAGAAAACAAGCAAACTATGCATCGAAAACAGAATCTGTCAAAAACATAACAGTCTGTGAAGATCTGAATTAAGGTCATACTTATGTAACTCCAAATATTCTGAAAAATTAGGAAAACGTAGAAAATTTCTATACCAATAAACTGTAAAAATTTCAGAAGTTTTCTATGTTCCAGTAAAAGATAGTAATTTCTGTACTGGACGCAAAATTTCTGTTTTTGCACAGAATCAAGTCAACTATCAACCACACTATCCCAAAGGCTTTACTTGGCACTTTATTGAAACAAAACCTATAAAACATGATTACTACAGTAGCTTAATCATGTGAACACACAAAAATAGTAGGGGTAAATATTGGGTTGTCTCCCAACAAGCTCTTTTCTTTAATGCCTTTTTAGCTAGGCATGATGATTTCAATGATGCTCACATAAAAGATTGAAACATAACGGGAGCATCATGATGAATATGACTAGCACATTTAAGTCTAACCCACTTCCTATGCATAGGGATTTTGTGAGCAAACAACTTATGGGAACAAGAATCAACTAGCATAGGAAGGCAAAACAAGCATAACTTCAAAAATTTCAACACATAGAGAGGAAACTTGATATTATTGCAATTCCTACAAGCATATATTCCTCCCTCATAATAATTTTCAGTAGAATCATGAATGAATTCAACAATATAGCCATCACATAAAGAATTCTTTTCATTATTCATAATCATAGAAATTTTACTACTCTCCACATAAAAGCAAAAGTCCTTGTCATTCGGACTAGTGGGAGTAATATAAGAACGCGAATACTATAAATTGTTTCCACATTAAAAGAGTAATGTTCAAGAAAAGGGTAATCATAATTATGACAAGTTATATATATATAATCATCACTACTTTTTATAACATAAGTATCATCACAATAATCATCATAAGTAGCAACTTTGTTCTCATCATAGTCAATTGAAACCTCTTCCAAGATAGTGGAATCATTACTAAATAAAGTCATGACCTCTCCCAATCCACTTTTATCATTATAATAAGATTCAACACCCTCCAAAATAGTGGGATAAATACTACCTAGAGTTGACACTCTTCCAAACCCACTTTCATAAATATTGCAATCATCATAAATAGGAGGCATGCTATCATCATAATAAATTTGCACATCAAAACTTAGGGGACTAAAAATATCATCTTCATTAAACATAGCATCCCCAAGCTTGGGACAAACATTAATTGCAGCAAATAATTTCTCAGATATGTCATTCTCATCAAACATAGCATCCCCAAGCTTGGGCCTTTGCATATCATAAGCATAATCACTCTCATCATTAATAGTATGAATAGCACCAATAGTATAGAAATTATTATCATCAAGTATATCATCTTCCACATTTATTTTTGATTCACTCTCATGAGGCATAACAATAATAGGAGCAACATCATTTGGGAGGGATACCTTTTTACCTTTGCTTCTCCGTCTTTTCTTTTTCTTCTCCACATCATGTGTGGGTTTATTCACCTTTTTGGAGCTCCTTATTGATGATATTGGTTGAATAAAAAGCTCCTCCTCATTACCTGATTCATCATAAGAAAAAATAGGAGGATATTGGGAAACCTCTTCCCCTTCATTAGTGTTCTCTTCATATTCTATTTGTTTTCATGTTTTTAAGTAATTGGCAATATAAGGATTCTCAATGCAATTTACCGCACAATACATATAAATTTCCTCTAGATCAAAATCAAGAAATCTCTTAAGGTTATATTCTAGAATATCCCTAGTTATATGTTTCATTTCTTCATATCCCAGAAGCAACCTAAGTTCATTATGATGTGCAAGGGAAATCAAGTCATTACAATTTTTGGACACGATTCGATCATGAAACAATTTGCATTGGAGATTTAAATGACCACGTTCATTGCAAAGTTCACAAGGACGGCGAGAAAAATTAAATCTTTCAGCACAAACATCTAGCCTCTCTTGCAACCATTTAGTTTCTAAATACTTATGCCTCTTGCAAAATCTATCTTCCCTTTTTGGTATGTAATTGCAAACTCTATGCACTCCACAAAAATTGACATGCTTATAAGAAACATTTTTATCATGACTAGTGCAATCATCATTAGTACTATGGATATTCAAAGAATTCATACTAACAACATTGCAATCATGCTCATCATTCAAATATTTTATGCCAAACATTTTACTGCATTCTTCTTCTAACACTTTGGCACAATTTTCCGATCCATCGTTTTCAAGAAAGACATTATAAAGATGAAGCATATGAGGCAACCTCAGTTCCATTTTTTTTGTAGTTTTCTTTTATAGACTAAACTAGTGATAAAACAAGAAACTAAAAGATTCGATTGCAAGATCTAAAGATATACCTTCAAGCACTCACCTCCCCGGCAACGGCGCCAGAAAAGAGCTTGATGTCTACTACGCAACCTTTCTTCTTGTAGACGTTGTTGGGCCTCCAAGTGCAGAGTTTTGTAGGACAGTAGAAAATTTCCCTCAAGTGGATGACCTAAGGTTTATCAATCCATGGGATGCGTAGGATGAAGATGGTCTCTCTCAAACAACCCTGCAACCAAATAACAAAGAGTCTCTTGTGTCCCCAACACACCCAATACAATGGTAAATTGTATAGGTGCACTAGTTCGGCGAAGAGATGGTGATACAAGTGTAATATGGATGGTAGATATAGGTTTTTGTAATCTGAAAATATAAAAACAGCAAGGTAGCAAGTAACAAAAGTGAGCAAAAATGCTTGAAAACAAGGCCTAGGGTTCATACTTTCACTAGTGCAAGTTCTCGCAACAATGATAACATAATTGGATCACATAACAATCCCTCAACGTGCAACAAAGAGTCACTCCAAAGTTTCTATCGGAGAACGTAGGACGAAAACATGCATCAACCCCTATGCATAGATTACCCCAATGTTACCTCGAGAATCCGCGAGTTGAGTGCCAAAACATACATCAAGTGAATCAATAGAACATCCCATTGTCACCACAGATATTCCATTGCAAGACATACATCAAGTGTTCTCAAATCCAATACTCAATCCAACATAACAAAACCTCAAAGAGCAAGACTCGATTCATCTCAACAAGAGATAGAGAGGGAAGAAACACCATATGATCCAACTATAATAACAAAGCTCGCGGTACATCAAGATCGTGCCAAATCAAGAACACGAGAGAGAGAGAGAGAGAGATCAAACACATAGCTACTGGTACATATCCTCAGCCCCGAGGGTGAACTACTCCCTCCTCATCATGGAGACCGTCGAGATGATGAAGATGGCCTCCAATGATGGTTTCCCCCTCCGGCAGGGTGCCAGAACGGGCTCCCGATTGGTTTTTCGTGGCTACAGAGGCTTGCGGCGGCGGAATTCCCGATCTAGGTTTCTTTCTGGGGTTTCTGGATTTATAGGAATTTTTGGCGTCGGTTTCAAGTCAGGGGGGTCCACGAGGCAGCGGCAAGGTAGGGGGGCGCCCTCCACCCTTGTGGATGCCTCGTGGCTCCTCTGGTCCATCTCCGATACTCCGTGGGCTTCTTCTGGTCCATAAAAAATCATCGTAAAGTTTCAGCTCGTTTGGACTCCGTTTGGTATTCCTTTTCTGTAAAACTCAAAAACAAGGAAAAAACAGAAACTGGCACTAGGCTCTAGGTTAATAGGTTAGTCCCAAAAATAATATAAAATATCATATAAATGCGTATAAAACATCCAAAACAAATAATATAATAGCCAGGAACATTAAAAAATTATAGATACGTTGGAGACGTATCAAGGTCTCATACCTCTTGACACGGGCATGAGTCTGAAATACCAATTTCAGCTCTTGGAACATCTCATATGCTCTATGGCGTTCAAAACGTTTTTGAAGTCCCGGTTCTAAGCCGTAAAGCATGGTGCACTAAACTATTAAGTAGTCATCATACCGAGCTTGCCAGACATTCATAATGTTTGCATCTGCTCCTGCAATAGGTCTGTCACCTAGCGGTGCATTAAGGACATAATTTTTCTGTACAGCAATGAGGATAATCCTCAAATCATGGACCTAGTCCGCATCATTGCTACTATCATCTTTCAACTTATTTTTCTCTAGGAACATATCAAAAATAAGGGAGCTATATCGCGAGCTATTGATCTACAACATAGATTTGCAAATACAATCAGGACTAAGTTCATGATAAATTAAGTTCAATTAATCAAATTACTAATGAACTCCCACTTAAATCAACATCCCTCAAGTTGTCTAAGTGATACATGATCCATATCAACTAAACCAAGTCCGATCATCACATGAGATGGAGTAGTCTTCAATGGTGAACATCTTCATGTTGATCATATCTACTATATGACTCATGTTCGACCTTTCGGTCTCCAGTGTTCCGAGACCATGTATGTACATGCTAGGCTCGTCAAGTTTAACCCAAGTATTCTGCATGTGCAAAACTGTCTTACAACCGTTGTATGTGAACGTAGAGTCTATCACACCCGATCATCACGTGGTGTCTCGAAACGACGAACTGTAGCAATGGTGCATACTCAGGGAGAACACTTTTACCTTGAGATTTAGTGAAGGGATCATCTTATAATGCTACCGCCGTACTAAGCAAAATAAGATGTATAAATGATAAACATCACATGCAATCAAAATATGTGACATGATATGGCCATCATCATCTTGTGCTTTTGATCTCCATCTCCAAAGCATCGTCATGACCTCCATCGTCACCGGCTCGACACCTTGATCTCCATCGTTGCATCGTGGTCGTCTCGCCAACTATTGCTTCTACAACTATCGCTAACGCATAGTGATAAAGTAAAGCAATTACATGGCGTTTGCATTTCATACAATAAAGAGACAACCATAAGGCTCCTGCCGGTTGCCGATAACTTACAAAACATGATCATCTCATACAATAACATATATTACATCATGTCTTGACCATATCACATCACAACATACCCTACAAAAACAAGTTAGACGTCCTCTACTTTGTTGTTGCAAGTTTTACGTGGCTGCTACGGGTTTCTAGTAAGAACCGTTCTTACCTACGGCAAAAACCACAACGGTGAATTATCAAGTTTGCTGTTTTAACCTTCTTCAAGGACCGGCCGCAGTCAAATTCGATTCAACTAAAGTAGGATAAACAGACACCCGCCAGCCACCTTTATGCAAAACTAGTTGCATGTCAGTCGGTGGAACCGGTCTCATGTACGTGGACATGTAAGGTTGGTCCGGGCCGCTTCATCCCACAATGCCGCCGAATCAAAATAAGACGTTGGTGGTAAGCAGTATGAACATCATCGCCCACAACTTCTTTGTGTTCTACTCTTTCATAGCATCTACGCATAGACCTGGCTCATGATGCCACTGTTGGGGAACGTTGCATGGAAAACAAAAAAAATTCTACGCACACGCAATGATCTATCCATGGAGATGCATAGCAACGAGGGGGAGAGTGTGTCTATGCTACTTCTTGAGCTTGCGTTGGTTTTTTCCTTGAAGAGGAAAGGGTGATGCAGCAAAGTAGAGATAAGTATTTCCCTCAGTTTGAGAACCAAGGTATCAATCCAGTAGGAGACAACGCACAAATCACCGAATACCTGCACAAACAATCAAACAACTTGCACCCAACACGATAAAGGGGTTGTCAATCCCTTCACGGTTACTCGCAAAAGTGAGATCTGATAGATATAGATGAAACTAAATAAAAGATAAAGTAAATATTTTTGGTATTTTTGGTTTATAGATCGGAAAGTAAAAGATTGCAAGATAGTAGATCGGAAACTTATATGATGGAAAATAGTAGATCGGAAACTTATATGATGGAAAATAGACCCGGGGGCCATAGGTTTCACTAGAGGCTTCTCTCAAGATAGCAAATAATACGGTGGGTGAACAAATTACTGCCGAGCAATTGATAGAAAAGGGCAAAGTTATGACAATATCTAAGGCAATGATCATGAATATAGGCATCACGTCCGTGTCAAGTAGACCGAAACGATTCTGCATCTACTACTATTACTCCACACATCAACCGACTCCTGCCTGCATCTAGAGTATTAAGTTCATGAAGAACAGAGTAACGCATTAAGTAAGATGACATGATGTAGAGGAATAAACTCAAGCAATATGATGTAAACCCCATCTTTTTATCCTCGATGGCAACAATACAATACGTGCCTTGCTGCCCCTACTGTCACTGGGAAAGGACACCGCAACATTGAACCCAAAGCTAAGCACTTCTCCCATTGCAAGAAAAACCAATCTAGTTGGCCAAACCAAACCGATAGTTCGAAGAGAATTACAAAGATATCAAATCATGCATAAAAGAATTCAGAGAAGATTCAAATAATATTCATAGATAATCTGATCATAAATCCACAATTCATCGGATCTCGGCAAACACACCGCAAAAAAGTATTACATCGAATAGATCTCCAAGAACAACGAGGAGAACATGGTATTGAGAATCAAAGAGAGAGAGAAGAAGCCATCTAGCTACTAGCTATGGACCCGTAGGTCTGAGATAAACTACTCACGCTTCATCGGAAGGGCAATAGGGTTGATGTAGAAGCCCTCCGTGATCGAATCCCCCTCCGGGAGGGTGCCGGAAAAGGTCCCTAGATGGGATCTCACGGGTACAGAAGGTTGCGGCAGTGAAAAAGTGTTTTCGTGGATGCTTCTGGTGGTTTGGGAATATATGTGAATATATAGGCGAAAGAATTAGGTCAGGAGGGTCACGGGGGGCCCACAAGGCAGGGGGCGCCCTCCACCCTTATGGCCGCCTCGTGGCTCCTCCGACTTCATCTCCAAGTCTCCTGGGTGTCTTCTGGTCCAAGAAAAATCATCGCGAATATTTTATTCCGTTTGGTATTCCTTCTCCACGATGCTAAAAAACAAGGAAAAAACAAAAACTAGCACTAGGCTCTAGGTTAATAGGTTAGTCCCAAAAATAATATAAAATAGCATATTAATGCATATAAAACATCCAAAACAGATAATATAATAGCATGGAACAATCAAAAATTATAGATACATTGGTGACCCTGCTCGTCCCCGACCGCCGCTCATAAGGAAGACAATCAATAAATAAATCATGCTCCGACTTCATCACATAACGGTTCACCATACGTGCATGCTACGGGAATCACAAACTTTAACACAAGTATTTCTCAAATTCACAATTACTCACTAGCATGACTCTAATATTACCATCTCTATATCTCAAAACAATCATAAGGAATCAAACTTCTCATAGTATTCAATGCACTTTATATGAAAGTTTTTATTATATCCCTCTTGGATGCCTATCATATTAGGACTAAATTTATAACCAAAGCAAATTACCATGCTGTTTAAAGACTCTCAAAATAATATAAGTGAAGCATGAGAGTTCAACAATTTCTATAAAATAAAACCACCGCCGTGCTCTAAAAAGATATAAGTGAAGCACTAGAGCAAAATTGCCTAGCTCAAAAGATATAAGTGAAGCACGTAGAGTATTCTAATAAATCACGATTCATGCGTGTCCCTATCAAAAGGTGTGTACAGAAAGTATGATTGGGGAAAACTAAAAAGCAAAGACTCAAATCATACAAGACACTCCAAGCAAAACACATATCATGTGGTGAATAAAAATATAGCCTCAAGTAAAGTTACCGATAGACGAAGACGAAAGAGGGGTGCCTTCCAGGGCATCCCCAAGCTTAGGCTCTTGGTTGTCCTTGAATATTACCTTGGGGTGCCTTGGGCATCCCCAATCTTAGGCTCTTTCCACTCCTTATTCCATAGTCCATCAAATCCTTACCCAAAACTTGAAAACTTCACAACACAAAACTCAACAGAAAATCTCATAAGCTCCGTTAGTATAAGAAAATAAATCACCACTTTTGGTACTGTTGTGAACTCATTCTTTATTCATATTGGTGTAATATCTACTATATTCCAACTTTTTCATGGTTCATACCCCCCGATACTACCCATAGATTCATCAAAATAAGCAAACAACACAAAGAAAACAGAATCTATCAAAAATAGAACAGTCTGCGAAGATACGCATTGTTCTAATACTTATATAACTCCAAAAATTCTTAAAAATTAGGAAAACAAAGTAAATTTGTTTATAAATCTCGTATAAAAAATTCAGGGTTTTTCAATGCTCCAGTGAATTATTAAAATTCTGTGACTGGACGCAAAAGTTTCTGTTTTCAGCAAGATCAAATCAACTATCAGCGTAAGACATCCCTGTGACGCCCCCGGCCCGATCGTGCACTAATCATACACGCAAATGCACACGATCAAGCCTAAGGACTCACGGGAAGATATCACAACACAACTCTAAAACATAAATAAAGTCATACAAGCTTTATATTACAAGCCAGGGGCCTCGAGGGCTCGAATACATAAGCTTGCGAACAAGCGTCAGCGGAAGCATCAGATATCTGAGTACAGATATGAAATAGAAACAGAAAGGCCTTTAGAACGGCGGGGCAAAATAAAACACTACGATCGAAAGGCGAAGGCCTCCTGCCTGGGACCCTCCGATCCTACTCCTGGTCGTCAGTCAACTCGTAGTAGTATCCATCCTCTGGGTAGTAGTAGTAACGATCGTCGGGGCATCTGTCTCAGGGGCTCCGTCCTCTGGTCACGTCAAACTGATATGGGGAGAAAAAGGAAAACAAAGCAACCGTGAGTACTCAGAAGTACTCAGCAAGCAAGGATCTACACTACATATGCAGCATTATCAAGGGGAGGCTGTATATGTGGACTGGGCTGCAGAAATGCCAGAATAGAGAGAAGGCCTAGTCCTATCGAAGACTAGCATCTTCAGCGGTCTTGCAGAAGTAGAAGAGAGTAGAACAATACCATATAATGTAGCAGTAATAATATCAACCTCACCCAGAGATCCTTTCTCGACTCCCTGCGAGAAAGCAATCCCAGAGCCATACATTCATCAACCTCGTCCTGAGATCCCTTCTCGACTCCCTGCGAGAAGCAATCCCAGAGCCATATATACAGGTCTCATCACAGGTATCCAGTTCTAAATTGTATCAATCAGGATACAACTCCGAGTGTCCTTTACCGTAGGACCGGCTATCGATAGAAGTGTTCTTCCCTGCAGGGGTGCACCAACTTACCCAACACGCTCGATTAACTCCGGCCGGACACACTTTCCAGGGTCATGCCCGGCCTCGGCCAAACGACACATCGCAACCCTACCTACAACTCCGCAGAGAGGCCCCCGCCGGTCTACATCCTAAGCGCTTAGAGGTCTTGGGCCATCGCCCTGTGCACTCCGAGTCGTTGCGTGCAGGGGGAAGCCAGGCACCAGGGGGGCGCCGGTTCGTCCCGGCCGCAAGGCTGAACTAGACGTCTGACAGAGCTTTCGGCTGATGCTACGATGCAGAACGCCCATACTATGCCCACGTGATGGTTAGTGCTATCAGACCAGAGGCCTGCTCGGATCAAATATCCAAATCGCTAGGACTAGGGGCTTGCGGTAACGAGCAGAGACTCACGAAAGATGTGACCCCGTCGCCCCGTCTCGAGGACTTGCGGCAAGGGTTAAGAATGCCCGGCCGCGCCTCGTATTCACCACTCGGGCACCACACTGGCAACCCGCCTTCACATCACACGCGGGTACCCCTCAGGGTCGACCCGCCTTTCCAAGTAACATTGTAAAGTCCAAGTATCCGTGTGTCCATAACATCAGGGAATCCGAGGTATCACCCTCATTGAATTCCCACTCGATGTATCCGTCAAGATGAACTAGGAGGAATCACCCTCACTGGGTCCACACTTGAGGTGTTGTACGACAGCGTCGTTATCGGAAGCGGTGAAGGAGGAATCACCCTCGATGACCACGACCGAATAACTACTCTACAGAATTAACATCAGAAGTGCTACATGAGGTTTCACCCTCGACACTCGATAGTAACGCTGCAGTGTCGTTACAACTAAGGGGGGGTGATGTGCGGTGTCGGGGCCTGGTCTTCAATCCCGTTGATCGGGTCTTCTGACGATCCAGCGCGGCAGTCGGGATAAGTGGGGTCACTGATAGGTCTCTACCCAGCCTAGACTAAACAGTTTAGGATATGTAGGTAATTATCAACAGCAGGTTACAATGAACAGGCTATGCATCAGAATAGGTAAAGCAGCAGCAGCAGCAGCAATTCTAATGCAAGCATGGGAAATTAGAATGGGCGATATCGGGATGATCAAAAGGGGGGGCTTGCCTGGTTGCTCGGCGGCAAGGGCAAGGTCGTCTATGGTGTCTTCGGGATCCGGAGCTGCGTCGGTCTCGGGGACGACGTCGGGGTCGGGGGCTATCGAGAGAGAAGAGGGGGAGGAAACAGTATAAATATAGAGCAAACATGAGCATGACAAATACGATACACGGTGCTAGGGGTAGTCTAACGCAGCATCACACGTAACAGACGGAGCGGCAGAATATCTGACGATATTTCCCGGGTCTTTGGAATTATCGGACAGAGGATAAGAGGGGAACGGTTGCAAGTTCGGATAGTTAGAGACGCGTGACGGACGAACGGACCGCGTACTCAGATTCGTCTCGTCGTTCTGAGCAACTTTCATGTAGAAAGTATTTTCATCCGAGTTACGGTTTATTTAATATGATTTTCTACAGTTTTTATTAATTTTCTGAATTTATTTTTATTGTTTAAATTAAACATTATCCAGAATAGTGCTCGCTGATGTCGGCATGACATCATGCTGATGTCAGCAAGGTTAATTAAGTTAACTAATTAATTAGCTCTAATTAACCAGGGTTACTTAAGTTAATTAACATTTAATTAATCTAATTAATTAAATTAGACTAATCTAAACAGTGTTAATTAACTAATTAATTATTTTATTTATTTTTATTTATTTTATTATTATTTTTTATTCGTTCTGGGCCGTGGGCCCCTATGTCAGTGGGCTGGGCGGACATGTCCGCGGCGTGCACGTCTGGGCGCCGGACATGTCCGGAGCGTGCCCATTTGGGACCGGACATGTCCGGTGCCCAAATGGCAGAAAGACGTGAAGAGGCATAGGTGGGGGGAGGGGGGGGACATGGACCGGAACGGTAGAGACAACAAGAACAAACTCGAGAAGAAATGGAACTAAAAGCACGAAACCTGACGAGGAAAGGGGGGAGTACCGCAAAACCAAGCCACCCCTGAGGATGTTTGAGGAACCTGAGACAAAGGCGGACAGAATGCGGAGAAGAGGAGGTTGATGACCTCGAAGGAGAGGGAGAGAGGACGAGCGAAGCGGGTCCGCTCGAACGAGACGATTGCATCCGCCCACGGGCCTCCCTGAGCCACCCTGGGAGAGCAGCCCAGACATTCGAAGAGGAGCCCCCAGACTCGGAGTGAGCGTCGAGACGGGGAAGAAGAGGCCCTCGGAGAGGCGGGAGAGAGGAAAGGGCCGAAGAAGGGAGAAGCGGAAGGAAACGCATTGACCGTGACAGAAAACGGAAGAATGGGAGGGATAGAGGAACCACGAGTCCCTAACGGGCCCAAAGCGCTCCGTCCGCCACGGAAACCCGGTGAGCGGAAAGAAGTGAGCGCGGAGGGGGGAGGAGAAGAAGGAGAACGGAGCAGCTCTCCGACGCGCTAGAATGGCACAGGCAAGGAAAAGCTTAAACCGAGCTCCCCCCATAGCGGGAGAGACGCGCGCAGAGGGGAGCAGGACCCCCAGAGGAAGCCGACGTAGCAGGGAACACACGAGTGACATCCCAACCTACTCTCAGGGCCACATGAAGGGAAGGCGTGAATGGTACCCCCCCCCACCCCTATCCCTTCCCCCCCCTCGAACCACCGAAGAGACTTTAGGACGACCGCGATGGGAGGAGGAGAGTCCTGTTGGGGATTGCCCTCTTAAACGCGAGTCTATCCATACTGGATCTTACTAACGGGTACCCTGGACCGCCAGGGTCAAGGGGGCCTCCGACTCCCCGCAGGGCGCAGCGAGCGGGGCCCTGAAGACTGGATTTCCTCTCAATCCCGCCGGGAACGGGTGGACGGACAGAACAAGCTCCTAATCCCCTCGGACTCATCTACATGTGAGGAATCCGCGCGCACTTACCACACGAGAGGAGGAGCATGGAGCCCGCCACACCCCCTGCACCCACACTCCCTAAGGGAGACAGGAGTCTGGGAAGATCTTCCGGAGAACAGCAGAGGGAGAGGGGGCCCGGGGAACTTCCCCCCCCTCCAACACCATATCTGGTTGCGACGCGCCCCCCACTCCCTCCCGCAACCCAACTTCGACCGGATTCCCCAAACTCAGAGCAAGCGCGGTGCCCTGCGCCGTAGGATCGGGGCGTGAGGGAGAAGCAGAGGGGGGGGGGGGGAGCGGCTAGGGTTCGGCCGAGGGGATAAGGGAAGTGGGGGGGTGGGCCGGCATGGGCCAGCTGGGCTGGGGCCCAGTTGGGCCACGGGGGGGGGGGGGGGGTGGTTTCTTTTTATTTCTTTTTCTTTTCTCTTTTTATTTATCCATACCCCTGTTTTGTAAATAGTTAGGGCTCAAATTGAATTTTGTAAAACATGTGACCTGGTCCATAAATACCAGTGCTTTATTCCCTAACACCTAAAATTAGTTTGGACAAAACATCATTTCTTATTTGTTTTAAATAAATTAAAAGGTCATTAAATATTATTTTCAGCCACTGTTTGAGGATGTTCAAGCCACTTATCCATTTTCAATAATGTTGGTTTCAATTTTAGAAGTGCCTCTGGAACGTTTGTTATTTATCTGACATTTTAGTTTATGATTTGAATAACTTTTATTTTCCCCTTTCATTTAAATTTGAATTTTGACTTGGGAGTTGAAATGCAATATGATACTAATGATGATCAAGCACTGTTGGTCATGATGACATGGCATAATCAAAAAGGGTGATTACTGTAGTTAACCACTGGGGGTGTTACAATCCCAAAGGTTTTACTTGGCACAAACACTAATTAAAACACAAAACCACATCTAACCAGAGGCTAGATGAATTATTCAAAGCAAAACAGGAACAAAAAATAAAAAAGAAAAATAAAATTGGGTTGCCTCCCAACAAGCGCTATTGTTTAACGCCCTTAGCTAGGCATAAAAACATGAATAGATCTAGGTATTGTCATCTTTGGTATGCAATCCATAGGTAGCTCTCATAATAGATTCAGATGGCAATTTAATTTTCTTTCCAGGAAAGTGTTACATGCCCTTCCTTAACGGAAATTGAAATCTAATGTTCCTTCTTTCATATCAATAATTGCACCAATCGTTCTAAGGAAATATCTACCAAGAATAATAGGACATGTAGGATTGCAATCTATATCAAGAACAATGAAATCTACGGGCACATAATTCCTATTTGCAACAATAAGAACATCATTAATCCTTCCCATAGGTTTCTTAATAGTGGAATCCGCAAGATGCAAATTTAAGGAACAATCATCAAATTCACGGAAACCTAACACATAACATAAAGTTTTTGGAATCGTGGAAACACTAGCACCCAAATCACACAAAGCATGGCACTCATAATCTTTAATCTTAATCTTAATAGTAGGTTCCCACTCATCATAAAGTTTTCTAGGGATAGAAACTTCCAATTCAAGCTTTTCTTCAAAAGATTGCATCATAGCATCAACGGTATGTTTAGTAAAAGCTTTGTTTTGATTATAAGCATGAGGAGAATTCAACATGGATTGCAACAAGGAAATACAATTTATTAAATAAAAATTATCATAATTAAATTCCTTGAAATCCAAAAGAGTGGGTTCATTGCTACTTAAAGTTTTGACCTCTCCAATCCCACTTTTATCAATTTTTGCATCAAGATCTAAAAACTCCGAATCATTGGGACGCCTTTTAACTAAAGTTGACTCATCTCCAGTCCCATCTTTATCAAGATTTATATTGGAAAACAAAGATTCAATAGGAGTCACATCAATCACTTTAAGATCTTCATCATTATTTTCACGGAAACTAGAAGAACATGTTTTTCCAAAACCAATCTTTTTTAGCACGCATCTTAGCGGTTCTTTCTTTGCACTCATCAATGGAGGTTCTCACAGCTTTTAGAGTTTCATTAATATCATGCTTGGGTGGAATAGATCTAAGTTTCAAAGAATCAACATCAAGAGAAATTCTATCCATGTTCCTAGCCAAATCATCAACCTTAAACAATTTTTCTTCAATCAAAGCATTGAAACTCTTTTGCGAAATCATAAATTCTTTAACACTATTCTCAAAATCAGAGGACATCTTATTATAATTTCCATAAGAATTGTTGTAGGAATTACCATAATTATTAGAGGAATTACTAGGAAACGGCCTAGGATTAAAATTACCTCTATACGCGTTATTACCAAAATTGTTCCTACCAACAAAATTCACATCCATAGATTCGTTATTATTCTCAATCAAAGTAGACAAAGACATATCATTAGGATCAAAAGAAGCACTCTTTGTAGCAAACAATTTCATAAGTTCATCCATCTTTCCACTCAAAACATTAATCTCTTCAATTGCATGAACTTTTTTACTAGTGGAAGATCTTTCGGTGTGCCATTTAGAATAATTAACCATAATATTATCTAGGAGTTTAGTAGCTTCTCCTAAAGTAATTTCCATAAAAGTGCCTCCCGCGGCCGAATCTAAAAGATTTTGAGAAGCAAAATTCAATCCGGCATCATTTTTTTGTATAATCATCCACAAATTCAAACCATGAGTAGGGCAATTTTGTATCATCAATTTCATCCTCTCCCAAGATTGTGCAACATGCTCATGATCAAGTTGCTTAAAATTCATAATATCGTTCCTAAGGGAGATGATCTTAGCGGGAGGAAAATACTTGGAAATAAAAGCATCTTTACACTTATTCCATGAATCAATACTATTTTTAGGCAAAGATGAAAACCAAGTTTTAGCACGATCTCGAAGTGAAAACGGAAATAGGTTCAATTTAACAATATCATTATCCACATCTTTTTTCTTTTGCATATCACACAAATCAACGAAATTGTTTAGATGGGATGCGGCATCTTCACTAGGAAGGCCGGAAAATTGATCTTTCATAACAAGATTCAGCAAAGCGGCATTAATTTCATAAGATTCCGCACTAGTGGCGGGAGCAATCGGAGTACTAGTAAAATCATTGTTATTAGTGTTGGAAAAATCACACAATTTGGTATTCTCTTGAGCCATCGTGACAAAGCAAGCAATCCAACACACGAGCACACAAAAAGCAAACGAAAAAGACGAACAGAAGAAGGGCGAATAAAAAGGCAAATCTTTTCGAAACTCATTTTAGAAGTGGGGGAGAGGAAAACGAGAGGCAAATGGCGAATAATGTAATGCAAGAGATGAGAGTTTATGATGGGTACTTGGTATGTCTTGACTTGGCGTAGATCTCCCCGGTAACGGCGCCAGAAATTCTTCCTGCTATTTCTTGAGCTTGCGTTGGTTTTTCCCTTGAAGAGGAAAGGGTGATGCAGCAAAGCAGAGATAAGTATTTCCCTCAGTTTGAGAACCAAGGTATCAATCCAGTAGGGGACAACGCAAAAATCGCCGAATACATGCACAAACAATCAAACAACTTGCACCCAACACGATAAAGGGGTTGCCAATCCCTTCACGGTTACTCGCAAAAGTGAGATCTGATAGATATAGATGAAACTAAATAAAAGATAAAGTAAATATTTTTGGTATTTTTGGTTTATAGATCGGAAAGTAAAAGATTGCAAGATACTAGATCGGAAACTTATATGATGGAAAATAGTAGATCGGAAACTTATATGATGGAAAATAGACCCGGGGGCCATAGGTTTCACTAGAGGCTTCTCTCAAGATAGCAAATAATATGGTGGGTGAACAAATTACTGCCGAGCAATTGATAGAAAAGCGCAAAGTTATGACGATATCTAAGGCAATGATCATGAATATAAGCATCACGTCCGTGTCAAGTAGACTGAAACGATTCTGCATCTACTACTATTACTCCACACATCGACAGACTCCTGCCTGCATCTAGAGTATTAAGTTCATGAAGAACAGAGTAACGCATTAAGTAAGATGACATGATGTAGAGGAATAAACTCAAGCAATATGATGTAAACCCCATCTTTTTATCGTCGATGGCAACAATACAATACGTGCCTTGCTGCCCCTACTGTCACTGGGAAAGGACACCACAAGATTGAACCCAAAGCTAAGCACTTCTCCCATTGCAAGAAAAACCAATCTAGTTGGCCAAACCAAACCGATAGTTCGAAGAGAATTACAAAGATATCAAATCATGCATAAAAGAATTCAGAGAAGATTCAAATAATATTTATAGATAATCTGATCATAAATCCACAATTCATCGGATCTCAACAAACACACCGCAAAAAAGTATTACATCGAATAAATCTCCAAGAACATCGAGGAGAACATGGTATTGAGAATCAAAGAAAGAGAAGAAGCCATCTAGCTACTAGCTATGGACCCGTAGGTCTGAGATAAACTACTCACGCTTCATCGGATGGGTAATAGGGTTGATGTAGAAGCCGTCCATGATTGAATCCCCCTCCGGCAGGGTGCTGGAAAAGGTCCCTAGATGGGATCTCATGGGTATAGAAGGTTGCGGTGGTGGAAACGTGTTTTCGTGGATGCTTCTGGTGGTTTGGGAATATATGTGAATATATAGGTGAAAGAATTAGGTTAGGAGGGTCACAGGGGGCCCATAAGGCAGGGGGCGCGCCCTCCACCCTTGTGGCCACCTCGTGGCTCCTCCGACTTCATCTCCAAGTCTCCTGGGTGTCTTCTGGTCCAAGAAAAATCATCGCGAAGATTTTATTCCGTTTGGACTCCGTTTGGTATTCCTTCTCCACGAAGCTAAAAAACAAGGAAAAAACAGAAACTGGCACTAGGCTCTAGGTTAATAGGTTAGTCCCAAAAATAATATAAAATAGCATATTAATGCATATAAAACATCCAAAACAGATAATATAATAGCATGGAACAATAAAAAATTATAGATACGTTGGAGACGTATCAGTCTACGTACCCTCGTAGACGGTAAGCGGAAGCGTTTCACAACGCGGTTGATGTAGTCGAACTTTCTTCGCGATCCAACCGATCTAGTACCGAACGTACGGCACCTCCGCGTTCAGCACACGTTCAGCTCGGTGACATCCTCCGCCTTCTTGATCCAGTAAGATGGTGAGGTAGTAGATGAGTTCCGTCAGCATGACGGTGTGGTGACGGTGATGGTGAAGTGATATACGCAAGGCTTCGCCTAAGCACTACGAAAATATATTATTCGGAGTGGCTTTAGGCGGTGGTTCAGGAAGAGTCCAATCATCATAATTTTTCAATATATTATTCAATAATTTCTCAGCTTGTTCAATAGTTCGTTCCGTGAAAACACAACCAGCATAACTATCTAGGAAGTCCCTAGAAGCATCGGTTAGTCCATTATAGAAGATATCAAGTATTTCATTTTTCTTAAGAGGATGATCAGGCAAAGCATTAAGCAATTGGAGAAGCCTCCCCCAAGCTTGTGGGAGACTCTCTTCTTCAATTTGCATAAAGTTAAATATTTCCTATAAGGCAGCTTGTTTCTTATGAGCAGGAAAATATTTTTCAGAGAAGTAATATATCATATCCTGGGGACTATGCACACAACTAGGATCAAGAGTGTTGTACCATATCTTAGCATCACCCTTTAATGAGAATGGAAATAATTTGAGGATATAGTAGTAGCGAATTTTCTCATCATGAGCAAATAGGGTGGCTATATCATTTAATTTAGTGAGGTGTGTCACTACAGTTTCAGTTTCATAGCCATGAAAAGGATCATATTCAACCAAAGTGGTTAACTCTAGGTCGGCAGAGAATTCATAATCCTTATCGGTAACAAAGACAGGTGAAGTAGCAAACTTAGGATCACATTTCATTCTAGCATTCAAAGATTTTTCTTTTAGTTTGCATAGTAATTTCTTAAGATCTTCTCTATCATTGCAAGCAAGAAAGTCTCTAGCTATCTCCTCATCCATAACATAACCTTCAGGTATCTTAGGCATTTCATATCTAGGAGAGCTAGGTCTAATAGGTGTTTCAAGATTTTCAGTTTCAAGTACTTCATCAGTTTCAATAATTTCATCAGTTTCAGCATTCTCAATATCTTTAGCTTTAGCAATTTGTTCATCAAGAAATTCACCTAGTGGCACATTATCATCAAGCAAGGTACTAGCATCATCATGAATATCATTCATAGCAGAAGTAGCATCATCAATAACTTGCGACATATCAGGATGGATAGCATGTGGTGGTGTTGCAAGTCTACTCAAAATAGAAGGTGAATCAAGTGCAGAGTGTGATGGCAGTTCCTTACCTCCCCTCGTCCTAGAGGGAACGATCTTGGTTTTTGTATCCTTCAGATTCTTCATAGTGATAAATAGATAATAATGCCAAGTGACTCAACAAATATAGCTATGCTCCCCAGCAACGGCGCCAAAAAAAGGTCTTGATAACCCACAAGTATATGGGATCGCAACAGTTTTCAAGGGTAGAGTATTCAACCCAAATTTATAGATTCGACACAAGGGGAGCCAAAGAATATTTGCAAGTATTAGCAGTTGAGTTGTCAATTTAACCACAACTGGAGATTAAGTATCTGCAGCAAAGTGACCAGTAGCACAGTAATATGATAATTTTGATAGCAGTGGTAACAGCAGTAGTGATGGTAACAGTGATAACAATGATTCTCTAGCAAGTGTAACAGTAGCAACGGCAGTAGTAAATTGGCAAGAGCAATATGTGAGAAATTCGTAGGCATTGGATCAGTGAATTCGTTGGATGATATTCATCATATAACAGTCATAACCTAGGGCGATACAAAACTAGCTCTAGTTCATAAATATAATGTAGGCATGTATTCCGTATATAGTCATACGTGCTTATGGAAAAGAACTTGCATGACATCTTTTGTCCTACCCTCACGTGGCAGCGGGGTCCATAAGGAAACTAAGGGATATTAAGGCCTCCTTTTAATAGAGAACCGGAACAAAGCATTAACACATAGTGAATACATGAACTCCTCAAACTACGGTCATCACCGGAAGGTATCCCAATTACTGTCACCCTGGGGTTTACGGATCATAACATGTAATAGGTGAATATGACTTGCAAGATCAGATCTAGAACATAGATATAATGGTGAAAACATAAACGGTTCAGATATAAAATCATGGCACCCGGGCCCTAAGTGACAAGCATTAAGCATGGCAAAGTCATAACAACATCAACCTCAGAACATAGTGGATACTAGGGATCAAGACCTAACAAAACTAACTCGATTACATGATGAATCTCATCCAACTCCTCACCAACCAGCGAGCCTACGAAGGAATTACTCACTCCTGGTGGGGAGCATGATACGTCTCCAACGTATCTATAATTTTTTATTGTTCCATGCTGTTATATTATCAATCTTGGATGTTTTACAATCATTTTATAGCAACTTTATATCATTTTTTGGGACTAACCTATCGACATAGTGCCCAGTGCCAGTTGCTGTTTTTTGCTTGTTTTTTTACTTCACAGAAAATCAATACCAAACGGAGTCCAAACGCAGCGAAACTTTTTGGTGATTTTTTCTGGACCAGAAGACACAAAATGGGCCAAAGAAGTACCAGAGAGGTGCCCCGAGGGGGGCACAACCCACCTGGGCACGCTTGGGGGCCCAGGAACGCCCTGGTGGGTTGTGCCCACCTCGGTGGCCTCCCGCACCGCCTCTTAGCTCTATAAATACCCCAATATTCCAAAAACCCTAGGGGAGTCTGATGCCTGCTAGAACTACGTCGGTATTTCCCCAAAGAGGAAGGGATGATGCAGCAGAGCAACAGTAGGTATTTCCCTCAGTGTTGAGACCAAGGTTATCGAACCAGTAGGAGAACCAAGCAACACTATGTAAACAGCACCTGCACACAAATAACAAATACTCGCAACTCGACATGTTAAAGGGGTTGTCAATCCCTTTCGGGTAACGGCGCCAGAAATTGGCATGAGGATGGGAGAAAGTTGTAATAGATTAGATAAATAGATCGCAAATAAAATAAAGTGCAGCAAAGTATTTTTGTATTTTTGGTTTAATAGATCTAAAAATAAAAGCAAATAAAATAGATTGCGAAGGCAAATATAATAAAGAAGAGACCCGGGGGCCGTAGTTTTCACTAGTGGCTTCTCTCAAGAAAAATAGCAAATGGTGGAAACAAATTACTGTTGGGCAATTGATAGAACTTCAAATACTCATGACGATATCCAGGCAATGATCATTATATAGGCATCACGTCCAAGATTAGTAGACCGACTCCTGCCTGCATCTACTACTATTACTCCACACATCGACCGCTATCCAGCATGCATCTAGTGTATTAAGTTCATGGAGAAACGGAGTAATGCAATAAGAACGATGACATGATGTAGACAAGATCTATTTATGTAGAAACAGACCCCATCTTGTTATCCTTAATAGCAACGATACATACGTGTCGGTTCCCTTTCTGTCACTGGGATCAAGCACCGTAAGATCAAACCCATTACAAAGCACCTCTTCCCATTGCAAGATAAATAGATCAAGTTGGCCAAACAAAACCCAAATATCGGAGAAGAAATACGAGGCTATAAATAATCATGCATATAAGAGATTAAAGAAAACTCAAATAACTTTCATGGATAAAAAGATAGATTTGATCATAAACTCAAAGTTCATCTGATCCCAACAAACACACCACAAAAAAAAGTTACATCATATGGATCTCCAAGAGACCATTGTATTGAGAAACAAACGAGAGAGAGAGAGAGCCATCTAGCTACTAACTACGGACCCGTAGGTCTACAAAGAACTACTCACGCATCATCGGAGAGGCACCAATGAGGATGATGAACCCCTCCGTGACAGTGTCTAGATTTGATATGTGGTTTCTGGAACTTGCGGCGGCTGGAATTGATTTTCATCGACTCCCCTAGGGTTTCTGGAATATTGGGGTATTTATACAGTAAAGAGGCGGTTCAGGGGGCACCCGAGGTGGGCACAACCCACCAGGGCGCGCCTGGGCCTCCAGGCGCGCGCTGGTGGGTTATGCTCCCCTCGGAGTACCCCCCCCCCCCAGGCGCTTCTCCAGCCCACTGGATGTCTTCTGGTCCAAACAAAATCCACAAAAAGTTTCGCTGCGTTTGGACTCCGTTTGGTATTGATTTTCTGCGATGTAAAAAACAGGCAGAAAACAGCAACTGGCACTTGGCACTATGTCAATAGGTTAGTACCAAAAAATGATATAAAATGATTATAAAACATCCAAGAATGATAATATAACAGCATGGAACAATCAAAAATTATAGATACGTTGGAGACATATCAGAGTCGACGAAACACAATTCCAGCTGCCGCAAGTTCCAGAAACCACAGATCCAATCTAGACACCATCACGGAGGGGTTCATCATCCTCATTGGTGCCTCTTCGATGATGCGTGTGTAGTTCATTGTAGACCTTCGGGTCCGTAGTTAGTAGCTAGATTGCTTCCTCTCTCTCTCTCTCTTGATTCTCAATACAATGGTCTCTTGAAGATCTATTTGATGTAACTCTTTTTGCGGTGTGTTTGTTTGGATCCGATGAACTTCGAATTTATGATCAGATCTATCTTTTTATCCATGAAAGTTATTTGAGTCTCTTTGATCTCTTATATGCATGATTACTTAGAGCATCGTATTTCTTCTTCGAATCTTTGGTTTAGTTAGGCCGACTAGATCGATTTTTCTTGCCATGGGAAGAGGTGCTTTGTGATGGGTTCAATCTTACGATGCTCAATCCCAGTGACAGAAGGGGAAATGACACGTATGTATCGTTGCCATTAAGGATAACAAGATGGGGTCTATTCCTACATGAATAGATCTTGTCTACATCATGTCATCGTTCTTATTGCATTACTCTGTTTCTCCATGAACTTAATACACTAGATGCATGCTGGATAGCGGTCGATGTGTGGAGTAATAGTTGTAGATGCAGGCAGGAGTCGGTCTACTAATCTTGGACGTGATGCCTATATAATGATCATTGCCTAGATATCGTCATAATTATTTGAAGTTCTATCAATTGCCCAAAAATAATTTGTTTACCCACCGTATGCTATTTTCTCGAGAGAAGCCACTAGTGAAATCTACGGCCCTTGGGTCTATTTTTCTCATCATATATTTTTAGATCTATATTTTTATTTGCCTTTTTATTTATTTGCATCTTTTATTTTCAGATCTATATTTCCAAAAACCCAAAAATACCTTGTTGCACTTTATTTTATTCATGTTTTATCGAGATCTATTTATCCAATCTATCACATTTAGTCTCCCGTCCACGTGACA
Organism: Thinopyrum elongatum; assembly: GCA_011799875.1. NCBI lineage: Eukaryota > Viridiplantae > Streptophyta > Magnoliopsida > Poales > Poaceae > Thinopyrum > Thinopyrum elongatum. Next base: position 144,121,959 of record CM022302.1, on the reverse strand, counting down.
ATTTCTGGCACTGTTACCCGAAAGGGATTGACAACCCCTTTAACACGTCGGGTTGCAAGTATTTGTTCTTTGTGTGCAGGTACCGTTTACATAGTGTTGCTTGGTTCTCCTACTGGTTCGATAACCTTGGTTTCATAACTGAGGGAAATACCTACCGTAGCTGTGCTGCATCATCTCTTCCTCTTTGGGGAAATACCGACGTAGTTCAAGCCGCATCAAAAGGAATTTCTGGCGCCGTTGCCGGGGAGATATCATCAACATCTATCAGGTTCCTAATCACAAATATCATCTCCTTGCAATTTACATTATTTGCCATTTGCCTCTCGTTTTCATCTCCCCCATTTCACAAAATTTGCCGGTTTATTCGCCCCTCTTTTTTGTTCGCTTTTTCTCGTCAGATCTGTTTTTGAGTGCAATCTTGTTTGCGTAGTCACGATGACTCAAGAGAACACCAAGTTGTGTGATTTCTCTAATACCAACAACAATGATTTTATTAGCACTCCGATTGCTCCTCCCGCCACTAGTGCGGAGTCTTGTGATATTAATGCTGCTTTGTTGAATCTCGTTATGAAAGATCAATTTTCCAGTACTCCTAATGAGGATGTCGTGTCCCATCTTAACACATTCGTGGAATTATGCAATATGCAAAAGAAAAAAGATGTGGACAATGATATTGTGAAGTTGAAATTATTCCCGTTTTCTTTGCGAGATCGTGCAAAAATTTGGTTTTCTTCTTTGCCTCGCAATAGTATCGATTCTTGGGATAAGTGCAAGGATGCTTTTATTACTAAGTATTTTCCGCCCACGAAAATTATTTACCTTAGGATACAAATTATGAATTTTAAGCAACTTGAGCATGAACATGTTGCGCAATCTTGGGAAAGAATGAAATTGATGCTAAGAAATTGTCCTACTCATGGTTTAAATCTTTGGATGATCATACAAAATTTTATGCGGGATTGAATTTTGTTTCTAGAAATCTTTTAGATTCCACCGCGGGTGGTACTTTTATGGAAATTACTTTGGGTGAAGCTACTAAATTGCTAGACAATATTATGGCAAATTATTCACAATGGCATACCGAAAGAGCACCTACTAGTAAAAAGGTTAATTCGGTTGAAGAAATTTCTACTTTGAGTGAAAAAGTTGATGCTCTGATGAAGTTGGTTGCTAATAAAAATGTTCCTATTGATCTTAATGATGTGCCTTTGTCCACTTTGATTGAGCAAAATAGTGATGCCGTAGATGTGAATTTTGTCTCGCGAAACAATTTCAATAACAATGCTTATAGAGGTAATTTTAATCCTAGGCCTTTTCCTAGTAATTCCTCTAATAATTATGGTAATTCCTATGGTAATCCTTCTTATAATAATAATAATAATAATAGGAACACCTCTGATCTTGAGAACAATATTAAAGAATTTATCAATGCTCAAAAAGTTTTCAACAATACGATAGAAGAAAAGTTGAATAAGATTGATGATATGTCTAGAAGCATTGATAGAATTTCTCATGATGTGGAAAATCTCAAGTTGAAAATTTTTGTGCCTAAGGTTGAAGAGTCAATTAAAGCTTTATATGTTTCTATGGATGAAAGTAAGAAAAGAACCGCTATGCTTAGAGCTAAAAGAGAATTTTTAGAAAAAGCGTTTTCTAGTGATTGCTTTCATAAAAATGATGAAGATCTTAAAGTGATTGGTGTTTCTTCTATTGATTCCCTGTTTAGTAAAATTAAGATTGATGATAAAGGGACTGAAGAAGAGTCAACTTTAGTTAGAAGGCGTCTTGATAATTCGGAGGGTGAAAATCTTGTTGAAAAATTGATAAAAGTGGGTTTGGAGAGGTCAAAACTTTAACTAGTGATGTGCCCACTCTTTTGGATTACAGAGACTTTAATTATGATAATTGATCTTTGATTGATTGTATTTATGTGTTGCAATCCATGGTTAATTTACCCCATGCTTATGAACAAAATAAAGCTTTTACTAAACATATTATTGATGCTATGATGAAAGCTTTGGAAGAAAAGTTGGAATTAGAGATTTCAATCCCTAGAAAATTACATGATGAATGGGAACCTACTATCAAAGTCAAGATTAAAAATTATGAGTGTTTTTCTTTATGTGATTTGGGTGCTAGTGTTTCCACAATTCTGAAATCTTTATGTGATGTGCTTGGTCTTACCGATATTGAAGAATGTTCTTTAAGTTTGCACTTGGCGGATTCTACTATTAAAAAGCCTATGGGAAGAATTAATGATGTTCTTATTCTTGAAAATAGGAATTATGTGCCCATAGATTTTATTGTTCTTGATATTGATTGCAATATGTCTTGTCCTATTATACTTTGTAGACCGTTCTTATGCACTATAGGTGCCGTGATTGATATGAAAAAAGTGAATATTAAATTTCAATTTCCTTTGAGAAATGGTATGGAACACTTCCCTAGAACAAGAATTAAGCCACCATATGAATCAATCATGAATTAAAGATGACAATACTTAGATCTATGCATTATGCCTAGCTAGGGGCATAAAATGGTAGCGCTTGTTGGGAGGCAACCCAATGAATAAAATTTATTTTTGTCTTTTTCTTTCTGTTTTTGAGTGTTTACACAATTATGCTACTATTATGATTGTGTTTTTTTTGTTTTAATTAGTGTTTGGGCCAAGCAAAGCCTTTGGGATCATGTTGGGTGATAGTTGATTTGATCTTGTTGGAAAACAGAAACTTTTACATCCAGTAAACAATTTTAGATATTCACCCAAGCAACGAAAAATTCTGAATTTTTAACACAAGATTTATATACAAATTTCCCACGTTTTCCTAATTTTTAAGAATTTTTCGAGTAACAAAAGTATGAGAACAATTCACATATTTACAGACTGTTCTGTTTTTGACTGATTCTGTTTTCTTTGCATTGTGTGCTTATTTTGATGAATCTATGGTTTGTATCGGGGGTATAAGCCATGGTAAAGTTAGAATACAGTAGATATAATGCAATAACAAAATTTGAATGGGTTTTCTACAGTACTTAAAGTAAAGATTGGTTTTCTTATACTAACGGATCTCACGAAGGTTTTGTTGAGTTTTGTATGATTGAAGTTTTCAAGTTTTGGGTGAGATCACGATGGATGAATGAATAAGGAGTAAGAAGAGCCTAAGATTGGGGATGCCCCATGGAACCCCAAGTTATTATCCAAAGAGGAACAAGCAACTAAGCTTGGGGATGCCCCGAGTGGCATCCCCTCTTTCTTCTAACGACCATCGGTATTTTACTTGGAGCTATATTATTATTCGTCACATATCATGAGTTTTGCTTGAAGCGTCTTGTATGATATGAGTCTTTACTTGTTTTGCTTGTTAGTTTAAGTCAAGTATCCTTGCTGAACACACCTATTTGAGAGAGACAAAATTATGATATGATTTGTTAGAATTGCTCTATTTGCTTCACTAAAAAAATTTTGGAGCTTTGGAATTGCTCTAGTGCTTCACTTATATCTTTTTGAGCACGGTGTGCTTTATTATTTTGAAGAAATGCTCTCATGCTTCACTTAGATTTATTTGAGAGTTAGTAAAAAAAAATCTCTCATGCTTCACTTATATTATTTTCAGAGGAGGAAATTTTTATGCTCATGTTCTTCACTTAGATTTGTTTGAGCTATCAAAAGCAACAGATTAAATTAGTCCCAAAGTGATAGATATTCAAGAGGGATATAATAAAAACTTTCATGAAGATCATTGGACAAAATAAACTTGATTCTTTGTAATAGTTTTTTGATATGATGATATAATATGTGAGTCATGCTAATGAGTAATTATGGCTTAGTAAGAATATTGATGTTAAGGTTTGTGATTCCCTATGCAAGCACGAAAGTTAATAGTTATGCAATGAAATTACATCCTACTTGTGGTGCATTATTCGGTGTTAGTTATGCTTAATGCTCGCTTATGTGATTTTTCGTTTCTTGGTTGGATGCTTCTCAATCTTTTGCTAGCCTTCACTTGTACTAAGTATGATTACTACTTGTGTATCCAAAATCCTTAAACCCAGTTTTGCCACATGAGTCCACTATACCTACCTATATGCGGTATTTCATTTCTGTTCTAAGCAAATTTGTATGTGCCATCTCTAATTTTCAAAATAAATTTCCTTTTTGTGTGCTCGTACTGCTCATGAAACGGTAGGGGGTGGCTGATATTTTTCTATGCTAGATGTGTTATTCTCAAGATGAGTGTTTATTCACTTGTCATTGCACGAGAGTACGGCAAAAGTATTAGGGATGCCCAGCCCCGAAATGAAAAATGAATTTACTTTATGTTGTCAAATAATAAATTCCTTAGAAAGTGTTGGTTTGGACGGCGCCCGTGGATTCGGTTAGTCGTGGAATGTGAAAGTATGGTGGAAAAGGAATAAACTTTATTTTCTGTTTGGGAACCGCCTATGATATATTTAGCATGGAAAGTATTGGGAACTACTCGATCGTTTTCGTTGACATGAAAAGCATGCCACCCAAAATGTTTTATCTGTATCTTTTTCGCTTTGAGCTCTGGCACCTCTACAAATCCCTACTTCCCTCTGCGAAGGGCCTTTCTATTTACTTTATGCAATTTTTATTTTTACTTGAGTCTCCATCTTCTCTTATAAAGCACCAACTAAGGGGCACTATGATCGTACTTGAGCATTGGGAGTAGCTAATATGCGAGTGTGTTTCATGAATGGATCAATGATTGAGCATAATGGGTTAGGGATAACTTGCTTTAGTGTTGATATTTTGAAAAGACATGGTTGCTTCTTTATATGCTTGAGTATTGAAATCTTCATGTCAAAACTAGACTATTGGTTTGAATCATATAAAAGTCCAAATGTCCATGCTACAAAAGAAAAGAATATGTGATGAACATGTTAGACAACATTCCACATCAAAATTTCTGTTTTTATCATTTACCTACTTGAGGACGAGAAGGAATCAAACTTGGGGATGCTGATACGTCTCCAACGTATCTATAATTTTTTATTGTTCCATGTTGTTATATTATCAATCTTGGATGTTTTACAATCATTTTATAGCAACTTTATATCATTTTTTGGGACTAACCTATTGACATAGTGCCCAGTGCCAGTTGTTGTTTTTTGCTTGTTTTTTACTTCATAGAAAATCAATACCAAACGGAGTCCAAACGCAGCGAAACTTTTTGGTGATTTTTTCTGGACAAGAAGACACAAGATGGGCCAAAGAAGTGCCAGAGGGGTGCCCTGAGGGGGGCACAACCCACCTGGGCGCGCCTGGGGGCCCAGGCGCGCCCTGGTGGGTTGTGACCACCTCGGTGGCCTCCCGCACCGCCTCTTTGCTCTATAAATACCCCAATATTCCAAAAATCCTAGGGGAGTCGACGAAATACAATTCCAGCCGCCGCAAGTTCCAGAAACTAAAGATCCAATCTAGACACCATCACAGAGGGGTTCATCATCCTCATTGGTGCCTCTCCGATGATGCGTGAGTACTTTATTGTAGACCTTCGAGTCCGTAGTTAGTAGCTAGATGGCTTCCTCTCTCTCTTTTGATTCTCAATACAATGGTCTCTTGGAGATCTATTTGATGTAACTCTTTTTGCTGTGTGTTTGTTTGGATCCGATGAACTTTGAGTTTATGATCAGATCTATCTTTTTATCCATCAAAGTTATTTGAGTCTCTTTGATCTCTTATATGCATGATTACTTATAGTCTCGTATTTCTTCTTTGAATATTTGGTTTAGTTAGGCCGACTAGATCAATTTTTCTTGCCATGGGAAGAGGTGCTTTGAGATGGGTTCGATCTTATGGTGCTCAATCCCAGTGACAGAAGGGGAAATGACACGTATGTATCATTGCCATTAAGGATAACAAGATGAGGTCTATTACTACATGAATAGATCTTGTCTACATCATATCATCGTTCTTATTGCATTACTCCGTTTCTCCATGAACTTAATACACTAGATGCATGCTGGATAGCGGTCGATGTGTGGAGTAATAGTAGTAGATGCAGGCAGGAGTCAGTCTACTAATCTTCGACGTGATGCCTATATAATGATCATTGCCTGGATATCGTCATAATTATTTGAAGTTCTATCAATTGCCCAACAGTAATTTGTTTACCCACCGTATGTTATTTTCTCGAGAGAAGCCACTAGTGAAATCTACGGCCCCCGGGTCTATTTTTCTCATCATATTTTTTCAGATCTATATTGCTATTTGCCTTTTTTATTTATTTGCATCTTTTATTTTCAGATCTATATTTCCAAAAACCCAAAAATACCTTGTTGCACTTTATTTTATTCGCGTTTTATCGAGATCTATTTATCTAATCTATCACATTTAGTCTCCTGTCCACGTGACAATTTCTGGCACCATTACCCGAAAGGGATTGACAACCCCTTTAACACGTCGGGTTGCAAGTATTTGTTCTTTGTGTGCAGGTACCGTTTACATATTGTTGTTTGGTTTTCCTGCTGGTTCGATAACCTTGGTTTCATCACTGAGGGAAATACCTACCGTAGCTGTGCTGCATCATCCCTACCTCTTTGGGGAAATACCGACGTAGTTCAAGCCGCATCAAAGCATCATAGAATTGGTGATCAAGGAGGGTTGGTGATGACGAAAACTGAAGATTTCCCTCTCCGGAGCCCCGAACGGGCTCCAGATCTGGCCTCCCGATGAAGAACAATAGGTGGCGGCGGCTCCGTATCGTGAAACGCGGTGAAACTTCCTCTCCTATTTTTTTCTCCGGAAATAGGATTTTATAGCTTCGGAATTAGGGTCTGCGGGGCCACGAGGTGGGCACAACCCACCAGGGCGCGCCAGAGAGGGGGCGCGCCCTGGTGTCTTGTGCCCAGCCAGGGGCCCCCCACCGGTGGTTCTTGGCTCCAGTATTTTTCTTTTATTGTAAAACAATTCTCCAAAAAGTTTCGTTCCATTCCGAGAACTTTTATTTCTGCACAAAAACAACACCATGGTAGTTCTGCTGAAAACAGCGTAAGTCTGGGTTAGTTTCATTCAAATCATGCAAATTAAAGTCCAAAATAAGAGCAAAAGCGTTAGGAAAAGTAGATACGACGGAGACGTATCATCGCCTCCTCGCCGCCGGGTGAAGGCGGAACCTCCTTCCCCTCCCTGCTCTCCACCGCGCCATCGTGGCGTTCAAATCGGATGTCACGTCAAGGTGGAGCGGTTGTCGCCACCTCCTCGTCGCGTCATGGAGGAGCGGTTGTCGCCACCTCCCCGCCATGTCAAGGAGGAGCGACCATCGCCACAGCCTAGTTGCGCCGGTGGAGGCATGCCCCACGCGATCGCCATGAAGGCGCGTCGGCGTATCATGCGCTACCTCGGTGGCGGCAGCAACAGCGTTAACTCATCCTCCCGGTGCCATGACAACGCAGGAGCACGCAGATAGGGAGTGGGAACGGCGAGAAAGGCGCAACGCCGCGCGCCGAGCGGAGGTCGTCGACTCTGGCGTCCCGCCGCCACAAATCCTCGCGGACCCGAAGATCGCAACGGCCTGGGTCCTCGACCGGTCGAAGACCATGATGGGGAAAGCAAGCGCCGTCTCCACCGCCTCGACTAGAAGATGACGAAGTACGGCGAGGAGTGGTCTCGCCGCGAGACCACAACCGCAGCTGCCTCCGGCAACTCCTGCCGCCTGTCTCTCCGCCTACCCACGTCTGCGATGGTCGCGGCCGCACTACGCGCAGCGCAAGAACAAGTGGAGAAGATCATCCACGACGCCATGTGGCGGGCGGGAACCCCTGTCACAACCCGCGCCCTACTACCACTCGAAGCCCGACGACGACAACTACGACGACGGCGGCCAGCTTGGCATTGCGTACGAGGTCATCATCAAGTAGGTGTTTTTATGTACAAATTATCTATGATTGAATGAAAATCATCCAGTTTGTTTAAATTTGTATCAAATTTGTTTATTTTTGTTAAATTCCATTCGAATTGAGACCGTACATTTGCGCCTAGTTTTGGATGACCAGCTCCCGTATCAATATATGTGGACTGGTCCCCGGGTCCTCGGATGAATACAGAGCCCGATTTGAGGGGTCAGTGTTCAAGATGACCTAAGTAGCTTTAGTAGATTAGCTCCGGCCGTCCTTTTGATCACAAGCTGACATCTCCCTTCAAAATAAATCCGTGAAGCAGTAGTACATTGTTACCTACCAGGCAATAATAAGCGGCCATGATAGTACTACGAGAACTTGCTAGCACCATTATATATTTTATTTGACAAGTATCAAGAATAGATAGCCATCATCGCTCTCTCCATTGCGCCTTGTTGGTTTGTGTATGGTGAAAACATGCAAATTCGTACTCCACCGAAAAGAAAGAGAGATAATAAGTTGTACGAGAGGGAAACTCGAAAAAATACTCTTCGAGGCTAGTGCTGTAGTACGGGCTACACGCGTACAACAAAAGAAAAGTGGGAGAGAAAGAGCTAGTGAAGTGTATTTACAATAAATCTACTAGTAGTTCGGGAATAGGAGACGTCGGGGAGGAAATATTTGTGTGTGGGCAGACTTGAGCAACGGGTTCTGGATGTTGGCTATTCAGAACTGAGCTTAAACCTTTTGTGTCGCGGCCAACCGGAGAGACCGCGTGCGTGGCAGAGCATGCTGCGTCGCGGCCAACCGGAGAGACCGCGTGCGTGGCAGAGCATGCTGCCACGACACACCACGGCACTGTTGCCGACCGCTGCGCGCTGTGCGTTGCAACAGCACACCTCACCATTGCCTCGAAGCATCACACTCATGCCGAATTGCCGAGCCTGCCATCGCCCGGCCGCGTCGACAACGGTGTGGCATTGCGCATTGTGCCGGCGCGCGCGTCCGCTGGCCTTCACTGCATGTGGTATGCGCCGACCACGTCACTGGTACGCGCTCAGCCACTGGCTTTTGACCCTGATCAACGGGGCATGAATTGGCAGTGGAATTGGGTCAATCGCCCACGATGCCCAAAGAAGAAATTTGGGAGGAAAAAGAAAAGAAAAATTGAAGGAAACAGTTCGACCTATCACGTTGGGCCTAATAAAATCCAAAAAGCAAGCAAATTCAAAAAGTTGAAAAGAGGGAACCTGACTGCGGCTTTCTATTGAGAACTTCCCTATTTTTTTCAAAATTATATTTTGGTTGTTTCTTAGCATTCAAAAAATTGCGAAACCGACTTCATAAAAGAAATACTTACTTCTCATGGTATTCTATGCCTAAATTGAAATTTTCACCGTGTTTCTTTGTATAACGATGTGTGAAATTATAGATTCTACATTCATGATTTATCAGTGGTTTACTGCTATTTTCTAGATTTGAATTATTATTTTCTGAGAAAATCTTGAGAAACTTTCCATTTCTTTATATATTATTTGTACATATATGGTCGAATAGCCCTCTAACTAAGGAGCAGGAAGAGGAATATGATTGAGAAATTGTTGCTTTCATGAAGGAGTACTTAACAGTACTTAGTTAAATTAATCTCTCCATTTTTTTGTTATCCCTGAGTTATAAACATTTTAGCTAGATGATTGTCATTGAAAGCTCAATGAAGAGATTGTATTCTCGAGTTACATGTCAAGCATGCTTAATATTCTAGTAATATTAAATCTTGGTATAGATATGCATTGTGTCGTATCCCTCCATTGCTTGTAAAATGTTCAATCTGCTAAATTTTAAAAAATGGTTCCGCACCCGACATAAAGGAAGGGCAAATCTATCTTGGAAGATAGCAAGTCCACTAAAAACTAAGATCTTCCAGGAAAGTAGACATGGCACAAGTGTGATTCAGGTATTAGAAGCTCTGGAAAGCCGATAGGTCACTAGCGGAACAATAGTTGGCACCGTCAATGTTGTATCCAAAATTATATGATCACCATACTGATTTTTAGTACTAGAATTAGTATTGCAGTACTAACTCACCATATTTAGACACTACTAACTCATATGGTCGCAATACTGAAAACTGGTACTTTGCTAGAGGAACAACAATTGTCACTGGCTAAATCGTCTACTAAAATTTTATTGTAATAATAATCAAAACTATTACAATCAATTGATCCGATGTTTCTCTCTGAGTTGAAGACTAATAATTCTTTAGAAAACAAGATTTTATTGCAAATATTAATTTCAACAGTCAGATCAGTCGAGATCGAGGACGACGAACGGACGCGTGGTAGCTAAGGATATTAGTTTTGCACTTTGAGAAGCTAGCATATCTCTTTTCCAAATGGATCAATGAAGCAGTTGTACACTAGCACCACTATATATTGGGAAGTGTCGGGAGCTAGCCATCATCAATCTCTCCCTTGCGCCTTGTTGGTTTGCCACTGCTTGAAACAACACGAAAATACGTATGCAGTGGAGGAGAAAGGGAGAGTAAGCTGTAAAAGGGGGGGAATGAAGTAAATAACTCTTTGATACTAGTACTGTAGTACATCCCAGCAACAACATTCAAATGGAGGAGAAATATCTAGTGAAGTGTAGTAATCGTAAATCTGCTAGTGAGGGAATAGGAGGCGTTGGGGAAGAAATATACGTTTGTCTACAGAGTTAGTCGACAGTATGTGCCTGAGGTTCAATCACAGCTAAGCTTTAACCTTCAATCATAGGATGAGCATCTGAGACACCACCTCTGCTACATTGGATGAGAATCCTCTGAGATCTGCCATCTGCGACAGCATGGACTTGTCCTTCCTCTAGATTCCTATTCATTGAGTCAACTGGAGGTAGTTTCACTTGGTGACCATCCTCCTCGCAGGTTGCGGACGGAGTTTACAGTTGCAGGAGGCAGTGTGGTTGCTCAATGTTGGGAGTCTTAATTTGATGTGTAACGATGGCGACCCAGCAGCACTCTCAGGACATGTCTCTTCTTCGGCCGGTGCTTGTGTTTCAAGGTACATATATTGGCAAAGGAAAAGCAAAGAATTTCAGCTATATTCGAGAGAAGGTCTAGAAAAAAGATACAGGGATGGCAGGAGAAATTGTTGTCAAAAGCAGGGAAAGAAATATTGATAAAAGCTGCAGCGCAGGCAATTCCAGTGTATGCAATGGCATGCTTGGACCTGACCAAAACCTTCTGTGACGACCTGAGCGCTCTCATAGGACGCTATTGGTGGAGCCAAATGGACAAGACCAGTAAAATCCACTGGGTTAGTTGGGAAAAGCTATGAAAGCCGAAAACAGATGGAGGTCTGGGTTTTCGGAATCTGCACTATTTCAACCTAGCTATGTTGGCTAGATAGGCATGGAGAATTCTACAGAACCGATCAACGCTTGAGGCTATTCCTTGTGCGGGTATTTCCTATACTTGGCGAAGCATAATAAAAGGCATACAATTGCTGAACAAAGGGATAATTGAAGTAAATATGCCCTAGAGGCAATAATAAAGTTGTTATTTTATATTTCCTTATTCATGATAAAGGTTTATTATTCATACTAGAATTGTATTGATCGGAAACCTAAATACATGTGTGAATACATAAACAAATACCGTGTCCCTAGTGAGCCTCTACTTGACTAGCTCGTTGATCAAAGATGGTTGAGGTTTCCTAACCATGGACATGTGTTGTCATTTGATAACGGGATCACATCATTAGGAGAATGATGTGATGGACAAGACCCATCCGTTAGCTTAGCATAATGATCGTTCAGTTTATTACTATTGCTTTCTTCATGTCAAATACATATTCCTTCGACTGTGAGATTATGCAACTCCCGGATACCGGAGGAATACCTTGTTTGCTATCAAACGTCACAACGTAACTGGGTGATCATAAAGATGCTCTACAGGTATCTCCGAAGGTATTTGTTGAGTTGGCATAGATCAAGATTAGGATTTGTCACTCCGAGTTTCGGAGAGGTATCTCTGGGCCCTCTCGGTAATACACATCATAAGCTTGCAAGCAAATGACTAAGGAGTTAGTTACGAGGAGATGTTTTACGGAACGAGTAAAGTGACTTGCCGGTAACGAGATTGAACTAGGTATGTTGATACAGACGATCGAATCTCGGGCAAGTAACATACCGATGGACAAAGGGAATTGCGTATGTTGTCATAACGGTTCGACCGATAAATATCTTTGTAGAATATGTAAGAGCCAATATGGGCATCCAGGTTCCACTATTGGTTATTGACCGGAGAGGTGTTTCGATCATGTCTACATAGTTCTCGAACCCGTAGGGTCCGCACGCTTAACGTTCGTTGACGATATAGTGTTATATGAGTTATATGATTTGGTGACCGAATGTTGTTCGGAGTCCCGTATGAGATCACGGACATGACGAGGAGTCTCTAAATGGTCGAGAGGTAAAGATTTATATATAGGACGATGGTATTCAGACACCGGAATAGTTTCGGAGTGCACCGGGTATTCATCGGATCACCGGAAGTGGTTCCGGGAGGTCTATGGGCCTAATGGGCCAAGGAGAGGTACACACCAGCCAACAGAGGGGCTGGCACGCCCTCTCCCTCGCCGCCAGCCCTAGAAGAAGGAAAGGGGGGCGCCACCTCCTCCTGCCTTTCCCCCCTTATGGGAGAAAGGAAAGGGGGGTGCCACCTCCCCCTTACTTCCCCTTGGCGCCAAAAGAAGGAAAGGGGGGCCGGCCTAGGGCAAGCCCAAGTAGGATTCGGACCTACTTGGGGCGCCCCTTGGCCTCTCCCCTCTCCCTCCCACCTGGGGTGCCTAGCACACCCCAGACAATTGCTTAGCCGTGTGCGGCACCCCCCCTGCACCGTTTGCACCCCAGGTCATATTTTCGTAGTGCTTAGGCAAAGCCCTGCGGAGATAACTTCACCATCATCGTCACCACGCCGTCGTGTTGTCGGAACTCATCCACTACCTCTACGTCTTGCTGGATCAAGAAGGCGCGAACGTCACCGAGCTGAATGTGTGTTGAACGCGGAGGTGCCGTACGTTCGGTACTCGATCGGTTGGATCGCGAAGAAAGTTCGACTACATCAACTGCGTTGTCAAATGCTTCTGCTTACGGTCTACGAGGGTACGTAGACACACTCTCCCCTCTCGTTGCTATGCATCTCCTTGATAGATCTTGCGTGTGCGTAGAATTTTTTTTGTTTTTGATGCAACATTTCCGAACAGTGGCATCATGAGCCAGGTCTATGCGTAGATGATATGCACGAGTAGAACACAAAGAGTTGTGGGCGATGATGTTCATACTGCTTACCACCAACGTCTTATTTTGATTCGGCGGTATTGTGGGATGAAGCGGCCCGGACCAACCTTACATGTCCACGTACATGAGACCGGTTCCACCGACAGACATGCAACTAGTTTTGCATTAAGGTGGCTAGCGGGTGTCTGTTTCTCCTACTTTAGTTGAATCGAATTGGACTGCGGCTGGTCCTTGAAGAAGGTTAAAACAGCAAACTTGATAAATCACCATTGTGGTTTTTGCCGTAGGTAAGAACGGTTCTTGCTAGAAGCCCGTAGCAGCCACGTAAAACTTGCAACAACAAAGTAGAGGACGTCTAACTTGTTTTTGCAGTGCATGCTGTGATGTGATATGGTCAAGACATGATGTGATATACGTATTTGTATGAGATGATCATGTTTTGTAATTTATCGCCAACCGGCAGGAGCCTTATGGTTGTCTCTTTATTGTATGAAGTGCAAACGCCATGTAATTGCTTTACTTTATCACTATGCGTTAGCGATAGTTGTAGAAGCAATAGTTGGCGAGATGACCACGACGCAACGATGTAGATCAAAGTGTCGAGCCGGTGACGATGGATATCATGATGATGCTTTGGAGATGGAGATCAAAAGCACAAGATGATGATGGCCATATCATGTCACATATTTTGATTGCATGTGATGTTTATCTTTTATGCATCCTATTTTGCTTAGAACGACGGTAGCATTATAAGATGTTCCCTTCACTAAATTTCAAGATAAAAGTGTTCTCCCCGAGTATGCACCGTTGCTAAAGTTCATCGTTTCGAAGCACCACATGATGATCGGGTGTGATAGACTCTACGTTCATATACAACGGGTGTAAGCCAGATCTACACACGCGGAATACTTGGGTTAAACTTGACGAGCCTAGCATGTACAGACATGGTCTCGGAACACTAGAGACCGAAAGGTTGAACATGAGTCATATAGTAGATATGATCAACATGAAGATGTTCACCATTGAAGACTACTCCATCTCACGTGATGATCGGACATGGTTTAGTTGATTTGGATCATGTATCACTTAGATAACTTGAGGGATGTTAATTTAAGTGGGAGTTCATTAGTAATTTGATTAATTGAACTTAATTTGTCATGAACTTAGTCCTGATAGTATTTGCATATCTATGTTGTAGATCAATGTCCCGTGCTACCGTTACCCTGAATTTTAATGCGTTCCTAGAGAAAGCTAAGTTGAAAGATGATGGTAGCAACTACACGGACTAATGGAAATATGCCCTAGAGGCAATAATAAAATGGTTGTTATTATATTTCATTAATCATGATAAAGGTTTATTATTCATGCTAGAATTGTATTGATCGGAAAATTAAATACATGTGTGGATACATAAGCAAATACCGTGTCCCTAGTGAGCCTCTACTAGACTAGCTCATTGATCAAAGATGGTTAAGGTTTCCTAACCATAGACATGAGTTGTCATTTGATAATGGGATCACATCATTAGGAGAGTGATGTAATGGACAAGACCCATCTGTTAGCTTAACATATGATCGTTCAGTTTATTGCTACTGCTTTCTTAATGTCAAATACATGTTCCTTCGACCATGAGATCATGCAACTCCCGGATACCGGAGGAATACCTTGTGTGCTATCAAACGTCACAACATAACTGGGTGATCATAAAGATGCTCTACAGGTATCTCCGAAGGTGTTTGTTGAGTTGGCATGAATCGAGATTGGGATTTGTCACTCCGTGTATCGGAGAGGTATCTCTGGGCCCTCTCGGTAATACACATCACAAGAAGCTTGCAAGCAAAGTGACTATGGAGTTAGTTGCAAGATGATGTATTATGGAACGAGTAAAGAGACTTGCCGGTAACGAGATTGAACTAGGTATAGAGATACCGACAATCGAATCTCGGGCAAGTAACATACCGCTAGACAAAGGGAATTACGTATGTTGTCATAAAGGTTCAACCGATAAAAGATCTTCGTGGATTATGTAGGAATCAATATGGGCATCCAGGTCCCGCTATTGGTTATTGACCGGAGAGGTGTCTCGATCATGACTACATAATTCCCAAACCCGCAGGGTCGCATGCTTAACATTTGTTGACGCTAGAGTTGTATTGGGATATTTGATGAATGGTAACCATATGTTGTTCCGAGTCCCGGATTATATCCTGGACGTCATGAGGAGTCTCGGAATGGTCGAGAGGTAAATATTTATATATGGGAAGTCATATTTTGGGTTTCGAAAAAAGGTGCAGTTATTTCGGTATTGTACCAGGAAGCTTCCAGAAGGTTCCGGAGGATTCCGGGGGGGTCCGGAAGTCCACAAATGGGTCCACCACGACCCAAGGGCTAGCATGGGCTGCGGGGAGGTGCCTTGGCCTTATTGGGCTAGGCGCACCAAGTCCTCAAAAGCCCATGTGGCTAGGGAAGGCAAAAAGGAAGGAGTCCTAGTAGGAATAGGATTGGACTTGGAGTCCAAGTCCTCTCCCCCTTAGCTGCGCCCTAGGGCTTGGAGGGGCTGTTTCCCACGCCCCTCCACCTATATATATGTAACACCCCTATGTAATAGCCACTATGATCAGCTGCTGATAATTGCCAAGTCATGATCATTTGCAGTGCCAAGTCATATGGGTTAATGATCCAATTCAAATTCACATCTGAAAAGCAACTCAAAATCAAAAGTGAAATATAAAGTTGATCAAACACTATTGGGAAAATGTTCATTAAATGGCAAATAATCCAGGAACATTTCTAAAATCAACATCAAAATAATTGGAGTTGGACAAGTGACTCAAACAAGATGAAACGGCACCAAAACAGAATATTCAAATCCATTTAAAATCATTTCAGCTTCAAATGAGATCCAAATCTGCCCAAACCAGTTTTTGGTGAAGGGTAGAATTGTGTTTCAATATTTGGGCCTAGTCCCATATTTTACAAAATTGCAAACGTGGCCTAACCATTATCAAATCAGAAGGGAATAGAGAGAACAGGATAAAGAAAATGGAAAAAGGCCTCTGCAGTTTAAACTGGCTCGGCCTGAGTGCACAGTGCACTCATCCCAGCCCAACTGGCCAGTCCACCATAGCCGGTCGTCGTCTCCATCGTGCGGTGTCGCGCGCGCGCGCCGACACGGCGGCAGTCGCCGCGCGTCGCCCATCCGGGCCGTCCCCGGCTAGGTTAAGAGCCTCCCCAGGCTCCCCTCGACCTCGCCAACCCTATCCACTCCTCCCCCACTCTCCGTTCGCTCCTCTCCCCTCTCTCCTGCCAGATCCAAGAGCAGCCGAACGAAACCGCCGCCGCTCGACGCCGTGCTCATGGCCACCGGCCTCGCCTCGCCTCGTCGAGGTGTTCCTCGTCTCCGCCGTGGTCGACCGCGTCGTCCGATGCTCTCTGGTGGAGCTGGGGAGCTCCACAGGCGTCGATCTTCTCCGCCCCTTTTGCTTCCGGCACCGACGCCTCGCCGCCGATCCCGTCGACCCCTGCTGCTACAAAGCTGTCGAGGGCTTTTCTTGGCCGCTCGGTGAGCACCCGCACTCCTCTCCTTCCCCTAGGTAACCACGTAGCTCCCCGAGTTAGCTGCTGCGCTGTCGCCGCCGTGACCGAGCTCTGCTCGCCGCCATTGAGCTCCAAGCTCACCCACCAGTGCACTTCGAGTTCGTTCGAGCGCGTCACCGTGTTCAGTAGGTCGCTAGGAGTACATAGCACATGCGCGCGCGCTTCCTAGAGCTCCGCAGCCTCGAATCCGTCGACGCCCGAGCTCCGGCCGCTTCTTCGAGCTTGTTTCCGACGAGCTCCGACCACCTTAGCCCGCGGGACTGGCGCCGTTGGACGATAGCTCTTGAACGCGCCCAAGCACGCTGCGACTGGTGCCCTGTAGATCGATTCCGAGCAACTCCGGCGCTCGGCCGCCGCAAATTTGGTCGTCGGAGCTTTTTCCGGCGACGACGCCGGTGAGGCTGACCTGGCACTGACGTGTGGGGCCGCCTGAGCCACTGACGGGTGGGCCCAACTGACTCGTTGACCGAGTCAACTCTCTAACGTGGCACTCTTTGAGTATGACATGTGGGCCCCGCAGCTATTTAAATTTAATTAAAACATTTTCTAAATTAAAACTAATTAGTTAGCCTAATCTCTCATTGACACCCGGGGCCCACACCCCTAATTAACCCAGTTAATTAGGTTAATCCACTGTCAGTCTTAACAGAGACTGACATGTGGGTCCACTGGACCCACATGTCATGTTTGACTGGTCAGCGACGCTGTTGACCGCTGACGTCACAGTGACGTCATGCTGACGTCATAATTCATTTTCTGTAAATAAATAAATTCCAAAAATTCAAATAAATTTTGAAAATTAATAACTTTTAAACCGTAGCTCAGATCGAAAAAGTTAAAACATGAAAGTTGCTCAGAACAATGAGACGAGTCTAATCGTACCGTCTGTTTCTTTGTCGGAACCCCCTACGTAGAAGAACTCGTAACTCCGGACCCGCATCTGGCAGATGAATAGTGCACACACCCTGGTTATTAAATCCTAGAATAATTCTAAAAATAACTAAAATGACTTAGATGCATATTTAGGCAACCCTGCACTGCATCATAGCCTAGCACGCACCGTATTACATTTGTTTGCATTATGTTTACCTGTTTCTTTCCCCTCTTCTCTCTCGGTAGACCCCGACGTTGACGTAGCTCCCGGGGCAGACACAGCTCAGGAGTACGACTACGTTCCCGACGACACCATAGGCGACCTTGCCCTTGCCCCCGAGCAAACAGGCAAGCACCCCGATTTTGAGCATGCCTATATCGCCTATTCTCTTCTCTCTTATGCTTGCATTAGAATTGCTACTGCTACTGTTTTCCTATATCTGCTGCATAGCCTGATTATTGTAACATGCCTTGCTACCTTTCTGGTTATCCTAGACTGATTAGTATAGGCTGGGTAGAGTCCCGACAGAGACCCCCACTTGATCCCGACTGCCCCGCTGGATGTCAGAAGACCCGCTCATCGGGATTGAAGACTAGACCCTGGCACCGCACATCACTTCCCCCTTAGTTGCCGACACTACTGGGTTACCGTCGAGTGTCGAGGGTGATACCTCGTCAGCACTTATGATGATAACCTTGTAGGTTAGTTAATCGGTCGTGGTAAGCGAGAGTGATTCCTCCTACACCACCTCCGATACCGACGCCGTCGTGCAACTTCTCAAGTGTGGACCTCGAGGGTGATTCCTCCTTCGTTCACCTTGATGATAACATCGAGCGGGAATTCCATCGAGGGTGATTCCTTAGGGTTCCCTTCGGTGTCAGACACACAGTTACCTTGGATATTATGACTTGACTATGAACCATGATACTAAAGACGGGTCGGCCCTGAGGGGTACCCGCGCGAGCTTATTGCGAAGTGATGTGGAGTCGGGTTGACCTAGATGGTGCCCGCGAGGTAACTACGAGGCGTGGCCGGGCATTCTTAGCCCTTGCCGCAAGTCCTCGAGACGGGGCGACGGGGTCACATCAATCGTGAGTCTCTGCTTGTTTCCGCGCGCTCCTAATCCACTACGGTTTGGATACTTGATCCGAGGGGCCTCTAGCCTGATAGCACTAACCATCACGTGGGCATAGTATGGGCGTTCTGCGTCGTATACTTCAGCCGAAGCTTAATGGATGTCAGTGACTGATGCGGCACACGCTGGGTTGGACTGGGAACGCAACCGCGCTTGTATAAGGGGTTGCTAGGTCTGCTCACCGGCGGTGCACGTAACGTGCAGGAGTTCCCAGGGCGATGGCCCAAGACCCCTGGGGGCATAGGTTAGTCCGGCGTGCTGACCTCTCTGTTAAGTATTTGGTCGGGTTGCGGCGTGTTGCTTAGCCGAGGCCGGGCATGACCCAGTAAAGTGTGTCCGGCCAGAGTTAAGCGAGCGTGGTGGGTAAGTTGGTGCACCCCTGCAGGGAAGAAACTTCTATCGATAGCCTGTCCTACAGTAACGGACACTCGGAGTTGTATCCCGATCGGTACAACTAGAACATGTGATGAGAGATGGATAGTACGGCTCTGGGATTGCTTTCTCGCAGGGAGTCGAGAAAGGATCTCAGGTCGAGGTTGATGATACTACTACTACTACTTTACATTATGTTCATCTGTTCTCTTCTATTGCTGCAAGACTGTCGAAGATTGTTGAAGATGCTAGTCTTCGATAGGACTAGGCTTCCCCCTCTATTCTGGCATTTCTGCAGCCCAGTCCACATATACAGCCATTCCTTTGACAATGTTGCATATGTAGTGTAGATCCTTGCTTGCTGAGTACTTCGGATGAGTACTCACGTTTGTTTTACTTTCTTTTTCCCCCATATTCCATTTGATGCCACCAGACGACGGAGCCCCTGAGCCAGACGCCCCAGCCGACGACTAGTACTACTACCCGCCTGGCGAGTACTACTACTACGAGGAGCCGTTTGACGACCAGGAGTAGGATCGGAGGGTCCAGGGCAGGAGGCCTACGCCTTTCGATCGTAGTATTTTATTTTGCCCCGCCTCTGTGAAGGCCTATTTCTCTCTCTGTAATATATCTGTACTCAGATATCTGATGCTTCCGCTGACGCTTGTATGCCATCGAGCTATGTATTCGAGCCTTCGAGGCCCTGGCTTGTAATATAAAGCTTGTATGACTTTATTTATGTTTTAGAGTTGTGTTGTGATATCTTCAAGTGAGTCCTTAGGCTTGATCGTGTGCATTTGCGTGTATGATTAGTGCATGATTAAGCCGGGGTCGTCACAGGTTGGTATCAGAGCCGACTGCCTCTAGGTATCCCCCTTCCTAATTCCTTGGCCGAAGTTGAGTCTAGTGGTCAAAAACTGTTTTACTAACTTGGCTGTGTGGCTTACGGGCCCACGTCGCCAACTAGGTGGTATTAGGATCTTTTATTCCTCGTCTTCACTCTGGGATTCTAATCTCTCATCTATTCGGGTTTAATAAAATTTACTAACACCGACATTTAGGATCTCGTTAATTCTATCCACTCGGAGAGCTGGATTCAGTGC
This sequence comes from Thinopyrum elongatum, assembly GCA_011799875.1. Lineage (NCBI taxonomy): Eukaryota > Viridiplantae > Streptophyta > Magnoliopsida > Poales > Poaceae > Thinopyrum > Thinopyrum elongatum. The sequence goes on along the minus strand of CM022302.1, from coordinate 144,101,717 downwards.
GATTTCCCAGTCTTTGATCTGATTAGTCTGATAATCATTTTCCTTTCCATTGTTTTGTTTAACCTTTCCTTCTGAGATCGGTTATATTTCTCATTGTCTTATGACAACCCTGAACTTCTCTGTTTCAGATGGATCGACTGTTTCCACCGCGGCCTACGACCCAACTTGTGCTTCGCACTTGGGCTCGTGATGCCCCTGGGTTTCCAGCTGTTCTGATCGCCCTCCTGACTAGACTGGGTTACCGCTGGTATCCCGAGTACATGGTCTATGAGGTTTACCGCGAGTTCAACCAGGAACAGTACTATGCTGAAGTTCGGATCTATGATCAGCAGAACGACTCAGACACTGAGCTACACCTTTTCCACGGAATAGGCGTGACGATTGAGATGGCAGTCCATGATGCCGCCTACTCTGCTGTCGCACGTCTCCGAGGAGAGCACAATGCTAGCTTGGATGACTCTATGTTTCGGTACATTCCGTATGCACCTGTTGGAGATGCTACTGGATACTACACAGCTATCTGTGCCCCGTACGAGTCTCGACGCTACGACCCGCAGATTCTGATTCAGTGCACTCAGGCTCTGGATCGCACTGTTCGGGCTCTTGCCGTCGAGTTGTTCGCCACTCGAGCACGCTACTACGAGGCTATGACACAGTTGTTACCAGCTGTTCGTGTAGGGATACATCCGGAGTATATTCTTTACCCACTCAGGACCGAGATGCCGCCAGGTATTGATTGGCCTGCAGTGGGAGGTCACACGCCTGCACGTGGACCTCTTCTTACAGTTCGAGACCGGATTCTGCATCAGAGTGCACACAGAGAGTAGGATCCTGCAAGTTGATCGATCTTCGGTGTTTTCTAAACTCGACTTGAGGTTGGGTTATCGCCAGATCCGTGTCCGCGAAGAGGATATTCCGAAGACTGCATTCGTTACTCGTTATGGCTCTTACGAGTACACCGTCATGTCGTTTGGCTTAACAAACGCTCCAACTACCTTCTCCCGCTTAATGAATTACATATTCATGGATTACCTCGACAAATTCGTCGTGGTATATCTGGATGATATTCTGGTTTATTCGAAGAACAAAAAAGAACATGCTGAGCACCTTCGTCTTGTTCTGGAGAGACTACGAGAGCACAAGTTATATGCCAAGTACTCTAAGTGTGAATTCTGGCTTTCTGAGGTAACCTACCTTGGACATGTCATCTCCAAGGATGGTATCGCAGTTAACCCAGAGCGCGTTCAGGCTATTCTTGACTGGACCCCTCTGAAGAATGTCAAGCAAGTCAGAAGTTTTCTCGGGCTTGCAAGTTATTGTCGCCGTTTCATCGAGAATTTCTCCAAGATTGCTAAGCCCCTGACTAATCTGCTCCACAAAGGCATTAAGTTTGAGTGGACAGACAAATGTCAGGAAAGCTTCCAGACCCTTAAATACAAGCTGACATCTGCTCCAGTCCTTGCTCCTCTAGACTCTCGCAAAGATTTTGTGATCTTTTGCGACGCCTCTCGCCAAGGACTAGGTTGTGTCCTAATGCAAGAGCGAAGAGTAATTGCTTATGCTTCACGACAACTGCGTCCACATGAAGAGAATTACCCAGTGCATGATCTTGAACTTGCTGCTGTGATTTATGCTTTGAAGCAGTGGCGTCATTACCTCCTTGGTAATCGGTGTGAGATTTACACCGATCATCAGAGCTTGAAGTACTTATTCACTCAACCGGAACTTAATCTTCGTCAGCAGCGTTGGTTGGAAACAATCACCGATTATGACTGTGGTATTTCCTACACTCCTGGCAAAGCTAATGTGATGGCTGATGCCTTGAGCCGCAAGTCTTACTGCAACAACCTCATGGTTAAACAAGCTCAACCCCAGCTGTATGAAGAATTGCGCAAGCTGAATCTCTGCATCGTCCTGCAAGGTTCTCTTAATAACCTTGTGATACAACCAGATCTTGAGAAAGCTGTCAAGATTGCGCAAACTAAAGATGCCGAAATTGGTCTAATGAAGAAAGAGCTTCACCTTCAAAAGTACAGGGATTTCTCGATTGCTGAAGATGGAACCTTGTACTTCCGAGACCGCATTGTAGTACCTTGCTTCGAGCTGATGACTGACAAAGTCATGAAGGAGGCCCATGATACACCGCTATCTATCCATCCGGGTAGTACCAAGATGTATTGAGATCTTCGTCAAAGGTACTGGTGGTCTAGAATGAAGCAAGATATTGCTCGTTATGTTGCTGAGTGTGACGTTTGTCGTCGCGTGAAGGCAGAACATCAGAAACCTGCTGGAATTCTGCAACCGCTCCCTATTCCTCTATGGAAGTGGGATAAAGTGCAAATGGACTTCATTACTGGTCTTCCCAAGTCTCAGAAGGGTCATGATGCTATTCTTGTCGTCGTTGACCAACTCTCCAAGGTTGCACACTTTCTGCCAGTTAAGGAGACTATTACTGCTAGTCAGTTAGCAGAACTATATATCTCCAGAATTGTTTCACTCCATGGTATTCCCAAGGAAATTAGTTCAGACCGTGGCAGCATTTTCACTGGCCATTTCTGGGAAAGTTTCCAGAAAGCAATGGGAACTCATATTACCTGGAGTTCAGCTTATCATCCCCAATCCCAAGGCCAAGTTGAGCGCGTTAATCAAGTGCTTGAAGATATGCTTCGAGCTTATGTTATATCCTTCGATAAGAAATGGGAGGAATCTCTCCCGTATGCCAAGTTCTCTTATAACAACAGCTATCAAGCCAGCTTGAAAATGGCCCCCTTCGAGGTTCTTTATGGTCGTAAATGTTGAACCCCTCTGAATTGGTCAAAAACTGGGGAACGACCTCTTGTTGGACCGGACATTATTCAACATGCCGAAGAACAAGTCCGAATTGTCCGGGAGAATCTCAAAGCAGCTCAAGACTGTCAGAAGAGTAATTATGATCGCAAGCGATGGGGTGTGATCTATCAACCTGGTGATCAAGCTTATCTTCGTGTCACTCCAATGAAGGGCACCCGTCGTTTCGGAATCAAGGGCAAGCTAGCTCCTCGCTATATTGGTCCTTTCCGCATCGTGGCTAGACGTGGACAGGTGGCATATAAATTGGAATTGCCACCGCAATTCTCCCATATTCATGATGTCTTCCACGTGTCGCAACTCCGTAAGTGCTTCAAGGAATCTCCGCACCATGCAGTGGATCATGAGATGCTCGAGCTACAAGATGAACTTTCCTATAAGGAGCATCCGATCCGCATCCTCAATGAAGCTGAACGTCGAACTCGTCAGAAGACGACCAAGTTCCTGAAAGTGCAGTGGTCGAATCACACTGAAGATGAAGCCACTTGGGAACGCGAGGATCATCTTCGGGAAGAATATCCCAGACTTTTCCCTTCTACCTCCTAAATTCTCGGGACGAGAATTTCTTTTAGAGGAGGAGAACTTGTAACACCCCTATGTAATAGCCACTATGATCAGCTGCTGATAATTGCCAAGTCATGATCATTTGCAGTGCCAAGTCATATGGGTTAATGATCCAATTCAAATTCACATCTGAAAAGCAACTCAAAATCAAAAGTGAAATATGAAGTTGATCAAACACTGTTGGGAAAATGTTCATTAAATGGCAAATAATCCAGGAACATTTCTAAAATCAACATCAAAATAATTGGAGTTGGACAAGTGACTCAAACAAGATGAAACAACACCAAAACAGAATATTCAAATCCATTTAAAATCATTTCAGCTTCAAATGAGATCCAAATTTGCCCAAACCAGTTTTTGGTGAAGGGTAGAATTGCGTTTCAATATTTGGGCCTAGTCCCATATTTTACAAAATTGCAAACGTGGCCTAACCATTATCAAATTAGAAGGGAATATAGAGAACAGGATAAAGAAAATGAAAAAAGGCCTCTGCAGTTTAAACTGGCTGGGCCTGAGTGCACAGTGCACTCAGCCCAGCCCAACTGGCCAGCCCACCATAGCCGGTCGTCGTCTCCATCGTGCGGTGTCGTGCGCACGCGCCGACACGGCGGCAGTCGCCGCGCGTCGCCCATCCGCGCCGTCCCCGGCTAGGTTAAGAGCCTCCCCGGGCTCCCCTCGACCTCGCCAACCCTATCCACTCCTCCCCCACTCTCCGTTCGCTCCTCTCCTCTCTCTCCTGCCAGATCCGAGAGCAGCCGAACGAAACCGCCGCCGCTCGACGCCGTGCTCGCGGCCACCGGCCTCGCCTCGCCTCGTCGAGGTGTTCCTCGTCTCCGCCGTGGTCGACCGCGTCGTCCGATGCTCTCTGGTGGAGCTGGGGAGCTCCACAGGCGTCGATCTTCTCCGCCCCTTTTGCTTCGAGCGCCGACGCCTCGCCGCCGATCCCGTCGACCCCTGCTGCTACAAAGCTGTCGAGGGCTTTTCTTGGCCGCTCGGTGAGCACCCGCACTCCTCTCTTTCCCCTAGGTAACCGCGTAGCTCCCCGAGTTAGCTGCTGCACTGTCGCCGCTGTGACCGAGCTCTGCTCGCCGCCGTTGAGCTCCAAGCTCACCCACCAGTGCACTTCGAGTTCGTTCGAGCGCGTCACCGTGTTCAGTAGGTCGCTAGGAGTACATAGCACATGCGCGCGCGCTTCCTAGAGCTCCGCAGCCTCGAATCCGTCGATGCCCGAGCTCCGGCCGCCGCTTCGAGCTTGTTTCCGGTGAGCTCCGACCACCTTAGCCCGCGGGACTGGCGCCATTGGACGCGGTTCGTTCTCAGCTCTCGAACGCGCCCAAGCACGCTGCGACTGGTGCCCTGTAGATCAATTCCGAGCAACTCCGGCGCTCGGCCGCCGCAAATTTGGTCGCCGGAGCTTATTTTGGCGACGACGCCGGTGAGGCTGACCTGGCACTGACATGTGGGGCTGCCTGAGCCACTGACGGGTGGGCCCAACTGACTCGTTGACCGAGTCAACTCTCTGACGTGGCACTCTCTGAGTATGACATGTGGGCCCCGCAGCTATTTAAATTTAATTAAAACATTTTCTAAATTAAAACTAATTAGTTAGCCTAATCTCTCACTCACACCCCGGGCCCACACCCCTAATTAACCCAGTTAATTAGGTTAATCCACTGTCAGTCTTATCAGAGACTGACATGTGGGTCCCCCTGGACCCACATGTCATGTTTGACTGGTCAGCGACGCTGTTGACCGCTGATGTCACAGTGACATCATGCTGACATCATAATTCATTTTCTGTAAATAAATAAATTCCAGAAATTCAAATAAACTTTGAAAATTAATAACTTTTAAACCGTAGCTCAGATCGAAAAAGTTAAAACATGAAAGTTGCTCAGAACGACGAGACGAGTCTGATCGTACCGTCCGTTTCTTTGTCGGAACCCCCTACGTAGAAGAACTCGTAACTCCGGACCCGTATCCGGCAGATGAATAGTGCACACGCCCTGGTTATTAAATCCCAGAATAATTCTAAAAATAACTAAAATGACTTAGATGCATATTTAGGCAACCCTGCACTGTATCATAGCCTAGCACGCACCGTATTGCATTTGTTTGCATTATGTTTACCTGTTTCTTCCCCCTCTTCTCTCTCGGTAGACCCCGACGTTGATGTAGCTCCCGGGGCAGACACAGCTCAGGAGTACGACTACGTCCGCGACGACACCACAGGCGACCTTGCCCTTGCCCCCGAGCAAACAGGCAAGCACCCCCATTTTGAGCATGCCTATATCGCCTATTCTCTTCTCTCTTATGCTTGCATTAGAACTGCTACTGCTACTGTTTTCCTATATCTGCTGCATAGCCTGATTATTGTAACCTGCCTTGCTACCTTTCTGGTTATCCTAGACTGATTAGTATAGGCTGGGTAGAGTCCCGACAGAGACCCCCACTTGATCCCGACTGCCCCGCTGGATGTCAGAAGACCCGCTCATCGGGATTGAAGACTAGACCCTGGCACCGCACATCACTTCCCCCTTAGTTGCCGACACTACTGGGTTACCGTCGAGTGCCGAGGGTGATACCTCGTCAGCACTTATGATGATAACCTTGTAGGTTAGTTAATCGGTCGTGGTAAGCGAGGGTGATTCCTCCTACACCACCTCCGATACCGACGCTGTCGTGCAACTTCTCAAGTGTGGACCTCGAGGGTGATTCCTCCTTCGTTCACCTTGATGATAACATAGAGCGGGAATTCCATCGAGGGTGATTCCTCAGGGTTCCCTTCGGTGTCAGACACACAGTTACCTTGGATATTATGACTTGACTATGAACCATGATACTAAAGACGGGTCGGCCCTGAGGGGTACCCGCGCGAGCTTATTGCGAAGTGATGTGGAGTCGGGTTGACCTGGATGGTGCCCGCGAGATAACTACGAGGCGTGGCCGGGCATTCTTAGCCCTTGCCGCAAGTCCTCGAGACGGGGCGACGGGGTCACATCAATCGTGAGTCTCTGCTCGTTTCTGCGCGCTCCTAATCCACTACGGTTTGGATATTTGATCCGAGGGGCCTCTGGCCTGATAGCACTAACCATCACGTGGGCATAGTATGGGCGTTCTGCGTCGTATACTTCAGCCGAAGCTTAATGGACGTCAGCGACTGATGCGGCACACGCTGGGTTGGACTGGGAACACAACCGCGCTTGTATAAGGGGTTGCTAGGTCTGCTCACCGGCGGTGCACGTAACGTGCAGGAGTTCCCGGGGCGATGGCCCAAGACCCCTGGGGGCATAGGTTAGTCCGGCGTGCTGACCTCTCTGTTAAGTATTTGGTCGGGTTGCGGCGTGTTGCTTAGCCGAGGCCGGGCATGACCCAGTAAAGTGTGTCCGTCCAGAGTTAAGCGAGCGTGGTGGGTAAGTTGGTGCACCCCTGTAGGGAAGAAACTTCTATCGATAGCCTGTCCTACGGTAACGGACACTCGGAGTTGTATCCCGATCGGTACAACTAGAACATGTGATGAGAAATGGATAGTACGGCTCTGGGATTGCTTTCTCGCAGGGAGTCGAGAAAGGATCTCAGGTCGAGGTTGATGATACTACTACTACTACTTTACATTATGTTCATCTGTTCTCTTCTATTGCTGCAAGACTGTCAAAGATTGTTGAAGATGCTAGTCTTCGATAGGACTAGGCTTCCCCCTCTATTCTGGCATTTCTGCAGCCCAGTCCACATATACAGCCATTCCTTTGACAATGTTGCATATGTAGTGTAGATCCTTGCTTGCTGAGTACTTCGGATGAGTACTCACGTTTGCTTTACTTTCTTTTTCCCCCATATTCCATTTGATGCCACCAGACGACGGAGCCCCTGAGCCAGACGCCCCAACCGATGACCAGTACTACTACCCGCCTGGCGAGTACTACTACGAGGAGCCGTTTGACGACCAGGAGTAGGATCGGAGGGTCCAGGGCAGGAGGCCTACGCCTTTCGATCGTAGTATTTTATTTTGCCCCGCCTCTGTGAAGGCCTATTTCTCTCTCTGTAATATATCTGTACTCAGATATCTGATGCTTCCGCTGACGCTTGTATGCCATCGAGCTATGTATTCGAGCCCTCGAGGCCCTGGCTTGTAATATAAAGCTTGTATGACTTTATTTATGTTTTAGAGTTGTGTTGTGATATCTTCAAGTGAGTCCTTAGGCTTGATCGTGCGCATTTGCGTGTATGATTAGTGCACGAGCCGGGGCCATCACAATATAGAGGGGAGGGGGCGCCCCAAGAGGACACACCAAGCCCTTGGCGCCCCTCTCTCTCCCATTACTCCGTAGTTCCACCGCCTCATCCCGGCGACGCTTAGCGAAGCGATGTCGGTGCTCCACCACCACCATCACCACCACGCCATCGTGTTGGTTGTGATCACATCTACTTCTCCTCTCCCGCTTGCTGGATCAAGAAGGAGGAGACGTCATCGAGCCGCACGTGTGCTAAACTCGGAGGTGCCGTCCGTTCGGCACTAGATCGGTTGGATCGTGATCGGATCGCGAAGAGTACGACTACATCAATCGCGTGATAAACGCTTCCGCTTAGCGATCTACAAGGGTATGTAGATGCTCTCCCCCTCTCGTAGCTATGCATCTCCATGGATAGATCTTGCGTGTGCGAAGAAAATTTTGTTTTCCATGCAACATTACCCAACAGTGGTATCAGAGCCAGGTCTATGCGTAGATGATATGCATGAGTAGAACACAAAGGAGTTGTGGGCGGTGATGGTCATACTGCTTACCACCAACGTCTTATTTTGATTCGGCGGTATTGTGGGATGAAGCGGCCCGGACCAACCTTACATGTCCACGCACATGAGACCGGTTCCACCGGCTGACATGCAACTTGTTTTGCATAAAGGTGGCTGGCGGTTGTCTGTTTCTCCTACTTTAGTTGAATTGAATTTGACTATGGCCGGTCCTTGAAGAAGGTTAAAACAGCAAACTTGATAATCACCATTGTGGTTTTTGCGTAGTTAAGAACGGTTCTTGCTAGAAGCCCGTAGCAGCCACGTAAAACTTGCAACAACAAAGTAGAGGACGTCTAACTTGTTTTTGCAGGGCATGTTGTGATGTGATATGGTCAAGACGTGATGTGATATACATTGTTGTATGAGATGATCATGTTTTGTAATATCGGACAACCGGCAGGAGCCTTAGAGTTGTCTCTTAATTATTGTATGAAGTGCAAGCGCCATCTAATTGCTTTACTTTATCGCTATGCTTTAGCAATAGTTGTAGAAGCAATAGTTGGCGAGACGACCCCGACACAATGATGGAGATCAAGGTGTCGATCCGGTGATGATGGAGATCATGACGATGCTTTGGAGATGGAGCTCAAAAGCACAAGATGATGATGGCCATATCATGTCACATATTTTTGATTGCATGTGATGTTTATCCTTTATGCATCTTATTTTGCTTAGAACGGCGGTAGCATTATAAGATGATCCCGTCACTAAATTTCAAGATAAAAGTGTTCTCCCCTAGTATGCACTGTTGCCAAAGTTCGTCGTTTCGAAGCACCTCATGATGATCGGGTGTGATAGACTCTGTTCACATACAACGGGTGTAAGACAGTTTTGCACATGCAGAATACTTGGGTTAGACTTGACGAACCTCGCATGTACAGACATGGTCTCGGAACACTGGAGACCGAAAGGTCAAACATGAGTCATATAGTAGATATGATCAACATAGAGATGTTCACCATTGATGACTACCCCATCTCACGTGATGATCGGACATGGGTTAGTTGATTTGGATCATGTATCACTTAGATAACTTGAGGGATGTTATTTTAAGTGGGAGTTCATTAGTAATTTTATTAATTTAACTTAATTTATCATGAACTTAGTCTTAATAGTTTTTGCATATCTATGTCGTAGATCAATAGCTCATGATGTAGCTTCCCCATTTTTTTTATACGTTCCTAGAGAAAACTAAGTTGAAAGTTGATGGTAGCAATAATGCAGACTGAGTCCGTGATCTGAGGATTATCCTCATTGCTGCACAGAAGAATTATGTCCTTGATGCACCGCTAGGTGACAGACCTGTTGCAGGAGCTACTGCAGATGTTATGAACGTCTGGCATGAAGGAAATATGCCCTAGAGGCAATAATAAAGATGTTATTTTATATTTCCTTATTCATGATAAAGGTTTATTATTCATGCTAGAATTGTATTGATCGAAAACTTAAATACATGTGTGAATACATAAACAAATAATGTGTCCCTAGTAAGCCTCTACTAGACTAGCTCGTTGATCAAAGATGGTTAAGGTTTCCTAACCATGGACATGTGTTGTCATTTGATAACGGGATCACATCATTCTCACATCATTAGGAGAATGATGTGATGGACAAGACCCATCCGTTAGCTTAGCATATTGATCGTTCAGTTTATTGCTATTGCTTTCTTCATGTCAAATACATATTCCTTCGACTATGAGATTATGCAACTCCCGGATACTGGAGGAATACCTTGTGTGCTATCAAACGTCACAACGTAACTGGGTGATTATAAAGATGCTCTACAGGTATCTCCGAAGGTGTTTGTTGAGTTGGCATAGACCGAGATTAGGATTTGTCACTCCGAGTATCGGAGAGGTATCTCTGGGCCCTCTCGGTAATACACATCATAAGCTTGCAAGCAAATGACTAAGGAGTTAGTTACGAGGTGATGTATTACGGAACGAGTAAAGAGACTTGATGGTAACGAGATTGAACTAGGTATAGAGATACCGACGATCGAATCTCGGGCAAGTAACATACCGATGGACAAAGGGAATTACGTATGTTGTCATAACGGTTCGAATGATAAAGATCTTCATAGAATATGTAGGAGCCAATATGGGCATCTAGGTTTTGCTATTGGTTATTGACCGGAGAGGTGTCTCGGTCATGTCTACATAGTTCTCGAACCCGTAGGGTCCGCACGCTTAACGTTCGTTGACGATATAGTGTTATATGAGTTATATGTTTTGGTGATGGAATGTTGTTCGGAGTCCCAGATGAGATCACGAACATGACGAGGAGTCTCGAAATGGTCGAGAGGTAAAGATTGATATATAGGAAGATGGTATTTGGACACCGGAAGTGTTTCGGGACGTACCGGGAAGAAATCGGGTCACCGGAAGGGGTTTCGGGCACCCCCGGCAAGTTATGGGCCTTATGGGCCAAAGGAGGGGACAGACCAGCCCACAAGGGGGCTGGTGCGCCTCCTCCCTTATTTGGCCAGCCCTAGGGAAGGAAAAGGGGGAGGGCTAGCCCCTCCTGCCTTTCCCTCTCATGGGAGAAAGGAAAGGGGGGGCGCCACCCTTCCCTGCCTTTCCCCGTCTCCAAATAAGGAAAGAGGGGGGCGCGGCTTGGGAGGGACTCCAAGTAGGATTCCTCCTACTTGGGCACCTCTTTTGGCTGCTCCTCCCTCCCTCCCACCTATATATATGTGGGATGGGGTGCCTAGCACAACCCAAACAATTTCCTAGCCGTGTGCGGCGCCCCCCTCCACTGTTTACACCCCCGGTCATATTTTCGTAGTGCTTAGGCGAAGCCCTGCGGAGATCACATCATCTTCACCATCACCACGCCATCGTGCTACTGGAACTCATCTACTACGTCGCCGTCTTGCTGGATCAAGAAGGCAGAGGACGTCACCGAGCTGAACGTGTGCAGAACGCGGAGGTGTCGTACGTTCGGTACTTGATCGGTTGAAGCGCGAAGAAGTTCGACTACATCAACCGCGTTATCAAACGCTTCTGCTTATGGTCTACGAGGGTACGTAGACATACTCTCCCCTTTGTTGCTATGCATCTCCATGGATAGATCATTGCGTGTGCGTAGAAATTTTTTTGTTTTCCATGCAACGATTCCCAACATGGCAGACTCGATCTGATGACTACTCAATAGTTCAGTGTGCCATGCTTTACGTCTTAGAACCGGGACTTCAAAGACGTTTTGAACGTCATGAAGCATATGAGATGTTCCAAGAGCTGAAGTTGATATTTCAAGCTAATGCCTGGATTGAGAGATATGAAGTCTCCAACAAGTTCTATAGCTACAAGATGGAGGAGATAGTTCTGTCAGTGAACACATACTCAAAATGTCTGGGTATCATAACCACTTGACTCAGCTAGGAATTGATCTTCCAGTTGAGAGTGTTATTGACAGAGTTCTTCAGTCACTGCCACCAAGCTACAAAAGCTTCATGATGAACTATAATATGCAAGGGATGATGAAAATGATTCCCGAGCTCTTCGCAATGCTTAAGGCCGCGGAGGTAGAAATCAAGAAGGAGCATCAAGTGTTGATGGTTAACAAGACCACTAGTTTCAAAAAAAAGGGCAAGGGAAAGAAAGGGAACTTCAAGAAGAATGGCAAGCAAGTTGCCGCTCCCATGAAGAAGCCCAAAGCTGGACCCAAGCATGAAACTGAGTACTTCTACTGCAAGGGAAATGCTCACTAGAAGCGGAACTGCCCCAAATATTTGGCGGATAAGAAGGATGGTAAAGTAAACAAAGATATATTTGATATACATGTTATTGATGTGTACCTTACTGCTACTCATAGTAGCCCTGGGTATTTGATACCGGTTCAGTTGCTAAGATTAGTAACTCGAAACAGGAGTTGCAGAATAAACAGCGACTAGTTAAGGGTGAGGTGACGATGTGTGTTGGAAGTGTTTCCAAGATTGATATGATCACCATCGCACACTCCCTCTACCTTCGGGATTAGTGTTGAGCCTGAATAAATGTTATTTGGTGTTTGCGTTGAGCATGAACATGATCAGATCGTGTTTATTGCAATGCGGTTATTCATTTAAGTCATTGAATAATTGTTGTTCTGTTTACATGAATAAAACCTTCTATGGTCATACACCCAATGTAAATGGTTTATTGAATCTCGATCGTAATGATACACATATTCATAATATTGATGCCAAAAGATACAAAGTTGATAATGATAGTGCAACATATTTGTGGCACTACTGTTTAGGTCATATTGGTGTAAAGCGCATGAAGAAACTCCATGCGGATGGACTTTTGGAATCACTTGATTATGAATCATTTGATACTTGCGAACCATGCCTCATGGGCAAGATGACTAAAACTTCGTTCTCCGGAACAATGGAGCAAGCTAATTACTTATTGGAAATAATACATACCGATGTATGCGGTCCGATAAGTGTTGAAGCACGCGGCAGATATCATTATTTTCTCACCTTCACAGATGATTTGAGTAGGTATGGGTATATCTACTTGATGAAACACAAGTCTGAAACGTTTGAAAAGTTCAAAGAATTTCAGAGTGAAGTGGAGAATCATCATAAACAAGAAAATAAAGTTTCTATGATCTGATCGCGGAAGCGAATATTTGAGTTACGAGTTTGGCCTTCATTTAAAACAATGTGGAATAGTTTCACAACTCACGCCACCTGGAACACCACAGCATAATGGTGTGTCCGAACATCGTAATTGTACTTTATTAGATATGGTGCGTTCTATGATGTCTCTTACTGATTTGCCACTATCATTTTGGGGTTATGCATTAGAGACAGTCGCATTCACGTTAAATAGGGCACCGTCTAAATCCGTTGAGACGACACCATATGAACTATGGTTTGGTAAGAAACCTAAAGCTGTCGTTTCTTAAAGTTTGGGGATGCGACGCTTATGTGAAAAGGCTTCAGCCTGATAAGCTCGAACCCAAATCGGAGAAGTGCGTCTTCATAGGATACCCTAAGAAACTATTGGGTACACCTTCTACCACAGATCCGAAGGCAAGATCTTTGTTGCCGAGAATGGGTCCTTTCTAGAGAAGGAGTTTCTCACGAAAGAAGTGAGTGGGAGGAAAGTAGAACTTGATAAGGTAGTTGTACCTTCTCTCGAATTGGAAAGTAGCTCACCAGGGAAAAATGTTTTCGTGGTGCCTACACCAACTAGAGAGGAAGCTAATGATGATGATCATGAAACTTCAGATCAAGTTACTACTAAACTTCGTAGGTCAACCAGAACACGTTCCGCACAAGAGTGGTAATCCTGTCCTGGAAGTCATGTTGTTAGACAACGGCGAACCTACGAACTATGAAGAAGCTATGATGAGCCCAGACCGACAAATGGCTTGAGGCCATGAAATCTGAGATAGGATCCATGTATGAGAACAAAGTGTGGACTTTGGTGGACTTGCCCGATGATCGGCAGGCCATGGAAAATAAATGAATCTTCAAGAGGAAGATGGACGCTGATGGTAATATCACTGTCTACAAAGCTCGACTTGTCATGAAAGGTTTTCGAGAAAGGATTGACTATGATGAGACTTTCTCACCCGTAGCAATGCTTAAGTCTGTCTGAATCATGTTAGCAATTGCCACATTTTATGAAATCTGGCAAATGGACGTCAAAACTGCATTCCTTAACGGATTTCTTAAAGAAGAGTTGTATATGATGCAACCAGAAGGTTTTGTCGATCCTAAAGGTGCTAACAAAGTGTGCAAGCTCTAGCGATCCATCTATGGACTGGTGCAAGCATCTCGGAGTTGGAATATATGCTTTGATGAGGTGATCAAAGCATATGGTTTTATACAGACTTACGGTGAAGCCTGTATTTACAAGAAAGTGAGTGGCAACTCTATAGCATTTCTGATATTATATGTGAATGACATATTGTTGATTGGAAATGATATAGAATTTCTGGATAGCATAGAAGGATACTTGAATAAGAATTTTTCAATGAAAAACCTCGGTGAAGCTACTTACATATTGGGCATCAAGATCTATAGGGATAGATTGAGATGCTTAATAGGACTTTCAGAAAGCACATACCTTGGCAAAAGTTTTGAAGAAGTTCAAAATGGATCAGTCAAAGAAAGGGTTCTTGCCTGTGTTGCAAGGTGTGAAGTTGAGTAAGACTCAAAGCCTGACCACGGCAGAAGATAGAGAGAGAATGAAAGTCATTCCCTATGCCTCAGCCATAGGTTCTATAAAGTATGCCATGCTGTGTACCAGACCAGTTGTGTGCCTTGCCATGAGTTTAGCAAGGTGGAACAATAGTGATCTAGGAGTGGATCACTGGAAAGCGGTCAAAATTATCCATTGTAAAGGGTTACGTCGATGCAAGCTTTAACACTGATCCAGATGACTCTGAGTCTCAATCTGGATACGTAGTGAACGTGGGAACAGTTAGCTAGAGTAGCTCTATGCAGAGCATTGTAGACATAGACATTTGCAAAGTACACACGAATCTGAATGTTGCACACCTGTTGACTAAAACCTCTCTCAAATGCAAAACATGATCACACTCTAGTAAAATCTTTGGGTGTTAATCACATGGTGATGTGAACTAGATTATTGACTCTAGTAAACTCTTTGGGTGTTAGTCACATGGCGATGTGAACTATGGGTGTTAATCACATGATGATGTGAACTAGATTATTGACTCTAGTAAAAGTGGGAGACTGATGGAAATATGCCCTAGAGGCCATAATAAAATGGTTATTATTATATTTTCTTAATCATGATAAAGGTTTATTATTCATGCTAGAATTGTATTGATCGGAAACTTAAATACATGGGTGGATACATAAACAAATACCGTGTCCCTAGTGAGCCTCTACTAGACTAGCTCGTTGATCAAAGATGGTTAAGGTTTCCTAACCATAGACATGAGTTGTCATTTGATAACGGGATCACATCATTAGGAGAATGATGTGATGGACAAGACCCATCTGTTAGCTTAGCACATGATTGTTCAGTTTATTGCTACTGCTTTCTTAATGTCAAATACATGTTCCTTCGACCATGAGATCATGCAACTCCCGGATACCGGAGGAATACCTTGTGTTCTATCAAACATCACAACGTAACTAGGTGATCATAAAGATGCTCTACAGGTATCTCCAAAGGTGTTTGTTGAGTTGGCGTGAATCGAGATTGGGATTTGTCACTCCGTGTATCGGAGAGGTATCTCTGGGCCCTCTCCGTAATACACATCACAAGAAGCTTGCAAGCAAAGTGACTAAGGAGTTAGTTGCAAGATCATGTATTACGTAACGAGTAAAGAGACTTGCCGGTAATGAGATTGAACTAGGTATAGAGATACTGACGACGAATCTCGGGCAAGTAACATACCGATAGACAAAGGGAATTACGTATGTTGTCATAAAGGTTCAACCGATAAAAGATCTTCGTGGATTATGTAGGAATCAATATGGGCATCCAGGTCCCGCTATTGGTTATTGACCGGAGAGGTGTCGCGGTCATGACTACATAATTCCCGAACCCGCAGGGTCTCACGCTTAACGTTCGTTGACGCTAGAGTAGTATTGGGATATTTGATGAGTGGTAACCAAATGTTGTTTGGAGTCCCAGATGATATCCCGGACGTCACGAGGAGTCTCAGAATGGTCGAGAGGTAAAGATTTATATATGGGAAGTCATATTTTGGGTTCCGGAAAAAGGTGCAGTTTTTTTGGTATTGTACCGGGAAGCTTCCAAAAGGTTCCGAAGGATTCCGGAGGGGTCCGGAAGTCCAAAAGTGGGTCCACCACGACCCAAGGGCTAGCATGGGCTGCGGGGAGGTGCACTGGCCTTATTGGGCTAGGTGAACCAAGTCCTCAAAAGCCCATGTGGCTAGGGAAGGCAAAAAGGAAGGAGTCCTAGTAGGAATAGGATTGGACTTGGAGTCCAAGTCCTCTCCCCCTTAGCTGTGCCCTAGGGCTTGGAGGGTCTGTTTCCCATGCCCCTACACCTATATATAGAGGGGAGGGGGCGCCCCAAGAGGACACACCAAGCCCTTGGGGCCTCTCTCTCTCTCCCGTTACTCCGTAGTTCCACCGCCTCGTCCCGGCGACGCTTAGCGAAGCGCTATCGGTGCTCCACCAGCACGCCGTCGTGTTGGTTGTGATCCCATCTACTTATCCTCTCCCGCTTGCTGGATCAAGAAGGAGGAGATGTCATCGAGCCGCACGTGTGCTAAACTCGGAGGTGTCGTCCGTTCGGCACTAGATCGGTTGGATCATGATCGGATCGTGAAGAGTACGACTACATCAACCGCGTGATAAACGCTTCCGCTTAGCAATCTACAAGGGTATGTAGATGCTCTCCCCCTCTCGTAGCTATGCATCTCCATGGATAGATCTTGTGTGTGCGTAGAAAATTTTGTTTTCCATGCAACGTTCCCCAACACGGACTGGGTCCGTAACTTGAGGATTATCCTCATTGCTGCACAGAAGAATTATGTCCTTGATGCACCGCTAGGTGAAAGGCCTGCTGCAGGAGCTGAAGCTGATGTTATGAACGTCTGGCAAGCTTGATCTGATGACTACTCAATAGTTCAGTGTGCCATGCTTTACGGCTTAGAACCGGAAGTTCAAAGACATTTTTGAACGTCATGGAGCATATGAGATGTTCCAAGAGTTGAAGTTAATATTTCAAGCAAATGCTCGGGTTGAGAGATATGAAGTCTCCAACAAGTTCTATAGCTGCAAGATGGAGGAGAACAGTTCTGTCAGTGAACACATACTCAAAATGTCTGGGTATTATAATCACTTGACTCGGCTGGGAGTTGATCTTCCAGTTGATTGTGTTATTGACAGAGTTCTTCAATCACTGCCACCAAGCTACAAAGGCTTCGTGATGAACTATAATATGCAAGGGATGAACAAAAAAATCCCCGAGCTCTTCGCAATGCTTAAGGCCATGGAGGTAGAAATCAAGAACGAGCATCAAGTGTTGATGGTTAACAAAACCACTAGTTTCAAGAAAAAGGGCAAGGGAAAGAAAGGGAACTTCAAGAAGAATGGAAAGCAAGTTGCCACTCCCGGGAAGAAGCCCAAAGCTGGATCCAAGCCTGAAACTGAGTGCTTCTACTGCAAAGGGAGTGGTCACTGGAAGCGGAACTGCCCCAAGTATTTGGCGGATAAGAAGGATGGCAAAGTGAATAAAGGTATATTTGATATACATGTAATTGATGTGTTCCTCACTAATGCTGGTAGTAGCGCCTGGGTATTTGATACTGGTTCGGTTGCTCATATTTGTAACTCAAAACAGGAGCTGCGGAATAAACGAAGATTGGCTAAGGACGAGGTGACGATGCGCGTCGGAAATGGTTCCAAGGTCGATGTGATCGCCGTCGGCACGCTACCTCTACATCTACCTTCAGGGTTAGTTTTAGGCCTCAATAATTGTTATTTGGTGCCCGCGTTGAGCATGAACATTATATCTAGATCTTGTTTATTGCAAGACGGTTATTCATTTAAATCAGAGAATAATGGTTGTTTGATTTGTATGAATAATATCTTTTATGGCCATGCACCCATGAGGAGTGGTCTATTCTTGTTGAATCTCGATTGTAGTGATACACATATTCATAATATTGATGCCAAAAGATGCAAAGTTAATAATGATAGTGCAACATATTTGTGGCACTGCCGTTTAGGTCATATTGGTGTAAAGCGCATGAAGAAACTCCATGCAGATGGACTTTTGGAATCACTTGATGATGAATCATTTGATACTTGTGAACCATGCCTCATGGGCAAGATGACTAAAACTCCGTTCTCCGGAACAATGGAGCGAGCTAATGACTTATTGGAAATAATACATACC
Organism: Thinopyrum elongatum; assembly: GCA_011799875.1. Lineage (NCBI taxonomy): Eukaryota > Viridiplantae > Streptophyta > Magnoliopsida > Poales > Poaceae > Thinopyrum > Thinopyrum elongatum. Next base: position 144,083,663 of record CM022302.1, on the reverse strand, counting down.
GATGTATGCGGTCCGATGAGTATTGAAGCACGCAGCGGGTATCGTTATTTTCTGACCTTTACAGATGATTTGAGTAGATATGGGTATATCTACTTAATGAAACACAAGTCTGAAACATTTGAAAAGTTCAAAGAATTTCAGAGTGAAGTGGAGAATCATCGCAACAAGAAAATAAAGTTTCTACGATCTGATCGTGGAGGCGAATATTTGAGTTATGAGTTTGGCCTTCATTTAAAACAATGTGGAATTGTTTCACAACTCACGCCACCTGGAACACCACAGCGTAATGGTGTGTCTGAACGTCGTAACTGTACTTTATTAGATATGGTGCGATCTATGATGTCCCTTACCAATTTACCACTATCATTTTGGGGTTATGCATTAGAGACAGCCGCATTCACGTTAAATAGGGCACCATCTAAATCCGTTGAGACGACACCGTATGAACTGTGGTTTGGCAAGAAACCTAAGATGTCGTTTCTTAAAGTTTGGGGTTGCAACGCTTATGTGAAAAGGCTTTAGCCTGATAAGCTCGAACCCAAATCGGAGAAGTGTGTCTTCATAGGATACCCTAAGGAAACAATTGGGTACACCTTCTACCACAGATCCGAAGGCAAGATCTTTGTTGCTAAGAATGGGTCCTTTCTAGAGAAGGAGTTTCTCTCGAAAGGAGTGGGAGGAAAGTAGAACTTGACGAGGTAATTGTACCTTCTCTCGAATTGGAGAGTAACACATCATAGAAAACCATTCCTGTGATGCCTACACCAACTAGAGAGGAAGCTAATGATGATGATCATGAAACTTCAGATCAAGTTACTACCGAACCTCGTTGGTCGACCAGAGCACGATCCGCACCAGAGTGGTACGGTAATCCTGTTCTGGAAGTCATGTTACTAGACCAAGGCGAACCTACGAACTATGAAGAAGCTATGATGAGCCCAGATTCAGACAGATGGCTTGAGGCCATGAAATCTGAGATAGGATCCATGTATGAGAACAAAGTGTGAACTTTGGTGGATTTGCCCGATGATCGGCAAGGCATAGAGAATAAATGCATCTTTAAGAAGAAGACTGACGCTGATGGTAATGTTACTGTCTACAAAGCTCGACTTGTCGCGAAAGGTTTTCGACAAGTTCAAGGGGTTTACTACGATGAGACTTTCTCACCCGTAGCGATGCTTAAGTCTGTCCGAATCATGTTAGCAATTGCCGCATTTTATGATTATGAAATCTGGAAAATGGACGTCAAAACTGCATTCCTTAATGGATATCTTAAAGAAGAGTTGTATATGATGCAACCATAAGGTTTTGTCAATCCTAAAGGTGCTAATACACATCATAAGCTTGCAAGCAAATGACTAAGGAGTTAGTTACGAGGTGAGGTATTACGGAACGAGTAAAGAGACTTGCCGGTAATGAGATTGAACTAGGTATGTTGATACCGACGATCGAATCTCGGGCAAGTAACGTACCAATGGACAAAGGAAATTACGTATGTTGTCATAACGGTTCGACCGATAAATATCTTCATAGAATATGTAGGAGCCAATATGGGAATCCAGGTTCTGCTATTGGTTATTGACCGGAGAGGTGTCTCGGTTATGTCTACATAGTACTCGAACCCGTAGGGTCCGCACGCTTAACATTCGTTGACGATATAGTGTTATATGAGTTATATGATTTGGTGACCGAATGTTGTTAGAAGTCCCGGATGAGATCACGGACATGACGAGGAGTCTCGAAATGGTCGAGAGGTAAAGATTGATATATAGGACGACGGTATTTGGACACCGGAATAGTTTCGGAGTGCACCGGGTATTCATCGGATCACCGGAAGGGGTTCCGGGAGGCCCCGGGAGGTCTATGGGCCTAATGGGCCAAGGAGAGGCACACACCAGCCCACAGAGGGGCTGGCGCGCCCTCTCCCTGGCCACCAGCCCTAGAAGAAGGAAAGGGGGGTGCCACCTCCTCCTGCCTTTCCCCCCTTTTGGGAGAAAGGGAAGGGGGCGCCACCTCCCATTCCCTCCCCTTGGCGCCAAAAGAAGGAAAGGGGGCGGCCTAGGGCAAGCCCAAGTAGGATTCGGACCTACTTGGTGCGCCCCTTGGCCTCTCCCCTCTCCCTCCCACCTATATATATGTGGGAGGGGGCGCCTAGCACACCCCAGACAATTGCTTAGCCGTGTGCGGCGCCCCCCTCCACCGTTCACCCCCGGTCATATTTTCGTAGTGCTTAGGCAAAGCCCTGCGGAGATAACTTCACCATCACCGTCACCACGCTGTCGTGCTGTCAAAACTCATCCACTACCTCGCCGTCTTACTGGATCAAGAAGGCGCGGATGTCACTGAGCTGAACGTGTGCTGAACGCGGAGGTGCCGTACGTTCGGTACTCGATCGGTTGGATCGCGAAGAAAGTTCGACTACATCAACCGCATTGTCAAACGCTTCCGCTTATGGTCTACAAGGGTACGTAGACACACTCTCCCCTCTCATTGCTATGCATCTCCTTGATAGATCTTGCGTGTGCGTAAAAAAAATTGTTTTCCATGCAACGTTTCCCAACAATAATATGGAGAGTGGAAAATGGGGAAAGGATCAAAATATGGACTGATCCGTGGATTCCTAGAGGAAACACACGGAGGCCCAATACACCAAAAGGTAACCATATGGTGGACAAAGTAGCTGATTTGATCAACCTGGTAACAAACCAATGGGATATGTGCTACTTCTTGAGCATTCGTTGGTTTTTCCCTTGAGGAGGAAAGGGTGATGCAGCAAAGTAGAGATAAGTATTTACCTCAGTTAAGAACCAAGGTATCAAATCCAGTAGGAGATACAAGCAAGTCCCCAATCTATGCACCTGCACAAACAATCAAACACTTGCACCCAACGCGATAAAGGGATTGTCAATCCCTTCACGGTCACTTGCAAGGATGAGATCTGATAGAGATAGATATAAAAGATTACTAAAACATAAAACAAAATAAAAGTAAATAAATTGCAGCAAGGTATTTTTGGGTTTTTTGGTTTATAGATCTGAAAATATATGACGGAAAATAGACCCGAGGGCCATAGGTTTCACTAGAGGCTTCTCTCTTGAAGGCAAATAATACGGTGGGTGAACAAATTACTGTCGAGCAGTTGATAGAAAAGCGCAAAGTTATGACGATATCCAAGGCAATGATTATGCATATAGGCATCACATCCGTGTCAAGTAGACCGAAACGATTCTGCATCTACTACTATTACTCCACACATCGACCGCTATCCAGCATGCATCTAGAGTATTAAGTTCATAAAGAACGAAGTAACGCCTTAAGTAAGATGACATGATGTAGAGGGATAAACTCAAGCAATATGATGAAAACCCCATCTTTTTACCCTTGATGGCAACAATACAAATACGTGCCTCGCTACCCCTACTTTGTCACTGGGTGAGGAAACCGCAAGATTGAACCCAAAACTAAGCACCTCTCCCATTGCAAGAAGAACCAATCTAGTTGGCCAAACCAAACCGATAATTCGAAGAGAAATACAAAGATATCAAATCATGCATATAAGAATTCAGAGAAGATTCAAATAATATTCATAGATAATCTGATCATAAATCCACAATTCATCGGATCTCGACAAACACACCGCAAAAGAATATTACATCGGATAGATCTCCAAGAACATCGAGGAGAACATGGTATTGAGAATCAAAGAGAGAGAAGAAGCCATCTAGCTACTAGCTATGGACCCGTAGGTCTGTGGTAAACTACTCGCGCTTCATCGGAAGGGCAATAGAGTTGATGTAGAAGCCCTCCGTGATCGAATCCCCCTCCGGCAGGATGCCGGAAAAGGCCCCAAGATGGGATCTCACAGGTACAGAAGGTTATGGCGGCGGAAAAGTATTTTGGTGGACGCTTTTGGTCGTTTGGGAATATTTCTGAATTTATAGGCCAAAGATTAGGGTTAGAGGACTCCCGTGGGGCCCACAAACCAGGGGCGCCCCCCTAGGGCGCTCCCTGAGGGCTTGTGGAGCCCTCGGGACTCTTCTGACTTCCTCTCCAAGTCCTACGTGTGTCTTCTGGTCCAAGAAAAATCATCATAAAATTTTATTCCGTTTGGACTCCGTTTGATATTCCTTTTCTGTAAAACTCAAAAACAAGGAAATAACAGAAACTGGCACTGGGCTCTAGGTTAATAAGTTAGTCGCAAAAATAATATAAAATAGCATATTAATGCATATAAAAGATCCAAAACAGATAATATACTAGCATGGAACAATCAAAAATTATAGATACGTTGGAGACGTATCAAGTATCCCCAAGCTTAATTCCTGCTCGTCCTCGAGTAGGTAAATGATAAAAATAGAATTTTTGATGTGGAATGCTACGTAACATATTTATCCATGTAATTTTCTTTATTGTGGCATGAATATTCAGATCCATAAGATTCAAAACAAAAGTTTAATATTGACATAAAAAACGATAATACTTCAAGCATACTAATAAAGCAATCATGTCTTCTCAAAATAACATGGCCAAAGAAAGTTATCCCTACAAAATCATATAGTCTGGCTATGCTCCATCTTCAACACACAAAGTATTAAATCATGCAAAACCCCGATGACAAGCCAAGCAATTGTTTCATACTTTTGATGTTCTCAAACTTTTTCAACTTTCACGCAATACATGAGTGTGAGCCATGGATATAGCACTATAGGTGGAATAGAATATGGTGGTTGTGGAGAAGACAAAAAGAAGGAGATAGTCTCACATCAACTAAGCGTATCAACGGGCTATGGAGATGCCCATCAATAGATATCAATGTGAGTGAGTAGGGATTGTCATGCAACGGATGCATTAGAGCTATAAGTTTATGAAAGCTCAAAAAGAAACTAAGTGGGTGTGCATCCAACTCGCTTGCTCACTAAGACCTAGGGCAATTTGAGGAAGCCCATCATTGGAATATACAAGCCAAGTTCTATAATGAAAAATTCCCACTAGTATATGAAAGTGACAACATAGGAGACTCTCTATCATGAAGATCATGGTGCTACTTTGAAGCACAAGTGTGGTAAAAGGATAGTAGCATAGCCCCTTCTCTCTTTTTCTCTCTCTTTTTTTTGTTTGGGCTTCTTTGGCCTCTTTTATTTTTTGTAAAGTCCGGAGACTCATCCCAACTTGTGAGGGAATCATAGCTTCCATCATCCTTTCGTCACATGGGACAATGCCCTAATAATGATGATCATCACACTTTTATTTACTTACAACTCAAGAATTACAACTCGATACTTAAAACAAAAATATGACTCTATATGAATGCCTCCGACAGTGCACCAGGATGTGCAACGATCTAGCATAACAATGACATAAAAAAAACGGACAAGCCATGAAAACATCATTCTAGCTATCTTACGATCATGCAAAGCAATATGACAATGATAGAGCGCGTCATAATAAAATGGAACGGTGGAAGTTGCATGGCAATATATCTCGGAATGGGTATGGAAATGCCATAATAGGTAGGTATGGTGGCTGTTTTGAGGAAGGGTATATGGTGGGTGTAATGCACCGGCGAAAGTTGCGTGGTACTAGAGAGGCTAGCAATGGTGGAAGGGTGAGAGTGCGTATAATCCATGGACTCAACATTAGTCATAAAGAACTCACATACTTATTGCAAAAGTCTATTAGCTATCGAAACAAAGTACTACACGCAAGCTCCTAGGGTGATAGATTGGTAGGAAAAGACCATCGCTCATCCCCGACCGCCACTCATAAGGAAGACAATCAATAAATAAATCATGCTCTGACTTCATCACATAACGGTTCACCATGCGTGCATGCTACGGGAATCACAAACTTTAACACAAGTATTTCTACCAATCCACAATTACTCACTAGCATGACTCTAATATCACCATCTTTATATCTCAAAACAATCATAAGGAATCAAACTTCTCATAGTATTCAATGATCTTTATATGAAAGTTTTTATTATATCCCTCTTGGATGCCCATCATATTAGGACTAAATTCATAACCTATGCAAATTACCATGCTGTTTAGAGAGACTCTCAAAATAATATAAGTGAATCAAGAGAGTTCAACAATTTCTATAAAATAAAGCCATCGTCGTGCTCTAAAAGGATATAAGTGAAGCACTAGAGCAAAATTGCCTAGCTCAAAAGATATAAGTGAAGCACATAGAGTATTCTAATAAATTCATGATTCATGTGTGTCCCTCTCAAAAGGTGTGTACAGCAAGGATGATTGTGGCAAACTAAAAGGCAAAGACTCAAATCATACAAGACGCTCCAAGCAAAACACATATCATGTGTTGAATAAAGATATAGCCTCAAGTAAATTTACCGATAGACGAAGACGAAAGAGGGGATGCCATCCGGAGCATCCCCAAGCTTAGATGCTTGGTTGTCCTTAAATATTACCTTGGGGTGTCTTGGGCATCCCCAAGCTTAGGCTCTTTCCACTCCTTATTGCATAGTCCATCAAATCTTTACCCAAAACTTGAAAACTTCACAACACAAAACTCAACAGAAAACTCATGGGATCCGTTAGTATAAGAAAATAAATCACCACTTTTTGGTACTGTTGTGAACTCATTATTTATTTATATTGGTGTAATATCTACTTTATTCCAACTTCTCAGTGGTTCATACCCCCCGATACTACCCATAGATTCATTAAAATAAGCAAACAACACCTAGAAAGCAGAATCTGTCAAAAACAGAACAGTCTGCGAAGATCTGAATTGTTCTAATATTTCTGTAACTCCAAAAAATTTGAAAATTAGGACAACAGAGGAAATTTGTATATCAATCTTGTGTAAACAATTCCTGGTTTTTCCACGCTCTAGTGAATTTAAACAATTCTGTTACTGGACGCAAAAGTTTCTGTTTTTTCAGCAAGATCAAATCAACTATCACCGTAAGCCATCCCAAAGGTCTTACTTGGCTCAAACACTAATTAAAACACCAAAACACAATTACTAAAGAGGTAATAATGTGTATTTTCATAAAAACATAAAATAAAATATTGGGTTGTCTCCCAACAAGCGCTTTTCTTTAAAGCCTTTTAGCTAGGCATTGAGATATTGATGATGCTCACATAGAAGATAGCAATTGAAACACAAAGAGAGCATCATGAAGCATGTGAAAAACAAATCTAAGTCTAACATACTTCCTATGCATAGGCATTTTATAGGGAAAATATTTATCAAGACAAGCAAAAACTAGCATATGCATGGAAGAAGAAAGAAACAATAGCAATCTCAACATAACGGGAGGTAATTTAGTAACATGAAAATTTCTACAACCATATTTTCCTCTCTCATAATAATTACATGTAGGATCGTAATCAAATTCAACAATATAACTATCACATAAAATATTCTCTTCATGATCCACATGCATGCAAAGTTGACACTCTTCCAAAATAGTGGGATTATCATAAAATAAAGTCATGACTTCTCCAAGCCCACTTTAATAAAAAAAATCATAAGATTGGTCAAACTCCAAAGTAGTGGGATTATTATTTCCTAAAGTTGACACTCTTACAAACCCACTTTCAATATTATTGCAAACATTATTATCATGAAGTTTAAATAAATTTTCAAGATCATAAGAAGCATTATCACCCCAATCATGATCATTGCAACAAGTGGTGGACATAGCAAAATTAGCATCCCCAAGCTTAGGGTTTTGCATATTATTAGCACAATTGACATTAATAGGATTTATAATAACATCATTGCAATCATGCTTTTTATTCAAGGAGCTATCGTGAATTACTTCATAAATTTCTTCATCACAATTTTCAGTTTCATGAATTTCAAGCAAAACTTCATAAATATAATCTAGTGCACACAACTCGCTAGCAATGGGTTCATCATAATTAGATCTCTTACAAAGATTAGCAAGGGGATGAGGATCCATAAACTTTTTGTTTTTTGATTTTCAACAAATACACAATTATACCAACCGAACGAGCAAACAAACCAAGTAAGACATAAAGGCAAACGAAAAGACGAACAAAAGAAGGGCGAATAAAAAGGCAAATCTTTTTGTGTATTTCTAAAATCGTTTAAGAAGTGGGGGAGAGGAAAACGAGAGGCAAATGGCAAATAATGTAATGCAAGAGATGAGAGTTTATGGTGGGTACTTGGTAGGCTTGATGTAGATCTCCCCGGCAACGGCGCCAGAAATTCTTCCTGCTACTTCTTGAGCTTGCTTTGGTTTTTCCCTTGAAGAGGAAAGGGTGATGCAGCAAAGTAGAGATAAGAATTTCCCTTAGTTAAGAACCAAGGTATCAAATCCAGTAAGAGATACAAGCAAGTCCCCAATCTATGCACCTGCACAAACAATCAAACACTTGCACCCAACGCTATAAAGGGGTTGTCAATCCCTTCACGGTCACTTGCAAGGATGAGATCTGATAGAGATAGATATAAAAGATTACTAAAACATAAAACAAAATAAAAGTAAATAAATTGCAGCAAGGTATTTTTGGGTTTTTTGGTTTATAGATCTGAAAATATATGATGGAAAATAGACCGGGGGCCATAGGTTTCACTAGAGGCTTCTCTCTTGAAGGCAAATAATACGGTGGGTGAACAAATTACTGTCAAGCAATTGATAGAAAAGCGCAAAGTTATGACGATATCCAAGGCAAAGATTATGCATATAGGCATCACGTCCGTGTCAAGTAGACCGAAACAATTTTGCATCTACTACTATTACTCCACACATCGACCGCTATCCAGCATGCATCTAGAGTATTAAGTTCATAAAGAACGGAGTAACGCCTTAAGTAAGATGACATGATGGAGAGGGACAAACTCAAGCAATATGATGAAAACTCCATCTTTTTACCCTTGAGGGCAACAATACAAATACGTGCCTCGCTACTGAAGGAAATATGCCCTACAGGCAATAATAAAGTTATTATTTTATATTTCCTTATTCATGATAAATGTTTATTATTCATGCTAGAATTGTATTGATCGAAAACCTTAATACATGTGTGAATACATAGACAAACAATGTGTCCCTAGTGAGCCTCTACTTGACTAGCTCGTTGATCAAAGATGGTTAAGGTTTCCTAACCATGGACATGAGTTGTCATTTGATAACGGGATCACATCATTAGGAGAATGATGTGATGGACAAGACCCATCCGTTAGCTTAGCATTATGATCGTTCAGTTTTATTGCTATTGCTTTCTTCATGTCAAATACATATTCCTTCGACTATGAGATTATGCAACTCCCGGATACTGGAGGAATGCCTTGTGTGCTATCAAACGTCACAACGTAACTAGGTGATTATAAAGATGCTCTACAGGTATCTTCGAAGGTGTTTGTTGGGTTGGCATAGATCGAGATTAGGATTTGTCACTCCGAGTATCGGAGAGGTATCTCTGGGCCCTCTCGGTAATACACATCATAAGAAGCCTTGCAAGCAAAGCAACTAATGAGTTAGTTGCAGGATGATGTATTACGGAACGAGTAAAGAGACTTGTCGGTAACGAGATTGAACTAGGTATGAAGATACCGACGATCGAATCTCGGGCAAGTAACATACCGATGGAAGGGAATAATGTATGTTGTCATAACGGTTCGACCGATAAAGATCTTCGTAGAATATGTAGGAACCAATATGAGCATCCAGGTTCTGCTATTGGTTAATGACGAGAGAAATGTCTCGATCATGTCTACATAGTTCTCGAATCCGTAGGGTCCGCACGCTTAACGTTCGATGACGATTTAGTATTATGTGAGTTATGTGATTTGGTGACCAAATGTTGTTCAGAGTCCCGGATGAGATCACGGAGAAGACGAGGAGTCTCGAAATGGTCGAGAGGTAAAGATTGATATATAGGACGATGGTATTCGGACACCGGAAGTGTTCCTGAGGGTACCGGGTACATATTGGGTCACCGGAAGGGGTCCCGGGCACCCCCGGCAAAAGATATGGGCCTTATGGGCCAAGATGGGAAACACAGCAGCCACCAGGGGCTGCTATGTCCCCCATATGGGCCGCACCAGAGGAGAAGGAAGGGGAGGGATTCGGCCTCCCCCTTCCTTCCCTCCTCCCTCCTCTTTCCTTCCCCCTCCGGCAATTATGGAAGGGGGGAGGCCGAATTGGGGAGGACCCCAAGTAGGATTGCTCCTACTTGGGGGGCACCCTTTCTGCTCCCCTCACCCTCCCTCCTATATATACATGGGGAGGGGGCGCCTAGAACACACAACAACAATTTTTAGCCGTGTGTGGTGCCCCCCTCCACAGTTTACACCTCCGGTCATATCTTCGTAGTGCTTAGGCGAAGCCCTGCGCGGATCACTTCACCATCACCGTCATCACGCCATCGTGCTGACGGAACTCATCTACTTCCTCAACACCTTGCCGGATCAAGAGGACGAGGGACGTCATCGAGCTGAACGTGTGCAGAACACGGAGGTGTCGTACGTTCGGTACTTGATCGGTCGGAGCTAGAAGAAGTTCGACTACATCAACCGCATTGTCAAACGCTTCCGCTTTCGGTCTACGAGGGTACGTAGACACACTCTCCCCCTCGTTGCTATGCATCTCCTAGATAGATCTTGCGTGAGCGTAGGAATTTTTTTGAAATTGCATGCTACGTTTCTCAACAGTGGTATCAGAGCCAGGTCTATGCGTCGATGATATGCACGAGTAGAACACAAAGAGTTGTGGGCGGTGATAGTCATACTGCTTACCACCAACGTCTTATTTTGATTCGGCGGTATTGTTGGATGAAGCGGCCCGGACCAACCTTACATGACCACGTTCATGAGACCGGTTCCACCGACAAACATGCAACTAGTTTTGCATAAAGGTGGCTGGCGGGTGTCTGTTTCTCCTACTTTAGTTGAATCGAATTTGACTGCGGCCGGTCCTTATTGAAGGTTAAAATAGCAAACTTGATAAATCACCGTTGTGGTTTTGATGCGTAGGTAAGAACGGTTCTTGCTAGAAGCCCGTAGCAGCCACGTAAAACTTGCAACAACAAAGTAGAGGACGTCTAACTTGTTTTTCCAGGGCATGTTGTGATGTGATATGGTCAAGACATGATGTGATATACGTTGTTGTATGAGATGATCATGTTTTGTAAAAGTTATCGGCAACTGGAAGGAGCCTTATGGTTGTCACTTTATTGTATGAAATGCAAACGCCATGTAATTGCTTTACTTTATCACTATGCGTTAGCGATAGTTGTAGAAGCAATAGTTGGCGAGACAACCACGACACAACGATGGAGATCAAGGTGTCGAGCCGGTGACGATGGAGATCATGACGATGCTTTGGAGATGGAGATCAAAAGCACAAGATGATGATGGCCATATCATGTCACATATTTTGATTGCATGTGATGTTTATCTTTTATGCATCTTATTTTGCTTAGTACAGCGGTAGCATTATAAGATGATCCCTTAACTAAATTTCAAGGTATAAGTGTTCTCCCTGAGTATGCACCGTTGCGACAGTTCGTCGTGTTGAGACACCACGTAATGATCGGGTGTGATAGACTCTACGTTCAAATACAACGGGTGCAAGACAGTTTTGCACATGCGGAATACTCGGGTTAAACTTGACAAGCCTGGCATGTACAGACATGGCCTCGAAACACTGGAGACCAAAAGGTCGAACGTGAATCATATAGTAGATATGATCAACATAGAGATGTTCACCATTGATGACTACTCCATCTCACGTGATGATCGGACATGGTTTAGTTGATTTGGATCACGTATCATTTAGATGACTTGAGGGATGTCTATCTAAGTGGGAGTTCTTAAGTAATTTGATTAATTGAACTTAATTTATCATGAACTTAGTCCTGATAGTATTTGCATATCTAGGTTGTAGATCAATGGCCCGTGCTACCGTTCCCTTGAATTTTAATGCGTTCCTAGAGAAAGCTAAGTTGAAAGATGATGGTAGCAACTACACGGACTGGGTCCGTAACTTGAGGATTATCCTCATTGCTGCACAGAAGAATTATGTCCTTGATGCACCGCTAGGTGAAAGGCCTGCTGCAGGAGCAGATGCTGATGTTATGAACGTCTGGCAAGCTCAATCTGATGACTACTCGATAGTTCAGTGTGCCATGCTTTACGGCTTAGAATCGGGACTTCAAAGACGTTTTGAACATCATGGAGCATATGAGATGTTCCAAGAGTTGAAGTTAATATTTCAAGCAATTGCCCGAGTTGAGAGATATGAAGTCTCCAACAAGTTCTATAGCTGCAAGATGGAGGAGAACAGTTCTGTTAGTGAACAAATACTCAAAATGTCTGGGTATCATAATCACTTGACTCAGCTGGGAGTTAATCTTCCAGATGATAGTGTTATTGACAGAGTTCTCCAATCACTGCCACCAAGCTACAAAGGCTTCGTGATGAACTATAATATGCAAGGGATGTAGAAGACAATTCCCGAGCTCTTCGCAATGCTCAAAGCTGCGGAGGTAGAAATCAAGAAGGAGCATCAAGTGTTGATGGTTAACAAGACCACTAGTTTCAAGAAAAAGGGCAAGGTTAAGAAGGGGAACTTCAAGAAGAATGGCAAGCAAGTTGCCACTCCCGGGAAGAAGCCCAAAGCTGGACCCAAGCCTAAAACTGAGTGCTTCTACTGCAAAGGGACTGGTCACTAGAAGCGGAACTGCCCCAAGTATTTGGCGGATAAGAAGGATGGCAAAGTGAACAAAGCTATATTTGATATACATTTTATTGATGTGTACCTTACTAATGCTCGTAGTAGCACCTGGGTATTTGATATTGGTTCGGTTGCTCATATTTGTAACTCGAAACAGGAGCTACGGATTAAATGAAGATTGGCTAAGGACGAGGTGACGATGCGCGTCGGGAATGGTTCCAAGGTCGATGTGATCGCCGTCGGCATGCTACCTCTACATTTACCTTCGGGATTAGTTTTAGACCTGAATAATTGTTATTTGGTGCCAGCGTTGAGCATGAACATTATATCTGGATCTTGTTTAATGCAAGACGGTTATTCATTTAAATCAGAGAATAATGGTTGTTCTATTTATATGAGTAATATATTTTATGGTCATGCACCCTTGAATAGTGGTCTATCATTTGAATCTCGATTGTGGTGATACACATATTCATAATATTGATGCCAAAAGATGCAAAGTTGATAATGATAGTGCAACATACTTGTGGCACTGCCGTTTAGGTCATATTGGTGTAAAGCGCATGAAGAAACTCCATGCAGATGGACTTTTGGAATCACTTGATTATGAATCATTTGATACTTGTGAACCATGCCTCATGGGCAAGATGACTAAAACTCCGTTCTCTGGAACAATGGAGCAAGCTAATGACTTATTGGAAATAATACATACCGATGTATGCGGTCCGATGAGTGTTGAGGCACGCGGCGGGTATCGTTATTTTCTGACCTTCACAGATGATTTGAGCAGATATGGGTATATCTACTTGATGAAACACAAGTCTGAAACATTTGAAAAGTTCAAAGAATTCCAGAGTGAAGTGGAGAATCATCGTAACAAGAAAATAAAGTTTCTACGATCTGATCGCGAAGGCGAATATTTGAGTTACGAGTTTGGCCATCATTTAAAACAATGTGGAATAGTTTCACAACTCACGCCGCCTGGAACACCACGGCGTAATGGTGTGTCCGAATGTCGTAACCGTACTTTATTAGATATGGTGCGATCTATGATGTCTCTTACCGATTTACCACTATCGTTTTGGGGTTATGCATTAGAGACAACTGCATTCATGTTAAATAGGGCACCATCTAAATCCGTTGAGACGACACCGTATGAACTGTGGTTTGGCAAGAAACCTAAGCTGTCGTTTCTTAAAGTTTGGGGTTGAGACACTTATGTCAAAAGGCTTCAGCCTGATAAGCTCGAACCCAAATCGGAGAAGTGCGTCTTCATAGGATACCCTAAGGAAACAATTGGGTACACCTTCTACCACAGATCCGAAGGCAAGATCTTTGTTGCCAAGAATGGAACCTTTCTAGAGAAGGAGTTTCTCTCGAAAGAAGTGAGTGGGAGGAAAGTAGAACTTGATGAGGTAATTGTACCTTCTCTCGAATTGGAAAGTAGCTCACCACAGAAAACCGTTCCCGTGATGCCTACACCAACTAGAGAGGAATCTAATGATGATGATCATGAAACTTCAGATCAAGTTACTACAGAACTTCGTAGGTCAACCAGAACACGATCCGCACCAGAGTGGTACGAGAATCCTGTACTAGAAGTCATGTTACTAGACCAAGGCGAACCTACAAACTATGAAGAAGCTATGATGAGCCCAGATTCCGATAGATGGCTTGAGGCCATGAAATCTGAGATAGGATCCATGTATGAGAACAAAGTGTGGCCTTTGGTGGACTTGCCCGATGATCGGTGAGCCATAGAGAATAAATGGATCTTCAAGAAGAAGACTGACGCCGATGGTAATGTTAGTATCTACAAAGCTCGACTTGTCGCAAAAGGTTTTCGACAAGTTCAAGGAGTTGACTACGATGAGACTTTCTCACCCGTAGCGATGCTTAAGTCCGTTCGAATCATGTTAGCAATTGCCGCATTTTATGATTATGAAATCTAGCAAATGGACGTCAAAACTGCATTCCTTAATGGATTTCTTAAAGAAGAGTTGTATATGATGCAACCAGAAGGTTTTGTCGATCCTAAAGGTGCTAATAAAGTGTGCAAGCTCCAGCGATCCATCTATTGACTGGTGCAAGCATCTCGGAGTTGGAATATATGCTTTGATGAGGTGATCAAAGCATATGGTTTTATATAGACTTTCGGAGAAGCCTGTATTTACAAGAAAGTGAGTGGGAGCTCTGTAGCATTTCTAATATTATATGTAGATGACATATTGTTGATTGGAAATGATGTAGAATTTCTGGATAGCATAAAAGGATACTTGAATAAGAGTTTTTCAATGAAAGACCTCGGTGAAGCTGCTTATATATTGGGCATCAGGATCTATAGGGATAGATCGAGACGCTTAATAGGACTTTCACAAAGCACATACCTTGATAAAGTTTTGAAGAAGTTCAAAATGGATCAGTCAAAGAAAGGGTTCTTGCCTGTGTTGCAAGGTGTGAAGTTGAGTAAGACTCAATGCCCGACCACTGCAGAAGATAGAGAGAAAATGAAAGTCATTCCCTATGCTTCAGCCATAGATTCTATCATGTATGCTATGCTGTGTACCAGACCTGATGTGTGCCTTGCCATAAGTCTGGCAGGGAGGTACCGAAGTAATCCAGGAGTGGATCACTGGACAGCGGTCAAGAACATCCTAAAGTACCTGAAAAGGACTAAGGATATGTTTCTCGTTTAAGGAGGTGACAAAGAGCTCGTCGTAAATGGTTACGTCGATGCTAGTTTTGACACTAATCCGGATGACTCTAAGTCACAAACCGGATACGTATTTATATTGAATGGTGGAGCTGTCAGTTGGTGCAGTTCCAAGCAGAGCGTCGTGGCGGGATCTACGTGTGAAGCGGAGTATATAGCTGCTTCGGAAGCAGCAAATGAAGGAGTCTGGATGAAGGAGTTCATATCCGATCTAGGTGTAATACCTAGTGCATCGGGTCTAATGAAAATCTTTTGTGACAATACTGGAGCAATTGCCTTAGCGAAGGAATCCAGATTTCACAAAAGAACCAAACACATCAAGAGACACTTCAACTCCATCCGTGATCAAGTCAAGGAGGGAGACATAGAGATTTCCAAAATACATACGGATCTGAATGTAGCAGACCCGTTGACTAAGCCTCTTCCACAAGCAAAACATGATCAACACCAAGACTCCATGGGTGTTAGAATCATTACAATGTAATCTAGATTATTGACTCTAGTGCAAGTGGGAGACTGAAGGAAATATGCCCTAGAGGCAATAATAAAGTTGTTATTTTATATTTCCTTATTCATGATAAATGTTTATTATTCATGCTAGAATTGTATTGATCGGAAACCTTAATACATGTGTGAATACATAGACAAACAACGTGTCCCTAGTGAGCCTCTACTTGACTAGCTCGTTGATCAAAGATGGTTAAGGTTTCCTAACCATGGACATGAGTTGTCATTTGATAACGGGATCACATCATTAGGAGAATGATGTGATGGACAAGACCCATCCGTTAGCTTAGCATTATGATCGTTCAGTTTTATTGTTATTGCTTTCTTCATGTCAAATACATATTCCTTCGACTATGAGATTATGCAACTCCCGGATACCGGAGGAATGCCTTGTGTGCTATCAAACATCACAACATAACTGGGTGATTATAAAGATGCTCTACAGGTATCTCCGAAGGTGTTTGTTGGGTTGGCATAGATCGAGATTAGGATTTGTCACTCCGAGTATCGGAGAGGTATCTCTGGGCCCTCTCGGTAATACACATCATAAGAAGCCTTGCAAGCAAAGCAACTAATGAGTTAGTTGCAGGATGATGTATTACGGAATGAGTAAAGAGACTTGCCGGTAACAAGATTGAACTAGGTATGAAGATACCGACGATCGAATCTCGGGCAAGTAACATACCGATGGAAGGGAATAATGTATGTTGTCATAACGGTTCGTCCAATAAAGATCTTCGTAGAATATGTAGGAACCAATATGAGCATCCAGGTTCCGCTATTGGTTAATGACCGGAGAAATGTCTCGATCATGTCTACATAGTTCTCGAACCCGTAGGGTTCGCACGCTTAACGTTCGATGATGATTTAGTATTATGTGAGTTATGTGATTTGGTGACCGAATGTTGTTCGGAGTCTCGGATGAGATCACGGACATGACGAGGAGTCTCGAAATGGTCGAGAGGTAAAGATTGATATATAGGACGATGGTATACGGACACCGGAAGTGTTCCGGAGGGTACCGGGTACATATCGGGTCACCGGAAGGGGTTCCGGGCACCCCCGGCAAAAGATATGGGCCTTATGGGCCAAGAGGGGAAACACAGCAGCCACCAGGGGCTGCTGCGTCCCTTATATGGGCCGCACCAGAGGAGGAGGAAAGAGGGGAAGAGAGAAGGAAGGGGAGGGATTCGGCCTCCCCCTTCCTTCCCTCCTCCCTCCTCTTTCCTTCCCCCTCCGGCAATTATGGTAGGGGGGAGGCCGAATTGGGGAGGACCCCAAGTAGGATTCCTCCTACTTGGGGCGCACCCTTGCTGCTCCCCTCCCCCTCCCACCTATATATACATGGGGAGGGGGCGCCTAGAACACACAACAACAATTGTTAGCCATGTGCGGTGCCCCCCTCCACAGTTTACGCCTCCGGTCATATCTTCGTAGTGCTTAGGCGAAGCCCTGCGCGGATCACTTCACCATCACCGTCACCACGCCATCATGCTGATGGAACTCATCTACTTCCTCGACACCTTGCTGGATCAAGAGGACGAGGGATGTCATCGAGCTGAACGTGTGCAGAACTCGGAGGTGCCGTACGTTCGGTACTTGATCGGTCGGAGCTAGAAGAAGTTCGACTACATCAACTGCGTTGTCAAACGCTTCCGCTTTCGGTCTACGAGGGTACGTAGACACACTCTCCCCCCCTCCTTGCTATGCATCTCCTAGATAGATCTTTCGTGAGCGTAGGAATTTTTTTGAAATTGCATGCTACGTTTCCCAACAGCTACCCCTACTTTGTCACTGGGTGAGGACACCGCAAGATTGAACCCAAAACTAAGCACCTCTCCCATTGCAAGAAGAACCAATCTAGTTGGCCAAACCAAACCGATAATTTGAAGAGAAATACAAAGATATCAAATCATGCATATAAGAATTCAAAGAAGATTCAAATAATATTCATAGATAATCTGATCATAAATCCACAATTCATCGGATAGATCTCCAAGAACATCGAGGAGAACATGGTATTGAGAATCAAAGAGAGAGAAGAAGCCATCTAGCTACTAGCTATGGACCCGTAGGTCTGTGGTAAACTACTCACGCTTCATCGGAAGAGCAATAGAGTTGATGTAGACACCCTCCATGATCGAATCCCCCTTCGGCAGGATGCCGGAAAAGGCCCCAAGATGGGATCTCATGGGTACAGAAGGTTACGGCGGCGGAAAAGTATTTTGGTGGACGCTTCTGGTCGTTTGGGAATATTTCTGAATTTATAGGCCAAAGATTAGGGTTAGAGGACTCCCGTGGGGCCCACAAGCCAGGGGCGCCCCCCCTAGGGCGCGCCCTGAGGGCTTGTGGAGCCCTCGGGACTCTTCTGACTTCCTCTCCAAGTCCTACGTGTGTCTTCTGGTCCAAGAAAAATCATCGTAAAGTTTTATTCCGTTTGGACTCCGTTTGATATTCCTTTTCTGTAAAACTCAAAAACAAGGAAAAAACAGAAACTGGCACTGGGCTCTAGGTTAATAAGTTAGTCCCAAAAATAATATAAAATAGCATATTAATGCATATAAAACATCCAAAATAGATAATATAATAGCATGGAACAATAAAAAATTATAGATACGTTGGAGACGTATCAATATGCAGCCGGTACAACAGACCCTCTTGGCTGAGGATTGAAACCTCATCATGCGAATACCCATTCATGAAGAGATAGGTTATTTCATTGCATGGCATTATGATAAAAAAGGATCATTTTCTGTTAAATCGGCTTATAAGGTGGCTGTAGATAGTGCAGCTAGAGATTCTGTATCAGGGATAACTTCAACTTACATTGCAGAAGGGGAAATCTCAATTTTCAACTGGAAGAAGTTATGGGCGCTCCATCTTCCAAACAAAGTACTGCACTTCTTATGGAGAGTTGCGACGTATAGCCTTCCCTTGCGAATGAAACTTCACGGAAAAGGTATTCCTGTTGATATTAGGTGCCCTCTTTGTTATAGATTGGATGAGGATGGAGGCCACCTCTTTTGTAAATGCAAAATAGTTAAAAGTCTGTGGAGAGCATCTCAACTTGAACACATCAGACTAAATTTAGTCGAATGCCATGACCCAAAGGAAGTATTCGAAAACATTTTCACTTTAAACAAAACCGAGTGCATGAAAGTTTGCTTACTTTTATGGTTATGGTGGCATGAAAGAAACAAAGCTAATACAGATGAACCCACAAGAAGCATACAGGAAGTATCATCTTCAATTGACTATCATATGAACATGTGCATGAAGGACAAGACGAAGAAGGAAGAGATGAGCAAGCAAGCAAAACATAAGTGGAAGCCACCTCTGAAGGGAATTCCCAAGATAAACATAGATGGATCCTTTACTGAAGAAACACACTCAGGAGGCTGGGATTTCACCATCAGGAATGACCAAGGAACGCTACTGGCGGCAGGTGCAGGAAATCTGAATCATGTCTCCAGTCCATTGCATGCACTACAAGAAATATGTCAACTTGTGACCTTCTGTCAGTGACCCTGGAAGAATTGGTCGTAAATCTATGACCATTTGAGACCAATTGGTCATAAGCTGTTCGGGGGGCTCCAAACCCTAAACCATAACGACCATTTTGGTCAGAAAGGTCGTAATTTCCTTACATGAAATGGTCGTAAAGCAAACAGCACTAGTCCGCTGCCTTATTTCTAGCTGATCACGACCAATATAGATGGTCATAGCCTTGTAAATTGTGGTGCATTGCTATGACTAGGCGCCACCTCATCAGTTTTGCCTATGTGTCATGTCTATGTGTCCATTTTTGCCCTAGGTTGTGAAGCAGCCTATATTTCTGTCATTCCCAAATTCCCCAAAAAATTGGGCGTTCTTTACTATCCAAATCTTTGCCTCATGACAAAATTCAGCTCCATTTGCCTAGTAAATCTTTCTCGGCAAATTTTCAAAGTTTCTGTTAAGCTAGAACCATTGTGAAGGAAGTACTAGCTATGCATATCCTAATGAGCTGAATTTTTGCCACATCTTCTATATTCCCAAATCATAGCTCTCCACAAAATTTGAAACCCATCTAACAATCCATGTGAGTTCATCATCCAATCTTTGTTTCTGGTAATATTTTTAGTTTGTGAAGCAACTATATTTTATGTTAATTTATAATTGCTAAAAATTTACCAGGACATGACCCTGCCCATAGAACCTCCCTCAACCAAATTTTAGCTCATTTAATCTATCCAATTTCCCTCAACATTTTTTCCCAATTTTCTGTTCAGTGGAGAGCGCTATGAAGGAAGTACCATTTTTATTTATCGAAATGGTATCAAATTTTTACAGTGCCTTAATATGCCCAAATTATCATCCTCCTCCAAATTTCAGATCAATCCATTCATTCATTTGACTCCAGCTTCAACATTCATATTTCTGTCCAATGTGGTACTTGATACGTCTCCAACGTATCTATAATTTATGAAGTATTCATGATGTTATATTATCATTCTTGGATGTTTTACAATCATTTTATAGCAACTTTATATCATTTTTTGGGACTAACCTATTGACCCGGTGCCCAGTGCCAGTTGCTGTTTTTTGCTTGTTTTTTACATCGCAGGAAATCAATATCAAACGGAGTCCAAACACCGCGAAACTTTTTGTGGATTTTTTATGGACCAGAAGACATCCAATGGGCCAGAGCAGCACCTGGGGGGTGCCCCGAGGGGGGCACAACCCAGGGGCCCAGGCGCGCCCAGGTGGGTTGTGCCCACCTCGGTGGCCTCCCGCACCCCCTCTTCGCCCTATAAATTGTCAAATATTTCAAAACCCTCGGGGGTAGCCCTAGATCAGAAGTTCCGCCGCCGCAAGGCCTCTGTATCCACGAGAACCAATCTAGACCCCGTTCCGGCACCCTGCCGAAGGGGGAGATCATCACCGGTGGCCATCTTCATCATCCCGGCGGCCACCACGATGAGGAGGGAGTAGTCCACCCTCGGGGTTGAGGGTTTGTACCAGTAGCTATGTGTTTAATCTCTCTCTCTCTCTCTCTCTCGTGTTCTTGATGGCACGATCTTGATGTATCGGGAGCTTTGTTAATGTAGTTGGATCATATGGTTTTTCTCCCTCTCTATCTTGTTGTGAATTGAGTTTTCCCTTTGAGATTTCATTTTATCGGATTGAATACTTTTATGGATTTGAGAGCACTTGATATATGTCTTGCATATGGATACCCGTGGTGACAATGGGGTATTATTTTGATTCACTTGATATATGTTTTGGCACTCAACTCGCGGATTCCCGAGGTGACATTGGGGTAATCTATGCATAGGGGTTGATGCATGTTCTTGTCTTTGTTTCTCCGGTAGAAATCTTGGGGCACTCTTTGAGGTTCTTTGTGTTGGATTGAGTATGATGAATCTGAAATTGTTTGATGCATATCGTATAATTAACTCACGGGTACTCGCGGTGACATTGGGGTATCTAGGTGACATTAGAGTTGGTTGATGTGTATCATATGGTGTTATTTTAGTACGAACTCTTGATAGATTGATCGGAAAAGATAAGTTGATGTTATGTTAGTACGAACTCTTGATAGATCGATCGGAAAGAATAACTTTGAGGTGGTTTCATACCCTACAAACAATTTCTTCTTATGTTCTCCGCTAGATAGGAACTTTGGAGTGATTCTTCATCGCACGTTGAGGGATGGTTATATGATCCAATTATATTACCATTGTTGAGAGATTGCACTAGCGAAAGTACGGACCCTAGGCCTTGTTTTTAAGCATTGCAATACCGTTTGTGCTCCGTTTTATCACTTGCTACCTTGCTGTTTTTATTTATTCAGATTATAAAAATATATTTCTACCATCCATATTACACTTTTATCACCATCTCTTCGCCGAACTAGTGCACCTATACAATTTGCCATTGTATTGGGTGTGTTGGGGACACAAGAGACTTTTTGTTATTTGGTTGCAGGGTTGTTAGAGAGAGACCATCTTCATCCTACGCCTCCCACGGATTGATAAACCTTAGGTCATCCACTTGAGGGAAAATTGCTATTGTCCTACAAAACTCTGCGCTTGGAGGCCCAACACGAGTCTACAAGAATAAAGTTGCGTAGTAGACATCAAGCTCTTTTCTGGCGCCGTTGCCGGGGAGGTGAGTGCATGAAGGTATATCTTTAGATCTTGCAATCGAATCTTTTAGTTTCTTGTTTTATCACTAGTTTGGTTTATAAAAAGAAAACTACAAAAAAAATGGAATTGAGGTTGCATCATATTATTCATCTTTATAATGTCTTTCATGAAAATGATGGAAAGGAAAATTGTGCTCAATTGATAGAAGAAGAATTCTATAAAATGTTTGACAAAAAATCTTTGAATGATGAGCATGATTGCAATGTTGTTGGTATGAATTCTTTGAATATCCATGATGCTAATGATATGCAAAGCTACAAGCTTGGGGATGCTATGTTTGATGAAGATGATATTTTTAGTCCCCCAAGTTTTGATGTGCAAATTTGTTATAATGGTAGCATGCCTCCTATTTATGATGATTATATTGATGAAAGTGGGTTTGGAAGAGTGTCAACTTTAGATAAGAATGATCCCACTATTTTGGAGACTGTTGAATCTTTTCACAATTTTGATAAAAGTGGATTTGGAGAGGTCATGACTTTATTTAGTGATGAATCCACTATTTTGGAAGAGGTTTCAATTGATTATGAAAACAAAGTTGCTATATATGATGATTATGGTGATGACATGTATGCTATAAAGAATAATGATAACCATGAAACTTGTCATCATGATTTTAATTTTCAATCCCATGATAGTTATTTTGTTGAGTTTGCTCCCACTACTATTCATGAGAATAAATTTGCTTATGTGGAGAGTAATAAAATTTCTATGCTTGTGGATCATGAAAAGAATGCTTTATGTGATAGCTATATTGTTGAATTCATTCATGATGCTACTGAAAATTATTATGAGAGAGGAACATATGCTTTTACATATTGCAATAATATCAAGTTTCCTCTCTATGTGTTGAAAGTTTTGAAGTTATACTTGTTTTGCCTTCCTATTTTATTTGATTCTTGCTCCCATAAATTATTTTCTCACAAAATCCCTATGCATAGGAAGTGGGTTAGACTTAAATGTGCTAGTTATATGCTTGATGATGCTCTCTTTTGTGTTTCAATTCTTATCTTTTATGTGAGCATCATTAAAATCATAATGCCTAGCTAAAAAGGCATTAAAGAAAAGCGCTTGTTGGGAGACAACCCAAAATTTACCCTTACTGTTTTTGTGTGTTCACATGATTAAGCTACTGTAGTAATCATATTTTATAGCTTTTGTTTCAATAAAATGCCAAGTAAAGCCTTTGGGGTAGTGTGGGTGATAGTTGACTTGATTCTGTGCAAAAACAGAAACTTTTGCGTCCAGTGCAGAAATTCTTATCTTTTACTGGAACGTGTAAAAACTCTGAATTTTTTTAAAGTTGATGGGTATACAAATTTTCTACGTTTTCATAATTTTTCAGAATTTTTAGAGTTACATAAGTATGACCTTAATTCAGATCTTTACGTGCTATTCTGTTTTTGACAGATTCTGTTTTCAATGCATAGTTTGCTTGTTTTCTAGTTTCTATGGCTTATATTGCTCAATATAAATTGTAGAAATGATAAGTTACAGTAGGAATTGTGTGATAACAATTATGAATCTTGTCTTTGACAGTACCAAAGTGAATGATTTGTCTTTATCATACTAACCCATCTCACGAAGTTCCGTTAAGTTTTGTGTGATTGAAGTTTTCAAGTTTTGCGTGAGATATCGATATGAGGAGAATAAGGAGTAACAAGACCCTAAGCTTGGGGATGCCCAAGGTACCCCAAGTTAATATTCAAGTAAGATCCAAGCAACTAAGCTTGGGGATGCCCTGGAAGGCATCCCCTCTTTCGTCTCCAACATTATCAGTAATCTTACTTGGGGCTATATTTTCATTCGTCACATGATATGAGTTTTGCTTGGAGCGTCATTTTATTTTGTTTTGATTTGCTTTATGTTATTTACAATAATGTTTTGCATCTTTCATTTCAATAAAAATGCCAAGGATAGCCTTTACCATGCTTATCTTGCAAGTATATGAGTTGCTGTTTCAAAACAGAAAGTTTATCGCTGTGGAAAAAATTCTCCATAAAAGTAAGAATGAGATAAAATATTGAATTTTTTTGAATAATAAGATATGATAAATTTTATACAGTGTGGTAATTTTTCAGAATTTTTGGAGTTAGGGAAGTATGATGAATATTCCACTCCTTACAGACTGTCCTGTTTAGACAGATTGCTGTTTTGTTCGCATTGTTTGCAAATGTTTGCTTGTTTAATGATTCTATTTGAGGATAGGAATGTTAAATATGCAGAGGCATTTATTATGCAATGTTGAATAATAATTTTAGTAATTTTCTACAGTAGAGAATGATAAGGTTCTGCATTGATTTATACTAACTTATCTCACGAGTTCTTGTTGAGTTTTGTGTGGATGAAGTTTTTAAGATTTAGGAAACCGTGATATAAAAGGAATTAAGGAGACACAAAAGCTCAAGCTTGGGTATGCCCAAGGCATCCAAAGATAATATTCCAAGAAGTCTCAAGCATCTAAGCTTGGGGATGCCCCGGTAGGCATCCCACCTTTCTTCGTCAACAATTATCGGTTAGTATCGGTTGAGCCTAATTTTTTGCTTCTTCACATGAGTTGTGCTATTCTTGGAATGTGATTTTATTTTGTTTTGCTTGCTATTTTAATAAAATACTTAGATCTGAAATTTTTTAAATAAAAGAGAGTTCTCAAATAGCTACCCATTTTCATGACTACTCGTTTGATCTTCACTTATATCTTTTTGGAGTAGTTTGTCATTTACTCTCGTGCTTCACTTATATCCTATGAGTAAATTGTTGAATGAATTGAATATCCTAAAGTTGAAATTATATGTGCTTCGTATGTTCATATCATGCCTAGTGGTACCTTCACATTGGGTTTAGAAAGTGAAATCTTTTGAAGCTTGACAATCACAATATTGGTCATACAAGCAATTCATGAATGATTACTATAAGGAAGAGAACTTTCACATGCAATACACTATCTTGGAAATCTTTTGTGATTGTGAGCCCCCATCAAAATATTATATGCCAAAATTGTTGACGTTGGACAAGGAAGACAACGTAATGATTTATGTTTGTTCATATTCACATAGAAGTTATATTGTCATAGATCCTTCAACATGTGGTGCTTGCCCCCCATCCTTGCTAGCCAAAAATTCTGCACCAAGTAGAGATACTACTTGTGCATCCAAAAACCCTTAAACCCAAATCTTATTTTGAAGAGTCCACCATACCTACCTAAGGATTGAGCAAGATCCTTCAAGTAAGTTGTCATCGGTGCAATAAGGCAATAAAAATTGCTTCTAAAAGTGTTAGATCATTTAGTGTAAGAGAAAATTGAGCGTTGTACGAACTTGTGATGGCAAAGAATAAAAGCGACAGACTACATAATAAAGGTTGCTATCATAAGGGGCAATATAACGTGACGTTCTTTTGCACTAAGGGGTTGAGCATACAAACAAAAAGCGCATGGCAACCTCTGCTTCCCTCTGCGAAGGGCCTACCTTTTACTTTTATGTATTTACTTTCATGCAAGAGTCAAAGTTTTTCTCTCTATTCCTTTTTATTTTTCTCTTTTGGCAAGCATCATGTGGTGAGGAAAGATCTAGGCAGATATATCCAGTTGGATATGGGTAGCATGAGTTATTATTGTTGACATCACCCTTGAGGTGAATACGTTGGGAGGCGAAATTATAAGCCCCTATCCTTCTATGTGTCTGTTTGAAACGTTTTGCTCATGTGTATGCGGTGAGTGTTAGCAATCATAGAAGACTATATGATGGTTGAGTATGTGGAGCTCTTACTTAGACTTTGTTGAATAAGTTGAATTGTAATTACTTGGTGACTGAGAACATAGGTTGTTGAGTTTCAAGAGAATTCATTGTTTGAACCTTAACATGTGAATTGGTTGCTACTTTAATATGAGAAGTTTAAGAAAGAATTGCTGTTATGGTGCTAGGAAAAGTGATTGAAATTGTCATTGATCAAACTTGTGCACTTTGCTAGCATTCACACTTCATAAATTATTTCTTTTATCATTTACCTACTCGAGGACGAGTAGGAATTAAGCTTGGGGATGCTGATACGTCTCCAACGTATCTATAATTTATGAAGTATTCATGCTGTTATAATATCATTCTTGGATGTTTTACAATCATTTTATAGCAACTTTATATCATTTTTTGGGACTAACCTATTGACCTAGTGCCCAGTGCCAGTTGCTGTTTTTTTGCTTGTTTTTTACATCGCAGGAAATCAATATCAAACGGAGTCCAAACACCACGAAACTTTTTGTGGATTTTTTTATGGACCAGAAGACATCCAATGGGCCAGAGCAGCACCTGGCGGGTGCCCCGAGGGGGGCACAACCCACCAGGGCGCGCCTGGGCCCCCAGGCGCGCCTGGGCCCCCAGGCGCACCCCGGTGGGTTGTGCCCACCTCGGTGGCCTCCGGTACCCCCTCTTCGCCCTATAAATTGTCAAATATTCCAAAACCCTCGGGGGTAGCCCGAGATCAGAAGTTCCGCCACCACAAGGTCTTTGTATCCATGAGATCCAATCTAGACCCCGTTCCGGCACCCTGCCGGAGGGGGAGATCATCACCGGTGGCCATCTTCATCATCCCGGCGGCCACCACGATGAGGAGGGAGTAGTCCACCCTCAGGGCTGAGGGTTTGTACCAGTAGCTATGTGTTTAATCTCTCTCTCTCTCTCTCTCTCTCTCGTGTTCTTGATGGCACGATCTTGATGTATCGGGAGCTTTGTTAATGTAGTTGGATCATATGGTTTTTCTCCCTCTCTATCTTGTTGTGATGAATTGAGTTTTCCCTTTGAGATTTCATTTTATCGGATTGAATACTTTTATGGATTTGAGAGCACTTGATATATGTCTTGCATATGGATACCCATGGTGACAATGGGGTATTATTTTGATTCACTTGATATATGTTTTGGCACTCAACTCGCGGATTCCCGAGGTGACATTGGGGTAATCTATGCATAGGGGTTGATGCACGTTCTTGTCTTTGTTTCTCCGGTAGAAATCTTGGGGCACTCTTTGAGGTTCTTTGTGTTGGATTGAGTATGATGAATCTGAAATTGTTTGATGCATATCGTATAATTAACTCACGGGTACTCGCGGTGACATTGGGGTATCTAGGTGACATTAGAGTTGGTTGATGTGTATCATATGGTGTTATTTTAGTACGAGCTCTTGATAGATTGATCGAAAAAGATAAGTTGATGTTATGTTAGTACGAACTCTTGATAGATCGATCGGAAAGAATAACTTTGAGGTGGTTTCGTACCCTACAAACAATTTCTTCTTATGTTCTCCGCTAGATAGGAACTTTGGAGTGATTCTTCATCGCACGTTGAGGGATGGTTATATGATCCAATTATATTACCATTGTTGAGAGATTGCACTAGCGAAAGTACGGACCCTAGGCCTTGTTTTCAAGCATTGCAATACCGTTTGTGCTCCGTTTTATCACTTGCTACCTTGCTGTTTTTATTTATTCAGATTATAAAAATATATTTCTACCATCCATATTACACTTTTATCACCATCTCTTCGCCGAACTAGTGCACCTATACAATTTGCCATTGTATTGGGTGTGTTGGGGACACAAGAGGCTTTTTGTTATTTGGTTGCAGGGTTGTTTGAGAGAGAGCATCTTCATCCTACGCCTCCCACGGATTGATAAACCTTAGGTCATCCACTTGAGGGAAAATTGCTACTGTCCTACAAAACTCTGCGCTTGGAGGCCCAGCACGAGTCTACAAGAATAAAGTTGCGTAGTAGACATCAGTACTTTGCAAAGCAAGTGACACCTAGGCTCCTCCATTTGAGCTACAAATTTTCCAAGACAGTGTACTTAGTAGATGATCATCCTCAGCCAAAACTCAGGTCCATTGGCCATGTGCATTTTCCCCACCACTAATCAAACACTTGGCTGCTAATTCATGTTTGAGCTTAGATCAGTCTCCTTGTGAGATTTTTCTATTGCCTTCTTCTTCCTAACACCTACCGGGGGAGTGCCCAACCCACTAGACATAACTAGGCCGCCCAGAACGCGTGGCAACGCCACGGTCACGCGGTGACCACGTGGCAGGCATGAGACTTTACGCACTCTGGAGTTGGGGCCCTCAGCCACCGTCCAAACCTCGACGTATCGCCACAAACCATGTATTTTTGATTAAATATATACTTATGTACCTAGAAATGATTTTTGGAAAAAAATAAAGAGCAAACTATAAGGCAGCTGCAGTTCAAATTTGACCCGCTTCGAGCTGAATCGGCAGAAATTTGTCTTTTTCACGAGAGGTGGATCAAAGCTTTTGACACCCAACCATTTGGTCAATTATGCATTAAATATGGCCTAGTATTTTAGAAAATTTATTTGGTACAATTTTGCAACAAATATATGGTAGGTCCTTCACAAAAAAACTCATTTTGGGCACTCGAAAAATGGAAAATGAAATTTTTTGTCCAAAGAAAATGAAAACTTCCTTAGGCAAAATTGTTTTCCATTCCAAGATGCACCCTTTTGCACAATATTAGATCATTTGAACAAACTATGCCATGAATGTGGTCATAAGATTGATCATTTGGCTTGAAAGCCATGAATCTTCACACATGATAACTCATTTTTTAGAACACTTTTTTTAAATAATTGCCTTATTACAAGTTTATTATTTTTCCTGGTAACTCGGCCTCATATAATGACACAATGCGAAGGTTTTCTAATTTTTTTGAATTTTTCATGCCCATTTCAAAATGCGGTCAAAACGGCGAGCATGACCGTTCCTAGCTAGTGGTTGAATCTTGGAAAACTTTTGGTGTTTCTCTGATTAAATAGATACTTATGCACCTAAAAATGATTTTTGGAAAAAATAAAGAGCAAACTATAAGGCAGTTGCAGTTCAAATTTGACCAGCTTCCAACTAAATCGGCGGAAATTTATCTTTTTCACGGGAGGTGGATAAAAACTTTTGACACCCAATCATTTGGTCAATTGTACATTAAATATAGCCTAATATTTTATAAAAATTATTTGGTCCAATTTTGCAACAAATATATGGTAGGTCCTTCACAAAAAAACTCATTTGGGGCACTCGAAAAATGAAAAATGATTTTTTTTCATCCAAATTAAATGAAAACTTCCTTAGGCAACATTGTTTGTCATTCCAAGATGCACCCTTGTGCACAATATGAGATCATGTGAACAAACTATGCCATGTATGTGGCCATAAGATTGATCATTTGGCTTGAAAGCCAATAATCTTCACACATGATAGCTCATTTTTTAGAACACTTTTTAAAAATAATTGCCGTATTACAAGTTTATTATTTTCCCTGGTAACTCGGTCACATATAATGACACAATGTGAAGGTTTTCTAATTTTTTGATTTTTTTTTAATTTTATGCCATTTCAAAATGCGATCGAAACGGCGGGCATGACCGTTCCTAGCTAGTGGTTGAATATTGGAAAAAATTTGGTGTTTATCTGATTAAATAGATACTTATGTATCAAGAAATGATATTTGGAAAAAATAAGGAGCAAACTATAAGGCAGCTGCAGTTCAAATTTGACTCGCTTCCAACTGAATCGACGGAAATTTGTCTTTTTCACGAGAGGTGGATAAAAACTTTTGACACCCAACCATTTGGTCAATTGTACATTAAATATGGCCTAATATTTTAGAAAATTGATTTGGTCCAATTTTGCAACAAATATATGGTAGGTCCTTCACAAAAAAAACTCATTCTGGGCACTCAAAAATGGAAAATGAATTTTTCATCCAAAGAAAATGAAAACTTCCTTAGGCAATATTGTTTGCCATTCCAAGATGCACCCTTGTGCATAATATGAGATCATTTTTTTTTGAATTTTTCATGGGAAAAAGTAGAAGAAAAACAAAAGAAAAAACACAATTATATGTGCTCTACTCTCATTGGTGGAATTCATTGTCACACGGATCGATGACATGGCGCCCATCCATCCATCCATCTCTCCATCCCACATCCATCCATCCATCTCTACAGATCTTAACCTATGGTTCTTGGATACGTCACTTTTTGAACCCTTGTTTATCTGAATCCCATGAAGAAGTAAATGAGCCTAGTTTCTTTAACAGGCATGCTGTCTTATTAAATCAGGCGGAAATTAATGCCTGGATAGGTGTTTTCTTTTGTGGCATGTTGTTTAATTTGTTTATTCATTTGTTGCAGTTTGTGCACTGTTGTGGTGAAACTCTAGTGTTTCTGCAACCTACAAGTGCATATGGGCACTGATTTCTAGAAGTATTTGAGTTGACATCTTTGTTGGTTTAGATAGTACAGAAATTGTGAAGGGCGGTTGATTTGCTTCTGGTTTATGAAATAGAGCTAACTCTAGTTATGCATGAACGAGAATATGCTTGTAACTAGTGACAGATATGTTCTGCTGACCAGCTTTGCAGTTTGCCACATTGGTGATGTAAATTCCCCTAAATGATGATATCTTAGCAAGTGCTTTCTCCGATGTTTAACCTTGTTACTATCGTCCATAAGTATTGCCGTTGATTTTGGTATATCAGCACTAGTGTTTCCTGCTTACAGCAAGCTATGTATTGTACATGTGTCCATTTTACCTGTGTAAATAGTTTGTTTCATACCTAGTAACATGTTTCTCATAATGAATTATTCGTGCCATGTGAATCATTACTGCTATCCTGTGTGGAAATGCCAAATTTGAAGCATGCTAGCTAAAGCATAGATCATCACCCAAACATTACCGATGTCACATTTCTAAATTGATATGTCAGTGAATGCCATTTAGTGGGCGTGTATCAGCTTATAGGGTATAAAAATAGTATGAAACGTTTCTCCTACTATTGTACTTCTTAAAAAGCTTTCCGCTGATGGCGGGAAGAAGAAGGCTGTTCACAAGAAGATGGTAGGAAGAAGCAGGCTGATTCGATTCGATCCTCAAGGTAGCCCTTCCCTTCCCCTTCTCTCTTCGATTCGATCCGATCTAGCAGCCATGGATGAACACTGACAGTGTATGTTGCTCTATTCTTCGTGTTCTACTGTGTTGCAGGACACCCATGGATCTTGCTGCAGGAGGTGGGTTTTGGAGAACCAACTTGAGATGCAGGAGGTGGGTTCTTGGGCCGTGCTCTGCTCGAGCAGGAGGGGCAGGAGGGGTTTGCTCCTCTGCTCCTAGGGCGACCAAGAGGTCCTGCCCCGAGCTCAAGCACATTCACGCCGACCCACCACGACAGGTAGCATCTCCATCTCCCTCTCATCTTCCTCTGCTTGCTACTTCTGCTCCGAATTATACATGTTGGCAAAGAGATGTCCCTGTTTTCCTAGTACTATGCACTTCTATATTTATGTGGTTGTCTTTGTGTGCATCTTATTTTGAAACCATGTGAGACACCTACATCCCCTATATCTTGACGATCCCTCTAGTAGTGTATATCTTGCGTTGCTCTCACTACCTCCTGCCCCTAGATTTCTAATTGCCTTTATTGCCTGCTCATTTAATTAATTAAAACTGCATGTGTGCGTGTAAGTATGGCTGTGAGAACGAGATCAATGGTGGCTTCCACCAAACAGATCGAACTTTTAATGCTTGCTACACATGCTTGTGTACCTAAACATTCTGTACACTTGTTGTTGTTGTTGACCGTGCAGTCTAAAAAACAACACCCGTTTAGTCTCATTATTGTGTACCTGATTGTGTATGTGATGATTGCAGTGATGATCTTTGACATTTGAAAGATAAATGGCATGTTCCTAGTTCTCACCTTTGAGTAGTTGTGATATTGCGTTAAAGAGTCATTTCTCATTTGTTCTGTTAAAGTTGTCTACAGTCTTCCCAAGAGATGTTGTTTCTTATTATTCATACTTAAATGGCTTAAAGTTGTAGAAACCATGTTTTCTGAACAACTATAGTTGCTTTCAAAAGCTGCAATTAATTGGAGAGGGTACCTTATTATTTGCTCTCTTTAATTGTTTTTGCAGGTCCATAACATCTCGCTGAATCAGTATTAGCTGTGACGTCGACGGAGAACTAAACCTTGCTGCCACACTCCGCAACATCAACAGGTACTACCTGAGCTAGTGATGTTTGATTGCATGCGCTGCCTAGAATTACTAGGTCATATATTTGAATGGGTGGTAGTAGAATAGTAGTTTCTTCAGATTGATCTCTCTGGATAACAGCGGCAATTTAGTTTGTCCAAGATAATTATTGGTACAGAATTTTCTGTACTTGTACACACAAAATAGATAGAGGTGACGTGTGGTTATATTCTGTCTGTTTTGATCTTAACTAGCTATTCGTTGTGGTTGTTACTGTTACATGTACATATGCTTCATGATTTCGTCCCTAGCTGTCTTGTATATTTGTTTTTAGTTTATTTCTAACTCTTTTGGTTTATTGTTAGATGCCTTCTTTCGGACTCTACGAACATACCCGAAAATGGTGTTTCCTCTCATTTACAAGAGCTCTAGCCTGGAAGTGAAGTAGGAAGTATATTTGAAGTTCAAAGCCGTGTAGCAAAGAGTTGTATGTTTTGTTTATGTGTAATAGACTGTAAATATTGTAATAGACTATGTACAGATTACAGTAGACTTATTTAGCGTTCTTTGATGAACTACATTTGTTATGTTCTGTTTGAAACAATGATTATGTGATTTGAAAATCAGTGAAATGGAAACCTGACTCATGGGACCAACTTATGAAAATAATCTGAGCAATTTTGAAATTTCTGTCATGTGGGTCCAATGTGTGACAGTATGACAAGTGGGACCCATCTGATTGGTGGGTCCAGCTCCAAAATATAATAGCCCAAACAATGTTAAAAGGCCACGACCCAGAAATAAAAAGGCCAAATTATTGGGCCAAACCCATATATCTAACCAAAGTTAAAGAGAAAAAACATATTAAATGGGCAGTATTATTGGGACCGGCCCATATAGACACCGAATTGGACCGGACTGATTCTAATCAATAACCTTTTCATTCGGTCGCAATTTTGCCACGTCAGCTTGCCACGTCGGATCCGACGTGGCCTGGGCAGGCTACCAACGACCAAAACAATTGGTCGTAGAACCAACAACCTTTTGTTTTGGTCGTTGCCTTCTACGACCATATCACAGAGAAGGTCGTTAAGTTTCATTAAAGACGGTCAGTTTTTGACCAATTATTTTTTGTCATAAAAAGGTCGCAAATAAAAAACAATGACCATTCAGCGGCCAATATTGATGGTCGCAAGTGGACATATTTCTTGTAGTGATGCTGAAGCTTTGGCCCTTCAGCAAGCAACTATTACTGCTACTCATTTGGGCTGCCAACAAGTGATATTTGAAACAGATTCCATAACGCTGAAGGAAGCAATAACAAGTAACAACTATGATCATTCAGCTTTAGGTACTTTGTTTACAGATGTGAAGTTTAAGATGTATGTAGGTATGAATGTTGTAAGTGTGGATCATTGTAGCCGTGATTGCAATAAAGCAGCACATATGTTAGCTGCGAGTGGAGTCTGTATGGAGAGTGGCTGCTATGAGACCTGACTTGGCCACTTTCCGCAACCTGTACTATACGTTGTTGTTGCTGGTGATATGGCCAGCGAGTAATCGTAATTTCCTTTCCAAAAAAAAATGGTAATGCACGTTTCATACTGCAGCCCAAGACGCCGCAACAGTGCGGAGAGAGCTCAAACATCAGCAGTCGCTCCAACCGGCCCCCGCTTCAGCAAATCCTAGCAAACTGCTACCCAGCGCCAAACTGCTACCCAGCGCCAACCAAATCCATCCCTAATAGCCGCCCTACCCTCTATAGACAGCACCACCCACAGCCCACACAGTGCTCCGCGACGGGGTTCCCTATGTCTCGCATTAAGCGAGACAGCAACGAACCCCCCGCTGAAGGGAACCGCCACTTGGGCTGGCCCACGCACGCGGGAAACACCAGCCTATTTTTTGTTTTTTTTCACATTTTTGCTTTTTTTTTACTTTTGTTTATACTTTAAAATATTCTAAATATATACATTACAAAAACACACTTCAAAAACACATTTGAAAAATGTTGAACAAGTATTTGAAAAATGTTAAATAAGTATTAAAAATGTTGATCAAAAATTTAAAAAATGTTGAACAAGTAATTAAAAATGTTGAATAAGTATTTAAATGTTGATCAAGTATTTGAAAAATATTGAATAAGTATTAAAAAAGTATTGAACGAGTGAAAAATATTGAATAAGTACTAAAAAATGTTGTTGAATGAGTATTTGAAAAATATTGAACAAGTATTTAAAAAATATTGAATAAGTATTAAAATGTTGAGAAATTATTTGAATAAGCGTCCGTACAATGTCGAACGTGTATACAAAAAATGTTGATCACTTATTAAAAAAATATTTTTGACATATACAAAAATGTAGACTGAAAACAAAAACAAACATAAAAAACAAAAGGAAAACAAAAAAGGAGAAGAAAAGAAAATCAAAAAAGTATTTGAAAAAATGTTGATCATGTATGTAGGAATGTAGAATGAAAAACAAAAAGAAATATAGAAAAATGAAAAATGAAAACCAAAAAAGAAACAAAATAAACCAAAGGAAAAGGAAAATGAAAAAAACTAAAGACACAAATGTAAAAAGCCAGAGAAGAAAAATAAAAGAAAACAAAAAAACAAAGAAACACGGAGAAAAATTGGCATGACTCTCTTCAAGTAGGTGGTGGTGCAGTTGGTAGTCCATCAACGAAGCGTCCAGAGTAAAATGGAATGCAAGGTGTTCCTAGTTCAAAAAAAAAGAAGCAAGGAGATCCCAGGATCGAGTCTCACCTGCCGAGGGGCATTGTTTTTACTCTATTTTTCCAAAAAGAATGCGCTAACAGGCCGGCCCATTACTGTAGTCGCTAGGTGCGAGAGATCCCGTATGTCTCGCTTAAAGTGAGAAATAGTTGCCGTGCTCCGCGACACCCTCCAAACCGCCACGCCGCCTTTGACTAGGAAAAACATCGACCAAAAAATTTTTTTTTGAGAACCAAAACATCGACCAAATGAGTCATCCTGTTCCACTCACAAATAGCCCAGGCCCATGCCTCCCAATGCTGACTAAAAGGGCCCATAAAACGACCAGATCAACAAGCCCAACTAGCAGAGGGAAGAGTGGAAGACCGAGTACATCAAATATCCCGGATAGTTGGGCTTGGAATTTTGAAAGAAATGGAAGTTTTACAGTCAGGTCGGCCTATAAAATGATGGTAAACACAAAATATAGGAGAGGCATATGGATGGATGGAAGTGCGGGCTCCTCAAGCTCTGACAGAGACGAGCAATCTTGGAAACTTCTGTGGGGCACTCAAGTACCAGGAAAGATACATATGTTTCTCTGGAGATTAGCATGCCACTCTATCCCAACGGAAGATGTCAGGGCAAAGAGAAACATGGCAACATCGAGCGTATGCAGCTTGTGTGGTGCGGAGGATTCATGGCGGCACTCGATGCTCGAGTGCTCGATGGCCAGATGTGTCTGGGCATTGGTTGATGGGGAGCTGGCGGAACACTTGTGCGAGACAACGGAACCTAGCGCTAAACAGTGGTTATTCACAATGATAGACACATTATCGCATGCAGCCTTCGTGAAGCTATCAGTAACCCTTTGGGCAATTTGGTGGCGAGGAGGAAAGCAATTCACGAGGAAATATTCCAGAGTCCTGCAGCAACTCACCAGTTTATATACAGCTTTATTAGAGAGCTTGATATTCTATCAGCCAAAAAGGCTAACCCGCAGGGAACTAACATGGCCGGTGCACCGCTGCCCAAGGCGCCTCCACCAGGCTACATGAAAATCCACGTTGATGCAAGTATTGCAAGAAATCAGAACAAGGGAGCGGCGTCGGCTGTGTGTAGAGATGCGGATGGTAACTACGTTGGAAGTTCCTCTTTGGTTATTGAGGAAGTTAGCAATGCTGCAACTATGGAAGCAATTGCCTGCCGGGAGGCACTCTCCTTAGCAGACGATCTGATGATACAGAGCTTCGTGGTAGCGTCGGACTCGAAGCAGATTGTGAGGGAGATCTACAGTGGCTCCAATGGTGTGTACGGGGCCATCTTATCAGAGATAAATAATAGGGCTCTCTTGTTTAATTGCAAATTTACTTTTGAAGGCCGAGCGGTCAATCGCGACGCCGATAGGTTAGCCAAGTTTTCAAATTCTCTAGATCAGGGGAGACATGTTTGGTTGTTGCAACCCCATGATCCGATTGTAATGCCACTCCATGTGGAATTTGATCAATAAAGCTTGGTGATACCCCTAAAAAAAAGAGTAAAAATGGATGCTACATGAAGTCGTCGTTCTAACAATGATGCTCATAGCTTAAAAAAGGTATCCCTTAATTTAGTTCAGGGCGCCACATGTGGCTTACTCAACCCCATGAGCCTTTATGTATCCCATAAACTGTGGTATTTGATGAATAAAGTTATGCTCATCCCTAAAAAAACTATGGGAAGACTGAGTCAAAATCGATGGCACATGCCAAATCGATCGCCTGAAATTGCTACTTAGAGTTTCAAACCCAGGGAGCTTAGTGATTTTAAGGGTTACAAATTCAATACATGCCTTCGGAAAATTAGAACAGTCGGAATTGTGCTTCTTTAGTTTTTTATAAGGCATATTCTTTAGTTAATTGGTTGTTTTTTTTCTTGAATTTGTCCATCATTAGCATATGCGGGAGTAAAACACACAAAATTCCCAAAAGAAAAAGTGAAACGCAAAGCTAGTAGGAGAAATCGATTGATCGTGTAGACGATAGTATAAAGTAAAATACACCAACTTCCTCCATGATCATTATTATTATTACATCATAATAACCCCTCCATCATCTTCCTCCTTGCAAAATATAAGCGGTACCGTAATTATAGATAAGTGTGCGGCGACGACAAATTGGGTTGATGGGTGATTAAAGAGTAGCGGGGATAAAGGAGGAGGCGCACGCGATCGGGCTTCATGCTCGTCGAATGTACTCGTAGTTCAGGCGCGGGGGTTGAGCCGCGACTTGCGGGCGGCGACGGGGCTTTGGTTGTCGTCCATGACGGTCTCGAAGGCGCCGACGAGCGCCTTCACCTTGTTCACCTGCCGCAGCTCCAGCAGCTTGATCCGCGCCTCCTCGACCGCCTCGTTGCTGCGTGCCGACTCCCGCCGCCGCGGCGTCTCAGCGTCGAAGGACCGCTTCCCCGTCGACGTCCTCACCCGGCAGCCCTGGAACCTCCTCACCACCTCCGCCTTGATGTCCTCCTCGCGCTGCAGCTTCTTGGCCGCCGCGATTTTGTCCACTTCGGCGACGGTGTCCTCCGGAGCAGGAGGAGCTTCCTTCTTGGGCAGCTCCTCCTCCTTCTTGGGCACCTCCTCCTCCTCCTTGGGCACCTCCTCCTCCTTCTCCTTCTCTGCGGCGGCGTCCTCCTTCTTCGGCGAGTTATTGCGCGCCTCTTCCTGTTCCTCCGCCACGGGCGCCAGCTGATGGATCACGGGCGACGGCGGGTTCGCCTCGTGTATGATCTTCTCCGGCACGGTTTCCTCCTGCTTGGAGGCGGCTCCGGCGTCGACGACGTCGTAGGTGATCTGATCGTCCAAGGAAAAGACGCTGCTTTCAGCGTCGGACCCCTTGCTGGCGACCGACCTGGGGCTGTCCACTTCGCCGACGTCCGCCGCCGCCGCCAAGTTCCTCTTGTGCCGGGACGACCTGCCGCGGAAGGCGCGGGAGGCCCGCTGCATGAGCTTCCTCGGGGAGAACATCGACGAGTACGACGCCGACTTGGGCTTCTGCTGGTTGGTGCCCCTGGGGGTGGCCGGCGGCGTGTCGGTGGACGTGGCCGCCATGCAGTTGATGGACGGCGCCTTGTGGCGCGGGAACGCCGGCGCGTTGGTCGTGGACGTCGAGGCGCGCGCCGACTGGTACTGGGAGGAGGAGGAGGAGGCGCTGAGCGGCGACGGGGAGGGCGCCTGCCTCGCGCTCGCGCTCCGCTGGAGCGCTGGCGCGCCGCCTGCCGCCGGTGAGGCCCTACGCTGCATCGGCAAATAGATCCACAAAGGACAACCGTAAGACGTGGCGGTGTTAGGTCAAATCGAGAACAACCCTAGCTACGAACAAGGCGTCCAATAAGTACATCCAACGTAGCTCCGAAAATTATGGTATATATAATAGGAAAACCAATTCTAGGAAGATTGGGAACTAAGTAATGACCAGGGGTCCAGGATGTAAATGTTACTAGTATTTTTGAGCGTGTATTTTGGAGTTGTTTGTAATTAAATTCCATCAGAACTTAAATTGGATCCGAACCATGTCTCATCAAAAGAACTGATACTGCGGAGTATGAATTATTATTTTTCAACACATGGAAACTCGATTTTATGTTTCAACCCGGCCAAAATAACAACATGTCCAAAGAGGACATTGTTACTCAGAAAATCATAAAGTGTAAGTAAATTTACCTGAAGACTATACGACTTCATTTCTTAGAGGAGGCGGAGAGGGCGACGCGATGGATTTTTAGTTATAAGCGTGGCGCCGCGCTAGGAGGTAGGGAGGAGACAAAGGGCCCCATATGAAGGCCCCAAATGGCCTGAAAATTGCACGGTGAAGGATTGGAGGAGATGACAACGGAGGAGCGTGCGCTAGGAGGAGGGCAAATGCAACAGTTAAAACCGTTTTGGGGTCTATTGTTAGAGAGGAAACCGAGTAAGTTGGGGAGAAGTTCATGCGTGGCCTCAAGTGCTCATGCCCAGAATCGCATGGCTTGGAGGAATTTTAGGAGCCGTATTTTTAGGTGCCTCTCACACCTACGCATTTGTAATATTGTGTGTTTAGGGAATTACCATATTTTTAACTTTGTTTTAGATATGAAGGTGATATCCCTATAATTTTCTTTCATTGGTCAGGGAGTAAATTCGCAAACTCTCTCATGGATTTATATCAAATAATTCGAGAAGATAGGTTACAAGACGAAGCCGCTATACAAGCATCCCGGTTAGTTGAACATAGAGGAGTATCAAATCATTCACTAAATAGTCTCTTTTTTACTCTCTCCCATAAGTCATAAGAACAAATGCTCGTGCTTTGCAACGGGCAAAAAAAATGCAAAGCCTGCTCCATGTGCCATTTCTTATAGCCAGTTATGGTAAACATCGATAATAAGGTTATACTCTTATTGTTGTTCGGAGCATGAAGTGTGGACGTGAAGAAGCTAGCCTAACTTCCTTCGTCTATTGGAATACTAGTGGTGCATGAAATAGTTTGTCTATCATTTTCATGTTTTGCTTTTTCAACAAAGCACAAATATTTCTTTATTTTTTAAGAAACTGAGTGTTTGTTATTTTTTATTAGAGTTGGAACATGTTTTGAAGCCGAATATTTTATGAACACATGATTTTTAAAATTTGTTTAGTGATTTTGTGAACAAGTTTAAATGATTTTAAATCAAAACATTTTTGGGAGTTTTCAGCATTTAAAGAGTGTGAACATATATAATATATAAATATATTTTTGAAACCTAGAACAATTAGAAACGCTCATTATCATAAAATATACGCTTGGTGCCGGTAATTAGAAAAAATGATTGTTGGTGTCCGGACCATGCAGTATAGAGTTAAGAAAGTCGTAGTGGTGTACTTCGATGACGCCTCCTTGAGCATAGTACTATCACCGGATGGAAAATAGTGGTGTATTTTTTTACAGATAATTTTTCGTTTGGTTTCAAAGATTTTATTTTATTTCATAGCAAATATGCACGAATGTCTTGTGTAAATAAATGTGTTATCATATCATCCTTGGGCTAAAATAAGTGGACCCAGCATAAAATTTCGAATGGGCATAAGGCACAATAGAGACCTATTAAGAGATCATTCTGTACGTTAGATATATATGTACGGTATCGTACATCTGGAAAATGCATCACGTGTTTTCTACAGCGTAATCGTCACATGTAGTATATGAGTTTTGGAGCAATACTCTACTACCCGATTCACCGTGGATGAGTTACTCTAGTTTATACCAAACAATGTCCATAATAACTTGTAATTTGGTATATACAACTACGAAAAAGTTTCTTGAACATAGCATAGTAAAATTAGCGAAAAAGAGAAATTATCCGGTGAGAATTTGACCCAAAAACTCCTTTATTATGGACATTGTTTGGTATAACCTATAACGAATCTAGAAAATAACTCATCCGCGGTGAATCGGGTAACAAAATATTGCTCCAGAAAGCATATACAACAGGTGACGATGGCGTTGTAGAAAACATGGGATGCATCCCAGCAACCTCAATGCGGGAAATGGATGAATTATTTTGAAGACTAGTTCAAAGATCATGTCCATGGCATTTTAAAGAATTTTTTAAGAATGGTTTGCTCTAGGTCATGGCCAAAAAGACCATGACATTTTCTAGAATTGTTTGCTATAGGTCATGGCCAGAACAGTGCTAAGATTTAGTTGTATTTATTAGTTATATACATTGCTAGTCCAGTGCCAAAACAGTGCCAACATATGCAATATTTGAACTACTTTTCGTTGGTGTCAAGATTTAGTTGCATTGTCTAAACTTTGACAGTGCCAACATATGCAATATTTGAACTAGTTTTCATTGGTGTCAATATTTAGAGCTTGGTTAAAGCCATGACCTAGTGTTAAATTTTGTGCCTGGTTAAAGCCATGAACTATAGTGTTAAATTTAGTGCTTGCTTAAAGATTTTGTGCTTGGTTAAAGCCATGAACTAGTGTTAAATTTTTTTTGTCAAAGCTTTGACACTACCAAAACAGTGCCAAAACTTGTGTTGATAGGTCGTGTATTCTTTTAGTTGCATTCAAATACTCTAGTTCATCCTAGGCATATGTTGTCATAGTTCAAAAGTGCCAAAAATAGTGCCTCCTCTAGTTCATATACTCTAGTTCATCATCTAGTTCATACTCTAGTGGCATTCATACTCTAGTTCTAATAACTAGTGTCAACTATGAAATTGTCTTTGATTTTGGGTTTCATTCATAAAACTTGTTATTATTTTGTAGTTGGCGTCGATGAGTACCTACAACAGCCATTACATGTCTTCTTGCAACTTCGCGGCGCATGCCGACGGAGGCGAAGCGAGTACCAACCAAGTAAGCTTCCAAACACATCCATGATCATTGCAAACACATGCATATATCTAACCATTCATGATGCTTGCAAACACATGCATATCTAATGATTTCAAACATTTGACTTGGTAGGGATACTTAGCGAATCCGACACCCGTCGAGGAGAAGGTCTATGATGTGGACATGCTCAACCGCCAGCTTATAGATTCTCATGAAAGTACCATCAAGGCCCTGAAGGAGGTGAATGTCACGCTGAAGGTGGAGAGGGATCGGCTGATCGACGAGAAGGCTGGTCTCTTTGATAAGACTCTTAGGCTGAGGGAGCGGACGGATCAGCTGATCGAGGAGAGGGATCATCTGAAGGAGAGAAAGCTCCTCAGGGCCGAGAGGAATGAGGTCAAGATGGAGAAAGCTCATTTTTAAAAAGAAGGAGAGAACAATAGGTACAAGATTCAACAGATGAAGGCAATGCTTGATCAAGAAATATGATTGACCACCTGGGCTAGCTATGGATGATGTAGTTTGTTAAGTTGAACTAGTTTAGTTCTTGAACTGCTTACTTTTATGTAGTTTGTTAAGTTGATGAGTACCTATCTAGTTTGTTAAGTTAAACTAGTTGATGCAGTAGTATATTTTAAATTAGTTGATGGTTTACATAGCTGCACATATCTATATACATATATGTATATATGTATATATATATATATATATATACATTTTTATATATATACGGTGGCGCTATACTAAGCAGGAGCGCAGAATGCCTAATCGTACGCGCCGGCCTCTAATTGTCTAACTCGGCGCGCCGGCCGGATGGTTATGGACCCACCTCCATTACTCTTTAGCAAATGATGGTAAAAACGCTAGTAGACGTGGTAAAGGATTAAATTTCGTTACGGCAGCCGCGAGCCCCATCTCCGCCTCGCATATCTATTCGGTAGTGATGGTAAACATGCTAACGTATATGGTAATGGTACTAAATGTTTTACCAGATTGCATGCCTCTCTATTCGCTAATGATAGTAAAACGCTAACGTATATGGTAATGGTATTTAATGTTTCACCAGATTACATGCCTCGCACTACGACCAACTAGTCCTACCACAAACCACAGTAAAAATTGTTGACATCTATGGTAACAGAACTAAACTGATTAGGGCTGTCGTGCACTACTCCTTGATTAGTCAATCCTGTGATCATAAAATAATTTGAACACATGGTAATGTTAGAATAAAATTCATTTCTTCCGGTAATGCTTGGAAATAGTTTCATGAATCTATATTGCCAATAGTGTAAGCATACATGAGTGTTCCCACTAGTAATTGATTTACCGTATATTTTAACATGTATAGTGTATGCTAGTGATGGAAAAACTCATTACTATAATTATGATACTCCGTTACTATGTTCCATTAATTCATTACTATGTGCCTCCGTCATGCTGTGGCAGGAGCGGGGCACCAACCTGGTCCTAATTTCATTAACCCATTACGGTTAAGTTTTCCACCGGAAACGGAGGCGCGAGGACTAGTGGAGTATATGGTTGGGCTAATTAGGCGCAGGTTACTGGTTCGGTCGGGTGGCCGGAGCGCACGGTACCTTATAATGCGCTCGGGCTTACTTCTCCGAATATTGATGCAACCCGAATATTGATATGGTATATCAATTATATTGACGGGGAAGACCCCCTAGTAAAAAAAATATTGTGA
This sequence comes from Thinopyrum elongatum, assembly GCA_011799875.1. Taxonomy (NCBI): domain Eukaryota; kingdom Viridiplantae; phylum Streptophyta; class Magnoliopsida; order Poales; family Poaceae; genus Thinopyrum; species Thinopyrum elongatum. Next base: position 144,040,769 of record CM022302.1, on the reverse strand, counting down.
TGCATCAGATGCCAGAATATTTGCATCGGAGAAGAAGGCGGAGTTCAAGACCAAGTCAACGTTGTGAGCAATTCCTTTGCATTGCTCATATAATTAGAAGACACTGGAGGCAAGTCAATCATCCACCGAGAGACAATGCCCTCGTGAAAAAAAAGTGAAGATTCCTGAAGATTGAAGTTTTGTCGGGCACTCCCTCTCGCACTTATCCATATTTTAGAAGGACACGCATGTACCCTAGTAGGACACGTGTGCATGCTACCGTATGTAAAATAAATAAGTAAGGGTCTCGCTGGCAGTCGAGCGAAGGCTCCCGAAGGCATCGCTGGCAGCCGTCTCGCAGCTATAAAAGGAGGAGGAGCGGAAGAAAGCAAGACACCAGAGAGAGAGAGAGAGGGAGAGAGAGAGACAGAGCACTCAAGCCGGAGAAGCAGAGAGCACTCGAAGCAAGCGAGAGCCAGAGCTCCTCTCCCTTAGTAGATTAGCCACTCCACTAAGTAGTATAGCCAAGAAGGCGCTGAGATCGCCAGGAATATTAAGGTAATTTCTTAAGTTTGTGTGTAATCCCTTCGGGGTTTCCCGAAAGGGAAAACCATATGTAAATTATGTTGTTGAAATGATGTAGTTTCTTTGGTTTCACTTGGTGTTTTTATTTCTGAATTTATGGGAAGAGTTCTTATGCTAGGGATCCTATAGGAGAAATTTCTGCGTGTGTAGTTCTCTGTGTAGCCCAGAGTTGGCGTTGAATGAGAACCCTGTGGCCGTAGAGAAGTGTTCCCTTCGGGTAGAACTGTCTGGGAAGATGATAAGAACTTAGCCTAATAAATTTGCAATTAAAACCGTCAAGTGAACGTAACTAGCTACATATGAAACAACGTAATGATAAATATGGTGAGTACCGAGTAGGAATATTACACCACTGCACGCACCGTCGGACGAACTAACTAAGCCTCGTCAGCTCCTAATAGATCCTGCATATAAGCAAATATTAGTCAAATTAATAGCCAGACAAGCATCAATAATTGGAATAGTAACAAATAGTAAAGCCAATAGTACAGAATAGTAAAGCAAATAGTCGCCAATAGTACGTTGAATATTGAGCTTACCATATCCGCGTACACTGACATCGTACGCAATATATCCGCATATACTGAAATAAGACTGCAAATATTGTTAAATAAGAATATTGTTGAAAATATAAACCAATATCCCGTGTAGTTGGTATCAGGCTAGAGCGTAATCATTGAAAGATTAAGGTATTTAAATTTACAAGTTAGTACAGGTAAGGTAATAAATACTAAAGAGAATATTAACATAAGGTGCAGAATAAATCCCTTTGATGAGCATATTTGGCATACATCTCATAGTCAGCTAAATATTGTGGTCGATTTGATATATAATTTTTACATATCTTGGGGGAAAAGGCAAGATAATTTAGAACAAAAATTTGATAGCATATTCAAAGAATATCAAAAACTCGCAGACAAGTGCTCCGGGTTAAATAGCAAAATAGATATCATTCTTCATAAACTTGAAGAAGTAAAAGCAAGACAGAATATAATTTGCAAGAATAACGACTATATTAAAGAAGAAGTGTTGACAATAGGCCGTTACCTAAGTAAAGGTAAAGACTCGTCGTCACGCACTGAATCAAGTCAAGATATTCCTGAAATAAAAAGGTTAGTTCAAGAGGTAAAAACTCTTATCCTCTCATAGTTATATGAATGAATATAGCAAAGCATTAAACGAAGTTGCTAAACATTTGTCACCCCCTGTCGGATTTTCTGATCACGACTCACCAAAAGAAGACTCTAAAATTATAATAAGGCAGAATAACACTATCCTCCAGCTTTTAATCCAAGTTTTAGAAAAGCTAAATAGTGTTCAAAGCAGCAAAGATATTGTGTTATCCTCATCTGGAATAGTATCTTCGTCAAGAAGTATTAATTCAGAAAGATGGATGTACCTAACAGCATCTCCAGAAGAGACAAATTCCTCCAGGTAGTAAGGCAAGACTCTAAGCCTCTTGCCATGAAGCATAGATTATCATGCAAAGCTGATGATGTTGATAGCATAGAAGAAGTTATAGATTTACAAAAAGATTTAGAAAGATATCAAAAGATACCCTAAGAAAAATAAAACCACAGCAAGTATATCATATGGGTTTGTCTGAAAGCAAGAGTAGTCTATACAGAATATCTAGAGAAGTTGAGTTAAGCGTGTTAACGCATCCAGTAGATTTACGTATTGTAAGCAAGAATATTGAAAATGATTTAAGATATTGTGGTTATAAATATATTCATCAAGGAATGTATATCATAGGAGTTAAAGGCATGACAAGAAAGAAATTAGGAGCAAAAGTGCTAATAATATTATTAGACCGAAGATGGGAATCAATTGATAAAGCGGCATTAGGCTTTCTGAAAGAAGATATGAATGAAAATAGGCTAATAACATACATAGCTCCAGACCTAATAATGCCTGTTAAAGAAATTATTGAAAAAATGAGTTTTGGTTTCCAAACTAAGGGATATGAAGATTTTAAAGGAAAAAATTTGTTAGTAAGCATAGAATTTATAGAAAGGCTCACTAACAGAAGTAATTCTAGATATAGAGTAAACATAAATAACGTAATTGATAGCATGCAATCAAAAGGCATACAATTTATGAATCCTCTTACAATTAGTTCTGAAGAAAGAGCAGGAGAAGAATGGAAGATAGGTGAATTAATAGAAAAGAAGGAATTAACGCTATCTGAAAACTACATAAGTTATCAAAATTACGAAGGAGGTAGTAGTATCAGATTCATGAATTATAGATCTGCATCCATAGAGGACACAGAATCTTTTATGCCAGAAACAGAAATTAGCGATAATAAAAATAAAGGAGTAACCGAATGCATGGAAAAAACTAATATAGATGATGAAATAATTCATTGGGAAAAGAAATTAAAGCATATAGGGAATATAGTAATTCTTGGACAACAGATTGGCCTAAAATAAGTGAAAGAGAATTATTTTTCATTAGAGAAATTGCTAGATTAAAAAGGTTAAAAAGTGAGAAAAAGCCAGCAATTAGTTGTTCTCGCGTAATAAATAACACCATAGGAGCAGAAGTAAAGAAAGATAATATTAATAGTAATAATAATGTTATCACTGAAAATAATTATAAAAATAAGAATATTGCTCAGAGCCACAAAGATGAAGTTATAGATGAAGAAGAGCAATGGGATATAAATAATAAGCTATTACTAGAGAGTTATGAAGAAGAAGAAGAAGAAGAGTTAGAAGATAAAAATTATGATGATTCAGAACAAAATAATGATTTTTATAACTCACTAGATGATGTGGGATTGCATAATTTAGACAATGCAATGGAAGCCATGAAAGTAGAAAATAGTGGTAAAAGAAGAAGGGGATATGGAGAATCGTCAGTAAGAAGAGATGAAGAAAGGGAGAGACCTACCAGATCAGCTGGACAATGGCCTCCAGAAAAAGATGATTACCAACCCACATATATTCCAGGGCAATATAGATATATGGGTACTAAGAGAAGAGAATTTGAAAGGCCAGTACAATTTCAAAATTATAAGAATGATGGTGCTATATTAAATTTAGCAGCCCATGACCCGATAGAATGGCCGAATATAATCAGTATATGGAAAAGTTTAATAGTTCAAAAATATATACAAAACCAGCATAATATAGGCACTAAGGTAGAAGATATGCTAACATATCTTGAAACATTTCTAGGAGGATCCGTAAAAGTCCTATGGGAGCAATGGGTAGAAGCGTGCCCTAATCAATATCAAGAATTAAAAAGAGCAGGAAGTAATCCGAATAATTTTGTAAATGTTATCTCAAATATGATCATAGCAGAAGATCCAGAATTAGGACATACTGCATTACAAAATGAAAGATTGAGAAAAATAGAAAAATTAACGCTGACAAGCTGGAAAGGCATAAAGGAATTCTCTCAGCATTACTTATATAATGCTACCACCGCTAAGCAAGGTTTTAATATAGGAGTAGTAGAGAGATATTTTAATAAGTTGCCTGACCCTTTAGGATCTATAATATTTGAAGAATATAAAAAAGAATCAGGAGAAAATATTATAAACATATCCCAAGCCATAACATTTGTATTTAAACAGCTAAGAAAGATATGTACAGGTATACAAGCTCAAAGATCTATGAAGAAAACAGATTATAATTTTTGCAATAATATTGTCCAAATACCATTAACGTATGGAGATGATAGGTATAAGAATAAAAAATATTATAAATCTCAAAAAAGAGATAATAGAAATTTTACAACCAAGAAAAGATTTTTCTTAAGAAGGTCAGATAATAGAGCCCCATTTCTCCATAAAAGAAATGTAAGAAGATATAATCCTAGAAAGACTTATGATAAACATGAGATGTTCATATGAACTCTCCAGATCACCTAAGTAGAACCTGCCCTAATAAACACCAGAAAAGATACTTGGTAAATATGAAGAAACAGAAAGAGTTTTAATTATAGATAGTGTTAATGAAAATATATTAACATGGATGGAAGAAATAAAGATGATGAGTCAACATTTCAATTATTGAAACAGATGAAGTAGAAAATGAGACTCAAGAATATTGATTCAAGTGAAGATGAGATAGACTAATAGCATGAATTATCAGGTTTAAAAATAGAAATGATGAACCAAGTAGATTGCGAACATGATTGGATTAAAGGAAAAGGTGATTACAATATCAAATGTGCTTTATGTATATATTATCCAAGCCAAGATAATAGGTCCACATGCAGCTTATGTCTAAGACAAGCTTGTGCTTCCTGTCTAAAAGCTAAAAATCAAATATGGAGACAGGAAATAGAGTTTGAACCAGAAGAACGAATATTATCTAGTAGAGTCAGAAATCTAGAAAATAGAATGAATATACTAGAAGCAGAGCTAGAAATATTAAAAGATGAGCTAAAGAATAATAAAGAAGAAGAATATGGTGCTGCTGGAAGCACAGAAATAAAGGAAGGAATGGTTATAAAGTAATATGGGAGCATATTAAAGAATAATGTCGTATCTAATATATCCTCTTAATCATTAATTTTACAGATATGAGGAAAGGACTTCACCCCCATGGGTTTGAAGCAATCAGCTTTGGGCCTGAGAATAGTCTGAAGATATTTGAGCCAAATACTTTTAATTTCAGGCCCAAGAAATATATGTATCTAGATGAAGTTCAAGGATGCATACTTGATAAACTCTGGAATCAATATAATAACAAAAGAGATGATAAAGGTTATATGCTATCAATCCTGAATAGCCTAGCAGAATATTTCAATATGTTAAATAGAGGAATAATGATGAATAAAGGACAAACGTCCGCAGAGAATATGGAATATCCAGAACACAAGACGTTATATGTCTTGTTTAAAGGAAAAAGGCCAGGTATATATACTTCATATGAAGAAATAAGTATAGAAAAACTAATAGCAAAGAAAAATGGAGAAAGCATAAACTGGAAAAGTTATGCTTGTGTAGATGAAGCTTTAAAATACACAGAGGCTGTCATAGGATCTGAATATTATATACAGCCATCAGCCGAAGAATATATCCACAAGGTCCATAAGATAAATAATGCCAATCCGGCAACAGCAGTTCTCACAAAGTTGAAAATAGATGAATCAAGCTCCGACTATGAAAAAGATAATATTTCTCCAAAATATAAATCATATAAAGAATGCCTTGTCAAAGGAGTGGATCCTTTAGATGGAGAATATATAGATATGAAAATAGATGAAAAATGGGAAGATATGTCAAAAGTGTGGAAGGAAGAATTGAAAATAGAATTGAAAGAAGAAATATTAAAGGATTTAAGACAAGAAATAGTTGAAAAATAAAGAAAGAATGTAATCGACAATATGTTTCTCATTTGTCTGACGATGATCATATGGACATCGCTGGGCATGGACAGCAAATTGATTAGCAATTAATGATACGTCAATATTGGTATTAATCAATAGGCCTTATACTTGAATTGATATTGCTATCAATTTTTCGGGCGCGGAGGACATCCCCGAATATTGATATGGTATATCAATTATATTGGCGGGGAAGACCCCCTAGTAAAAAAAATATTGTGATGCATCAGATGCCAGAATATTTGCATAGGAGAAGAAGGCGGAGATCAAGACCAAGCCAACGGTGTGAGCAATCCCTTTGCATTGCTCATATAATTAGAAGACACTGGAGGCAAACCAATCATCCACCGAGAGACAATGCCCACGTGAAAAAAAAGTGAAGATTCCTGAAGATTGAAGTTTTGTCGGGCACTCCCTCTCGCACTTATCCATATTTTAGAAGGACACGCATGTACCCTAGTAGGACACATGTGCATGCTACCGTATGTAAAATAAATAAGTAAGGGTCTCGCTGGCAGTCGAGCGAAGGCTCCCGAAGGTATCGCTGGCAGCCGTCTCGCAGCTATAAAAGGAGGAGGGGCGGAAGAAAGCAAGACACCAGAGAGAGAGAGAGAGAGACAGAGCACTCAAGCCGGAGAAGCAGAGAGCACTCGAAGCAAGCGAGAGCCAGAGCTCCTCTCCCTTAGTAGATTAGTCACTCCACTAAGTAGTATAGCCAAGAAGACGCTGAGATCGCCAGGAATATTAAGGTAATTTCTTAAGTTTGTGTGTAATCCCTTCGGGTTTCCCGAAAGGGAAAACCATATGTAAATTATGTTGTTGAAATGATGTAGTTTCTTTGGTTTCACTTGGTGTTTTTATTTCTGAATTTACGGGAAGAGTTCTTATGCTAGGGATTCTATAGGAGAAACCTCTGCGTGTGTAGTTCTCTGTGTAGCCCAGAGTTGGCGTTGAATGAGAACCTTGTGGCCGTAGAGAAGTGTTCCCTTCGGGTGGAACTGCCTGGAAAGACGATAAGAACTTAGCCTAATAAATTTGCAATTAAAACCGTCAAGTGAACGTAACTAGCTACATATGATGCAACGTAATGATAAATATGGTGAGTACCGAGTAGGAATATTACACCACTGCGCGCACCGTCGGACGAACTGACTAAGCCTCGTCAGCTCCTAATAGATCCTGCATATAAGCAAATATTAGCCAAATTAATAGCCAGACAAGTACCAATAATTGAAATAGTAACAAATAGTAAAGTCAATAGTACAGAGTAGTAAAGCAAATAGTCGCCAATAGTAAGTTGAATATTGAGCTTACCATATCCGCGTACACTGACATCGTATGCAATATATCCGCATATACTGAAATAAGACTGCAAATATTGTTAAATAAGAATATTGTTTAAAATATAAACCAATATCACTGTTGGCATGGGCCACATGGCACGCTATCAATATCTAAAATACTGTTGACGCATGCTCCGACGCCACCAGTAAATTAGGTCACTGACACCATATTGGTGGCGTTGGAACCCAACGCCAGCAAGGCCAATTTGCTACGTGCCATAGTTAGGATTTTCTACACTGGTGGATGGTAAAAGAGAAGGGTTGTTAATGACGCGCTTGGTTGTCCGCATGCACCCTAGTCAAGCCCGAGTGATGCAAATTCGGCCTATTTGGTTGCTTGGGCTCCACCAAAATTCATGTCCCGCACGAATCTCAAAGTAGCCCAGGGCTTGGCTAAGAAGGACCGGCCGAATCAGCCATTTTCCTAGAGCCAAGCTTCATCGAGCCATGTGTGTCACTCCTCTGCATGTCTGGGAAAGCGCAGGAGATAAGGCAGTGCTTCACGAAAAAAAGGATTAACACTGCATGTACTTTCTAAAAAGGAAAAAGCACAACTGTGCTTCCCAAAAAAACTGAAAAAGCACAACTATGCTTTGCAGTTTCAATCTCTTTTCTTGGTTTCTTGTTTTTCAACTTTCTTTTTTTGTGAACAAAAAGTTTGTTGAAACCTGTTAACATGGAATCTAATTTTGAAAATCTCGAAGCGAGAAATCCAACGATGTAAACAGTTCTTGAATTGGACACATGACTCAAGAGATCAAAAGTTCTCAAAAAAGAAATCTACGAAAAAGGCCAAAACCCACAGGTTGCGACAAGCGGCGTGCACATGCAGTGCTTTACGTGCGACCACTAGAGAAGGTGGGAGTGACCCTAGGGGGAGAATATCATGTGCTCCCATCCCTTTGGTGCTCTCATGCTCCGAATTATCAAGATGCACAATGTTTCAAAAATTCTAAAAAAATCATGGATGTTCACATCACTCAAGTGTACAATCCCTCAAATTGATAGTGTCACAGAATCGAGGAACAAAAAAATAAACAAATCCAAGATGAATAGTGTCATAAAAGGATAAAAGTCAAAGCGCCACTATTCATATCCAAATTTGTCTTTTTTGTTTCTTCATGTGTATTTCGAATTTTGATTTAAAAAAATATTAGGGCTTGTACACTCTTGTGATGTCAACATCCATAATTTTTTGGAATTTTTGAAAATGTAAAGCATGGGAGCAATGAATATCTACCCTACAAGGGGTACCATCTAATTGGTAATTTTGTCGAACCACGGCCTACTTAGGAATGTCCGTCCTGCATGACGTATCTTGCAAAAAATTACTCCCTCCGTCCGGAAATACTTGACATCAAAATGGATAAAAAGAGATGTATCTAGATGTATTTTAGTTCTACATACATTCTTTTTTATCCATTTTGGTGACAAGTATTTTCGGACGGAGGGAGTATTTTGCGGCAATTTCTTAATCAAATGCTGTTTAAGGTCCCCGCAAAAAAATGCTGTTTAAGAAAAACACCAATTTCTCATGGAAAAAAAAATTAGACTATCTTTTCTTTCTCATGAAAAAACGCAAGCGCGTAACCGAAGGATGAAACGCATGATACGGATTCGTTAGCTAAGCAACGCGCAATGCCTTTCTTCTCCGCCACGCGCGGGTGAAGAGGGGCCCGGCGCGGCGCGTGCGGCCCCGCCTCATCACGCCCGTCCAGGCGGCGACGGACGGTTCAGATGCGACGAGGGAAAGGCCGCGCGATGGAACGTGCATCCCCTCCCTCGGCTTAAAACGGGGCGCGTCAGCTGCGACAGTCGACAGAGCGGCGGTGGAGTCAGTGAGGGGAGCTGGAGGTTCGCGGTTGGTGCGCGAGCGAGACAGCGAGGCGCGGCGATGGCGGAGGCGGGAAAGCCGAGGGTGGTGGTGGTCGGCGGCGGCATCGGCGGCGCCCTCCTCGCCAAGACCATGGAGCCCGACGCCAACGTTGTCCTCCTCGACCCGTAAGCCTCTCTCTCTCTCTAACTCGCGGGCCCCGCCCCTTTTTCACGCCCACCGCGTGTTTGATGAAATGCCTACATTCCAGTATCGGTGAGGTGCGGGTGGGAACGAATCTTGGTTTAGCTGTATCTTCGAATCTGTCATGGGCGTGATGGAGTGGCCGGCCTGCAGCCGGCGATTATTGGATCGAGCGGGGAGGGATGAGATATGGGCTTGGTTTAGTAGCTTGTCCCTGGTGAATCCTAGTGATCGCCCGGTCAAGCTTGGAGCTGGATGTGCTATTCGTGGGGGGGCTTGGGGATGTTCTTACTTCTGTTTGTTTGTTCAGGATTGCAGCATCGTTAGGATATAATCGAGTCATATCATGGTCCACCGTTTCCTTGTTTTATGTTTGGTATATTATGCAATAGGATTTATCTATGATGTAGAGCCTTAGAGGATCAAGGTGAATTCTATCAGAATACTAGTGATCGTCCGGTTAGCGCTGGAACTCGATGTGCTGTTCGGGGGGCTAGGGATGTTCTTACTTATGATTATTGGTTCAGGATTGCACATATCTCTGCTTCCGTTTTTCTGGTATGAGAGAAATGCAGCAACGTCAGGATATAATTCAGTCATATCAAGTTTGGTCGTTTCCTTGTTTTATGTTTTGTGATATGCAGTGGAGTTTATTTATGATGTAGAGCCTTAGAGGATCGAAGTGAATTATGCCAATGGAAGTTCCGATTGTTAAATTCACTAGGAACATCTAGGCTAGAGATTATCGGTAGGACCATCTATATATCGAATCTGTCTAATCATTTGAGAAGGGAGGACAGAGAGATGGGGAAGAAGAGGAGTACCTTCTCCTTGGCTCGATGAGCCCGTGGTGCCGGACATGGTGGAGGGTGACGGTGATGGCAGGGTGTGGTCGAGGCGGCGGCGGCAGAGCTTCCCGTCACTACTGCGCTGACCTAGATCGGTAGGTGTGTCGGTGGGTGTACGGCTCGCGACGAACCTCGTGTTGCGTGCCGCCGGCCCCCACCACTTTATGTATGGCACAGGTGACAGGGGCCTGTCAACCATAGTGGGTTGGGGGCCCCCGATCAGGGCGCGGATCTAAGGGCCCGGTGGGCCATTGGGCCCACTCGGGAGGAGATCATCCTAACAGTCTCCCCCTTGATCTCAACTTCACTTTTAACCATATACTTTTTACTTTACTCGTTTCATCACAGGTCAATACATAGAACATGTTTCATCGTCACAGCTCAATTGCCGATAGAATCAGACAGCTACAACATACCTCTTTGTTTTGAAACAAATTCTGTTTCTTTTGGGCCTCTCATGATCCAGGAATCATAGGCTTTCCCTTAAACCCATGCCGGCTAAGTGTTCCTTGAACACATTGGGTGGTAAGCCTTTCGTAAGCGGATCCGCAAGCATATCCTTTGTCCTTATATGCTCGAGACTTATAGTGTGATCTGGATTTTATCTTTCACAACATAATACTTTATCTCTATTGGTTTGGTAGCATTACTCGACTTGTTGTTGTGAGCATAGAATACTGCGGGCTGGTTGTCACAGTACATCTTTAGTGGTTTGTCAATACAATCTACCACTTTCAAGTCGGGTATAAATTTCTTTAACCATATCGCTTGCCCAGTGGCCTCATAACATGCTATAAATTCTGCATACATCGTGGACGATGCAACTATTGACTGTTTGGAGCTTCTCCACGAAATAGCCCCTCCAGCGAGAGTGAACACGTATCCTGATGTGGATTTTCTATCATCTTTGTCTCCCGCAAAATCTGCGTCTGAATACCCTTTTATCTCTAGGGAATTAGATCTCCTGTATGTTAGCATGAGGTCCTTCGTGCCTTGTGCATAACGCAATGCTTTCTTTACCATCTTCCAGTGCTCTGTGCCTGGATTCTCTTAATATCTACCGAGTACCCCGGTGATAAAAGCTAAGTCAGGGCGAGTGCACACTTGTGCATACTGTAAACTTCCAACAGCCGAAGCATATGGTACTGCTTTCATTTGTTCGATCTCGTACTGGTTCTTGGGACATTGGAATTTCCCAAAACTGTTGCCCTTGACTATAGGAGCAGGTGTGGCTTTACTCGCATACATATTATACTTTTTAAGAACCTTTTCTAAATATGCCTTCTACGATAGTCCTAAAACTCCATTTTTCCTATCTCAGTGAATTTCTATGCCCAAAACATATGATGCTTCACCAAGATCTTTTATATCAAAATTTGAGGACAAGAACTTCTTTGTTTCTTGTAGCAGACTAACATCACTGCTAACAAGCAAGATATCATCCACATACAAGATTAGGAAAATATATTTCCCATTTTTAAACTTTGCATAAACGCAGTTATCCTCAACATTCTCTTTAAATCCAAATCTTTTAATTGTCACATTAAACTTTAGATACCACTGTCTAGAGTCTTGCTTTAATCCATAAATAGATTTCTTCAGGCGGCATCCCATATCTTCCTTGCATTCCATGATAAAACCCTTGGGTTGTTTCATGTAAACATTTTCTTTTAAATCCCCGTTTAGAAATGCCGTCTTTACATCCATTTGATGTAGCTCTAAATCAAAATGTGCAACTAATGCCATTATGATTCTGAAGGAATCCTTACATGAGACTGGGGAAAATATCTCATTGTAATCTACCCCTTCTCTTTGTGTAAATCCTTTTGCCACAAGTCGTGCTTTATACTTTTCTACATTCCCATTAGAGTCATACTTAGTTTTGTAGACCCATTTACAGCCTACTGTTTTGGCTTCTTTAGGAATATTCTCTAAGTCCCAAACATCTTTGGAACTCATCGATTTCATCTCGTTTTCCATTGCCTCCAGCCACTTCGATGAGTGAGGGCTTCTCATGGCTTCTTCATATGAAGTGGGATCACCTTCCATATGAACCATTTCTGTGTTATAAACTTTATAATCAGTAGAAATAGCTGATCTTTTAGTTCTTTTAGACCTTCTAGGGGCCTCATTCTCTGGCACATTCTGTGCCTCAACTTCCGGCACATTTTCTAAAAATGGCTGCTGCACCTTCCCCTCGTGCTCAACAACGGGTTCAGTCGGCTCCTGACGGACAGGTTCCGGATCTTCTCCCATAGTTGTCATGGGTGGAGTTACAACAGGTGCTTGCATCGCAACCTCAGGGATTGTCGGTGCAGGTACAACAAGTAGTGAGAAAAATGGCTCCTGAATCATCGGATTAGGTGCATGCACCCTCTTCTCCTCAAGATCAATTTTTCGAGCTACCATGCTCCCCCTCATCATTTCGTCCTCTAAGAAGACTGCATGTCTTGTTTCTACAAACTTTGTGTATCTCTCTGGACAGTAGAAACGAAAACCATTTGATCTATCAGGATAGCCAATGAAGTGGCAACTGACTGTTTTGGGATCTAACTTTGCAATATTTGGATTAAACACTTTGGCCTCAGCTGGGCTCCCCCACACCCTGAAGTGTTGTAGGGAGGGCACTCTTCCTGTCCACAACTCGTACGGTGTTTTGGGCACCGACTTGCTTGGTACTCTATTGAGAATGTGAATGGCGGTTTTAAGCGCTTCCATCCATAATCCTAATGGCAAGGTGGAGTAACTCATCATGCTGCACACCATATCCATAAGTGTACGGTTACGCCTTTCAACTACTCCATTTTGCTGAGGCTCGCCTGGCATTGAATACTGGGCCACTATGCCAGTCTCCTGTAAGAACCTTGCAAAGGGTCCAGGGACTTGGCCATATGGAGTGTGCCGACCGTAGTACTCCCCCCCACGGTCAGATCTTACTATCTTTATTCTTTTATCATGCTGATTTTCAACTTCAGCTTTGAATATCTTAAATTTATCCAACGCTTCAGATCTTTCTTTGATTGGATAAATATAACCATATTGGGAGTAATCATCTGTGAATGTTATGAACGAGTCATAGCCATCCACACTTTTCACAGGAAATGGTCCACACATGTCAGTGTGAATAATTTCTAGTGTTCCTGTGCTACGGTTTGCACCCTTTTTGATTTGTTTTACATACTTTCCTTTAATGCAATCTATGCATTGTTGTAAGTCTGAGAACTCTAATGGAGGAAGAATTTCATTTTTAACTAGTCTTTCTATTCTCCCCTTCGAAATATGGCCCAAGCGACAGTGCCATAATTTGGATGAGTCATGAGTTCTCTTTCTTTTCTTTTGTTCTTTATCCGACGCGGAAACATGCTCATTCGCATTACACACAGAATACACTTTTTCACATAGTAAAAGTAAATAAAGCTCATTGTGAAGGAAAGCAACACCCACATGAGTATTATTAAACCATATGGCACACTTGCCATGTCCAAAATGACATTCATAATGATCTTTATCCAAACATGAAACACTAATCAAGTTTCTGTGTAATGAAGGAACATATAAAACATCTGTAAGCAGAAGCTTGAATCCATCAGCTAACTCCAGGGAGATGTCGCCGACAGCTTTAACTTCTGCTTGAACTCCATTTGCAACTTCAATGCATCTTTCGCTTCTTTGCGTAGTCCGCGTCGAATGGAATCCCTGTAATGAATTTGCAACATGAACAGTTGCACCTGAGTCAATCCACCAAGTAGATTTCGAAAACTGTGTATACAAGGATTCATTTAGAAAGGAAACAATGTTGTTACCTCTCTTTGCCATTATTGACTTTAGCCAAACAGGGCAATCTTTCTTGTAATGCCCAGTCTGCTTACAATGGAGACATGTATCTTTGTCCACTGGAAGAGACTTGCTGATGCTGATATTGCGTGCGAGCTTTTCCATGTGACTTTGAAGGGGAACCTTGCTACTTTGATTGTAGTTCTTTTTCTTATTATCCTTCACATAGTTCAGAGAACCACCATGTGAGGTTCTAAGTCTTCCTCTTCTTGCACACACATGGCTATAGTCTTTTCAATGTCCCATTTTTCAGGCGACATGTTGTAGTTGACAACAAAAGTGTCAAACTCTTTTGTGGTTTTCAGGAGGGTACTACTTGATGAGCTGCATCAAGGATGTTCCAACCCTCAGAGGTGACAACTACACTGAATGGAGAAAGAAGGTCGACTTGGCTTTTGTTTGTGCTGAGGTGGACTGGGTTGTGGACACCCCACAGCCGGTCAAACCAACAGAGCCAGTCAGAGATGCAAATGATGATGATGCTGCTTGGGACAAAAAGAAAAGGGATCATGCTCCAGTGGAGATGTCATATACCCTCGACAACCAAAAGTAGCTCACCGCCAATAAAAAGTGCATGGCTTTCATAAAGAACACAATTGAGAACGCTATTGTGGGCTCAATTGCAGAGTGTACTTCCGTAGGGGAGTTTCTTGAAAAGATAAAGAGCCAGTTCACTGCTTCTTCAAAGATATATGCTACCCAGTTGCTAAAGCAGCTGGTGACAGAAAAGTACATAGGCGGTGGACATGGCATAAGAGAGCACATCCTCAGGATGAGCAACATGGCAGTGAAGCCATAACCAGGTGAACAAGGAGTGCAAGCTTGAGCTCCAAATCCAAATCCATGGGTTTAAGCTTAGCTGCCATGTTGCTCATCCATGGGTAGCATATATCTTTGAAGAACCAGTGAACTGGCTCTTTATCTTTTCAAGAAACTCCCCTACGGAAGTACACTCTGCAATTGAGCCCACAATAGCGTTCTCAATTGTGTTCTTTATGAAAGTCATGCACTTTTTATTGGCGGTGAGCCACTTTTGGTTGTCGAGGGTATATGACATCTCCACTGGAGCATGATCCCTCTTCTTTTTGTCCCAAGCAGCATCATCATCATTTGCATCTTTGACTGGCTCTGTTGGTTTGACCGACTGTGGGGTGTTCACAACCCAGTCCACCTCAGCACAAACAAAAGCCAAGTCGACCTTCTTTCTCCAATCAGTGTAGTTGTCACCTCTGAGGGTTGGAACATCCTTGATACAGCTCATCAAGTAGTACCCTCCTGAAAACCACAATGAAGTGAGATCATAACAACAATTGCATGCATTAATCCAACGTTGGTCAAAATTAGAACATACAACTGTTTGTGCAATTGAAACTATATCACCGTTGGGCAGAAAATAGAAATAAATGCACATATGACAACAATAGATCATGATTATGTTATTAACAACGTTGGTCGTAAAATAACAGAATCATAATTGTTTCAATAATCACTTTAACATGCTCTTAAAAATTAACTCTCACTTTAGTTCTATTCACCTTTTAAAAAGAGCACTTTCATTTATTTTGCAGCGGAAAACATGAATAAAAAATCCAAGAACTTTATGCTTTTCAGAAGCATTTCTTTTATTTTTCTATTTTCTAAACAAAATTTTCGTTGGATAATTTTGAATAGAAAAAAACTGTATGAAATTTACCCAAAAACTGGAACAAAAAACAAATAAAACATGCTTCTGAAAAAAAATGACAGAGAAATCAAAAGAAAACGGCAGCTCAGCCGGCCTCGGCCCAGCGCGCGCCGCTGCGCCTCCTCCTCTTTCGGCCCAAAAGCCCGCAGCGAGTGCGCGCGTCTCCAGCCTGGTCCGCCAGTTCTGCGCCCCTCTTTTCTTTTGGCCCAAAAGCCCGCAGCGAGTTAGGGTTTTCATCGTGGCCGTCCATTTGATCGGACGATCCACCGCCCTTTTCGCTTGAAGAAAACCGGGAGAGAGCCCCCCGACCGAAACCCTAGCCCCACTTTCTTTTCTCCTCATCCCTCTTCGTCTCGGTCCCGCAGACGGCGGAAAAAGGGGCTACGCTCGGCCGCCGGCGACGGCATCGAATGCCACCGCGCCGCGCCAGCTTCTCTTTCCCTTCCCCCTCCTTTTCTCCCTCCATCCTCCGCCTCCAGTGGCAGAGAGAGAGGGACGCGGCTGCGCCCTCCTCTGCTCCCCTTTTTCTTTCGATGGAGTGGCGGCACCCCTACTGGTCCCCTTGCCGGCGTGCGCGAGCTCCTGAAGGAGAGTGCGCCGCTGTCAAGCGGCTCGGTGGCGGTGCCCTTTGCCCCGAAGGGGTCTGTTTGATTTCGGCATCTACATCAATCCGAACACGGTAAAAGGGAAAAGGTTGTTCTTCTTTTACTGTAATTGATCTAGAAAGTGTAGATCTCATTTGTTTTTCTTTCTACCCGAAAAATCTAAGCCTAACACTGCTCTGATACCAATGTTAAATTCACTAGGAACATCTAGGCTAGAGATTATCGGTAGGACCATCTATATATCGAATCTGTCTAATAATTTGAGAAGGGAGGACAGAGAGATGGGGAAGAAGAGGAGTACCTTCTCCTTGGCTCGATGAGCCCGTGGTGCCGGACATGGTGGAGGGCGACGGTGATGGCAGGGTGTGGTCGAGGCGGCGGCGACGGAGCTTCCCGTCACTACTGCGCTGACCTAGATCGGTAGGTGTGTCGGTGGGGTGTACGGCTCGCGACGAACCTCGTGTTGCGTGCCGCCGGCCCCCACCTCTTTATGTATGGCGCAGGTGACAGGGGCCCGTCAACCATAGTGGGTTGGGCGCCCCCGATCAGGGCGCGGATCTAAGGGCCCGGTGGGCCGTTGGGCCCACTCGGGAGGAGATCATCCTAACACCGATATGTTGGTAGTACCACTGTTGATGACAAAATGACAGCTGAAAACAAACTGCACCTGTTTGTACCACTGTCTAAGGATTCCTCAGGCTATTTTTTCCTAAAGTCTGAATTGACAACAATAGTTGTTGTTCTCGGTTGATTAGTCGGTCATCAATTTCATAGCTCAATGAGTTAACATCGCGAAGGATCTCCTTTCTTAAAATAGATAGATGTAACATAAAGAAAGTCTCTCATGCCCTCGTTTTTTAAAGGTTTTTGAATAAGACAAGCCCTCAGTGTTCTGTTTTCTTAACGTGTGAACCATCTAAGTACAAATTCAGTTAAGCTAAAACCGCAATAATATGATTTTCTTTATATGGACAAGGCTTCATACCTTTAACTATTATTAGCTACCTCTTCAGAATTGGTAGGTTCGTTCATGAAAATGATTTCTTCTGATGACAGGAAGGACTACCTGGAGATCACCTGGGCTGAATTGAGATCAACGGTTGAACCATCTTTTGCTGAGAGATCATTAATATATCACAGAGATTACCTCACCACTGCTACTATTGTAACATCTTCTGCGGTCAATATCACTGAGCATGCTGTTCTGACTGCTGATGGTCAATCACTTGCATATGATTTTCTCGTTGTAGCTACTGGCCATGTTTTTGCTTCTGCTGGAAGCAGAACAGAGAGGCTTGCAGAATTCCAGAGAGGTAACTAAGTGCATATTTGAAAGATGGCATGCTTTGCGACCTTGTATTTCCTACTTATGCCTTGATCTTGTAACAGATAACGGGAAGATAGAATCTTCTGAGTCTGTGTTGATAATTGGAGGTGGTCCAACTGGTGTTGAACTTGCTGCAGAGATCGCAGTAGACTATCCAGAGAAGAAGGTGACAATTGTTCACAGAGGATCACGATTACTTGATTTCATTGATCAAAAGGCTTCGAAGAAGTGCCTTGATTGGCTGACTTCCAAGAAAGTGGATGTGCTTTTCCAGCAATCAGTTGACCTAAAATCATTATCAGACACAGAGAAGTTCTACAAAACATCAGGTGGAGAAACAATTACAGCTGATTGCCACTTTGTGTGTATCGGTAAGCCACTGAGTTCATCGTGGCTACATGATACCATCCTGAAGGAATCTTTGGACACCAAAGGAAGAGTAATGGTGGAAAAGGACCTAAGAGTGAAGGGTTACAGTAACATTTTTGCAATTGGTGACATCACCGATATTCCTGTAAGTCTGCACTTAAAACTTCATGCTCGTTATGCTTCTAGATTCTCCTTCATTTGAGAATGTTATTCTATTTTCTTCAGGTTGGCAATTTTCATTTTTCCCCACCAGTGTTAATTAACTTGCACATATTAGCAATCATTTGACCTGAATCAAGATGTGACCAAAATTTGCAGAGTGATCTCTGCATGGCTGCATTTATTTGTAGAATGTTAGTCTGTTAGATTTAGCTCAGCAATTCATTTCTGCCGTATGATGAGTATGTATCGTGACCTCCTTCCATGTCGAAAATCTTGTGTTTTTAATTGACGCATTTCTAGCATGCCCTAGAATCTAGTGTGCATTGGGATTGTTCAATTCAAATCTGTGTAAACAAAATTATGCACAAGTAAATCTTAACTGACTTAGGTGTAGATGCACTCAGTAAAATTAGTTTGCAATACAGTTTATCTAGCCGTCTGAACTGTGTGAACCTACTCTAATGCTTGGTCTTAAGATATATATCATCTTATTTGATTGAAAGGTGCTTGTTTCCATGTGAAATAACTTGTTCATCAATGTGGATATAGCGACCATTACGTTTCACGTTTCTCCATTTTCGGCATAATTTATCCAACATCGCCAACTTTTATGTTTGAAGCGGTAACTCCTTATCTTGAAAACAGTACGGGATTACTGAAACAACTTTTATTGATGTCTAGGAAATCAAACAAGGGTACCTCGCCCAGAAGCACGCACTGCTGGTAGCGAAGAACCTGAAGCTACTGATCAAGGGGGCGCCTCCGAGCAAGCTCGCCACCTACAGCACCGGCTTCCCGCTGGCGATTGTCTCCCTGGGACGGAAGGAAGGGCTGGCGCAGCTACCCTACCTGACGCTCACCGGGTGCATACCGGGGATGCTCAAATCCAAGGACCTGTTCGTCGGCAAGACGAGGAAGCAGATGGGCCTGAATGCTTGAGCCGATCTTCAGACAAACAAATAAACCTATGGCTGCCTGCACATATGTGTTGTATTGTCATGTGTTTTGGATGTGCGAGTAAATGTTGATGATGTGCTGCAAATGGTTATGAACATTTTAACAAGAGTGTAAATGTATGTAGTACATGTATGCAAAGGCCTGTTTGGCCTGCGTTTTGGAGTGTGTTTCTGTTCCTGGTGATGAACACAAGTAATTTCGTTGGAGGACGTTTTGCATGGTCCCAGCAACTCCCAGGCCGGATGTAACATGACGGTGCTTTCTCGGAAAGTAAAAGAGAACGCAGCCTGATCCTGAGACCGAAGACACTTTGCCAGGTACACAGTAGTTGCCTTGAGGACGGGAACAATTTGGTGGTTTCTTCCTCCCTTTCCGCCATCTCGCCATGTCCTGTCTTTCATGAGGCATCAACAGGGGGAGACATGTCATGTCATTCTGAATTTCTGGTTTCTGGAAGTACGTGATCGATTACCCAGACGACCCAGTCCGGTCACCTTTTTCTTTTCTTGACAGCACCAGTTCTATGGGGATATCATTCCAGAAGTTAAAAAATGTCTATGGGGATAGAACTCCTGGGCCTGCCCATCCATTGAGAACTTTCTATACGTTGGCGTGCGCAACAACCGTGAATTCAGGTTACAGGTTAGTTGTAGAGTGGACGTCACTAGTGTACAATTAGCTAGCTTCTGTTAAGCATTGGCACCGGTGCCAAATTTATGAAGGAGTACTCGTAGGTATGATGAGGAACCAATGAAAGCGACTTAGCACTACATCTTTATGTAATACTGTACGTCTTTAGTACTTTACCTCCAAAGCTACTGCACTCACGACAGTCATCCCTGTTGATGGATGGATCATGCACGCTACGAGGACTTGACCTGAAACTTGCTCTGGTATACAGCAATCTGAAACGAAGAAAACTACTCCTGTAGTAATTCCCAAATTGATGCGCAAGGACCGCAAACTCAGCAATGCTACTCTTTAATTTCCCCCAAGTTCTTGTCTAAATAATTAATGCACCTGGCCTGGGGAGGTGGCTAGGTACAACTACCGGAGCTCCACAACTACCACCTGTCCCAGGGAGGCCACGGCCCGGACATGACGCATTGCTGTCTGACCTGGGGAGTAGTCATCTTTTTTTTTTCTTTCTTTCGAATAGATCTATCTAATTTGTGCATGTAAACCTGCTCTCTATACTCCAGATGGCAGCAACTTAATTTGTGCACGTCGATCGAGCAAATGGAAACCGTTATCATCATCGCCGTGTCCCTAATCTCCCCATCACCAAACTTATCGCATCAGATTCATCGATGCCATCATGCCAACCACTCCCGCAAAGCTACACGGCGTGTTTCTCGCACGGAATTAATACACGTGGGCCTTCGTTGGGTCATCTTGTGTTCATATGAGTGTAGTGCATCATCATACCGAGCACGTACGTACGTACGTGTCTGGCCTCCTCGCACATCGATCCGTGTCGAACGTAGAAGGGTCCTCAAGTCCTCAACTTGATGCCGCGCGCATACGTAGGCGTGTTTGCTGGGTTTGTTAAACAACGGGGCGTGTCCGTGATGCTGTCTCTAGACAGGATCCCCTCAATCATTATTTCAGGTTGATCCCACCCATAAAATACACCATTTCAGGTTGATGATCAATCGTCTGCGCTCAGCTCTGCGTAGACTAGACGTGGGATGGGCTGCTTTGCTTTGGTGGTGCCGTGTTAGTGCCGGTTTAAGTGGAGTGATTAATGAGTGTAAAGGGAAGATGCCACTAACTAAGCGGCCAAGATCTGAGGGACAGCGCGACATGCGCATCATCTCTGTGCCCATGGATGGCATTAGTTTTATGATTTCGTTTGGGGGGACTTTCTTCCTCAAGTAACTACGGATGCAGATGCAGCTGCAGCATAGTGACGAAGCTGAAGGGACAGCACATATGCAAGTGGGTGTGAGTGCGTCACGACGACAATGCCTGCCTTCACAAAAAGAAAATGAAGTTGACAATGCCTAGCCGCCGAGCATCAAAGATTTTCTCACCGTCCAGGAAATACATGCTGTGTGATTTTTGGGCATGATTTTTCTCTTCCTCCAAGGATCACATGCTTCTGGATAAGCTGTAGAATCGTAAAGAAAATAAAAGCTCTGATTCTGTTTTGACAAAAACACATGTTCACGTCATCTATGTGCACGCAAAGTTTCAGGAGGGAAAAAAAATCCGGTGAGCAAATTTTGAAGCACCGGTCTTGTTTTTAAGCATGCGGCGCATTGCTTATGCTTTAACATGGAAGTTTATCCAACTCAAAATGGAAAACAGAAAATTTGCAGACATCCAAAAGGACACGAACAAATGCATGCCCGAATTTCTCTAGCAATTTTTGAATTTTTCAAACCTATCGTTGACTTGAATATACTGTTTTATTCACTTCTTTTTTCAAGAATACACCATGAATAGATGTACGGGTATTATAGAAGAAGAGCCAAGCCCTAATACAATGCCTTTCGGCATAAAGTTTATAACACCACAAATACAATGACAATAACGACTCGCCTAGTCGAACCTCAAGCCACAGATGCCCAAAAAGCACAAAACCAACCACAACTCAGGTTGGCTCAAAGCACTCTCCACCCTTTGCGTCTAGGAATCAGCGGGTGAACACCATGAACCAACGGGGTTCGAAGTTGTCGTCCAAGAGTAACCTGTGACAGCGTACATTGCGCCCGAGAGTCCATGCCCACGACGGTAACCATCACCGAATGACGCATTGCCCCAATCCTCATCGAAGAAACGACGAGGCCGCCACTTCCAGCAAGAGCCTCCATGGGTGGCACCCAATCAGCATCTACAAGGAAAACACAATGCTGCCGCCTGAGCTGGTCTAAGAGTATCTCTAACCGACCCCTTATGATTTAGGCTCATATATAGCCTCTTATCCTTTAACTCCTCAAATTTACTTCTCTAAATTTTAGCGTTTCCTATCCGATCCCTTAAACTTAACTCTTTAAAAAAAAGTCAAACACAAATTCATGACTAGCCGTTGACGTCCTTGTCGTCGCCGTTGTTGTTAGAGCCGGAGTCGTCGCTGGAGCAAAGGTCGATGACCGGCGCACTGGACGCCCCGGTTGCGTCGGTCTTCCCAACTTGTCGAGCTCGAACTGCCGCGAGCTCCTTCTCGACACGCTCCAGATACTGGCGAGGGAGCTCCGCCATGTACTCATTGTAACCGCGCTCCGCCTCGAGGCGCTCGCGGGCCTCCCCGTCCTCCCACATCTCGCGTGTGAAGGCCACTCGGGGGTCGATGGGGGCCAGATCCGGCATGGTGGCGTTGAAGGGAAAGTTGAGCCGCGTTGACGCGTCATGGAGGCACACTGACTGCATGTCGTACGCCTGCGCTGCCTACGCCATGGAATGGTAGGAGCCAATCCAAATGTGCGGGTGGGTTTCGCGGTCCGTGATCTCGGCTGCCCACGCGCCCCCACGACTGCTGCCGCACGTCGAGGTACCTCATGTGTGT